>JAZDUH010000007.1:3675000-4889166 GCA_036419115.1 Scarus forsteni | reverse complement strand
GTTTATATGACAGGAGCAGTTTGACTTTTTACCTTAAAAGTGACAAGATTCTTGACTCAGAAACATAACTGTATGATACTAATACAATATGGCAATACAGCATTTTCAATTTTTTAGAGTTCTTTTTTTAAAAATTAAGTCTTGTGTCCGCATGAGTACAAAATATTATTTTGATGTAATGTTTGTAATATATATGTAACTGTTTATGCGGAGCTTGTTGCCTTTTTGGGGTGAGTTTGTTTTGTTTTGTTTGCCTTTCTCTTGTGTGTTCTTATCTCAGTTCTAATTTGTTGTATCAGTTTTTGTTCGTATTGTAAAAATATAAAATTACATTAAAAAAGGAAATTTAGATGTTGGTACAAACTGTTGGAGGTTGTATGGATTTGACGTTGCAAACCATTTTTATTTGAAATCAGATTATACTGGTATTGTCACGGTTTTTATGAACAAAAAACTAACAAAAAACAAAGTTGCAGGACCCAGATGCAGAAAACCAAAAAAACAATTTATTAATTACCAAAAAGGTACCAAAAACACAAAAATAAAGTACAAATCAAATACCAAAAGATCTAAACAAAACGATAGATTACCTACAAACTCGGGAACACTAGATACAGAAGCACATGAGTACATGGACACACAGTGAAGACGAACAGTGACCCAACATGAGACTCAGAACACAGAGACTAAGGTCCCATCCACACGAAGACAAAACGCTTAACAGTTTCAAAAACGACCGACATGAAGACGAAGGCGTCTCAGAAAATGTTTGCGTCTACATGAAAGCACTCGATACGCATGTAAACGCTGTAAAACACATGGCAGACCTCTAGGGGCACTGTAAGGATATGACGGAAACAAACGGAAACAGACGAAAAACAGTGGGCATGCACACTTGCGGCAAAAATTGTAAACAGAGATTGTGATAAAGTGATCATGAAGTGCCGTAATGTGTCCTCGATAATTGTTTGTTCAACTCGGTGGTGATTGAGAAGAAGGAGATTTTGCTGCAACAGGGATAGTAGGGTCACTAGCTTCATCAGCACATATGCTACACCGTAAGCCGCCAATGTTGTTGTTGTTGTGTGTCAATGAAGATATGAGACTATGACGTAAGCTTATCTGGAAATTGGCGGAGAGGCAGTAATCACGGAGCTGCGTATACGGCATTTCAAAATCTTTCCACTCTGGAACCTGGTTTCAAAAATGATTGTTTACAGACCCCCAAAACGCCGTCTTCGTTTGGATGATACGCAGATTCGGCAAAAAACGTACACGTTTAGACTTTGGTTTGTCTTCGTGTGGATGGGGCCTAAATACACAGGGGATTTATCAGGCACAGGTGAGACAATCACACAGGTGGAGGGAATCATCATCAGGAAGACAGAAGGGAGGGCAGGAACACACCATGAGAAACACAGGGATTTTAACATTAACCAGGAAACATGAGACAAGACACAAAACCACAAACTGAAAGAAAGCAAGGTTTAACCAAGGAACAATGTACATAACTAAATAACCAAAGACAGACAGAACCATGACAGGCATAATATTCATATGTGTTTAGAAACCATATTTCAAATCCTTCTGTCGCTTGATGTCAACACTTTAGTTTTGGGTGCTACGGCCATAAATATCCAAATAACTGTTGACAAATATTTATATGAGAATATTACTTATTGAGGAAAGTTTTGACTAGAAAGTAGTTGCTACCCAATGTTCCAAGAATGGAGGATTGGTTTGAAATCATTCCTAAAAGTTTCATTTTGGAGAGACTAACTTTTTCTATCAAAATGCAGTCAGAGAAATGTAAGGGTTTTGGGTCAAAGTGGGTTAAATACATTGGCTCACAGAGACCAGATTTAATTTAACAACTGATTAATATTTTTTTTCTAGTGACTATTGAAGAAACTGTGGTGTGAGAGAATGTAGATCTGATGAATAAGTGCGACATCCTTTGTTCATGTTTGAATTGTTTTGTTTTTCAAAAAATAAAGAAATAAAGAAATAAAAGAGAGTACAAGCTGGGGGAAAAACACTGTCATCCATTTTTATCCATTAAATACTGTTTATACATATGTACTGGTATTTGGCTTTTGTAAAATGGAATATGTTTGATCTCCCTGATAAAAAAAAAAATACAAAAAAAAGACATTTAAGTCTTTAAGGGTGAATTCTTAAATTACAAAGGAGTCTTTTGTAAAAATGTGTTTTACTTTCAAACAAGTAAAAAATCGCGGCCAACGGTATAAGTAATTTAATGGAATTGAACATTGATCCACAAACACATACCTTTTACAAACATTTATCAAGAGTAAATTATATGAATATGACAAAAATGAATAAAATCATGTGACACTGCCGCTCCCTTCTAGAATTTTTCTCAATCACACTGCAGCTCTTGGTGGCCTTGAGTTTCTCTGAGAATTAACATGATACTTTAGAGAAATAAATTATTACAGTAAGTGTAGTTAAACTGTAGTATCCCAAATTTTACACAAAGTTTATAACAAATATGCAGACATAAACATGCACCTTCTGCCTAATAACTCAAAATAAAGATAAGGCTGCATTTAGACTGTAAGCTAGCATATTGACGAGGCTGGCAGTGCTTTCTGCCTGATAGTATCAGTGGATGTTACATTAGCTTGTTTTCTGTATTTGTATTTGGCCAAATTCAACCCAAATTAACTGCATTTGATTCACTTCCCCTGCTTGGTCCTCGTTTGGTTTGGTGGGTTTTCACCAATCTCTGGTTCACTTAGAAGTTAATAATGTCAAGACCAATGTTTCTGGGGAACTGTGGTTAAGTTATTTGGTCCCCACTAGTGATCAAATGAGCTTTCCTACAACCCCAAATAAAAAGCAAACCAGAGTTCGTTTGGTCCAAACCAACCCAAGTTAGCATGTTGGTGTTTATAAAAGCGTGACAGCTGCTAGCAAGAAACTTTGGACTTTGGTCAAAAATTTGCTGTGGATTATATTTGCTTAGCATCTTCTTTATTTCTTTCAACATGTGACTCAGCTTTTACCTTTAGGTGGATCAGCTGCCAGCAGCAGGATCAGGAAAACTAAAATGACAGGCGTCCATCTCCAACCATCACCAAAACAAAGGCCGTACATCCTCCTGGAAACTGAAGATCACAAGAATAAGACATCAGCCATCAATAAGGTAAATGGTAAATGGACTTGAGCTTATATAGCGCTTTTCTAGTCTTTTTGACTACTCAAAGCTGCTTTACACCGCAGGTCACACCTACCCATTCATACCCATTCACACCCATTTGCACTCACATTCACTCACTGATGGTTCAGAGTATCTATGTTAGTAATCCATCAGTATCTCTAACACATTCACACCCTTTCATGCCCATTTACACACCACTGACGCAGCAGTGGGATTCTTCGATAGATAGATAGATAGATAGATAGATAGATAGATAGATAGATAGATAGATAGATAGATAGATAGATAGATAGATAGATAGATAGATAGATAGATAGATAGATAGATAGATAGATAGATAGATACAGTGGTATGAAAAAGTATCTGAAACTTTTGGAATTTCTCACATTTCTGCATAAAATCACCATCAAATATGATCTGATCTTTGTCAAAATCACACAGATGAAAGAACAGTGTCTGCTTTAACTAAAACCACCCAAACATTTATAGGTTTTCATATTTTAATGAGGATAGCATGCAAACAATGACGGAAGGGGGAGGAATAAGTAACTGAACCATCACATTTAATATTTTGTGGCCCCCCCTTTGGCAGCAATAACTTCAACCAGACGCTTCCTGTAGCTGCAGATCAGTCTGGCACATCGATCAGGACTAATCTTGGCCCATTCTTCTTTACAAAACTGCTGTAGGTCAGATTCCTGGGATGTCTGGCATGAATGGCTGTCTTGAGGTCATGCCACAGCATCTCAATGGGGTTCAAGTCTGGACTTTGACTTGGCCACTCCAGAACGTGTATTTGGTTCTTCTGAAACCATTCTGAAGTTGATTTACTTCTGTGTTTTGGATCATTGTCTTGTTGCAGCATCCATCCTCTTTTTAGCTTCAACTGTCTGACAGACGGCCTCAGGTTTTCCTGCAAAACATCCTGATAAACTTTTGAATTCATTTTTCCATTAATGATTGCAAGTTGTCCAGGCCCTGAGGCAGCAAAACAGCCCCAAACCATGATGCACCCTACACCATGCTTCACGGTGGGGATGAGGTGTTGATGTTGGTGAGCTGTTCCATTTTTCCTCCACACATGACGTTGTGTGTTCCACCCAAACAATTCAACTTTGGTTTCATTAGTCCACAAAATATTTTGCCAAAACTTCTGTGGGGTGTCCAAGTGCCTTTTTGCAAACATTAAATGAGCAACAATGTTTTTTTTAGACAGCAGTGGCTTCCTCCGTGGAGTCCTCCCATGAACACCATTCTTGGCCATTGTTTTACATATAGTTGATGTGTGCACAGAGATATTGGACTGTGCCAGTGATTTCTGTAAGTCTTTAGCAGACACTCTAGGGTTCTTTTTTACCTCTCTGAGTATTCTGCGCTGAACTCTTGGTGTCATCTTTGGTGAGAGAAGCAACAGTGCCAAACTCTCTCCATTTGTAGACAACTTCTCTGACTGTCGATTGATGAACATCCAGACTTTTAGAGATGGTTTTGTATCCTTTCCAAGCTTTATACAAATCAACAATTCTTGATCACAGGTCTTCAGACAGCTCTTTTGAGCGAACCATGGTGCACATCAGACAATGCTTCTCATCAAGACAATTCTTACCAGGTGTGTGTTTTATAGTGGGCAGGGCAGCTTTAAGCCACTCACCAGTGATTGGGCACACACCTGACTTAAATTGTTTGGTAAAAATTGGTTTCAATTGCTCTTTAAGTCTCCATAGGCAGAGGGTTCAGTTACTTATTCCTCCCCCTTCTGTCATTGTTTGCATGCTATCCTCATTAAAATGTGAAAACCTATAAATGTTTGGGTGGTTTTAGTTAAAGCAGACACTGTTTTTTCATCTGTGTGATTTTGACAAAGATCAGATCACATTTGATGGTGATTTTATGCAGAAATGTGAGAAATTCCAAAAGGTTCAGATACTTTTTCATACCACTGTAGATGGGTCCATCACTGGCAGCTGCAGCATGGATTATGATGGCTAGTTATTTTCGCAGACACCCCTGCAGAAAACAGTAAAATCTGGGATATTTTATGTTGAATGTGTAAGAAACATGCCATCTGGTGATCACATATGAAAACTAAAAATCAAAAGCCAATTGTAAAAATTGGAATTTTGACATAAAGTAATGTATAAGTTTATAGTAAGATAAATATGTAATTAAAACAACATATTGCCAGTTGTTATAAATAGGGAAATTTTTGTAATTTTAAGCAAACGTGTTGGTTTTTGTGTAGCTTAACCATTTGCGCTTAATTCGAGGAACTGAGACAACAATTTTTATTCGTTTTTTAAAATTAATATCCTCTGGCAAATATGAGCTTTATTTATTCATTACAGCGAAAATGGCTGATTGTAACAAACTGTTTGATGCTCTCAATAAGAAAATACACAAAAATTAAAAAAGATCGCAAATATGAAGTGGTCATATGATCTGTTTATCCCAACATTCATTCATCATAACTCACATGCAAATAATTCTGAATACCTATGAGCTTGATGTTGAATTAATGTCCATGTAAACTTCCTTTTAAACGCAGCAGTGACTGTTTGCAGTTAAAATGCTTAACCTTTGCTATGTCCTCAATATAGTAATAAGTAATACTTGGTATTATATGCTTATGCTTCATAAAGAGATTTAAAAATATATATATTTAACTAGTGCAAAGTAAGCTGTTTAATTTAGTGCAAAACAAAACATATACCAACAATATTTAACTGAGATATTTCAATCAGTGCATGGTGTTGTTTAAGTATCTCAGATGAATAAGTTTCCCACCCCTAGCATTAGCCGCTTCTCTTTCAAGCTTCATCCCGCTCGAATTTCTTTTCTACTTTTATAAAAGTGCAGCAACAGCAGCAACACCTTCGCCTGTTTCCCTTTTTTGTTTCTGCAGTCCTCTTCCTGCATTCAGATTGCGTGACTAAAATGTGGACATGATCTCCAGATATCATTATTTGTTAAAGTTAACCAAGTCGACAGGTAAACTAAACTATCAAATGTTATTTGCCTCTTTGTGTCCGCTGACAGATTAGCCTCAGGGCAGGGGTGGACACAACACGATCAAATTACATCTGTGTGTGCGTTCACACCTGATTTATAACAGGTTTTGTCAGCGCGAGTCTTTATTTATATTTAATGAAAACAAAACACAAAATGAAACTATAAGGAATCAGTTTGAGCTTTTCAATCATTTAACAAACACAGCTGATGATAGAAAATCTGTCATAACATTTTGATTTTAAAATGAAATACACGCAAGCCACTTTATTAGGCACGCCCATACAACTGCTTGTCAACACAAACAGCTGATTAGTCATTAAAATAGCAGCGAATGTGATTTAAGTGTCTGTGAATGCAGCACTGCAGCAGGTAGTGCACATGCCTCACAGCAAAAAGGTTGGATCCCTGGCTCTGTCAGGGTTCTCAATAACTGCATCAATGTGAGTGTGATCAGTTGTCTGTCTCTCTATGTGGCCATGCGATTGGCTGGCGGCTGGTTCAGAGTGGCAGTCTGTTTGTGCTGAGACAGATGTGGAGAAATGACACTTGGTTCTTTTGGAAAGGTTATTTTTGATTTGTAGAGGTGGACATTTAGTGATGATAAGGGTGTTGATTGTTTTGATGGATTTGTGTGGAAATGTGTGGTTGGTTTGTGTAGCCAAAATGTCGTCTATAAATAGATCATGGCTTTTTTTTAGTATCTGCTGACAGCAATGTTCAGCAAAAATATGGTGCATTCCTAAAAATATTAATAATGATGATGGAAATCTCATTTTATGGAAGTAAAAGTAAGTAAGTGAGTTTCCATATCTAACCTTGTGTGTTGGAGTGTGTGGAAGTGCATGTTAACCTTCCAGCCAGTTCATTTCATTTTTACAAAAAAGAGCATTAAGAATTGATAGTAGAGGTCAATACAGAGATCATTCATGCACTTAATTTGTTTGATTGCAGTTGCTTAAATTCAATGAGTAAGAAGATTTCAGTATGTTTCAGATTATGTATAAAGCTCATAAGAAAAATTTACTTATAACATCAACCAGAAACCAATTTCTCAAAAGAGAAAGTTGTTCTGATTTAAAGTGATTTGAAATATTTAAAAAAAAGTTTCAAAACTTAACTGAAGGACGGTGTGTGACAGTGAGAGGCATCAGTTTATGGAAAAATCTTAAAGAAACCAAAGAAGCTAAAACAAACTTGTCCTTTAAAAAAGTCAGTTTGTTGAGTAACCACAGGGAGGTGTGTTTATCAAAGTCTTGCTATTTCGTTTTGAGGGAAAATGTGATGTAACATGTGGTCGTTTTTGTTTGTTTTTTCCTGTTGGCTGTTTTTGAAAATAAGAAAAAAAATGGCATGTAAAACAGCATGCAGGCCTGCAGCTCCTGTTAATGTGTATTGTGTGTTTAATTAATACAAGATTGTGGAGAGATTTTCCTTCTTTCTGCTCTTTTCAATCACATATTTGAGATTTTTTGTCTGTTTTGAATGCTTTAATTAATGAGAGAATGAAATACAGTTCTCAATTATCTAACTAAACTAAACTAAGCTAACCTGGATTGACACAGTATGCTACTGTATGTACCTTGCAGCAAGAAGGCTGCTGGTTTGATCCCAAGCTCTGTCGAGGCTTTTCTGTGTGGAGTTGTATATCCTCTCGGTGCACGCGTGGGTTCCCTCTGGATACTCTGGTTTCCTCCCACGGACCAAAAACATGCCCATTAGGTTAACTGGTGACTCTGACTTTCCTTTGGGAATGAGTGTAAGCATAAGTTGTTGTGTGTCTCTCTATATGTGGCCCTGTGATTGGCTGCCTCTCCCCAAGTGTCAGCTGGGACAGGCTCCAGCTCCCTGTGATCCCGAACAGCATCAGTCATAAAGTTTATTTCTTGTCAATTTGTTTGCTATCGTTACTGTAGGTCATGTTGGTCGTTGCTGTTGTTGTACTTTTTGTTAATTTAAATTATAGTCCTGAAAAACAACATATTCAATAACGAAGTTCACTTCCAAAGTATTCAAACCTCTTCATATATGCTCATCTATATAAATATATGTACTTTATAGAAGTCTTGTTTTTCTTGGCTGCAAAAAAGCATCTTGTTTCTGCTACTTTTATGCCTCTGGTTGATTATGGCGATGTTTTATACCAGCATGCTTCTTTTCAATGCCTTAAATCATTGGATACTGTTTATCATGGAGCTCTAAGGTTCATAACATATCTCAAGGCTCTAAAGCATCACTGTACTCTGTATGAGCAAGTTGGGTGGGCCTCTCTGACCATTCGCAGACTGAATCATTGGCACATCCTGATCTACAAGGCTTTACTTGGCCTGCTTCCATCATACTTGGGTAACTATTCATGTGAAAAGCTCTGGAAGCTACAGTCTTTCTTTATTTACTCTTGCTATCGGTCCCCAAAGTTCGTCTTGAAATGGGTAGAAGAAGTTTCAGATATGCTGCTCCTGCAGACTGGAATCTGCTACAAGACAGACTGTGTCTTGGAGAACTGGTCGCTTTAAATCGTTTAAAATGCAGATTAAAGGCTTTAGAGGAAGATGAACTAGGCTGTAAATGCTTAGACTGAAAATTTTCTGCTCTGTGACTCTGACTTAACTGATTGATATGTTTGTATCTGTGTCTGAAATTGTTTATGTCTGTTACTTTGTAAATGTGCTGCTGTCTGTCTTGGCCAGGACTTTCTTGCAAATGACCTTTTTAATCTTAATAAGGTTCTTCTGGTTAGATAAAGGTTAAAGGATAAGTTCGTTTTCTGCAGCTTTCACATTGTTTACAGAATGAAGTAGAACAATATACTCACCCAGAAGGCTTTCCTGATCCAAACAGTGCTTCAGGAGATATTTAGATCCAAAATCGAGCAGCGGCATCCGTATAATGGTAGCACACAGGGCATGTATAGCGCCGCTCCTAAAACTGCATTAATCGTCCAAAAACTCATTAGTTTCACCAATATTTCATCATGGTCCGCTCGGGCTACTCCTCCATTACAGTCTGTGTCGCTCCAGACATGTCTTTGTGGCTGTGCTGACCTCTGAACTGAAGAAGAAGAATGTTTGCCTCCGTGCATGTGCAGTGCGGCTCATTGTTTCAGGGGAAGACTGCCAGCTACACAACGACTTTCTTCTTCCAGTTTTGTGCAAAATGGATGAATATCTATCAGATGAAGATGTTGTGGAGGAGAACTTTGAATATGATGGGTGTCCTTACAGTTTCGAGCCAGAGTTTACAGATGAGGAGCTCATCGAAAGGAGGACGCGGAGGCAAAGAGAAGAACAGCTCTCTAGAGAGTACTGCACATGCGCGGAGGCAAACATTCTTCTTCTTCAGTTCAGAGGTCAGCACAGCCACAAAGACATGTCTGGAGCATAGACTGTAAAAAACATGGACGTCATGTCGCTGGGCTTGAATTGAAGCCGCCACAAAAACTGGTGACTGGCTGCAGTATAGGTCAAATCTCCGTCTCCCCCATTCATCTGAACGGGCCGTAGTGAAACTTCAAAAAATTAATACACCCCGTACAAATATTTCTCCCATCGGTATGCTGTGGTGATATGAAAGTACTATTGGGCTGCGTTTTTTCCAAGTCCTCTTTTTTCTGAAAAGTTTCTTTTTCATCAGTTATTAGAGTTTAAAAAATAACCGCGGTTTACGGCAGCTTCACAATGATTGTGTACGGCGTATGCTGGGGAGTTTTGCGACAGTTTACGACAACTACGTCCAGATATGGTCCAGATTCTCTACTGGCTGCACAATGGCGGCGCCCTGACGGGGGAAATTATGGCTCCAAAACTGTTAAATGGTAGAAGGCGGAGCCACGCTATCCAGTTCTTATAATACATCCATGGTCTGGAGCGACACAGACTGTAATGGAGGAGTAGCCTGAACGGACCATGATGAAATATTGGTGAAACGAATGAGTTTTTGGATGATTAATGCAGTTTTAGGAGCGGCGCTATACATGCCCCGTGTGCTACCATTATACGGATGTCCGCTGCTCGATTTTGGATCTAAATATCTCCTGAAGCACTGTTTGGATCAGGAAAGCCTTCTGGGGGTGTACATTGTTTTGCTTCATTCTATAAACAATGTGAAAGCTGTAGAAACTGAACTTATCCTTTAAATAAATAAATAAATAAATACATGTTAAGCTATTTAAATTCTGCTTTAGTATCTTGAGTCGGGGTGTAACTTGTTTTTTTCTGCCATTCCTGTCTTAAGTAACATTTGGATGACTATAAAGCAAACTCTTCCAGTTTAAACTAAGTGAGGTACTTTTCCTTGTCCTGTTAAACTTCTTCATTACTCAGTTATTAATTGGTAACTAAGACACATTTGTTGTCTGTTGACTGCTAGTTTTCGTGTGACTTTTTTGGAGGTGTAACTTAACTGCTGGTCATCTATGTAAAACTATTTTTGTCCCTGTCTTTAGGATGTGATTATCATGTCAGAAGTGAAACATTACCTGTAAAAGCCTCAGGGCTACACAGAAGGTCTCTGTCATTGTCATTCCTACCTCAGGTTCCCACAGTCTGAAGGTCTATGGTTCACTCAAACACTCATGGTATTGTTTTTACTGCTTTTGTCTTCTTCAGGTTCTCATCAATCTGTCCATTCATCACATCAACAGCCTTCAGGAGACTGTTCTGACAATAGGTGGAGTGTTTAAAAGACTCACCTGATGCTTCTCTAAACACCTGCACAGTCCGTCCAGGTGTTCTCATGTGATTTAATGCTTATGTGAGTCCTAATGAGGTGGACTCCATCATCCCACAGTCCTCGTTAATCCATCAACCTTAAATCCCAAAAGTTGAGAATCCTCTCCTCCTCTTCCTCCTTTTCCTCCTCACTTGTTCTCCCTCGCTCCTCCAGAATCCACCTGGGTCTCACTCCAGAGCATCGTGTGCGGCGACAGGTGCCTCCGTGAGCGTGTGCGTCAGAGAGAGCGTGTGAAGGTGTGTTCAGGAAATCACAAAGTCTGAAATGTGAGGAGACGGGAGACAAATGATGACACACCCCCGCTGAGAGGGAGGAGTAGGGAAGAGAGGCATGAGGAGAGATAGGGGAGACCGGGGTCGGCTATAACACTTTTTGGTCTCAGTAAGTATTCCTTGATCTTGCATTGGTTGTCTTTTTCACTATCATAGATTATCTTATTGTAAACAATGGGAATATAGTGAGAAAGCATTTTAAACTTGAACTTTTTTGATTTTTTCAGATATATAAAATAACATTTTGAATAGTTTTTTTTTTTCAGAATTATCAATGCATTGTGTATTAGTCTGTTTGTTAGCATACCCTTCATTGACAGAGTGAAAAGAAGGCATCAAAAATACTTTTGTAACCACAGATTCCCATAGCCTGCCTGCAGAGCACCACATCCACACTGTGGCTTCCTTTGATCGTATTATCTTAGTCGTGTGAAGCATATTTAAAGCATGTGCCATGGAGCATGAGCTTTATGAGATCATAAGATTGTGAAAGAACAAAAGATACACAAGGTCATTGTGGGTTAACAAGATAACAGGAAGGGCAACATGTAAATAAGTGATATAGATGACTGACATGATACTGTTTCCACTATTTCCACCGTACTTTGAACTCGGAGCTTTGGTTTTCCCGTGATGGTCTACTTTGTGTCGACTGTTGTGTTGCAATTTCATGTTTAGTGTTGGAGTTAAAAGCCAAATATTTGATGTGGGTTATTGTATGCAGGTAAGTACATGTATGTATGTATGTATGTATGTATGTATGTATGTATGTATGTATGTATGTATGTATGTATGTATCTATCTATCTATCTATCTATCTATCTATCTATCTATCTATCTGTCTGTCTATCTGTCAAGCCTGGTCTATTCTATTCTATCTATTTTCTAGCAATCTATCTATCAATATACTTTCTATCTGACTATCTATCTTTCTATCTATCTATCTGTAAATTCTGGTCTATTTTATCTCTATCTATCTATCTATCTATCTATCTATCTATCTATCTATCTATCTATCTATCTATCTATCTGTAAATTCTGGTCTATTCTATTCTAACTATCTATCTACATATATATCTATATCTATATATATATATCTATATATAGACATATATCTGTCTATCTTTCTATCTATCCGTAAATTCTGGTCTATTCTATTCTATCCATCTATCTCTATTCTATCCATCTATCTCTATACTATCTATCTATCTATCTATCTATCTATCTATCTATCTATCTATCTATCTATCTATCTATCTATCTATCTATCTATCTATCTATCTATCTATCTATCTATCTATCTATCTATCTATCTATCTATCTATCTATCTATCTATCTATCTATCTATCTATCCATCTATCTATAAATTCTGGTCTATTCTATTCTAACTATCTATCTACATATATATATATATCTATATATAGACATATCTGTCTATCTTTCTATCTATCCGTAAATTCTGGTCTATTCTATTCTATCCATCTATCTCTATACTATCTATCTATCTATCTATCTATCTATCTATCTATCTATCTATCTATCTATCTATCTATCTATCTATCTACCTACCTACCTACCTACCTACCTACCTACCTACCTACCTACCTACCTACCTATCTATCTATCTATCTATCTATCTATCTATCTATCTATCTATCTGTCTGTCTATCTCTTGTATATCTGTGTTTTCTCTCCCTTGGTCTGACTGGAGGGCAGCAGCTGCTCTGACAGGATGCGGATCCAGACAGTTCCTGGACAGAGTATTATCTGCTGTGTGTTTTCATGAATGTATGTCTGCCTGCGTGTTTGTGTGTGTGTGTGTTTGTGAGTGTGTTAAAGATAATGTCAGCGTTGATGTTGACCACAAGGGGGCAATAAAGGCTGCTGCAACATCTTTCCACAGGAGATCAAGTGTCAGCCTTTGTTCAGTTTCAGTGCGGGATAACAAAACAGTATCAGATCATTGGAGCGAGGAGGGACTGCAGCATGTTATTGCTTCTTCTGTGACGCAGCGCTAAAGGGGGGAGGGGGTTAATTGTCAGTGTGTCTATTTGTGTGCAATTGAAGTTGAAGCTCAAGTGATCTCAGATAATCCCACTGGCATGCGTCGCTCTTTTTTCTCTTCTCCTAACAGCAAGAAAAGGAGCTTGGGTAATTTGGAGGCCCAAAGCAAAGACCTTCTTCACTCCCTATGTTGCTCAAAGGGATCACACAATAGTTTGAGACTTTGAGGGGCTTTGGAAGTACAGAAGCTTAAACCAACACTAGGTAGTTTTTTCCTCCCTAATATATTATTTCTAGACTCATTGTGATGCTACAACACCTTACAACAGATTGAATGACTCCTCTGCCATGGTCAGAAGGGGTCTCCATCATCTTCACTGGCAATATGCAACCTCAATGTGGATGGTAGGAACACTTCCACCCTTAAAAACTACAAATTTTTACTGTTTTGTCTGCTTTACAACATACGTCACTCTCCCCTTGAGGTGAAAGCTAAACATCGGGAAAAGTAGAATATAAAGCAGTTTTTGAATTTTTAAAACAGATTTAATGAACAGATTTTGGTTTAAAGTAAATATGAACTTATTTTGCTAATGGAAATAGGGACCTCTGGCTCACACTCCCGCACAGTAGGTGGCAGTAATGCTCCTCTGACGCTGGATGCCACTTGCTGTTAAACAGGAAGAAGAAGAAAGCTAAATGTAGAGTTGTGATCTTGGTGGAAGCAGCGAAAAACCAGAGCAAAAGAAAAGTTTTATCAGAGAAGATGAGAAAAGGAAAGCGGAAGAGTAACAAGCTAAATGTTCGGACAGGAATAAACATTGGCCCGGCGTTCATGCGCTGGCATGAGCTAAAAGACGAGAAAGGATGTCCGGTGCTGATTTAGCCCTGTTATTGTTGGACTTGTAAGTACATGATGATTTATTTGAATAGAAACATGATCAGACTGAACCTTATCTGTCCAATTGGTTTATTTGTCTCTCTTGGACATCCCGGTTCACTTCTCCTCCCTCTGTATGTCAACAAATGCAGGTTGGTGTACGGCAGTGCAGTCACACTCAATGTCCACGGAGGCTTCTAGAGTCCTGAAAACCGGAATCTTGCATAGTGCAGTTTTAAAGAACTTCAACGATATCTCAAATCAAAAGCTTTAAAGTGCTTCTTGAACTGCCTACGTATGCTCGCAACACGAAAAAGATCAGATCCATCTTGCCAAGCTCCAGTCTACAGCGATTGGGAGCCACCCTATGAGCGAGACATTAGCATAGATGCTAACAGCCTCAACAGCAGTTTTATCAGATCTGTTCCACATTTTTTTTGTCAAAAAAAGCAAATAATAACACTGAAAGCACTTCTTGATTGAAAGGACTTGTTCACTCCTCTTCCAGTAAGTATTAGCGCAAGTTTATTCTACAAAGTGTCTCATGTTCTGTCCTTTACACAGCGGCACTACCTGTAATGAAGTGATTTAGAGACAATCGTCCAATCACCTGCAAGATATGTTTTTTTTAAGGTTATGCCCATTCCCAAACACTTTCTATAGCAGGGGTCACCAACCTCTGAGCCAGAAGGCTACCGAAAAGGTGAGCAGAATTATGGGGGTCACTAATCTGATTTTGTTTTTCTAAATAGAGCACATTTTTATAGTTTAACATAAAAAATGTAATACTATGCATATAACTGGTTACATCTAAACTTGTTTGTCTTTACTCAAGCTCTTGTTCTTGTTCTACGCCTTCTTCCTACTATTGTAGTCTTTGTATGTGCGTGTTCGTGCATGAGTGAAATGTAGGTGTCTCTGTAAAATAGGGGTGGGTAGGTGGGTTTGAGGGAATGTTTTTATTCTGTGTAAAGCACTTTGAGTTACATTTTATGTTTGAAAAGTGCTTTATGAATGATTGATTGATTGATTGATATAACCTGTATGTTTACTTTTAACTGTAAATTATTTCTCCCAATTTTTATTATGATTGATTATAAATGATATGAAAACATTTCACTGACATAATCTACAATAATTTATCTGCTAAACTTTACTGATAAGAACAACAGTCTGTAACGACTCTAGCTTGCAGCAGTTGTGCTAGAGAAGTGGGGTCAGCACAGAGCAAAATAATTAAATTTTGACCACCTACAGATCAAAGTTGAATAGAAAAACTGTTTTAGAATGTGTCAATCATTGCAATTGTTGTTTTCTGTACTGTTGCAAACAATTTATTTGTAAAACATGATACTAAAGATATAAAAAACGATTGTTTATTGCAAGCACCATGGTGTTAATGTGTTATTGTCAAAGGCTCCCTGCATGCTACCAGGTGCTTGAAAAGTCTATTTGGTGTGGTGTACATTACCCATCAATGATCAATAGCAACATCAGATCAGCTCAGACTGATGAAACACACTATCAGGATCATATCTACACCATTTTACAGTATTTTCTTACATGCTTAGAGAATTTGGCTGTTCAATTAGGTATCATGTCAACTGGCTACTTTGAGCCAACTGTGTTCCTAAATGTCTTTCTGCAGGAGCTGATAAAAACGGAATGAGTCCTCATGAATATCTCTTTATTCAGGTACAGAAAAAAGTCAATTTTATCAGGAAACACTAGATTGTGGTACAAAAACGTTGAGCACCTCCAAGAAATGTAGCTGATCTCAGACCTGTTGTGTCTTGAGCTGAGCTGGGAATGATTCTGTTCCTTTGTTTTAATTAAGACTTAATTGTTTTAATTTTGACATCTTCGCAACAACAATATCTTGAGGCTCCTCAAACCACAAGGCCATAACTTTTGCTTCCGGGTAAAATAAAAAGCTGACGGAAAGAACATCAAATTAGTCGAACTTAATCAAAGCTTGGCAAGATGTTCCTCTTTTAATCTAGAGATGAGTTCAGACCATCTGGGTTTTTAATTTTCTGAGTTTATTAGAGTGTTTTGATAGTGTATGTGTGGTGATAAAAAATATGTCATCCCATCTGTGTGGAGAAGCAGGCGAGGAATTAGCACTCAGACAGTCGCTTGGAGAAAGGTCATGGTTTGGGTACACTGAGTCTCAGAGTGTCTTTGAAATGTCTGAGTCTGAGATTTAAGTACATGCTTTTAAAATGTACCCTGCAGCATATTTTTGATGATTGTTCTAGTTCGATTGACTTTTTTGTTGATGTTTTTATGTGGATGTCTTTGACAATCACAAGTCAAGGATACCTGATTGAATTAGCTGCCTATTGAGATGAAAAAGGAAATGTGGAAGTGCTAAAAGCTAAAGTTTAAAGTCAGAGTGATCTTGACCTCTGACCACCAGATCTGACATGTGTAATGTTGAATGAAAATGGACATTTAAAAAAAAAAAAAAAAAAAAAAAAAAAAAAAAAAAAAAAAAAAAAAAAAAAAAAAAAAACATAGTTCCTATTTTAATTTGGCGCAACATTAGTTTTTCCACGGACATATCTGACACCGATGCTGCCTTCTCAGCTGCTTGCATTAAACACGAGAAGTTTCCAAGTTTCTCATGAAAGCATTTTGGGCCTGTCACTTGCAAATCTAATGAGTCAGGGCCACGGGTTATGTTTTTTTGGGCTTGTTTCTTGACATGCAGTTGATTACTAGGGCTTGCTTTCCTGTCTGTGTGAATCCCCCCCCAATTATTTATTGCGTCAGGTAGTTTGTCCTTTCCACTTCCTAGTTTTGTGGTTAATGAACACTTCTCCAAAAACACTCACACACATCGCACATGCACCAGAGCCATAGTTGCAAGGTTTGCTTATTATAAGCGATGTTACATTTCTCTTTTGAAAAAAGAGTAATCATTAGAAAAAGAAAGAGCTGTTGCTTGTTTTGGACTTGTTTTTAACAACCTGGTTGCTTAGTCTTAAAGAAAAATCTGGAAACACTGGACTGGAGCTCTCATTCCACACAGTATGACATGATTTTGTATGATAAAGAGCACAAAAGAATCACCTGTTATGTCCTTAGTAGAACTTCATGTAGGCCTACACATTTAAGAAAAGATATGGGGTGCTGGTTTGGCAGAGTGGTCAGCAACCATGCACTTCCCATGAACATGCCTCTGCCGGTCCAGGTTTGAATCCAGCCTGTGACCAGTTTGCAGAGTGTCTTCCCCTACTCTCTTAGCCCCTTTCACAAGCCTACCCACTGTCTCTCTCCTATCAGTAAGTGCACAAAAAATGAAAAAAAAAAAAAAGAAAATATATGAGGTTCTGCACAAAGTCGAGCAACATATAAGTAACGTAAAAGAAATGAGTCATGTTCTTTCCATGGAAGATAACTAAGTAAAGTAAAAGATTACTTTTAAAGAAGTAATGAGCAAGCACTGCTTTTAAAAGTAACTTCCCCAACACTGCATATACCACACACATATTGCTGTTACATCTATAAGCAATAGTTTCATGATAAAGTTACCATTATATGACTTGTGACCCTGAAAACTCACAACTAGTAGGAGTCATGTTGATATTATTAGTTAGACAGTATTGAGCAAAAACGATTGTTCACTAATGGCGGTTATCTGAATTACCACCAATATCAGACCACTTTTAAATTGAGCCATTACCAACATCTCCCAATTTATTTTCCTTATCTTGCGAACAAACAAACTTAGAAGCTAAAAAATGGACAAACAAACTCACTCAGAGCAAAAACTTCCAAGGTAACTCACATATTGCTTTTACATCTAAAATTAATAGTTCCATGATAAAAGTTACAATCATAATGATTCATGATCCTGAAAACCTACGCCTAACACTCATAATTATGTTGATATCATTATTAGTTTAAATTGAGCCATGACCAACATCTCCATTTCATCAAAATCTGTCACATAGTTTTTGTGTTATCTTGCTAACAAGCCGACAAACAATCATAAGCCGGGAAAAACATAACCTCCTTGGTGGAGGTAATTAAGTATCAGTCGCTCATTTCTGTATTGGTACACACTGACTCCCTGAATGAACATCTTGTTCCCAATGAACAACAAGTGTGTCCTTTCTTTTCTCCTATTCTTGTATCCTTTCTTGTGGTTTAAGGTCTGAGTGCGTGGGAGTTTTTCTCATTGTAAATCCATTCTCCTGACACCTTTCCCTGAACCAAAGCGTGGCTGTGATCTGAGCACGCTCCACAACCATCAGTAAGACAAAGACATGATCCTCCTCCTGCCTCCCACCCACGAGCACTGACTAAAGGATTACTTTGGAGCCAATGCTGACCTCCAAGCTGTAGGTGGCCCGAACCCTGGGCTGTGTCATCTATTGAGAATTGTATTTACACAATTGCTGTGAATTCCAAATATAATCACTCTCCAAAAGGAAATACTGATGATTTGTCCGACCAAACTATGGACAAGGAAAAGGCCATTCAACAGGTTTACAGATATTTCAGACTGGATGCATGATGGCTGTGCAACACGTGTAGCCATCTGGTTACATTTTGATCAAGAATGCTTATAAGTCAAGGCTTAAAAGTTATTTTCACACATACATTTTGGTGGACTCAGTTTAATTTGGTGGTGAAATTGCACCACTGTTTCATTTTCCACTTGGTTTACCTTCCCACTGCGTGTAATGAGGCGGACCAAAGCCTGTCAAATATTCAACTTAGCTTCCCACTTCCAGTTGGGGCTGTAGCTGCAGCCTTTGTTCCTGCCATCCTGAAGTTTGGAAGTTTTTTGTGCTGTAAAACTAGGATGAAGCTGCATTTTAGCAACACTTATATATTGACTGGAGAGACATATAGACATATCCACATGGATTTGTAGATGTTAACCTGTTAAAGCTGTGGTCTACGATTTGAAACCTCAGCCTGCCCCCCCTTCCCTCACCTCTCCCCTCCGTGTTCGAAGATCCCGCCCCCAGCTCGTGTCGCCTCATATAAAAACAAGCCCCCTCCGGCAGAGCTACGAGTGACTAGCATAATATATCAGCAGCAAACTCAATCAAAAACAGCTCAGCTCAACTGAAAGTATCAAACACGACAGACATTCCCCTTGTAACACACAGCAGTAGCCATTTCAATTGGACCTGCAGCAATGCGGGTCTCGCGCCGCCAGAGCGGAGCCGATTGTGGGGGAGGATTTATCTTTCTCGGCCTGTCCTCCACAGCTCAGCTTACAATGCTAACGATTAGCGGCTAGCAGGCTAACCTGCTCCACTACAAGTCATAGCCAGGACAGGCACAGACTAACCAGAGTTATTCAGCAGACATCTCCCACTGTAGTAAACAAAGCCATTACCTGATCAACTAGGGGCGAAACGGCCGATGCTGAAGGTCTGACGGCCGACTGAGGCCATTCGTTAGCCGTTAGCCCGCTAACAGGCCTCAACCCGCGGGCAGAGCTCCGTTGGGCCCTGCGGGAGAGGGAAGCGGCTTCCCGGTTTCGGCGCTAGGCTTTTCCGGCTCCATGATAGTTCAGTAGCTAACGCTGCTAGCTGCTCACTGGAGGTAGAGGGGAGGAGGGGGAACCATGGGCATGATGCTGCATAGTGAGGGAGACAGGGGATTGAATGGACTCACGGACCAACTCACGGACCAATTGAACCTTACTGCCTTCAAGGTTTGATTGGTCAGCTAGTATGCAGCTTTGCAGCGGATATACTGAATGGATTTTTTTCGTTCTTTTTGGTCTTTATACTGTGTAGATAGGACCATAGGACCATAACAGCCTTATAAACGGTGTTATTAAGATGTACAAAGCTTCCAAATCGTAGACCATAGCTTTAAGAGGATTGGAGGTTTGTAATGCTAGCTATGCTAATGTTTGGCTCGGTTGCTTTCACGCCCATTCAAAGTAAACCCAAAGCTTCTCGTTCTTCAACAGACCTTGGTGAGAGCCACACCTCGTGCAAGTGATACACACAAGAATTTGGAGAACAGAAGGCTTGCCTATGTTTGCTCCAAACAAGAAGTGAATGACTTGTACAGTATGAGAAGAAATGGTCAGAAATCTCGTAGCAGTGGAAAGCAGTCCTGCGCACAGCTCTACTGTGGAAGGCTTGATGTGGCCCCAGGGTTGCTTGTTGAGTATCCCTGTTTTATTTTTTTTTTCTTTTTGAAGACAGCAATTGTATTTAATGACTTAAGCAGAGAAGGGGACTTGGCAAAGAGTAAGAAACATCATTAATGGACAAGAATGAATCGATCTGTAACAGAAATTGGCC
Organism: Scarus forsteni; assembly: GCA_036419115.1. NCBI lineage: Eukaryota > Metazoa > Chordata > Actinopteri > Labriformes > Labridae > Scarus > Scarus forsteni. The sequence goes on along the minus strand of JAZDUH010000007.1, from coordinate 4,868,795 downwards.
TACTGTTTGTTTCACTTTAGCCCAGTTTCCACCAGAGGGTTCAGTTTGGTTCGTCTCGATACGATTCGCTTTTTGTTGGATTTCCATAGCCTAAAACCGGGACAGGATCTAAGTAAACCGTACCGTCCTACTTTTTGGGACCCTTCTGTTGGAGTGCCAAGCATAACAATCCAAGCCCAGAAAGTGGAGATAGAAACACTGCAGTCCGTTGATTGGTTGAAGGAGACGTCACTTTCTGTGCCACAGTGGAACAACTCATAACCCCGCCATGTTTAAATCTCCACTTGTCTTCGTGGAGATTACTCTCGCGGTACACAGCCTTCTCTGAAACAAAGCTTGGTTGTGCTTCGTGACAAAAAGCCACAAAAAAGAAGAATTGCTGGATGTCTTCCATCGTTGCTCTTTGATTACTGTGTTGCGTTTTCTTCTGCGTTGTATTTAATAGCCGGGTACACTGTGCCGCGCTGCTATGATGTCATGCTATCGGCATCCGGCTTTGACGCCACCTACCAAGTATGGTTCAGTTGGCTGTGGAAACGCAAACAGGATCAGGCTTTACCGATCCGGCCTGAGCCAAACCGTGCCGATCCATACCAGACCACTTGGTGGAAACAGGGCTTTTAAGGGCGGTTGGGATAAAGCCAAAGTGCTTCAGTGGCCCTTAAAAGGGCTAAAATACCTGTGGTGGACCAAATGACACTCACATTCTTCTCATGGTGTAGAAGGGCTTAAGGGAAGGTGCGGAATGACAAAGGAAATCAGTAAAAAATGTTTGACTAGCCAAATTTTACCCAAAGACTGGACAGAGATATTTGTATATGGCTGTTTAAAGGAACACTCCAACATTTATTTTGGTTTTGTGTCATGTCTAACTCCTGAGTCTATGGCAAGCAGATAGACACCATTCTTTCGAATGTGCGTGCAGTAACAGGGAAGAGTTGGGCAATGCTCCTTCACCACTAGTTAGCTTAGAACACTGGAAGTACAATGGGTAGCATGCTAGCCCGTCTCTGCTTCCAGTCATCAGATAAACTCTTCAGCAACTATGAACAATCTTGTGTGCTTGTTGTGACTGTCTTACTGTGTTATGTTACATTACCTTTTATTATCTTTATATGATCTTCTGCCCCTAAACAGAAGCTTTGTTATGTTGACCTACTTCCCCTGTGGTTTTCGCGGGGGGAATTGATGTTTGCAAATGAGTTGAGTCTTTCGACCAGCTCTTTTAAGTGGACGATGAGAACTGATTTGCAGTTCTGAGAGAGAAGTTCCTTTGCGAGACAATATTAAATGTAAACTGCCTGCAAGTTTAAGAAATGAGCGTTGGCTGTCTCTTCATTGTTACTGTATGAACAGTCAAAACAGTGCCTACCTGCTTGTGATGGATTCAGGAGTGAGGTAAGACACGAAAACAACAAAATTGTTGGTGTATTTCTTAACTGTAGGCGGCATGGTGGGGCTATGGTGACCAGGTCTCAAGCTTTCTGTGGGGTTGTCCCACTATATAAGTACTTTTCCAGCATCACCCCAAAAAGGGACCATGTCCCGCATTTGATGGACTTTACTTTCTTACAAGGGAGGTGCACTCCCATACTTCAAAAATCTGTTGTGCACTGAATACTTTATGAAAAAGGTTAAGTTCTTTAAAGGATAAAATCATCATTACTTTCACCATGCATGACCCTCAACCTTAAAATGCAAGAAAACCCACTTCAGACCACATTTTCTAGATTTGACTTTATTCTTCCAGCACTGAAGTAGAAATCTCGAGAGGAACAGATGGTTGCTTCATGTTGTAGCGGTTTTTGTGTATTTTGTGCATCTTGCCATGTTGAACAGAAGCAGTAGCAAAAAGATGTGTTCAGGTCTAAAGCGAATATTCGTGAAAAATGTGGCACTTTCTGTGTAGAAACATTAAATCCAGGCCTGACCTCAGCTGACCCTCATCTTCGGATCGACTGTTTTCTCATTCACATGCCACACAGCACTTACAACAAGCAGGTAACCATGGATACACTGCATTGGTAACCTAAGCTTCTCTCTTTTATATCAATACACTCACACCTTCCTCTACTTTTTGCATCTGATTCCTCTTGACCCTGGAGCTTTTATTTCCTCCTCATCTTTCCATCAATGACTTTCTTTTTCTCCATTTTCTCACATGGATCAGCATCTTTTCTGCAGCATCACTGCTCCGACTACAACGGGACAGTTCCCAGAGGAAACCAAGAGGCCTTCTCTTGGTGACGTAATCCTGTGCTCACACGGTGGTGATCTGATCAACCACTCGCGTACTGTCATTCATTTCAACACACTCCACTTCCTGTCTCTGCCCCTCCCCCTCCGCCCCCTGTCCTCGGGTCTTTGACGGGGGCAGGAAGGTGAGGAGGGTGGGGAGGAAGGCGAGCGTGTGCAGGGCCGAGCAGGCGGCCGTGAGGGCGAGGCAGCGGAAAAGTGTGCGCGTGAGGTTGGAGCGTACAGAGCCGACGGGCACCAGGGCGGCGCTGTAGCAAATGAGCGTTTGTAAAGAGGGGACACCATGTCTCTCTAACGCCACTCTCACCCAGCGAGTCCGGCTGTCACCTCGACCTGAGGCGAAGCCACAGAGGAGGGGCCCGCTGCAGTCTGCCGAGTGCCCCAACGCTGATATAAGACACAGCACGGACATGCAGTCGAGCTCCACCCCCCATAAAGTCATGAAACCTAAAACTCCAAACTGCACAGAGAGCAGAGTGAGGCCGAGCCACATGGAAACCAGCGGCTCCACCACCGCCAGCGAGGACAAACCCAACAGAAAGAGCACCGCCAGCAGTGAGTGTCTGAGGGGGGAGCTGACGGCCGCAGAGTAGCGGTCCAGGTACACGAAGGAGGGGTTAAAGATTATGAATCTCACACGTGACGTGAGTGAAAGGCGTCTCAGCGTGTCCAGCAGCACTGACATCTCCTCACGTTTGTTCTCCGTCGTCTTTGCAACAAGGAAGATCCTAGACGCTGCCACGTCTGGCTCCTCCCCCTGACCTCGCTCTGCAAAAATAATGTCATCTGAAAAGTGAGCGAACTGTGGCTCTCGCAGGAAGGAGTGGCGCAGTGTGTGGGTGAAGTTTTCTCGTGGCTGGTTGGTAGACTGGTTGCGGTCTGACAGGTAGTCCAGGTACGCCTCCAGCCAGCTGATTCGCTGGAAGCCTTTGGCATATTCCAGCAGGTCCCGCTGCACGGAGGAATTCCAGTAGGGGGCGCTTTCATAGATGTAAAATCCAATGACAGGGGAGTAGGAGCTGAAGTATCTCTGCTGGGCACGGGTGTACAATACTGTCGCTGTATCCATTGCAACCAGTGCACTGGGGTCTGAGCCCTGGGTCACCTGTGGACAACAGGAACACGTTACAGACTGAACAGTATGTTGATGCTATTACGTCTGCTAATCTGTTTATTTTCAAACACAATTATACAGACGATGCAAACAGTGCTCCACCTGACTGAAATGCCCACATTTTTTGCTCATTATTTGCAGTTTTCTTTTTCTCTCCTCTAAGATTTATCCTGACACAACAGATGGACTGTTTCACATATCTATGGACTGTAGCTCATGCCCATCAGGGAAAACATATCATATATTCAGTTTTTATAAGTTTAAGAAAGGTGTTCCTCAAAAAAGTGGGGTGCCACACCCTGGGAAATCACTGAAACTTTCATTCCAGGTGCCAAACCAAAATTCTGCATTTTGATTGGCTATTTGTGAGGTTAGAGGTGGGATTAATGTTAAAATAAAGGTGGCTATGTAACAACTGCCTTCTGTTATGTTTATGTGGTTTTTTTTCTGTCATCTTGTTTTTAAGCAGTTTTTTGTAAAACAGGAAATTATCACAGCAAGAAGGAAGTAAAAGCACAAAAGCATGCTTTACTGCAACATTTAAAAAAAAATAGCCTTTTTAATGCCATGTAAAGATGTCAGTTCTTTGTTTATTTTGTCATTTTACCTCTTTGTAAAAGGAACTTAATGGGCAACTTTCATTTCATTTAAATTACAAAATGTGACTCCAGCTTTAAATATTTTAAGGTAAGTACTTTAGTCAGCAACTTATTTTTTAGCTTTTTAAAAAATATAATGAGTTTTGTATTTACAGTCACTAGTATTCAAACAACCCACTTTTTTTTGGAAACGAGGCACCCTGATCCACCTCTATTCTCACTCTAAGATTTTCTGTTGGAGCTCCTCACTTTAAAGGAATATTTCAGTATTTCTGAAGTAGTGTTGTATCAGGTACTTGACAATAGTCTGTGAAAAAGGTGAAAAGGCTCCCAGAATTGGAGCAGTAGAACAAGCCAGGACAAGGTCCACTGCTGTTGGTTGGTACGTATATTTTTTGCAATATTGTGAGACTTAAAATGAGCCAAACAAACAATGCGTTGTCAAATGTACGGTAGAATAAACAATATCGTAGAGCTTAATTGTCCCTCCTGGAAGCATAACAGTTAGCACTATTTTACGATGCAGATAACGGTTGTGTCCTTCCACCTGTGCGCATTGATTCCATTGATCTGTTGTTTCACAATATGGACTCAGAAAGGCACAAAACCACTAGAGGAAAATTTTAGTCAACCAAATATGGTAGCAAAAAGGCCCCTTTAACTGTGTGGAGGCAGAACAAGATTTAGCGGGAATAAGTACGTACAGGTGGATGAACACATAGCCATTTGCTGCATCGTAAAACATTACCAAACACTTTCTGGAGGAAAAAGAAAGTGCTCTGAAACTGTTTTTCTAATCATACATTTGACCAAATATATTTTTTTAGCTCATTTTTTACGTAAACCACATAATTACATGAAATAACTGTACCCACAAACAGCAGTGTACCTTTCTAGTAATCTAGGTATGTTCTCTTTAAAGGTACAGAGCGACTGGGAGCACTTTCAGTCACTTTACTATTGGCAAGCATTTCATACAACCTATCATAAAAAATACTGAATTATCCCTTTAATGTTTTATGGCAGATGGTAATTTCATAGATGCAAACACACATGTATGGTTGAGTTTGGTTTCCTCACCTGTAGGAAGCCCATCAACCCAAAGGAGATATAAACCAGATACAGCAGAACCACAAACGGTTTGACGTAAGTGTTGGTGATCCAGTCTCCATAACAACGCCTCACACACCCCAGCAGCAGATGTGAGTCCTGAGGATGGTGGTCCGTGTTTACTGTTGAATGTGTTTGTGTGTGCTGGTTTAAGTGTGTGGAGTTTGCTACGTGGCTGTGTCCGTGTAAGGCGGTACTGTTCACCGTGAGGGGGTGTGTGTGTATATGTGTGTGTGCCAGCTCTGAGTTCGTCACATTAGCATGTCCGTGTGTGACCCCGTGTGGAGGGTTTGTGGTGTGGGTCTCGTCCTGGTAGCGCGTGTACATCAAACATCTGTACCAGGCCGGTTTTGAGTCCAGTCGGTCCGGTTTGGGGACTCTGCGGCAGAAGCAGCCGTGTCTGTAGCCCGTCTCGAGGTAGCCGGTGAACACCAGACAGGAGCTGTAGAAGGACAGCATGTAGACGTAGCTTATGGTGATCGACAGGGCAGCGTTGCGACAGAAGAGACGGACTGCCTCCATGTTGGTGAGGGGCGAGGCGGCTAGTCCGAGGGTCATCAGGTGGAGCATGGTGGAGCCAGAAAACCGCAGCATGACGTCCTCAAAGACACTCGCCACGCGCTCCTTCACATGCTGGTCCTCTCGGGTTCGTCTCCATGAGGACAGCATCTCGAAGGAGCCGAAGAGCCCATGGCCTGATGGGAAACAGAAATTGCAATTCAGATGAAGAACAGCACATGTTTCTTTTATAGTGTTGGTCCACTAGTGCACTTGAGTACCAAAATATCACAGCAATCAAAGCTATTCCTCAGAGCACTTCCTCCGCTCCTCCTCCAGCCCTCCTTCATGGTTCAAATCAAGAGGAGCCATTTGCAAGACAAATCTCCACCCAGACACCCAGCCAAAAGTTTTGTGGTTCTTATGTGTTGTTGTTCTTTTTTTAGACCAAAGACTGTTTTTATTTCCTGGGGATTTGGAACATATCCTTTTTCCTGCAATTATACTCTTGCAACAAAAATCCACCATCCGCAATTTTACCTCCATGCAACCTTCCCTGAATAGACAGGATAACTGTGATAGCAAGGCTGAGGATTGGACAGAGATGGGTTTAAGTGGCAACACAGTCTAAAACATTTTAAGCCTGAAGGAAAGACATAATCAAGCAAAAACTAGAAAGCACTCAAAGAGCGTGAACCTCTGCCAAGGTAGGTCACATATTGCTATTACACTTATAAGCATTAGTTCCATGATACAGTTACCATCATAAAATGATTCCTTGACCCTGAAAACCCACACCTAGCCCATGTAGATATTATTGAGCTAAAACAACCGTTCACTAATGGCGGTTATCTGAATCACCACCAAAATCTAATCATTTCTAAGTTGAGACATTAGACGCATCTCCTGAAAATTTCAGCAAAATCTGTCCAGTTGGTTTTGCTACAAACAGAAAAACATGCACTGGGCAAAAACATAACCTACTTGACGTAGGTAATGATCTCAGTGTTGACACCGAGCTGCAAACAACAAATCAAGAGGGAGCTCAACACAGGTTAATATATCTACAGCTGAGAGAAATATGGAGGTGGAGTATTGCATTTTCCATTGATTAACTAAAGTCAAAATTTTAAATGTAGATGTACAGATCCAGCCACTACAGTTTTCCCCTTCCTGTCAGCGGCCTACCAACTTCCAGCCAGTTTCCAGCCAACTTCTAATTGCCTGGATTCCTCTGACAACTTGCTAATTCATATATTTTCAGGGTGTCGCCCTGAGATGGTGCTTCTGCAGAGCTTCAGCCTTTTCATTGATTATTAGAAGCTGTCATATGACCACAAATCAAGACAAACATGCCCCGAAAATCACAATTTAAAACTTTCAAGGTTGACACTGCTGAATATTGTACAAAATGTTTGCAAAATCACTCAAGAAACGCCACATTTCTGTGCTTCATTATTTTTACATCAATAGATTTACAGTGACTATACATTTGTCCCTATCTAGTTCTGACCTGAACAGGTTCTTGTGGGAGGAAAGTGGGTGGGGTTAATGTACAAATACCTCATTTTCTATTGTATTGTTTTAAATGTTTATATACATGCCTTGTGATTTATTTATTATTTGTACATGAAAATTTCAATAAAACAGAGTTGGATTAAAACACCAAAATTTAGTGAGTAAAAACTTGTAGTTTTATTCCAATAGTCCTGCATCTTTTGAGAAGTATAAATTGTGATAGCTCTTCAAAAACACACCCATTCTGTTGCATTCACGAAGACCTCATTTCATCAGCTCGCCTTGCTAGAATAGTCTGAATAATTTTTACTTCACTCTGATGAATTTATCCTGCACAATAAAAATGCCAGACAAGGTGTCATATTTCTGTACCTGCTTTAATCAAGTCTTTTCTGCATGATGTCACAATTCAATCCTATTTGAACTAGAAATATGTGACACAGCAACTCTGGGCCAGCATGGAAATTCAGTTTTCTGATGACTTCAGCAAACTAGGTTGAGTGTTTGGAGCACTGAAGCAGCAGTACAGGATCATTTATTGTACGCTGTGTATCCTACCGGCTGTACAGTATGAACTAGAAAATCACATGGAGAGCGCAGACCTGCATCAGCACCACAGTCCTCACCCATATAATGGTTTTCACTATAAATATTAGTCCTACCTTTATTTCATCTAAATATTTAGAGTCCTTGACTATGAAAACATACCATTAGCAATTGGATGCATAATGATATCTATTTTAGTTCAGTAGTTATTCACGAAAATCACATTTTTCGTCATGGCGGATCCAGACGGTGAACCGGATCACTCCCAAAATCTAATCATTTGTGTCTGGTCCCAATCCGTCCATTTCCTGAAAATTTCATTGAAATCTTTCCATAACTTCTTGGGGTTGTGTTTCTAAAAGAGAAACAAACTAACTTACAAACACACAAATTAACTAGAAAAGCACTCCAAGAGCACAGACCACCGCAAGCGCCACAGTCCTCACCCATATTGTGATTTTCATCATAACTATTATTCCTACCTCATTTAATGTAAATATTTAGATTCCTCGACCATGAAAACATACCATTAGCAATTTGATTCATCATGATATCTATTTTTGTTCAGTAGTTATTCACAAAAATTGCATTTTTCGTCATGGCGAGTCTGGACCAATCCCAAAATCTAATCATTTGTTCCTTGTCCCAATCAGGACACTTTCTGAAAATTTCAATGAAAACTGTCCATAACTTTTTGAGTTAGGTAGCTTACAGAGAAGCAAACAAACTAAGGGTGATTTCACACCAACCATATTTAGTGCGCACCAAAGAAGTTTTGGCCCAGGGTTTGGTACGTTAGTATCAATGTGAATGCAACCACCGCACTTTGGTGCGCACCAAATCAGCCGGTCCGAGGCCTCCATGAAGAGGTGGTCTCGATCCGCCCCATCTCCCTACATTTGGTGCGGTTTCACTGGTGTGAAACAAAGTGGTCCAAACCGATCTACTTTTGATGCATTACTTCCTGTTAACCCTACGGTTGAATCTTTTGCTTACTTAATTTGTCGATTTTTTTATTCTGGTTTAGGATTACGATGATTTACGAGGGTCCAGAAGGTCGCTGATGCCGTCTCAAACACGATAAAAAAACACACTTGAAGGAAAATGTAGAAGAGAGCGAAACATTGGTTGTCTGGTGTAGGAAATGGTTACCGATGTTTCGCTCTCTTCTTCGTTCTCCTCCGTAGCAGGTTTGGTAACTAGTTACCTGCGTATCGCCCCCTGCTGTTTCAAACTGAGTAAATACACAAGTGGGCCCGGGCATGGTTCGATGTTGCAAGTGTGAATGCAAGCCAGCAGGGGAGTGGGAGGGTGGCAAACCGCGCCGCAGTACGGTTCGAAACAAGTGGACCTAATGTGAAAGTGCCCTAACAAACACACAAACAGGTAGATATAATATTATAACCTCCTGGCAGAGGTAATTAAGATGATTGTAATAAATGTGATAATCATGAGGAAACTTGTACACATTCACAAAAAGTTCTTCTGTTGGACAGATCTGCAGCTCCAAACATCATGAGAAGAACGATTTACTTCATACTTCATGCTGAACCTACTGGTCCACTCCATTAGCTGAAAGTGACCAGTATGCCCAGTACATACACACATACAGTATACGTTTCCATATGTGCAGCAGATGGTGGTAAATGGTTTCCTCCTCAACGGTTGCCATGGCACCGTGAGTCACCACAGACACCGTTAACCCTCCCTTCCTCTGGTGACCTCACCACGGCGAAACGCTTAACACCTCAGCAGAGTCACATCGTACCAACACTTCAGGCGTGGGTGCAGCTCTGAGAAAGTCTGCAGCCCTGTGATTTGTGTGTGTGTGTGTGATGGAGAGCGAGAGAATCAGACGTGAATGACGGGGAGGAAGGTGTGGAGGTTAATGTTGCAGAGAGAAGAGATGGGAGGCTGAGGAGAACACTTACTCAAGGATTTTGGGATTTCACAGCCCCCTTCACAGAGCTGGAGACGGGCTAATGTGCGATCACACAAACATGAGCACATTAAGGCACTAAAGCAGGAGAAAACAACCACTATGAAAGGATGTGTCCTCTGAATGATCATGTCCCTGTCGTGTCATAGAGTGGTGTGAGGATAGAAGACACTCAAGCTTGACACTTTTATGGTAGCTGGGCACGAATAATGGAACTAAAGACCTTTTACAGACATGTGACGCAAGTGAAGTCCCTCGGACGAGCTGAAGTACCACTGTTGAAAATAGACTATAATGTTTTTTGGCCAATAAATTAATCAGAGATGTATTTTGGAGGCACAAAACTAACCAGAAGTATCACACATAATTAAGTCATTGGACCACAATTCTCAAAAATGACTTGGATTACCTTGAGAATGTTAAAAATGTGATACAACAAATATAGGTTGAAAAAGATGATTTTTCTGAACAAACCGCTTACATTTTGCAAACTTGAAAGTATTTGGCTGACACATATGAATAAAGACAGCCATGTTTTTGATAACAAATTTACTCTGCCATTGTTAGCTGAACCTCTACGAAATGACGAACATGACGTCCCTCAGCCCAGTCAAAGTAACGTTGTTGTCAAAAGACTTCAGTGTATTTTATTCAATAAATAAGTGAGAGGTTTGTTTTGGAACAATAAAACTTAACAAAAGTATAATAAGGAATTTAGTCGATGGACCAAATAGTCAGAGGTTCAGTCAAATGACGGATCACCTTGAGAACGCTCATAAATATGATACAAGAGAAAAACTGGATGAAGTAGATGTTAATTCAATCAACCAAATTTATATTATTTAAACCAGAAAGAAAAACTGGAAAGGCCAAATAAAAGTTCATCCTCAAAGTAAGATTTTGGCTAACACATATTGTTTATTGAATAAAGACAGCCATGTTTTTGTTGCCAAGTTTACTCTGCGATTGTTAGCGGAACTTCGACTTGTTTGTCACGTATCACGAAATAACGTTGTTGTAAATAGACTTCAATGCGCTTTAGCCGAAACATAAGTTAGAGGTGTATTTTAGAGCAATAAAACTTACCAAAGGTATAATAAGGAATTTAGTCGATAGACCAAATAGTCAGAGGTTCAGTCAAATGACTTGGATTGCCTTAAAAACGCTCATATATATGATACAAGTGGAAATCTGCATTGAAGTAGAAGTTAACTTAATCAACCAAATTAATATTTTTTAATCTGGAAAGAAAAAACAGAAGGGTCAAATGAAAGTTTGTCTTCAAAGTAAGTATTTGGCTAACACATGCTGTTTATTAAATTAAGAGACAGCCATGTTTTTAATGATGTGTTTACTCGGCAACTGTTTGCCATACTTTGGCTGGGCTCAGGGACGTCATGTTCGTTACGTGTCTACAAACGTGACGAACACGACACCCACTACAGTTCAAGTAGTGTTGTTGTAAACAGGCAAAGCTTTTTTTGCTAATTTAATACCAGAGATGCATTTTGGAGCAACAAAACTAACCAGAACAATCACTCAGAAATGTGATACAAGAAAAAAAACAGCTTAAAATAAGGCTGTTGATGTTTTTCGATCAACCAAATTAAGTGTTTCAAATTGTAAGGAGAACCAGAAGAGCCAGATTAAAGTTTATCTTAAAATTGAGTGTTTGCCTTATTTATTGTTAAATGTAAAGATGCGGTCTTGTTTTAACTAATAGAATTTTACTTTCCAATTGTTAGCATTAGCATTAGAATTAGGATTTGTCCGCAATGTGGTTCTGTTGCATATGATGGTCTAAGCATCACAAAATGAGTCACAGAGATAAAACTGACATTTAAAGCTGTTTTAGAAAGGTCCTCCACACAATAGTTGATAATTATGGTTGGTTATGAAGGTACTTTTTTTTAAAAAATTGTTGTTATTGCTATTATTTGTCTAAGCTTGCTGTTGCATTTGTTGCTAAATATGTTGATGGCTATGACCTGAAGAGGCGTCAGGGTGAATTTAGGTAAGACATTTTTAAAATGAAAAAGGGGTGGGACTAGATAAGTTTGTTACTTCTTAATACACCCTTTTCGAACTAAATCTGTTCTATTTTCTTGCAAAGATTAATGATAGCAGAAAAAAATGCTGTAATTGCTATTTGCCTTTGCTTGCCTTTTATGTTTTGTCTTTGTTGGATTTGTGTGGAGATATACATATGTACGTTTTCCATTTTGAGTTCGAAATAAACATTCATTCATTTATTTTAGGTTCACCATTTGAGCCATTTTTATTCATGTACCAAAACGTTCTTAAAGTTACATGCTGGACGGCATCTTTTTTTGCAAATGGTCATAACATGATATAAAACCTAACTACTGTTTTTTTGTTGTTTTCTTTTCAGCAGTTACGAATGAAGCTTATACTTTTCATACAATCTCCCGTCTTTATAGGAAGGACTTTGCCCTTTTTTGACGAATTTGAGGGATATTGTGAATCTTGCATCAGTCAGAATTGAAAATCTAATTGGAATAAGGTTGACATAACTAAATTGAGACACTTTGAAAGATTTACACGCCTACTTGATACATAATCAATTTTTAAAACCAACAGAATGAACTTTGATTTCACTTTTTTAAACTGTGCATGTGAACAACACTGGACTTAATGCTCGGACACATCACTTAAATCCCTCATGTGGACAATCACTCCTCATCAAAAAGCAGTTACCGGTCTGGAGGAGCTTCTGTTTTCCTGCTGTTTCCCCGATCAACAGATCAGCACATCTCTCCTGCCAGATTTGCAACCTAACAGGCCCAGTGTGACACCACTGCTGTCTTATTATGTAGACTAAGGATGAAAAATGTTAACATAGCCACATTTTTCCCCTCCTTTATGCTCCTTCTTCCTCTAATATGTAACAGCATCCTTCCCTCCTCACACCTCCTCCCACCTTTATCTCTCCGCCTACTTGATTCTGAGAAACCCCTGTTTCCCCATCCTCTCTAACTCCGCTCTAACTTTGTTTTCTGCAAAGACAATCCTTCTCTCGACCCCAATCCTGTGTGATCTTTCATCGAGACCCCTTTTGGTCTCCATAACCCTGTTTTCTTCTGCTATCTCAGTGGTTATTTTGGGACCCACTGCAGCTTTTCCTCCTCCACATTTTAGAGTAATTATGGTATGGAGTGCATGTGCGTGCATGGTTACTCACATCACGTCCAACAGCGTTTAGCCTGCGTGCACTCCAGATAAACTGCAAGAACGCCTGCACACATATGGCACCCAGCATGGTTTCACTTCTCGTTTGTTAAAATCTTAATTACTGCTTGATTTAGCTTTTCTCTGAGTCCACTGAAATATTCGCAGATGTGCTTTGTAGGGCTGTCATAAAGTTTAAAATAAGAAGTAACTGGATTATTTTGATAGCTAAGACTCATTACGCGCAATTGAATAATGTGTGATATTCTATAATTCTTTGCATCCATGCTAATGCTGTGAAGCAGTTTTGACCAGAGTCTTGATTTTTGTTATTATTTGAGTGCAACAATTTGTATTAACCTTGACTTCTGGGGAAGAAAACAGTTTCATCGTGCCCATTCTTTCATCTATCAATTATATATTCTGCTTTTCCCTTTCGGGGTTGCAGGGGCTGGACTCTATCCCAGCTGACATTGGGCCAGATGCGAGTTGCTAATAGCCCGATTATTTAGGCTTGCTATGACTGTGATAATTACCAGTAAAACATGTCTGTTGTTGTAAAGAGGGAAAAAGTTTGCCTTCTGTTTTATTGCTGTAATCAATCAAAAAACAGACTAATAGAATTTTCTAAACACCTTTAAGCTGTAGAATTAAATGATTAATATTTGCAACACATTCATTACCCATACTATAATCTTTTATTACTTTGCTGCAAGGTGTATAAGACTTATGTTAGTAATAAAATTTTATTTCATGTAATAAACTGAAACTGTCCCACCTATAGATTTGTGGTGCCTTAAGGGCTGGAGTCGTGAGAACCGTGACACCATGTCTGGAGCATTTCAGATAGTTACTGTCTGATCAAAGTCTGACGAAGTCTTAATTACTTAGGGACAAGGAAACCTGACCTTGTTCAGGGCCTAAAATTGATTGATCCACATTAAGTACAGGTTCTTTATTGCTTTATATAATTAATTTTTCATTTATAACTCAAACCCATTGAGTCATTCTTGGCCGCTGACACAGTTTTTAGTGCCATAGTTAACCCTGGTCTTGTCCAGCCTCCTTAATAAATAATCTTCTGAGTCAACAAAGAAAGGTGGCCTCTCTTTGCTGTATTGATCAACTTTTGTCTGGATGCTTTGCCCATATTTGTTTTTAAGGAGCGTTATTGATAATTGATGGCAATACCCAATGCAACATCTGAGCAAGAAAATGTGAGACTTTGCACTGTTAATGCCACACAGATGATACCTGAGTAGGCCATCCAGGAGTTATTAGAGCCACTTAAGTTTATTTCCAGGACATTTTGGATTTTCTTTGTTTTTTCAAAATTTAAGTATAAGAAAGCCATCCACTGGTATCCATTATGGAGGAATTAAATTCTATACACTCTGTTTTTCAGACATGCTACACAAATACGTGCGCTGAAATAAACGTGTACATGTACAAACAGGTCCTGCGATCATGCATGAATAAAGAGGTGTCAGAGTGATGGCTTCCTACTTCTGAAGAAGAAGCTTTGAGGTTGAGTGCCCTACTTAAGAGTAGTGCCAAGGATGTCAGCTGGCACCTCTTCTGCAATCAAACATGTTTCAGAAAGGACTTGAACCGACCACCCTTTGGTCCCAAACCCAAGTTCTTCTGGCTTGAGCTACTGCCTGTGCGCTGATTGGGATGGACACCTCATGTTAACGAGAAAGCAATTTTCATTTTAGTTTGTTATACAATAGGCAGAGTTTTAGTGCAACAGAATGGCTGGGATGGTTTGTGGTACAGTGATTTCATAGAAATCCTATAAAAAGAGGATGACGATGAGACCCTAAAACTTTGAAATAAGTCTGGGTTGAGTAAGAGCATTAGTACAAAATTTGACAGCAATCCCTTGGGGAATTCTGCAGACAGAGGCACTGTTGATCCTGCCACTCCAAAATTGTAGCACTTCAGTCAAAGTGATCATTTGTGTAAAAGTTGAAGAAACATTCCTGTGATGATGAGTCCACAAGCAAAGTTCAAATACAGCTCGCCATGCATCAATTAGACATATTCGTTACATAGCTAATTTTAAAATATGACAGCTTGTTGGATGGACTTTCTTAACCTTTTGGTCAAATGCTTTTCTTTGCAGATGTCTGACAATCCAAAGTTTTTCCGTCAAGCACCCCAAACAAATTCTAACACATACAAACAGTCTGAATCCCAACTTGGATGCTCTGTTTGAAGCTATGGATTTATGTTTGACTCCAACTTCTAGATTTTGTTTCCTCCCTTAGTCTAAAAATGTTCTGCTGGTTCCATCATCCTCCCCTTTTGAAAGTCAAGTTCACTCTCCAGCACCTGTCAGTCATTTTGAGGATCTGTCAGCTTTGAAATGGCGTTCAGCCCGAGGCTGGCATCTGCAACACCCGTCACAGAGTCTGAAATAGGCAGACAGGGGAACACAGGCACACTGTGATGTTAGAGGAAAGACAATGTTCACCTTGGCTCCCACCTGCTAAAGCACGAATTGCTCACTCTTTGATTTCTTTCTGTTTCATGGCTTTTTTGTTTTTTTTTAAGGAAAAGATTTCCCTCCATATGACAATGTGTTCCCAAAATGAGTACAGCCAAAGTGATGGGCTGAATTTTCAAATAAATAAAAAACATGGACAAGGACAAACAGTCTTTAAGACTTAAAAGCTCAAAAATACTTCTTTATATTTTTTGGCGCCTCTTATGTCTCAGATGGAAAGAAAGGACAGTGAGTTGAATTAGTCTTCGACAACCGGGTCTATTAAACAGCAACATAATGACAAGAGTTATTATTTTTCTTATTATTATTTCCCTCTTACATTTTGCCATGGTCTTCAACAAATGAGCAGTTTTGACTTTAAACATAGCCAAACATTTCTCAACTTTTAACCAACTTAACAAAGATGATTTTGTTTTAATGTGATGCCTGGTAACTACAGTTTGTGTATCAAAATGATAAAACTTTGCTGTACTGTTTGGTTGTCAGAATGGAGAAATAACAAGATAAGAGGAGATGAGACAGCTTATGAGAAAAACAATGCACAGCTTTAACTTTGACTTTTTAAGAGACACATCATTTTTGATTTGTGAATGTGGTGCTCAAGTACCTTTTCTTTTAATGCTCGCGCAATACTGACATTCTCTAATACCAAAAGGCTGCTAAAACATCTACAAAAAGACCCGTGAGAACAGAGTGGAGATAACTGAGACAGAGATTAAGTTATGTTGTCACATGTAAGTTCATGTGATTGCAGCTCTTGATAAAGATGGAGTTAGCTCTTAAATTAGCCACAACTTTAGTCCTGTTGGCTCTGCAACTTTAGCCTTGGTGCAGACAAATTAGTTTCCACTGAGCCTCCCGACACAACAGAGACTGATGTGAGGACATTTAACTCCTTTGTCATCAGTGAAGAGGATGAAAGATACAGAGAGAAACGAAAGTTTGGGATGTGGTAACATAACCATGGCTTCCTCTGCTATGCTACGTTGTTTTTCCTGAAAATCTGCGGACACTGTTTGATGACATTGCTCCATCAAAGACAGGAAGAGGTGTAAGATGAATCATTCCTCTAAATGACCCACTCCAGAAAACAATTTAGTGTCCGAGCATTACACTATAAGCAATGGATGATGTAATTTGCCGCTCAATGGATGTGAGATTGTTGTGCATGGAAATCCAAATAGATCAGCAGTTTCTGAAGTAATCAGACCAGCCTGTCTAACACAAAGTCACTTTAAATCCCCTTTCTTCTCCATGCTGATGCTCGGTCTGAACTTCGGGTAATTGGCTGGTTAACAAGCAGTTGTTCAGATGCAAAATAAAGCAGAAGGGGGGGTGTTTAGTTTGCCGGAGACTCTGGACAAAAAAGAGGACGGAGAATGCATAGACCGGACAGGATCTGAATGTCGGCTGAGCTACAGTTAAGGAGAAGTGCAGGTTTTTATAAAACCACCAGCCGCCATCAAATGAATGACAACTCTTATGTCCAAACCAATTGAAAAGACACACATGAGGGTGTGGGCAGTGGCAGTCTGGACTTTTTTGTTGCATCTATGACCCTGAAAAGGGGTGGTAGTCCTTAAAAAACAGGCAGCCCAAGTGAAAACCCTGACTTGGTTCTTTTCCTGCATGTCTTTGCCCACTACCTTTCTCTGTGCAACATCCTAGCCAAATATGTGCAAATGAGCCCCAAAGTAAATCTTAGGCTGCATTTACATGGCGCCGAAAACGGTCAAATTCGATACGTTTACATTGCGTTTTGGCCTTGCGTCTACATGGAAACTTGTTGCGTTTTTTCTGTAAACCGTAACTTTTGAAAACCGGCTCCAGTGGAAAGTTTCCAAAACGCTCTCCATGCAGCTCCATGTAAACCCGTATCAGAGCGTTTCAGGGTGAAAAGCTGACGTCACCGCATGCGCAGTACTCTTTCATATGAAGGCTGCGCAGGCATACCAGGAACAACAACAGCTTTGGCCGTCTGCCGAGTAACGTGTGAGCCTCTTACTGTGCTCGGTTTGTTATCCAAACAAAATTACCCAGACTGTAAAAAGACTGAAAAGTTTTTTTTCTTTGTACATGTTTTGCATGAGGGCTCCCTCTCTGCAGACCTACAGTGCCATCTACTGAACCGGCATGTATACTACAGCGGATTCACTTGTCTCCGTTTGAACGCAGTATAATTTGAAAACACAAAGGAAAAATCTTTGCGTTTTCAAGTCAGGAGTTTCCATGTAAACGTAGCCTTAAAACAGCACAAGTTTTCAAACTTACCCAGCATGACAAAAGGGATCCCCAGGTAGGAGGAGTTGTAGGTGGCCCCGGTCAGGTTGAGTATCCCAGCAGCAGTGAGTCCTGACAGGGTGATTGACAGCAGAGCCAACAATCCCAGCCAAGGCTTTGACCTCACACAGTCCCTCATCGAGCAGCACAGGATGGCCAGCACACCGCACGCCCCCAAGCTGGCCAACAAGGGGCGCCGTGCCAGCACAGATGAGAACTGAAAGTCCGTCCTTAGAGAAGAGGAAGTCGATGGGTACAGTCCCAGTTTTGGGTGCAACACTGAAAATATCTTTAACTCGGCACAGAAGGCCTTTTCCCATTGGCTGGCCACTCGGTCCATGAGGCCACCACGAGCTTGGAGGTAGTAGGTGAGCTGTAGCGCCCTGGCTGAACGAACACCTTCCCCTCTGCCACCTGCCTCGGGACCACGCACCGCTCCGCTGGGACCCCAACCCTGCACTCCGCCCAATTGGTGGCCGATGTACGCCTGCCGACCGTCTGCCAGCTGAGTGATTGGGTATCGCAGGATAGGGATGGTGCGGTTGGAAGCGCGAGCTGATTGGATCTCTTCCATGGCGCGGATGATGTCGTCGATGATGCAGATGTTCTTCTCATCAGGGAGACAGAGGTAGGAGAAGGAGTAGTTGAAGCTGTTCAAGCCAGTGGCTGGGACCGTCACCTGCATCTGGTAGATCTGCCTGTGCAGCTGTGCGCAGGGAAAATATACAAACATAAAAGAGAGAATTTAGCTGCTGATAACAAGTTCTTCAGTTTGAAGTTTGTGTGCTTGAGTAGAGCTTGGCTAGTTTCTGCCTTGGTAGAGTTGTTATATGTTAGGAAAACCTGACAGGGCCTACATCGACTGTATTACTGTTCATCATGAGACTAGAATCCACATTCAAGACTTCCTGCTGCTTAACAGAAGGTTTTTTCTTGCCACCATGTTAGAGGGATTCATGATTGGTGCGGGATGTATGTAATTGTAGAGATATGTATATGTGTACCTTACAATTACCTCCACCAAGAGGTTATGTCATTGACAGCATCTGTTTGTTTTTTTGTCAGTTGGTTTGTTTCACTGTTAGCAACATAACTCAAAAAGTTACGGACGGATTTTGAATACATTTTCAGAAAATGTTCGGATTGGGACAAGGAACAACTGATTAGATTTTGGGGTGATCCGGATCACCGTCTTGGTTCGCCATGACGAAAAATGTGATTTTCGCGAATAACTACTGAACTAAAATAGATATCATCATGAATCCAATGGTTAATGGTATGATTTCATGGTAAAGGAACCTAAATATTTAGATGAAATAAAGGTAGGAAATCACATTTGTTATGAATTTGTGCTATACAAATAAAGACTGATTGATTGATTATCCACTTAAAACTAGAAAGCACTTGGAGAGTGCAAGCCTTCGCCAAGGTAGCTCACATATTGCTGTTACATCTATAAACAATAGTTCCATGATAAAGTTACCATCATAATATGATTCCTTGACCCTGAAAAATGACTGATTGATTGTCAACTTGGAGGTGGTGAGGATCCACCAACTTCCCAGTAGAAAATTCTGTCCTCTGGGGCGTTTCATATTAAATTTCCCACTAAGAACTCGAAAATCCTGACTTCCCAGTACAACTGGAATGCAGCATTAACTCCAGCCCCTTCTTGCCTTAACCCTTAAACTTCCAAACTAAGAAATACATCACAGAGAGTCAAATATAGATAGCATTTTGCTAAATTTATTTCATTCAAATAGATTGATTGTTAGAAGATGTGGCATGTGAAAAGATTTTTCCTCATGAAGCAACTATTCACTTCTGTTTTTTTCTAGTTTTCGAACAATTAATGTATAGCAGCGCCACCTAGTAGATACATATTGGTGTTACAAACACTATTAAAAGAGGTGAATAAGGAAAAACAGACAGAGATGTGATTTCAGAGTTTTAAATACAGTGGTATGGTGGCAAAGATTCAACCATATGGTTACAATGCCAGTCAGAGTTAAAGGGTGGTGATTGGGCCGTGCCTCTGCTGACAAAGCTCAGTTGTATTTGTGTGGAGTTTGGCAAGATGGAGCTGCCTGATTTACAGACTTTGACTTAAACGGCAGGTACGCTGCAAAATAAGAAAGGGTGCTGTCATTGGGAAAAGAGGCAGGGGCACACCCTGGACAGCCAGTCCTATGGTCTCATAGAAAGGCAACAAGTACTCACACTTTGGGGAGACTGGCAATCAAACCAGCAACCTGCTTGCTGTGAGGCAGTAGCACTCCTGCTGCACCATCAGAGCCCTCTTAAATCATCAACCAGCTAAAAAAAAAGATCCAAACTATGGTCCATCTCCCCCGGCTTTATACCCAGTAGCCCAGTTTTCCCTGAGCACACTGCGGCAAAAGTAAAAAAGAAAGTTCCATCAAAGTTTCTCTGAGAGCTGAACAGCAAAACTCAAAGTGTGAACGGCCCGACTCACTGCGCTTCAACTTTGTTCGACAATCAGAGGGACAGATCTGTGGAGGAGTGTGCGTAGCTTAACTCGACAGACTAACAATAGTGGTCTTGAAACCTCCTCCGTCTCTGTGTCGAGAGGACCATGGTGCCAGCAGCATCCACAGGGCTGGTTACTAAGCAACAGGCCTGATGCCAGTCTCTGCCACAACATGGGCAGAGCTGTCTCCAGGCTCGGAGAGCTGCATTGACTCCAGAGGGTGAGGGAGTGTGTGTTTGTTTGTATGTGTGTGTGGAGGAATGTCTCTTTGGAAATTGATTTGTTTTGAAAGTTCCTTTCTTCTGCGCTCCTGCTGTGGGATTTATCCCGGCACTTATTATACTGTGGGCCTGCAGTGCATACTAATGTGTCATACAAGGAAACAACAAGAGGGAGGGTGCAGCTGGTGCATCTGTGACTCCACTGTGTGTCATTGGGTTTGGAATAATGGATGAACTGGAGAGCTCTGGGTTTGACTGACAGCCTGTCCATGGTGTATGCCACCTTTGACCCCCAGTAATAGCTTGGTATGGCTACAATAAGCCCCATGACCCCAGCGGGATAAGTGGTATTCTGATAGAGGGATGGCTGAGAATGTTAATTGAGACTTTGCTGGAAGGTTAGGGGTCATTTCTAAGTCAACTAATATAAGCTCTATGGTGATAAAAAAAATAAGACAAGTGAAGTTCCAGTGACTACAATTCAAGCCTTGGCAATAAAAATGTTATAGAGTAAATTCAAATATTAAACAGAAACTATGCACAAGTAGTAGTGATAAGAAGAGACGGATTCATATCAGTACACAAATACAAGATGTGTTTGAACCAGCAGCAGTGTCAATTTTGACAGCGCTTTTTAATTTACCGTAAAATACCAAATAAAAGCAGGGTTCCAATTAATCACCGGGTCCCAAATAAACGCTGGGTGTAATTTATTTGGCGCAGCCTTCGAGCTGCCAAGTTTACATGACACATGTGCAAATGCTGAACTCACAACTGAAAGTTCACGCTTGAAAAGCAAACATGATCAGACTGAACCTTATCAGTCTGCATGGTTAATTTGTCTCTTTGGACATCCTGTCAGCTCACTCCTCCTCCCTCTGTATGTCAACAAATGCAGGTTGGTGTACGACAGTGCAGTTGCACTCAACGACCATAGAGGCCACTAACGAGCAGAAAGCCTGAATCTTACACACTAGGGCTTTACAAATCCAAAGAAGAAGATGTTGCCACTGCCACTGCATGTTATTTGCCCTTAATGTCAGGAGGCCAGTCACATCAGTTAGCGGTACACCGCTGCTTATCTCAATTGCCCTGGTGCAGCAAAAAAAAGAATTATAACCTTAACTACTGCTACTTCCTTACCAGTATTAAGAGTGCTTAGAGAGTGCTGAGTTAAAAGAAAAACACAAGAGTATGACAGCAGTACAGTAATCTTGCTGTGAAAATGTAATGGTGACATTCATACTGGTGTAAATAAATATTTTTTTCAGTTTTTACTAAGCAAGATTTTTGCTATCCTGCGATTTTTCTGTTCAGTGATTGAAACAAATAAATGCCCCGGCTATTATTTGGTATTTTACGGTAGTCTTAGTTTTAGTCTTTGCCTTAAACATTGTTCAGTTTAGTCATAATTCAGTCATCTGAATTGTTTTAATTTTAATTAAGTTGTAGTTGATGAAATTTCACAACCTTTTAGTCGACGAAATCTACTGTAAATGTAGTTGACTAAAATATGAAGAGTAAAGTGTAAGGCATTGCTTTATGTTGCCTCGAATTTCTGAAGTCATGTTTTACACTTGGATAAAATGAATTATCTAATAACCATTTACTGAATGCTAGTAAAGTTTGAATGTATAATTTTACAGAAATACATTTGTGTGAAATGCAGTCACCTGTATGTATTTGGCAGAGAATATCAGTTACAACACCAGAGCTGACAACAAACAGTGAACCTGCTCTACATGAATACATCAATTGATAAAGAGAGCAGCTCTGATTGGATCGCTCCACAATTTATCCCACCACCACCAAGCTAAGGCAGCTGTGATTGGATGTCCATTTTAACTCATATAACCTTTCCACACAACCAAAGTAGCTGTGATTGGATATATTCTTAACTTGTCCCTACTTTCTGAATGACCAAACTAGATCTGATTAGGTCTAGTCTCTGCATTTTCACTTAGTTTTTTATCGGTTGACAAAAATGTCAGTGAATTCAGTTTTAATTTTTGTTCATGTGCACTCGTTTTTAAAGTTATTGTCAGCTTTTCGAAAGGTGAAAAAAGGTTGTTGACGAAAACAATGACGAAAGTAATTTGTCAACAAATTAACACTGACCAGCAGAGTGGAGGCAGTTTTAGAATTACATATGTCCATTCAATATTTAATTTCACTTAGAGGAGCTTCTTCCCAAAACTGAATATAAGAATGTATTCAATTCAACTCATTACACACATAAACATGTGTAAAGGATGTGTACATTATTTTAAACACGTTTCTTTGTTTGTATTTTGTTCTTACATTTGGTTTTGTTTCTGTATTTGAATCTTTTCTATTCTTGAAGCCCCTTTCCTCTTCTTGAACTGCAGCTTGAACCTCTTCGGTCATTGTACAGTATGTGCCCAGAAGTGACCTGGTAGACAAACATGACAGGAGATAGTTGCCTTGGGGAGTGTTACACCCCCCCAAAAAAGTGGCGAAAAGCATCACCAGTAGTCCCCATATTGGCTTAAATTCTAACCAAGGTGCCTCAGTACTTGTGACAAAACACAACTGTAGTCTGCTGTCATGGCTTGTTGGTTTGAAAGTATCTAATAAAGATTTAGTAAAGACCAGGGGATCAATAAAGCTGTTGACATTCATTACCTGGAAGCCATAAATGTCTGTAGTGAATTAGAGCAATCCATCAGGTGCACGGAGGGTCATATTACCTAAAAACTTCAACCTAATGTTGTCAGTAGATGAAAAGTAAGAGAAACAACTAAGCGGGATTGGTGTCATCAGGACGAGATGCGTTAAATTTACACAAATAAACCGAATCACTAGCACATAGATTATTCTTTCTTACTTCAAGAGCATCTAAGGTGAGGCACAGGCTTGTTCTGACTCCTTGAAATCAATATGCAAGAGCGTGACTCGACTAACAATGCTGCACCTTCACTAATTAATCGTGCTAAATACTACATACATCACAGCTAAGAAAAGGTCACTGTCATTTTCACTGACACCTAAAAGACTAAAATACAGTGCAGTATTTGGGTATGAGTCACATTTCTACTCTCGTAGCAAAGTGAATTTCCTGTCTAGTACTGGCTATTTTTGCAGACTCTCTCCCAACAGGTTCAGACTCATTCTCAGCAGGTTACTCAGAGGCACTTTGGGAGAACGTAGGAGCTCTCAGACTGATGCACAAGCAGACGAGGCAGCCTTGGACACAACATAGCAAAGTCCTGCGCCTCTCAGATGAACTCTGTTGGTATAAGGTTATGTAACGGCCTTTTTTTTGTAACTGGTGCACAGCTCTGTCCCTAGTCCTCCGAGGATCAGGACTGTGCACCGATTGTATGTTAAATGGGTCAAAAACTATATTTGACAAACATAACAATTAAACAGACGAGTCCACGCAGCCAAATAAAACAGCTTGGTGCTTCAGTCTGCATGCTTTTATTATATCCGTACTTCATGAAATCATTTGGCTAATTGCTTCTGCAGTGTCGAGCTGATACTCATAAAACTGTTTAGGAATACCAACAGAGAGAGAAAGAGGGGCTTCCGAGTCTGATTAGCCCCAATGTCTAATTAAAAATTTCTGATTCATGACTATAAAGGTTTCCATGGTTATTAGAAATGGGACAGTGCTCTATTTAATGACCATCAATCACTGTGAATGAGGAAGGAGGCAGCTCACAGGCATGTTCTGCAGTCATAAGAAGGTCGACTTTACCTAAGTGAAGGTTTCCATATGTAATAGAATTATCTATACTCTAATAGCAGCCACTTTCCAAGGACATGAGGCCCAGGACGGAAGGCAAGGATGCAGTTAACTTCATTATGGTGATCGACGATGGAAACTGAAGAAAAAAGAGAACTTAAGATGACATTTTGACATATTTTGTTGATTTATGATAATGATTTTGGACATATTTTGTTAGAACTTATGATTTATGATGATGATTTTGGACATATTTTGTTGTAATTTATGATTTATGATGTTGATTTTGAACCAGCTGGAGGACATGATGCTGCCTTGGAAACCAGAAAAATTCAGTATTAAATCTCAGCACAGTTTCAGTGGTGGTAACTTAATGTTTCAGTGCTAGCAAAGACTGGCATTAGGGTGTGTTGTTAGCTAGCAAATATAAGTATAGGGTTGTATTTATAACCCTGGATTTGTAAAATTCTCATCAGTTTAAATAACATGACAATACTATTTGGATGACTGTAATATATGTCAGTTATACTAAGTTCATTTCCATAAGCAAGCAAATGACCATTTTTCAGACCTGCTAGCTAAACTTAGCAAAACAATAACATATACTACTACATCTTCCTATTATGTCAATAATTTTAAAAGATAAATATGCCTTAAAAATAGCTAAGACAACCAGTAAGCAGCCAACATTACAGCTGCTAGCAAAAATAACCCCAAGCTAGCTTCTGTATAGAAAACTCAACATTCTCATTATTTTTTATGCACTGTTTACTGTCTTTAGCAATGAAGTATCTTTGTAACTCTTTTATTTTCTTTCTGTTAGTTGATTTTCCATGACAAAGCTTGACCTTGCCACTAGCTAGCTGGACATACAATTAGCGAGCCCTGTTGACTGGCTAAACTTACAGTAAAATCACAACAACTTCTCTTCCTCAAAATACAGTTTTTTTTTTTTGGAAGAATTTTGAAACTTCACTTGAAATGAAATGACAATTGAAATGTTTTGTGCTAGCTCTTTACCTACTCTCATTTTTAACTACATCCACCAAGGAGGTTGTGTTTTTGCCGGCGTATGTTTGTTTGTTATTAAGATTACACAAAAACTACAGGGCATATTTTCCTGAAATTTTCAGGATATGTTGGTAATGGCCTGACTTTAATATGATTAGATTTTGGTGGTGATCCAGATAACCGCCATTAGCAAACTGTTGTTTTTGCTCAATAACCGTCTAACTTATAGTGATATCAACATGATTCTGAGTGCTAGGTGTGGGTTTTCAGGGTCAAGGAATCATTTCATGATGGTAACTTTATCATGGACTATTGCTTATAGATGTAATAGCAATATGTGAGCTACCTTGGCTGAGGTTTGTGCTCTCTGAGTGCTTTCCAGTGGCAAATATTTTCCTTGTTTTACTTCTTAAAGGCTAAAATCTGGATCTGAATTCTTGGATCAAATAAATGTATTATAGTTTGTTAGAACCATTGGCTAATATAGAGGTATTTAAGACATACAATAACATCTGATATATGCCCAAGCAAGTTAAAGTCCAGTTCATTGGGTGTTTTGAGAAGTCTATGTCTTGCTCAGGCACTGTGAAGCCAATGTTCACAATGGCAGAGAATAATGGGCTGTATTTATCAAAATGACTCAGTTATCAGCCACAAAATGGTTTCAGCCATGTTCTTGTTGTGAGGTGTAAAATAACATTATAATGATGAAATTGTGCTCACACCTGGCTACAGTTTGTGCAGTGTGAGTGCAGCCAGCAAAGGGAAAGGGAGAAGGTAATCAGTAACCTTAGTGCACCCTTAGAAGTACAGCACATACCTTTAGTATGGTGTCCAGGTTAACCGGGTCCAGCACGCTCCCCTTTCGTGTGGTGATGATCACCCGCCCGTACCGCCCTGGTGTCTGCAGGTCAGAGTAGAGAGCGTGCTTGGAGCGGTTGACAGGAAACAAGCTGTCCACCAGGTTGCCCTCTATCTTGGATAGGCTGTGTTTGGGTGCAAGCAGGCTCTCCACGTCCTCCTCCACGCGATACCTGCTGAAGCTGGCCCCCAGCAGGATGGACAGCAGCACGGGGGCCGAGGCAAAGAACACCGGGTGGCCCGCCACAAACCGTCCCAGGGCGTGGAAGAAGGTTCTCAGGCCGGCGTGCAACACCTGTCGCAGCATCCTAGCGCGCGGCCGCGGCTCGAGCCTCTCCCACCGACCAGAAAGCCCTGAAGCACGACCGAGCATCAGGGGCTGCCGGACTCATCGGTGGGCTCCTGTGCTCTTGGTCTGAAGGAGGAGAGGGAAGGCAGGATGGCGAGAGAGTGTGACCCCTGAAGAAGGAGGTCAACGACCAGGGAGATCTCAACCCTCCTCGAAGGCGTGCTGTTTATCCCGAGCCTCTCTCATTTGCTGTAAAAAAGCAGAGGACACAAAGCTGCTCAATGATCCAGTTTCTCTGCTCTGCAGTTGGAGAGCATGCTGAAGCCTACTTTACATCAGAGCCAGTGTGCTGCTGCCCCTGCAAACAGCATGTCTGTGTGAATAAGAAATTTAAGAATCGAAGTGGATAGTATCCGCACATGTGGGCAGTGTTATCATGAGGCAAAGACAGGTCAATGCTTGGAGCTCCAGGGTTGGGGCCTGAAGATTGTATTGGGTATGTTTGAAGTTACAGTTGATGATTAACCCTTTAATTTCCCGCTTAACTGTTCGGTCAATAAATTCAGGAATATTTAATTTGTTAAAAAAAAAATGTCATTGTTTGTTTCTGACAGTGTTTTAGGATACAGAAAAAACTACACACAAACCAAAAAAACAGATATTTTCTTTGTGTGAAATTTAAAGGTTTAAAAGCTAAAAGCTAATATTATCTTAATTAATTTAAAGATGCTATGAGGAGTTTCTAAGTAATTACAAAAAAGTCTCACTTTTAGATATACGCCTGATCGAAAGACACACTTTAAGGTGAGTTTTATATCATCAAAATAGGTTATCTATAACTGCTATTCCTTAGCTTCGTGGTTGGGTCGGACAGGGCTGGACTGGCCTGGATACTCAACTTCGGGAACAAGACAGTTAAAAGTAGAGCAAATTTATATTATTCGGACACGTCTTAGAGCACCGGGCTGTAAGTAGCAATATATAGCCGGCTACAAAACTACGATACTAAGTTTTCCAAAAATTGCTTGTTGTCACACATCAAAAACTAAACTTAATTTCATCTATTTTAAGTAAATTTATTGTTATTTTATTTACAAACACTAATTGATTTTGCCCCACATATTTTTACATTTTTGTGTCATCACATGATCACCTGGTCACTTTTAAAACTTTTCAATCGCACACCAAGAAAATATCTGGTTTTAGGCTTGTTTGTTTTTTCTCTGTTCTCTGAAGGGTTAAGGGAACCAAGCAATGATTTAATTTGTTCTGCTTTTGAACACATTAAATATCCCTGAATTTACTGATGCCCTCTGCCAAACAGTTGAGCTGGTAGCTGAAGGGTTAAGATATTTTTTAAGCTCTGCAAGATGCCTGACCTTTTTGACAATTTAGCCCATATGCACCAACACTGCCAACATATTCGTACAACTAAAACAGTATCAGGGGAACTACTTCCAATGCAAAGTATATTTCATCGTAGGGATGCATGATATAGGATTTTTGCGGTTATCCTAGATGCAGATATTTTTTAACTCATATTTGCCAATACTGATACTGATACTGATATTTCTGGTCAAGACCTCAAGCTGTGAACCTAAAAAATTGACTTGTTTTAGTGTTATATTTTAGTATATTTTGGCAAGGAACAGATACAATACAAGAAAAACAGCTATAACTCTTGAAAAAGGAAACCTTTGTTTTGAATGCAGTGATGATATTCCAGTTGATACATATGGGGCCAAAAAATCAGTTGTAAATATCTGAAAAAATGTCAATATCGGCCAGACTGATATCAAACCAATAATGTCGAGCATCCCTATTTCCTAGCAATAAAACAATACTCATCCAGATTATTTGTTTTAATTTTCATTAGTTATTTAAGCTAATTGATTTATTGCCTTGTCTTTTAATGACATAATCATGTTTGCCAGACTCGATTCAGTGAATAAAACTGAGAAGGATGAACTAACTTGTCTTGGTACTTATCGTTAAAACCTGTTATTGTAGATTTACACATTTTCGCTGTATAGTCTATAGCTTCAGTTCCCTATCTCGGGTCTGAGTGGAACACCCGGGGGTCTCTGCTATGTCAACTTTATGGTTGCTAAAACTTCTGTAGGTACCGTATCAACCTAAAACAACGATAACACACTTCTACTTTGAAAATGTTATTTCTTTAATTTTCTCCCTTTTAATAACACCAGCTGGTGTTGCATTTTGTATAGCTGGAAAGTCTGATAACTCGTCTTCACTACAAGGCACAATTTGTAAGGATCATGCATTCACACAGCTTAAGAGTCAAAGTAAAAGAGTCAAAATCCCTAGCAACTGGAAGCTGGTGTTCTGGTTCGCTGAGTGGCAGCATTATTTGGAGAACCATTTCCAAACTTATGACTACGTTCAATGAGACAGACGAAGGCAAAGACAGACCACAGGGGGATGTCACAGGGAAAAAAAACAAGAAAACCAGGTCCTTAAACTTGAATAACGGAGGAACTGTAGGGTTTCTTCCACAGAAAGAGGGGATTTTGTCACTTTATTGAAGGGCAGGTTTGGCTGTGTTGCAACTTTTACAAGTGCATGAAATTGTATCTCATTGTAAAGGTGAATAATTAGGCTTCCCAACGATATAAAATACATACTGGTGCTATTAAAGAGGAGAAATAATCAACTGAAATAATGTTTCCAAACTTTTTTTGAGGATTATATAGTTTTTTTCATTATCATTGACTTAATTCCCTTTGTTTTTCTTTTTTAAGCTTGAATATTAATCTCATATTTTTTATTTTATTTTTTATCAACAATAGCTGAGTGGGGAAGGAGCCTGTATTAGTCTTTTCCCAGGGTCTCAGGATAACTAAAACCGCCCCTGTACGTACTAACATCCTTTAAATTAAACAGCCACTGCCCGGCTGTGCTGGGAGCCTCCTGCAAACTGCGTGAATCTGTGCGCAACAGAAAAATTGCAGAACCGAAGTGGCACTTCTCACTAAACCTGACTCATCATCCAGGGACTTGTGATTGCTCACTCAGACAGGTTGCAGAGGAAACAGTGAAGCACTGATGCACATACCTGCACAGAGGGACCGGTGTGGTGATGACAGAGATCTTTCAGAAGCAGTCAGACAAAGATCCGTGCGCGCTCTGCTCCACCCTTCATCCCCGACACAACCTGCTGGGTGGTCGTGGTGGGTGGGAAAAAGGGAAGTCGTAGGATATGTGGCGTTGTGTGTCACCGCCTGGGGATGCCGGTGTAGCTGGTCATCAATAAGCCCAGCCTGTTCCTCTGCATTAGGTGGATGAGAGCCTCCTCTCCGCTCCTTAACGCCCGGGAGGTCCACCGAGGATCCCGTCCATCCTCACCGGGCTGCTCTCCAGCTCTGCTCCCGGTGAAGGCACGTTTCTAATTATCAGCGGACAGACCGGGTTTCTCTCTCTCTCTCTCTTTCTCTCCCCTTCTCTCTCTCTCTCTCTAACCTTTTTCTGTATCTCGCGACCCGCTCCCAGCCCCTTCATCTGCCCCGCCCCTCCGCTCCGCGCCGCTTCAATGCAGAGAAACAAACACACACGTCGCACTTGGAGAGTGACAGCAGAAAGAAAGACAGAAGCTGTCCGGGAATCCAGTGTTTCCAGATAAGTCCATCAATAACATGAGATTTGGGTTACTGTGCACGCAAATTATTAACAAGCCCCAGTTTCAATGAAGTTGGGACACTGTGTAAAACGATGAAAACAGAAAACAATGATTTTCAAATCATTTTCAGCTGAATAAGCAATGATGGACAAAGTACTCAACTCCACTACTGAAGTGAAATAATAGATAGTCCTTGTCAAATATTACTCCAGTGCAAGAGAAAGTTTTTCAGTCTAATTTTTACTTAAAATACTGCAGTACCTGCTTTTGAAAGTATGAAAATATTAAATAAGGATGGAATCAATAAAATTTTATTGATGTGAATACTATTAACAATCCTTAACAATTAAATGATCCAATTCTTTTTGATTCCTGCAGATTTTCCATGTGGGCAACTGTTGGCCTGTAGATTTGCCAACAATGTCAAACACATGTCACAGCATAGATAACTGCTTCTAAGTTGCTGGTGTTTCCACTCACTTAAGGTTGTGTAGTAGGTGCCTTTTGTAAAAAATTAAGCCACAATTCTGATGCTTCTGAACCCTGTCAGTGCAAGGAATTGATAAGGAAATTGATTAGTAAAAAGACTCATGATATCGACTCTTTGATGGAGCTGTTAACGATTCTCAACTGGAATTGGCTTTCAATTTCCATCCCTAGTATTATAGTTTATTTGTTTTAATGTCAATGTACTATTATATTGTTGCCATGATAAATCTACAGAACCTAATAACTGGAAAAAACCAATGATGCATTGATCTGCTGATAGAACATGTAGAATACAAAGCTTGTAAAAATGCTACAAAGTCTATAGAAATGCCTATTGAAACACAACTTAAAAACTTAAAACAATATAAATCATTTTTCATTTCAGCAATCTCAAACATGGACTTCAGATATGGCCATGGGTGCTCTGGTGTGGGATCATCATCCGTATCTGACGTAGTCAACATTACTGCCAAGACGTGCCGACATCTGAACATTATCTCAATAGCGCATGCACGAGGTACAGGTACGGCATGACCACTTGACTAAAGCACATGCAGATCACATTTTAACCCTTTGATTGACTTTGTAACCATGCGGTTGATATTTAACCGCCTTACCACTGTATTTAAAATTATTGTTTTTCCTAATTCAGCCCGCTGAACAGTGTTCATAACACCATATGTATCAACTGGGTGGAAAAAATACATATGATTCCTCAGAAAACTGAAGTAACCGCTAAATATGTAGATTTAGCTCCCTATGATGTTTTAATGCAAAAAATAAAGAATTGCTGCAGAAATGAAAGCAATCTATTTATGCCCAGGATCACCCTTAACAGGCAAGCCAACCAGCTGGTTGACCAACACATCTGCTTCCTGGTTGGGTAATCTGAAAAATCAAATGTATCTAAATGAAGAGGAGGAAAACATTTTTACTAACAAATAATTTGCTGCAAATACATTTCTTAGTTTGGAATAAAGGGCTATAGGAGAAAAAGAAAGTCCATCCATTAACTTCAATGCGACACTTAAAAGTAACAAGTAACGAGGTCCTTCAGAGAAATGTAGTGGAGTTACAAGTACAATATTTGGCTTTCACATGTAGTGGAGCTAAAATCAGTTTTCAAAAAAAAAAAACTCAAGTTAATTACAGATACTCAAAAAATGTACCTAAGTACAGTACTCAGTAGTAAACAAATCCACTTCATTAATGTCCACCCCTGTGAATAAGCAAGATTTATATTGTTAAACGGATAAACTTGATTGTTTTTTGCAAATATTCCCTCATTTTGAATTTGATGCCTGCAACACACCCCAAAAAATGGAACAGAGGCATCAAAAAAGACTGGGAATGTTGAAAAATGCTCAAAAACGCACTCATTCATTCACAAGGAAGGATGGGAGGAGCCTCACTACTTTGTGAACAACTGTGCAAGCAAATATTCAAACAATTTAAGAACATTTCTCTCTGTAGAGTTTCAGATATTTAGGGACATCATCATCTACAGTCCATAATATCACCCAAAGATTCAGAGAATCGAGAAATGTTCAAGCACCAAGGCCAAAAAACAACACTGAATGCCCATGACGTTCAATCCCTCAGGCAGCACTGCATTAAAAACCAACATCATTCTGTAAAGGACTCAAGAGCACTTCACAAAACCTCAGTTCATCACAACATCTACAAGGTCGAGGTCAAACTCTAACACGGCCGGCATCTCTCATCTGAGACGGACTGAGGCACAGTGGAAAAGTCTGCTGTGGTCTGACAAGAACACACTTCAAATTATCTATGGACATCATGAACATGGTGTCCTCTGGGCTGAAGATAAAAAGGACCATCCAGACTGTTATCAGAGCAAAGTTCATCTGTGATGGTATGGAGGTGTGTTAGTACCCATGGCATGGGTAACTCGCACATCCGTGGAGGCACCATTAATGCTGAAAGGCACATAAAGGTTTTGGAAAGTCTTGTGCTGCCATCCAAGTGATGCCTTTATTGAGGACTTTCCTACTTATTTCAGCAGGACAATGCAAAGACACTTTCTGCTCATCTTGCAGCAGCGTGACTTTAACATAAAAGAATGCAGGTACAAGACCGACCCACCTGTAGTCCAGGTGTGACTCCCATCAAAAAATTTGAGGAGCATTATGAAGCACAGAATACAAGAACAGAGACTCTGGATATGAGCCATGAAATAGCCGTATGTATGATACATCCAAAATCCCATTTCAAGCAGCCCACGCAATAATCCATCATGATTACAACACCGAACAACAGATGCAGGAAAAACTTCTTATAAAAGAAAAAAAACTCAAGCATGATGTGAACTACTTGCTGAAAAGGACTGGGGGTGTGGGGATAGTGGGAGCTGCAGAAAAAGAAAGACAAATAGAGATAAAGTAGCAGAGCAGCCACCATGAAAATCATTTTTTACAACCCAGAACAAACTTAACAGAAGCATATCTTCTTCCTATGTGGCGACAATGAAAGAAGCCTCACAATGGCATCAGTGTGTTAATTAAGTTTTATTTTCAACAACAATTACTGCTTCATAAAATGATGAACCAAAATAATCCAAATCAAAAGGCTATTATGCAACATGATATGTGAAACTTTTATATTTTTTATACATTATCATTCTTAGATATTTATAGTTCTAATTAATATTTTTTCATAGTCTGATTGCTTTATTAATTAAAAATAAAATGGGAAATATGTTTTAGATGAATGATTGATCTGTTGATGAATGCTGTAGAATCAGTGAGTAACCATTTTTTGTAATCAGTATCGAAATATCTATCAAAATAATCAAGATACGTAAGGGGTAGTGGTTTGGAGGAATGGTAAGTGATCAGATATTAATGCTTCAGCCGACCCGGTTTCAGATCAAGTTTGTGGCCAGTTTGTAAAGTGTCCCCCTCCACACACACACACTCTCTTAGCCCCTTTCACAAGCTTATCCACTATTTCCCTCCCTCTCTCTCTTATCAATAAAGGCACAAAATGCCCTAAAAAACTACTCTTTACAAATGTTATGAATAGAATAATCAAGATAATAATGTCAGTCTTAATGAACAGCTCTTATTTGCAGCTATTATAGCTATTTATACTATAACTATATATAATTACATATATGTATATACTAACTATAACTATCTTTCTTATTCAATAAAGGCACAAAATGCCCTAAAAACCTACTTTACTAATGTTATGAATAGAATAATCAAGATAATAATGTCAGTCTTAATGAACAGCTCTTATTTGCAGCTATTATAGCTATTTATACTATAACTATATATAATTACATATATGTATATACTAACTATAACTATCTTTCTTATTAATTTACACCTTAATTACTTTATAAAGGGTGATATGATTAGAGGTTGATATCCATTCAATTCCAATCTCCCTGGTCGAGACACTGCAGTGTTATAGTCGAGTCACCAAAGCTCAAGTCTGAGTCCGAGTCAAGTCCGAGTCACCAAAAAACAAAATCCGAGTCGAGTCCGAGTCACCAAAAACAAAATCTGAGTCGAGTCCGAGTCAAACAAAAACAAAATCTGAGTCGAGTCCAAGTCATCAAAAACAAAATCTGAGTCAAGTTCGAGTCACCAAAAACAAAATCTGAGTTGAGTCCGAGTCTTCAGTGTTTTAGTCCGAGTTTAGTCGGAGTCACCAAAAACAAAATCTGAGTTGAGTCCGAGTCCTCAGTGTTTGAGTCTGAGTCACTAAAAACAAAATCTGAGTTGAGTCCGAGTCCACAGTGTTTTAGTCCGAGTTTAGTCGGAGTCACCAAAAACAAAATCTGAGTTGAGTCCGAGTCCTCAGTGTTTGAGTCGGAGTCACCAAAAACAAAATCTGAGTTGAGCCCGAGTCCACAGTGTTTTAGTCCGAGTTTAGTCGGAGTCACCAAAAACAAAATCTGAGTTGAGTCCGAGTCCTCAGTGTTTTAGTCCGAGTTTAGTCGGAGTCACCAAAAACAAAATCTGAGTTGAGTCCGAGTCCTCAGTGTTTGAGTGGGAGTCACCAAAAACAAAATCTGAGTTGAGTCCGAGTCCTCAGTGTTTTAGTCCGAGTTTAGTCGGAGTCACCAAAAACAAAATCTGAGTTGAGTCCAAGTCCACAGTGTTTGAGTCCAGGTTGAATCAGAGTCACCAAAAACAGAATCTGAGTTGAGTCCGAGTCCTCAGTGTTTGAGTCGGAGTCAACAAAAACAAAATCTGAGTTGAGCCCGAGTCCACAGTGTTTGAATCAGAGTCACCAAAAACAAAATCTGAGTTTAGTCCGAGTCCTCAGTGTTTGAGTCCAAGTTTAGTCGGAGTCACCAAAAACAAAATCTGAGTTGAGTCTGAGTCCACAGTGTTTGAGTCCGAGTTTAGTCGGATTCACCAAAAACAAAATCTGAGTTGAGTCCGAGTCCTCAGTGTTTGAGTCTGAGTCGAGTTTGGGTCACCAATTTAAGATACAAGTGTTGTGAGTTGGCTGTTTTTTTTCTGTTCTACATAACTGTTGTGTTTGTTTCTTTTTGTTTATGGACCTCAAGTCTGTTTTTAAAGTATCTATCTGTCTCCCTATTAGAGACAGACATGCAATAGCAGTCTTGTGGCATAATTTCATGTGCAGTAAACTTCCATTTAATTCTCAAAGGCGAAACATTTTTGCCATTTTCTCCCTTTTTTTGATTAACTTGCTATCCTGTCGCAGATTCATGAAACATCTCTGTTTTGTGGCACGTTGCCACAGAAACCAGACAAATTACTTTCATTTTTGTGAGGGCCTGGTTTCCATGGCAACGGCGATGCCACCCATCCCCCTTCTTAAAAAAACGTATCAAACGTCTATCCCATCCACAGCAGAGCATTCACACCACAGTACACACACGCACACACCTGCTGACTCCCAATCTGCTGATGCTGTGGAGGTGTTTGACATGGTGGCAGCGAAGCAGGAGGGAGAGAGGGAGGGATATCACACCCTCCCTGTCCATCTGATCGCCCGCCTCTCTCTCTTACCATCTCTGCATTCAGACTGTGATACTAAAAAGGCCAAAGAGCATTTGGCATGTCTGCATGGGATCAGCTAATCATGCTCTCCTCTCCACAGAAACCAAAACTTAAAGGCTCTTTGGGTGTAAATAAAAAAATAACTTCATTATATCCATCAAATCCTGGTTTATATTAGCCTGGCATAATAAAAAAAACATCTTTGGAAATGTTTTTTGGATCTTTCAGTGATTTATTTAATCACCTGTGTGTCAGAGATAAAGGCCAGAGACATTTTGTAAACCAGGCTGTCCGTCCATCCCCATGAATGTACAAATGTATCACAGAGCAATTCTTGTCAGCTTAATATCAAGACTTATCCAACTAGAAAGCACACAGAGAGCGCAAACCTAGATTACTCACATACTGCTGTTACATATAATCAATAGTCCCATCATAAAGTTACCATCAAAATATGATTCACTGAACCTTAAAACCTGCACCTAGCACTCAGAATCAGGTTAGCCAGACAGTTACTGAGCAAAAACAATCGTTCGCTAATGGCGATTATCTGGATCACCACCAAAATTGAACCATACTTAAGTTGGGCCATTTTCAACATCTCCTGAAAGTTTCAGCAAAATCCATCAAGTAGTTTTTGTGTAGTTTTGCTAACAAACATACATACGCTAGCAAGGATATAACCACCTTTGCAAGAACAAAATCTGGATCAGATCAGGCTAAAAAAAGAGTTTCATTGGTGTTCTTGTTGGTTTCAATAACTGTTGTCACCATCCATAGTTTCAAAAAAAACACGGATCACAAGTCAATACGGTCACTTGTGAATCAAAAACACAAATTGCCAAAAATATCTGCAGTGTTTACATAGTCAGAGTGTTTTTGAAGTGGTAGTATAGTGACCTGACACACCAGATGGACCATTTAGTATACTTCACTTGTCCATCTGGGAAACAGCCAATTGAAGTGTTTTATAATGAGCTAAACCTTTCAATACCAAATCTGGCAGGTGATAGGACAATTGTTCTATCAATCAAATTCATTCCCAGCCAGTCAGATAATGTTGTAGGCGGGTGCTACTGCCGTGGCGTAAGGAAAGTGAGAGCCATTTCTTAAAAGAAACTCCCTACAATATGTATTGGAAGTGCAGTGAAATTTTTTTTTTATGGAAAAGTCTTTGGTGTTAAAATCGTGGCCCAGAGCTGAAAAAAATGCTACTGAAGCTGTTAGCATCTTTGCTAATCTTTGTACGAGCAGTCACTTCCTGCTGTCATCTCACTTGTAACTCTACCTCTTCCTGCTTTATAGGGCAGTGATTGGACCGTCCCGCTTTGGGCCGAGCAAAATCGTTGTAGACTGAAGCTTGGCAAGATGGACTTGCCTTATTACAAACATTGAAACAGGCTGATCCAGCTGCACTGCAAGGTTAATCATAATGCGAAAGCAGCAGAAAGTATGTGTGAGCATGTCCATTTAGCAACACTTACAACAATAGTTAGAGAGGAGAGGTTGGCACAGAGTGTACCACTTTAGCCCTAAAGCATAATTTTTCCCTTCCACATGGAAAGGCCCAAAATTAAGGTTTTCTTCTTTTTTTTTATTTTAAATCGTCCCTTTGGAAGGAACTTCTGTTAATATGCTTTTTATCCTTTCAAATAAGTTTATTAAGGGTGGAATAATTACATCGCTTTAGAGTAAACATTTTATATTAAATGAATTTATACTTTTTTTGACAGAGGGGACCTAAAATCATAGGTTCAGTATAAATACAGAAAGCCCGTAGACCATGTTCCTCTGGAAAAAAAACAAAATACTTTTTTACAACTCAGTTGGAGAACAAAATCCTCTCCTCAGGCCACCTGAGAAATCATGCCAAAGATTTTGTTACTTCCATTTTTGCTGGAGGGAGATAAATGGGAGCCAGTCTTGCTAAAATTCTCTAATTTGTTTTGAAGAATGAATCTTATTCTCTCCAAAGTGTCTCTGTTAACTGAGTTATCCAAAGCCTGAAAGCAGGTAGGCTACTTTCTTCTTCTTCTAAAATAGAAGCATGAGTTTCTTGGCAGAAGGCTGTAAGATAGGAGGCCTTTCTGGGCTTTTTGTGAGGGATTCAGCACTCTGAAACTTGCAAGTTGGGACACAAGGCACAGATGTGAGACTTTGTTGTATCTGTTAAACTGCATTTATCGTAGTTTTGTGATTAATCTGTGAATATTCCATGTAACTTGGATTTTGAATAGTGCAATTAATGCAATATTTTAAATTATGCTAAACAATGACGCATTGATCAAGCACATGTGCACATTTTTTTTTACATTTTCCCAAGTATCCATTGGTAATTGCCTCCCTAATTCTGCCTCCTGTTCCATGTTATTGGTGATGATCTGATGCCAAATGCAAATTTAGGATTTTTTTATGGATTTGTTCACATTCAGCATTCACTTTAGCAGTTTTCCACACTATTGTTACCATCTTGCCTAACATTGTCAGAACTGTTTTGGTGGAAGTTGGTGCTCTTGATAACTTTACAGAGCAGATGAACCCGCCTGATTCATTGTCTGAACTCACACGGATCCATCTCGCCAAGTTCCAACTTCACTCGGCTGTAAGCTGAACGACCCAATCAGGGGAGAGAGGCGGGATTTGCGGACTAGAGGATGACATTTTTCAGGAATTCCCGTGGGTCAAGTGATTCCCGCGGGATGGGGGTCATTTTTTAATTACTCCCATGATCGGGACGGGACGGGAAAAAAAGCAACGGGAGCAGGAACGATATTAATAGATGATCATTTTCAGCCATGTTAAACTACCAGATGAACAGATGAGTCCATTTTTGTAGTCATCTCTCAGTGAGAGCCAACACGCCTGTTCATGCTAGCAACACAGAAGAACTACAAAAGTGGTTTGACTTCCTGTCACCACCGGAAGTGAAAAGCAACTTGGAGCGGCTGCCAGCGACACACATAACAAAACAAAACAACACGGAGGGCGAAGATGACTCGTCGAAAAGAGAGCTGTTTCACGCTGGTCAGATGGAGGATTGTCTACTATCAAAGATTTTTATATTAACAATCAGTTTGCAACTTTTACACAACTACAAACAAAATTTGATCTTCCTTCAAGTCATTTTTTTTCGCTATCTTCAAATCAGAAGCTTTGTTAGCTCATTTTTTTCTCTTTCAGACTCATTGCCCAAACAACATATTTTCTACGATTTAATGACTAAACCTCCCACCTCAAAACAGTTAATATCACAACTAGTTAATATTTTTTCTTCTACTACCCCATCTCTCCATATTAGAGAAGCATGGATTAGAGACATTGGAGTGGATATTTCAGATGAGCTGTGGGCCAGGGGACTGATAGGGATCAAGTCTTGTTCTATCAATGCTAAACTTCAACTTATCCAGTTCAAAGTTATTCATCGGTTACATTACTCAAAAACTAAATTAAATAGGCTTTTTCCCTCTGTCTCTGCTACCTGTGATAAGTGTGGGTTGGGTGATGGAACTCTGGGACACCTTTTCTGGTCATGCCCTAAATTCAGGGGCTTTTGGAACAATATTTTTAATCTGTACAGTGTTGCATATGGCATAGACCTTACTCCTGACTGCTTAACTGTTATAATGGGTTGCTCCAATCACTCCCTGATCCTCCCCTCTA
The DNA here is from genome assembly GCA_036419115.1 of Scarus forsteni. Classification (NCBI taxonomy): domain Eukaryota; kingdom Metazoa; phylum Chordata; class Actinopteri; order Labriformes; family Labridae; genus Scarus; species Scarus forsteni. The sequence goes on along the minus strand of JAZDUH010000007.1, from coordinate 4,829,854 downwards.
CCTTGCAACAATCCTTGAGGTTTGGTATGGTTATAGCAAAAAGAATCATTTTGAAAGAGTGGAAATCCACTTCTGCTCCTTGCTTTAAAACCTGGCTAAATGATATTATTTCTTGTCTGTATCTTGAAGAAATCAGGTATTCTTTGGCTTATTTGCAGCCAAAATTTCTTGAGATATGGGGTCCTTTCATTGACTACATAAAGAAGGAAAGGTCTCATACTAGTAATTGATTGTCTTTCTTTTGATGCTTTACTGTGCATAACCGCCATGGGTGGTTCACTTGGTAATATGTTGGTATTTGGTCCTTTTGTCTTTGCCCTGTGTCTCGCTCAAGCACTCACTTCTCAGTTTTGATGGACTCTGCCTTTGGCCTCTGTTTAGCACATAGACATTATTAATCACTGGACTGACATGGACACACTCCTTAGTTTTTTCTTGAGAGGGCAGCTTATTTGTTCTGTTTTGTTTTGTTAGGTTTGTGATGTCTGCTTTTTTATGTTGTTTCTGGTTGTCATTTTGTATTATGTATCAAGAAAAAAAAGCTTTAAAATAAAATATTAAAAAAAAAAAAAAGAGAGCTGTTTACACCGACCGAATTTCAGGCATGTGAAACTTAAAGGCAATGCCTTTTATATGCACTGCGCTTTTACCTAAAATAACAAATGCAACATTTGTAACATGTTTGGTTTTATTCAAACAGGTACGGGACAGGAGTGGGAGTAATTTGAGTGGGAGCAGGATGGGAGTGGGACTCATTCTACGGGAGTGGGACAGGACAGGATTAATATTTGACTCTGGCCCGGGATTGGGACAGGACGGGATTTTTGCTCTGGGAGTGGGACGGGACAGGAGTAAAAATCCGCTCCCATGCCATGCTCTACTGCAGATGTGACGACAGCAGGAAGTGACTGCATGTTTGAAAACAATGGCGGCTTCTGATGCTGCCTTCGTGATGCAGCAATATGTGCAGTTTTATCAGAATTTGACTCAAATTCTTCTTTGGAAGAGGAGCAAAGAACAACATTTACGAGAACCAAAGGTTTTTTCTCGATGAGTTTGATCTACCAGCTGGCCTCTGTGGTTGTGAAAAAGATCAGAAGGGCTAATGTATGAGCCTAGGCCATGCTGTTATTTTTTGAGTTCAAAATTTTTAGGAAATTTACATTTTGTTATTAAGTAGGGCTTAAGAAAATTGATACCTTTATTATATATTGCACTTTAGGTATTTTGTTGGTAAGTTTTATTTAGGTTTTTGATGAAAATATTTGGTTTCTGGCCCTTTAAGAGAGCACTGTTTGTTTTTTTTGAGTGTGTTAGACGGCTAGACAGGCTTCTGTGTGCATTGTGGAGGCTCGAGTAGCTGGGGAACCATGGTTTTCTTACCACGGTTACACCTGTGTTCTAGGAATCTTCCTGAAGAACTTATCATTGTGATAAAGTCTGGAATAAAGTTTTGTGTGTTATAACTCAAAAGACGGGCTTTGACTGGATGATTACTTGGAGACACAGGGAAACGTGAGTAAGCCACAACACTACCAGCTAGCCAAAGTTTGTCCATTACAATCAAACCCTGTTGTGATCATCTTGTCTCCGCTGGTTGATGATCAAATCAGAGAAGCTGGGAAGCTGATGATCACTGCTAGGTAACTAGTAGAGAATGTGAAAATCCTTCAAAGACAGTGTCAGTTGGTTTATAGTAGTGATGGTTACTCGAACGATACCTAGCGAAATATGCTCTCAGCGGGAGAACTGGGTGGGGATTGTCGTTAACAAGATTCGTGTCACATGTAAATGGTAAATGATACATTTGTGTGGTATAATTTAAAGGTGCTTTGAGGAGAATCTGAATTACTGACGACATAAAGACTCTGCTACCCATGAGCACGCGTGGCAACTGTTGTAATGCTACGTTCCAGTAACCTTGGAACTGGGAGTGACATCATCTCTGACTTATCAGCGTTCCAGTTGAAGTCGGAAAAAAACATGCCGATCTACCAGGCTATTGTTAGCTGTTGTTAGCACGCCCTGCGTTGTAGTTCACAAATATCACATGAAGAATGTGATTATCACTATGGCAGCATTTTTGTAAATATAAGTCTAACAACACGATGTATACAGCTGATCTAGAGCGACACACCCCAGTCAGAAGTGCAAATAAATTGATTATTACAGGAGCTAAATAACTGTTCATACTGGGGGCATCCATCTTCGATTGTCAACTTGAGGGTGGCGAGGTTTCACCGAGTTCCCAGTAGGAAATTCCGACTTCGGGGGACGTTCCAGTTGCAGTTTCCTATTGGAACCCGGAAATTCCTACTTCTGACTACAACTGGAACGCACCAAAAGACGTGACCCAAGCCAAAGCGTGCGTTTGTTGTGATGCTAATAAATGCAGCTCAGACCTTCCTCAGAACTCTGCATTTCTTTACAACTTCTTTTTTTCGAAAACTTACAGGACGCAAAGCAACGAGGTAATGTATCTCTTTCTAGTTACGTAGCGGTAGTTTTTGATGTGTGACAACAAGCAATTTTAGGAAAACTTATTATCGTAGTTTTGTAGCCAGCTGTCCAACTCGACCACGAAGCTAAGGAATAGCATTTGTATTTTGATGCTATAAAACTCATCTTAAAGTGTGTATTTCGATCAGGCATATATCTAAAAGTGAGACTTTTTTGTAATTACTTGGAAACTCCCTATAGCCTCTTTAATATAAGACAAAAGTCTAGGAACTGAAACCTAGTTTAAGCTAACGGCTAACAACAAGGTCAAGCTGCCACATCATACTGTGGCTTGATGTGATAGATCTGTGACGAGTGTGACTGGCAGAACGATCATCCAATCACCAGCTGTAGTTGTTTTTGAAGGTTCTGTCCCTGAAAACAATTTTGCACAGCCCTTCCCAGATGAACTATTGTGAAATATTTCCATGACAAAAGTATAGAACTGTCCATTTGGCGTGTCATGATACACCTTCAGTGTTTTTAATATAACGCTAAGGCAATAATGCCACACAACATTCAAGCCAATAAAGCTGTTTGAATGAAAACAGAAAAAGCTATATGACTTAAATGACAAATGTTTCCACCAAAAACCAAGATAAAATATCCAGAATACATCTGCACATTTTTTTTATGCATGTCCTAATCCATTATTCAATTAAGCCTCAATTAGCCTTTAATCCCCATTAACAGTCCAGAGAGAGACAAGTGGCTAACAAATGAATAAGCGAGAGTGTCCCCGGAGAGGAAGGAAGAGCAGAGGAGAAAATGAAAGGCTGCAGAGATATAGGGGGCTCGGGGCGGTTTTTGATAACAAAAGTACTAATTAGTGTCTCTACAGGATTTATAGGAATCTGAACAGCATGCATGTGTGTGTAAGGAAGAGAAAGATGGTGAGGATAGATGGACTCTTCTAAAAGCACCAGGCTATTTTCTGCACCTTCAGAAATGGAAGGAGGGCGAAAAAAGGGGGGAAATCCTCCAGAGGTTTGACTGCTGTTAACAAATGTCAATTCCAAACACACGAGAAAGCAAAGCATCTCTGTTATCTCTGAACAGCGTGAGAGTGTATTTTGTCCACGCTGTCCTCCGTCTGTCCATCCTCCCTCCATTATTAAAGCGGGATTCTGTATATGGAGGCAGAAATCATGAATAAGATTTTCCACACCACCTGGAGACCCTCCCATCCCCCAATCCATCTGTTTTGGTGGAGTCCATCCATTAATAAAGAGTCTGTCCTTCAATTTTCTGCTCCCGTTCCTTGTGTATAATTTATTTACCCATCTCACCGAGGTTATGGTGAGTATATATGGATGTGCATTCAGGAAACAGACGATTTTCATCCTTCTTAAGAGGAAAACTGCAGAAGGAATGAAAACTAAACTTCAACCAAAATTCTTACAAAATCTGTTTGAGTACCTGCTCGTGAGCTTGATTGTAGAGCACTGTTGATACTAATGTCAACTTCATGTCTTTACACTGCAAACAAAGCAAGCATCAAAAAACAAAATAAAAAATAAATCTGAAATGAATACATGATTTATTAAAGCATAAAGATAATAAGATAATAAAAAAAGATCAGTTTTAATGCCAAAAAATATAAGAATTCAGCCTGAACTTTATACTTTATCATATTTCAAGTTTTAAATCTGATTTTAAACTAACAGGGCTTTCAATATCACACTTCAGCAATTTTTGGAGTCGATATTTATGTTGTACATGGCATTAATTTGAGCATTAGCCAAAGTGATGAAGCTCAGCTCTGCATCTGTACAGAGACAGTTGGCACAGAAGCTAGAGTTGAACATGCTGCTGTTTCTAATGTTGGTGCTGATGCCGGGTGAGTTGTAGAACCTCACTTTAAAAATCGGGCAACCCCTTTAAGCCTTAAACCCACCTTTATGCAGATGGGAGTTTGAAACTTAGGTTCATAATCCTAACAGTTTCTGGGACCTTGAAACCCCGAGCCTGTCATCCCTTTTATTCTTGAGGTATTTAACCCAAAACCCTTCCTGTTTGGGGGACTGAACTCTTCCTTAAGCCAGATGCTTTCATTTTAGGGACCTTTAATTATTGTATTCTGACTTTTAACTCTCTAGATCCTAAAAGTCATGTGACCTTGAGGACCTTGGATCCCAAGACCTTTGAGCCAGTGTTTTGTTTGTGGCATTAAATTAGCAGGTTTCTTTAACTCTTGGGGACCTTGAACCATTAGGCCTTAAACCTTTGTATTTTGGGAGTCTTAATCCTCTGGTGCCTGTAACTGCTGTTTTTCACGAGGCTTTAACTTTAAACACTTTGGACATTCAACCTAACATTTTATGGGACCTTAAACCACCTAAGTCTTTGAATTCTTATATTTTGAGCAGCTAAAACCCAAGGGCCTTGAAGATTTTCATTTTAAGAAACTTGACCCGTTTTGCCTTTGACCCTCATTTATTTGTGTATTTGGGGGACTATAAACTTTTATATCCTAATAAGGAGGATCCCTAACTCTTGGGGCCTCAAACCCTCAAACTCTTAGGGCCCTTATACCTCTGTATTTGCAAACCTACAACACTGAACCCCTAAATTACCTTAAATCCCTTGGACCTGTACACCTTTGCAATAATAACTGTTTACAGGGACTGTGAGGAGTTTCTAAGTAATTACAAAAAAAAGTCTCACCTGCCTGATCAAAATACACACTTTAAGATGAGTTTTATAGCATCAAAATAGGTTATCTACAAATGCTATTCCTTAGCTTCGCAGTCGGGTCGGACAGGACTGGACTGGCCTGGATACTCAACTTCGGGAACAAGACAATTAAAACTAGAGCACATTTCCATTTATTCGGACACGTCTTGGAGCACCGGGCTGTAAATAGCGATATATAGCCAGCGACAAAACTACGATACTAAGTTTTCCAAAAATTGCTTGTTGTCACACATCAAAAACTACCACTAACTAGAAGGAGATACATTACCTCGTCGCTTTGCATCTTGTAAGTTGTTGAAAAAAGAAGTTGTAAAGCAATGCAGAGTTCTGAGGAAGGTCCGAGCTGCATTTTTATTAGCATCACAACAAACACGCTTTGGCCACGTCTTTTGGTGCTTTCCAGTTGTAGTCAGAAGTAGGAATTTCCCAGTTCCGAGTAGGAAACTGCAACTAGAATGTTCCCCGTAGTTGGAATTTCCTACTGGGAACTCGGTGAAACCTCACCACCCCCGAGTTGACAATCGAAGATGGATGCCCCCAGTGTGAACAGTTATTTAGCTCCTGTAATAATCCATTTATTTGCACTTCTGACTGGGGTGTGTCGCTCTAGATCAGCTGTATACATCGTATTGTTAGACTTATATTTACAAAAATGCTGCCATAGTGATAATCACATTCTTCATGTGATATTTGTGAACAACAACGCAGGGCGTGCTAACAACAGCTAACAATAGCCTGGTAGATCAGCATGTTTTTTTCCGACTTCAACTGGAACGCCGATAAGTCGGAGATGATGTCACTCCCAGTTCCGAGGTTACTGGAACGCAGCATTACGACAGTCGCCGCACGTGCTCATGGGTAGCAGAGTCTTTATGTCGCCGGTAATAGATTCTCCTCATAGCACCTTTAAACTGGGGCAGCCATCTTTGATTGTCAACTCAGGTGTGGTGAGGATCTCCCAACTTCCCAGTGGGAAATTTAGACCTCAAGAGGTGCTCAGATGAAATTTCCCACTTGGAACTTGGAAATCCTGACTTCATTAAACCACCAGGGTGTTAGCACATGTATGCCGTGAATCCCCAGGGCCTTGAATCCTAATGCTATTGGGCCTTTTAACATTCATAACACTGCAGACTTTGTGAAAACCAACTCGGCACCCATTGATTGGCAGCTCCTCTAATTTAAACGTGTAGGTGTTAAAGTGTCTGAGTCAGAGAAGCTCTCTGTTCACTGCAGCCTGAGGAGTCATTAAGTGAAGCAGGAGAGGCCATTAACGTGTCTACGAATCCAAATGTATGACACAAACCAGAACAAACCTTTGACATGAATTTCAATAATTCATGGACTGTTACCTGTTACATCTCAACACAGGCGGCATTTAACTCCTTTCAAACTGAGGGTGAAACATTAATCTTTGAATGTAGCTCTTTTTATGATATAATATAAACATCTTAACTCCTCAAAAAGGTTTGGATACATTTTTTTTGGTCAATTATTTCCCTCCTTAAATTTAACTAATTGGTATTGTATTATGTATCACTAAAGAGCCTGATAAGATATTAACATCAAGGTATGACTTTAAAGGGTTGTGCATTTGTGAAATATCAACAACACCTGGTGCCAAAATTCCCTTGCAATACTCTGTTGGTATTTCACCCTTATTTTCTACCAATTCTCTTTATTTAAGAGGGGAGATAATTGACCAAAAATATGTTTCCAATCTTCTTTGAGGAGGTAATAAATGTCTTGATTGCAAAAAAAAATCAGTTGTTCTGTGAATAAAATAAACAATTGAAAGTATTTAGACTATTATCTACCAGAAAAGAATCAGACAAAAGCACCGACTAATGTTAAATTATGTTCATTGTTTTGTGCATTGTCTTTGTAAATTTTAGAACAGATCAGAGATAATAAATGTTATGAATAAAGACTGATTGAATGTGCAATACATTGTGATGTACCGAGTATAAAAAGTCCTAAAAAGATAAGGCTGAACTTGACAAGGCATTAGATCAGGATAGGGCGACTTGTGGCCTATAGCAGAGAGTTTAAAATATTAAAGAGATGTACCAATATTTTTTTGTTTTTGTGTCTTGCCTCACTGCTGAGTCCATGAAAAGCAGACAGAGACCATCCTTTTGTCTGTGTGTGCAGTAACAAGGAAGAGACCGGCAGAGCTAGACCACTGTTTATTAGCTTAACTCAAACAATGGGAGTCAGTGGGTAGCATTAGCCTGCCTCTGCTTACAGTCATCAGATAAACTCTTCAGCAACTCAAACGCTTGTTGTAACCATTTTTTTTTACTGCATTATGTTATTTATCTATTTTTTTAGACTATGATTAGCATTTTGTGTAATTTAGGAAGGAAATAAATGTAGTTAACAATTGAGGAAGTGGGCAGAGGAGGGAAAAGATAAAGAAAAACTAGTGCAGTAGATCTATGAAGGAGTTTGTAGGACAGTGTAAAACTATTTTTGAGAGAGAATCTTCTACTTTGGAAAGAGGCTTTGTTTTGTTGACTTCCTTACATGCGCCCTGTGGTTTAGTTTCATATGTATTTCTTTCTAAATTACAGAATAAATAGCTAACACAACATAACTCTGTAAAAAAAATGAGTCACAACAAGCACACAGGACCTCTTAGAGTTGCTGAACTTTACCTTATAACTGTGGGCAGAGGCAGGCTAACACTACCCACTGACTCTGAGTGTTTGTGCTAAGCTAATTAGCGGTGGGTGCACGCACAGTTGAAAGAATGGTGTCCATCTGCTTGTCATTAAAACACGAAAAGAAAAAAATGTTGGTGTATCGCCTTAATATTACAAGGGGCTGGATGCATTCAATGATGTCTTTTCTTTCAAGCGTCTGCGCTTAAAGAAGTAATTTAACAGCTTCATACATCATACAGCTAAATCATACATTATCAAAAGATGTCTTATCTACTCAGAAAGTTCCCTATAATTCATGTTGAATCTTATCAGTCCCACACTTTGTACATCCCCCTCTCCTCCTATCTTTTCATTAATCCATCTTCATTCCTCTGCCTTTTTCCATCTGTGTATCTTCCTCATCCTCCTGCTCATTATTTCTAAATGTCATTTGGACATTAGCTCACAAGGCCAGGAAGGATGCAGCGCAAGAGCGGGGGGTCACAGGGAGGGGCACCAGATGAGAAATACACTGAAGTCAGCTTCACGGCCTCTTTGGGGCTCGCTGATTCGATTACAGTTCCCGGCCAGACACAGAGAAGACAGATGCAGACGGATGCAGATAAAAAAAAGGATCACATGACCCCCTCCGCTCCCTTTTCACCGACACTATCGCAGAGAAAAAGACAAAGAGGGAGGAAGCTGAGTGGCACGAGCCTGATAAAGAAAAGTGGGAGCGGCTAGTGGAGCCAGAGGGAAACCTGATTTACTGAAAGGTCAGGGTGTGATATCTGAGAGTCTGAGAAGACCCATTTTCACCTCTCGGAGAGCTAAATTCAATCTGTTTGATTATTACAGGGTCCATCTGTGTCTGCACAACACCTGAGAGAGGCCCTGAAGGCATGTTTTAGTGCCCTCTAATGGACAGAAACAGAGCTGCATGACTGTACAGAGGTCAATGTGGGGAGTTTTTATAGAGACACCGTGATTTTAAAAGATATTGGACAAGAACATGTGCCTCAATAGTCTCTCTTGCACCATTATTTTTCACAAATTCAACATAGATAATAATAAACAGGATTTTCCGTTTTGACTCAGAAATAGATTCTTTTTATCATGCTTTCTTTACAAACTGGCATCTTTCTTTTGTTTCACTTGACTCGACAAATCTGCAGGGTCTTATGTAAAGGAGAGTAGGACTTCATGACTTAAAGGGTTGGTCTAGGATTTTTGAGATGGAGTTGCTAGAAGCCCATTGCAAACAAACTAGAAAGCACTCAGAGAGCACAAACCTCCACCAAGGTAGTTCACATATTGCTGTTACATCTTTTAGCAATTGTTTTGTAATAAATTTACCATCATAATGTGATTCTTTGAACCTGTTAACCAGCACCCTAGCAATCAGAATCATGTTTATATCATTATTAGTTAGACAGTAATTGAGCAAAAACAATTGTTTGCTAATGGTGGTTAGCTGTAACCTGCAGAGCAGATGGACCTGCCTGATTCATTGTATGAAATCCTGCAGGACCATCTTGCTAACTTCCATTGTCCAACAATTTCACTGGCTAAATAATCAACAGCCCAATCAGAGAAGAGAGGTGGAGCTGCAGACGTGACGACAGCAGGAAGTGTGTGAATGTTTGAAAACAATGGCAGCTTCTGAAACGGTCTTGATGGATGAGGCCGTATTTGTAAATTTAGCAGAAATTGGCTAAATTTCTTCTTTAATATAGGAGCAAAGAACGTTATTTAAACCTCTGTTATGGCAAATCATATTTTTGCTCTTCTCCTGATCGGGGATTACTGCTGGGAAACCACGAGAGAATGGGAAAATCCTTCATGGACGATGCCAGTAAGTCTATGGTAGTTGTGGTTACTCCACAATACTTTGCAAAATCTGCTCTCCTCAGAAGTTTGCCAGGAGAACTTGGTGGGGATTGTCGTTGACGAGGTTCCTGTCACATATAAGTGGTAAAATAATACATCTGTGTGGTATAATTTAATGTTAGACAATACAGTAAGGACTGAAATGTAGTTTAAGCTAACAACAGGGTCTAGCTACTACGTCGTACTGTGACTTGACATGATTGGTCTGTGAGGAGTGTGACTGACAGAATGATCGTCCAATCACCAGCTAGTTGTTTTTTAAGGTTCTGCCCCGAAAACATTTTCCAACAGCTCTTTCCCAGATAGACTCCTGAAATATTTCCATAGCATAGACGTGTCAGCTTAGGTCAAGGTTGCCAACCCTCCCGATTTTCCCAGGAGAGTCCCGAATTTCAGTGCCCCTCCCGAAAATCTCCCGGGCCCACAATTCTCACGAATTTCTCTCGATTTTCCACCCGGACAACAATATTGCTACACCATCCTTCTCTTCTGACTGGGCGCCGTTTCCAGCCGGACATTAATAACGGTTACACCTCGGCTCGAAGTCAAGAGCGGCAAACAGAACAGAAGAAGAAGAAGAAGAAGCAGAAGAAGAAATGAGTAAGAAGAGAAAGTACTCGTGTAAATTCCAAAATGAGTGGAAAAGAGAATTCCTGTTTATCCGGGACAGCGCGAAGGGGATGGGATATGCTATATACACATTTTGTATGTACAATGTATGCCTTTTTTGTTTGTATTTTTATTTATTGAGCATACATTGCATAGATTAACCACCAATCTATGCAATGTATGCCTTTTTGGGGGGGTTTATTTATTTATTTAATTAAGACATTTTTTGATTTACCATCTTTTGCATGGGTACTGTGGACAGCTATCAAATTTGCTATGTGACTTTACTTTGTTACTGTGGACTGTTATTTTCTTTGTCCAATAAATGAACTCTGTGAAATTCAAGTATTTCATCTTGTTCTTGTTTTGTTTGTGTATTGGCAAGTATGGCTTAGGTTATCTGGATCACCACCAAAATCTGATGATTTCGAAGCTGGGCTATTACCAACATCTCCTGAAACTTTCAGCAAAATCTATCCTGTAGTTTTTGTGCAATCTTGCTAACAAACAAAGAAACAGACAAACATTGTTTGTGAACAATGTTATTGCATGTTATTGCAGTACCCTCTTTAACAATCAGGACTATAACACACAAAAGCAGTTTCAAGGCTTACGAAATTAAGGAGATTGGATGAAAGGTCAAGGAGAAGCTGTGTTACTCATGAGAATTGTTCTCCATGTTCGTGGACATGGGTTCAACAGCCATGGATCTGCACCACCAAGTAACCGGTCCCTCTTTCTACCCGTTCCTCAACCTGTAAAAGTTCTTTCTCTATGCACGCTGAGTCATGAAGATGCCATCTCACACCCACAACATCACGTCTTCATTACTAGAGTCAAACCTGTCATTTAAAATTCGGTTTTACTGGCGTTTTCAGTTCCGTAAAACACGTTTTTATTTTCCACAAACCCAGATCTAATCCTAAAACAAGACATTTTTTAGAGACAGAGATGGGACATTTTGAGGATGCTTTGGTGGGTCTACAATGATGCTCAACACATCAGAGATTGAGAGCTCTTTGCAAATAATGTCACTGCATGTATTGGATTTAGTGGATGTGTCCTTCATGGGCAGACTAAAGTCACATGTTGAAAAAGAAATCAAAAAGTGTACCAAAATCTGTGAAACTTCTCAGCATCTCTTACTGAGCAGTACATCATTCTAATAGTTAGCTCTAGACTGACACATCACCCCCATAGGGCTTCATTGTGTTCGATTCACTGTGATTAATGTTGACTCTTGGAGCAGGATATTGTCCTGTGTTCACAAAAACATCCAACGATAAGGTCAGGAGAGGGCTGTGAGGATGTGGCCTGAGATGCCCTGCTTTCCCACAGCAAGAGTCCATATTACGCTTCAACTCAAGCTCTTATATTCATTTGTGATGACTACTAGAGTATGTCACAATAATTAATGCGAATAAAACCTCTAAAGTTCATACAAAGTGCCCCTGATCCTGCTGTATTCCCACTCTGTCTCTGTCTCATTCTAAGCTCTCTGCTCTGCACTAAACTTGCTACCCTAAGCCAATGGGCTTAATTGTCAACAATGGAAAGTGTGTTCACACTGGAAGGACTTCTAAGGGTTACGAGCAAATTTAGTCAGTGTTTAAAAAGACAAAACAAGAGGTTCTGATACCACAAACTTTTTGTCTGGTGCATATAGAACATACTAAAAAAGTGAAAGTGAAAGTAAATCATTCAAAGAAAAACACAAAAATCTCCCCAGCAGTAACAAGAAAGAGACGGGCAAAGCTCACCCACCGCTAATAAGCTTAACTCAAAGACTGACAGTCAACGTGAAGTGTTAGCCTGCCTCTGCCTACAATCATCAGATAAACTCTGCATGAAACTCTAAAAAGAAAACTGACAGCAAATTTATGAATGGCTCACAAACACACTCACAACTTCGAATTTGTTCTCATCACTGTCTTAAAAGAGCTGTCCAGAAGACTTGACTCGTTTGCTAACATCACATCGCTAGAACAAATCACTGAGGGAGTAGGTCAACAAAATAAAGTCACTGTTTACGAGTAGAGGATAGTCATGATAGTAAACGATAATTAAACGGAAAATAAAATGAGTCACAAGAACCATTTCGAGTTGCTGCAGAGTTTATCTGATGACGGTGGATACAGGTAGGCTAACACTTCCCATTGACTCACAATGTTTGAGTTAAGCTATTTGAGGTAGGCCAGCATTGCCCGTCTTATCCTTGTTTTTTCACGTAAAAGAATGGTTTCTATCTGCTTGTCATGGATTCAGGAGTGAGGCAAGACACAAAAAGAAAAAAAAAATGTTGGCGTATTCCTTTTAAGGCTCATAACTGCAGATATTACATAATGTGTTTAAAAATATCTGATCCAGATAATTAGCACAAATCTGACTCAGATACTCAGGTTTAACAGGATGAGGCTGAAGCCAACAAGACAACTAAACAACAACAAGAATAATGGCTATCAGTTGATTTGCGTATTCAAGTGTATCAGGGATCAAATCTGCTAACAAAAACACACACTGGGCCGGAAGAACGTCTGCCAGGAGCCTGAACCATGACGTTACTCACACATCCAGTCAAAAAGGATCACAGCTCATCATCATCAGTCTCACTTACTCCTTCTCTTTGTTTCCTAATCAGCTCTCACACCGAGCACACGCAGCACTTCCACAGTGGTTTGTAATTGGTGCGTATTGATGAGTCTGCTGCTGATGTTTCCACAGCTACAAGTCATTAACACACACCCCCCTCCACGTGAACGACAATTTACACAAACACACAGCAAAAGGTTCAAGAGCTTGTCTCTGTAACAGTGCGCTGCCATGGTAACAGCTGACAGAAATGAATGAGAGATGATGCGTGCAACAGCAGGTGGAGAAGAAAAATCAATGCTGGGACATGTATTCAGGTGAAATCCTCGATCTGTTTATGTATTGTCATTCATCAGTCAGCGCCCTCCTGTCACCTCGTTCTGCTCCGCTCCCAGCTCATTTCAATCAATCACAGCGAAGTTAGAAGGGGAAGTAACGCTGTAGTGTCCTGAACTTTAGTAAGAACCTCACATGAACCTGGGGAGATAAAATTAAGTGCAGTCACATCAAAGCTGTTCTCTTAAATCTTGTCACAGCACCCACGCTGACATTGCCGTATTGTCCGGACAATAAGTTGCACTTTTTTTAATGGTTTGGCTGGTCCTAAGACTGATTGCCCTTTTCCACTAGCCCTACTCTAATCTACTTGACTCTACCCGGCTCTAGGGCCAAGGCGTGCTGGTGGAAAAGGGCCATTATAGTCAGGTGCAACTTATATATCAAAATATACATCATTCAACATACTCACAGACATGAACTACAAAAGCACTCAGCGGGCACAATCCTCCGCCAGCGCCACACTCCTCACTCATATTGTGATTTTCACCATAAACATTAGTCCTACCTTTATTTCATCTAAATATTTAGATTCCTTGACCATGAAAACAAACCATTAGCAGTTGGAGTCATAATGACATCTATTTTAGTTCAGTAGTTATTCAAGAAAATCACATTTTTCATCATGGCAGATCCAGACGGTGATCCGGATCACTCCCAAAATCTAATCATTTGTTCCTTGTCCCAATCCAGACATTTCCTGAAAATTTCATCTAAATCCGTCCAGAACTTTTTGAGTTATGTTGCTAACAGAGAAACAAACAAACAAACAGATGCCGGCAATAACATAACCTCCTGGTGGTGGTAACAAAGAAGTAAACATCAACATCTACAGCCACAAGAGGGCACTCTAGGCCAGACATAAACAAAATCCCCCCAAAATGAAAATCCTATTCTTATGAACTGCAGTTTTTAAAATATGCAGTAGTAATCGAGCAGAAATAACGTTTGGAGTAAGTGAGAAACTCCTGAGGGACTGGCGAAACGCAGAGTTACTTTTACCCCAAGAAAATTAAGAAAGCTAATCGTGGCGAAAGCAAGAAGGCCAGAGCTGGAGGAAAGAGTCCACAGACGGATGCTTGAAAAATGTGCTGCTGGAGAGGCTTTTTACAGGCCCATTTATGCTGAACGATTTAGACGGATTCGTAAAGCTTACTGATACGGACCAAACGGGGCAGCTGGAAAACATTTGGACAGTGTTGCTGTTACTACCCCTTATGTAGCTATCGCAAGACATGAAGAAGAAATAATGATGGAACCTTTTGAAGAGAAACCCTGCACGTTAGAAAGAAATTACAAACATCTATGTGATGTTACTTCACCTGAACACCGGGACAAACAAATAAAAAGAGCTGGGAAAAAGCTGGGAAGAGATTGGAGGGCAATTAAATATCAGTTGGCCGGTAGCCAAGAAGTGTGGTCTGTGCGAGACAGATTTGTTTGAGCCCCCCCGGTGGATGTATTGGTTAACAGTAATGACAACGGAAAGGATGCAGTGGGCCTTCTTGGTGTTACCACTTCATACAAGGCAACCACTTCTCTATCAGAGCACTAAATACACGTGACTTTTTTTTTTCTCTTCATGACTAATTTTGACAGATGCCACTTACACTCCAGAGTGACCAGAAGTGGTCCGGAAATCAGTACTGTAATGTCTGTAATATAGATTCCTCTAAAGCAGGGCTCAGTGTGGTACTGTTTAACAGGAATCTATTGCAGGGTTGTGGGTTTGAGTCCAGGTCTGGCTGACACATGTGATTGTGTCCTAGGGCAAGACTCTTAACCCAAGTTGCTCCCACTGCTCTCAGTGGCATGTAAATGGGTGTAATGGCGCGTTCCAGCTGTAGTAGGAAGTCGGAATTTCTGAGTTCCGAGTAGGAAACTGCAACTGGAACGCCCCCGAGGTTGGAATTTCCTACTGGGAACTTGAGGGAACCTCACCACCCCT
Organism: Scarus forsteni; assembly: GCA_036419115.1. Classification (NCBI taxonomy): domain Eukaryota; kingdom Metazoa; phylum Chordata; class Actinopteri; order Labriformes; family Labridae; genus Scarus; species Scarus forsteni. The sequence goes on along the minus strand of JAZDUH010000007.1, from coordinate 4,814,638 downwards.
GAGTTGACAATCGAAGATGGATGCCCCCAGTGTGAACAGTTATTTAGCTCCTGTAATAATCCACTTATTTGCACTTCTGACTGGGGTGTGTTGAACTAAATCAGCTGCATACATAGTTATGTGCGACTTATATTTACAAAAATGTTGCCATAGTGATATTAACATTATTCATGTGGTATCTGTGAACAACAACGCAGGGCGTGCTTACAACGGCTAACAATAGCCTGGTAGATCGGCAAAATTTTTCCGACTTTGTAACTGGAACGCTGATAATGCGGAGATGATGTCAATCCCAGTTCCCTCTTCCCAGTTTGGAGGTTAATGGAAAGCAGTATTAAAGTCCATTTGCCAAGTACAAAATGCAGCTGTCACACTTTTATCGACCAAACAAACATACACCAGCAAAAACATAACCTCTTGGCAAAGGTAATTACCGTAATGTCAGTAAAATAGATTCCTGTAATCAATTAATATACGAACTGGGCCAAAGATAGCGCAGTAATGCTGGTTCTTGCCAAACAGGGAAACAACTGCAGTGATTCCACCTTTAAATTTGAAATATACATTTTTATTCCATAAGAAAGTTTTTAGCTTCATCAAAACACACTTACAGTAGATATAAAGCTCTTTTTAAAACACTCATTTAGTCCATAAATTATGGTCCTCAATGTTGGGCATCAGTCATAATTTATGCAGTAGCTGAAACATGTGCAGTGAAAAAAGTTACAGATTCATAAAGTAAACAACAGTCCATTAAAAACGGCATCCATCTTGGAAGTTTCCCTCTCAGATCCCGTCGAGCTCTCGTGCTGGGTTTGTAGAGAACATCTTCGCCTCATTGTTCCCACGTCATTCAAACTCTGTCAGCCGAGCCCAGCAGCAGTGTTTTCAGCCCTTTAACGATCCCGAGGCAGCAGACCAGTCAGGCCTGGCTCAAGGTCAATCTGAGGTCACCACACCCTGCAGGACTGTGCTCCTCGGTTCATCACGGACGACTCCGGACAGCCGAACACTCTGCCAAACTCCTCGTAGTTACTCATCGCTCCGATTACTCTACAAGGCAACATGAGTTTAAATGTCTGGGTGTGGGGACTCAGCTTGTTAATTTGAGGGTGTGTTATTACCTGTACTTTGGTGGACTGTGAGCTCCACTCTGGATCTGGTCTCTGGCTGCTTCTGGTCTGTACGAGTTACATCTCACCTGCAGAGTTAAAGGACGTCCAGTGGTTGGTTTTACCACTTTTCTGCTCCGTCACAATGCACCACAATTAATTGGACATTTGTTAATAAAGCTGTCAGTGCTATCACGGTACTCACCTTGAGATTTTGGTCCAAAATCAACATCTACATTTGTTTTTGAATTTTTGTTTTTTTAAATCTTGTTGCTCAAGGTGAATCATTGTTCTCAGAGGGACAGCAATTGGATGCCTCTTGCATAATTTCTTGGGAAGTAAGGATTTTAGGATGCTTTTAAATAAAAAATGAAAAAACTAAAAACAAATGAAAGTAAAAATTAAAAATATAATAATTTAAGCACTCCCTAGTCACTCTAAAATACGGATTTTAGGATGCTTTTAAATTGAAAAAAATTAATAAAACAAAAAATAAATGAAAGTAAAAATTAAAATTATAATAATGTAAGCGCTTCCTAATCACTCTAAAAGACCTATGCTTTTAATCACCTTCAGTGTTAGCGAATTTAAGACATTTTTAACCAACTTGTATCTAATCTTTGTGTTGAAGAGCTTTTTCATTTCCTGAAAAGTAAGAATTTTGGAGATAGGTGCTCTGTGATCAACAGTGATACCTTGTTATTCTTTATTTCCGCCAGTTTCCTTCTCAGAATGACCTTAATCATCACCATGTTTACAGTTTACTGTGTTATATGAAGTACATGGCAATAGCAAAAGTATTATCTACAGCAGTGTTTCTCAAAAAGTGGAGCCACAACCCCGGAGTAAACACAACCTGCTTGGGCAGGGGCGGGGCTAAATTGAGGCATTGGGAATTTTGATTGGCTGATCAATGTACTGCACTATGGTTAGCTTGTCAAAAGTGGGATTTATGTGAAGAATCATGTGGGCTGTATTACGGCACTTTTTTGTTGGCTTTCTTAGTTTGATATCCATTAGTGTGGAAAGTTTTGATTTATTAGAACTTGACATTGTGACTCGAGACCGAAATTTCTTACCTTCTATTTTTTAATAAATACTGGAGTAGGCCTGGGCAACATATTGATTTAACTGGTTAATTCAAACAAATTGTTGCAGATTTAAAAATAAAAAAATCACAATTTTTCCCTCCGATTAAATCCATTACTCTCTTGTCGTGCCTGTTAATGTTTCATGAAAATGAGTCCACGTTCAGTGCAGATGGAGACCTGCCTACATCCAAACTACATTATGAATTTTTAATAACAAAGATACAGCCTGCATGCCAATTCTAAGAGATAAATTCTTCTTACTTGAGAGGTAAAACAAAGATTAATACTGAAAATGAACTTTTGTGAGGATAAACCTACGATTCTGCTTTTAGGCCTTATTTCCCAATATTAGAATGAGGGCTAGATTACTAATTGTATTTAATGTTTGGACATAACAATGACAAAAATGGAAATGACACTAATCAATTTTCATGTTTGCAAAGTAAAAAAATAATAATTAGTAGACTTAACTTCCCACATTGGCTGTGCCATGTATCAATATAATAAGAAATGTACGCTGTTGCAAAAATGTTTCAGAATCATACTGTATTTTTGTGGCATGTTTTCTCTTGCAATTATGTGGATTAAGCTGATTCTGTCTTCAGAAATATAAAGCTTTTTGTCAATGCTGACTATTGCTATACAGGGGCAGAGCTGATCCCCATCATTGTGGGTGATGTTTGGGCTGTTGTTTACTTTATATAAGCCTACTATAAAAATCCTGAACTATACCTTTAATTTGCAGAATTAATACTTTAACTGCACTCTTTCACCTCAGCTTCAGGGATAAGATTCACCAGCAAACTCGTGTTTTAAAACCTTTTTCTAAAATATTCAGTTCAGTTTGGCGAAGCACCCTGATGTTGGTTGGTGCCAGTACAGTTTGGCGTGACTGCAAGAAATGTTCTTACTGCTCGAAACGCCTTTAAGCAGCAAAAAATAGTGAATGTGTTCATATTTTTACATGTGCGTAGCTGAGGAAGAAGAGCTGGTTGTTGTTCAGTCCCAGGCCTGGCAGCTCAGGCTCCTCCACGCCACCTCTGCTCTCATCCACCCACCGCCTGTACGCCTGCACACCAGAAAGGCGAGATTTTTTACACAAGGGCCTTAGTGTTAGATCTTAGAATTTAAGAAAGAATGGTCTTACAGAGGATGCGAGTTACTGAATACATTGTACAGAAACAAAGCTAAAACAATCACAAATATATGTTAAACTAAACAAGAAAGACTAAAAACCAACACAAAATATGCTCTTTAATCTTTCTGCAATTGTTTTTTTAATTTAAAAGAGAGGAAGTAAAGTTAAATTTGCATATTCACTTTTGGGTCAGTGAATTCGTACCAGTGCCAAAGAACAAGTGTTTATACTGCCTTAATAAAATGACTTACTGGCACACAAATTTGCATAAAATTGAGTTACACCCGTAATTATGCAAATGTTTAGTCAAAAGGCCGACTTATAACCTCGCAGATTTGGCAGGATAATTAAAGAGAAGAGCAATCATACCCTGAAAGCCTCTCTTATTCCTCCATTATCGGCTATGTTCTCTGCCAGAGTCCTCTTTCCACGTACCTGCAGACACAAAACATCCAATAAGCACGAATGAAAGAGTCATTCTGTCAGGTTTAAAGGGCTGTGTGGGATTACAGTCATTCAGGTTATGGTTGTCCAAAGTTTCTCTTTAGCTGCCAAATTGACTTCTCAGGCCTCCAACGCCTTAACCCTTTGATTTCCAACCTAAGAAATACATTTGCAACAATTTATTTCCTGTAAAATTGTGTTCCTTCCTTCTTCATTTAGCAACATTTCAGGCTTTATGTTTAAAATAACCCAATCAGGAAGTAGCTATGTTGGTCAACCTGCTGGCTAGCTTGCCTGTTAAGGGTTGTCCTCAGCATGAATGGATTTTTTTTCATTTCTGCAGCATTTTTTTTGTTTTTTTTTTCATATGAAAACATCACAGAGAGTAAATTTTAGATATTCAGCTGCTGACCCAGTTTTCTGAGGAATCATAGACACATTTGGTAACACTTTCTATGAAGCCCATATTTATAATGCATTATAACTGCATCTGTAATGCATTATAATGCATTCTAATGCCTCATAACTACACTTGTAAGCAAACATAATGCTTCATGATGCTTTATATCAACGGTCATGAAACATTATAATGTCATTTATAATGAATTATAATAACTTGTTCCATGGATGCTCATCAGTACTCATGAACACTACATCCATAATGCTTTATGATGTATTAACCCTATAACGCCAAACGTATCATATTTGATACATACTTTTATAATACCTTTATCTACTCAATATGATCATCAAATTACAAAAAAAACATCTGAATACAATCAGATAAATGATAAAAATGTCCTCAATTGGATCATCAGTTGCCTAAAACACCTAATGTATCAAATGAGATACGAAAAATCTATATATTGAATTTTATGGACATTTGAATTTTTGTAGGATTTTAGCAGAAAGTGAAATAAACATGTAATCTCCAAAAAATTAGAAATTTCTGGCTATAATATATGGTCTTGGGCCTTACAGGGTTAAGCCCCGACAATCACAATGCATTATGAGGGCACTCATAATGCTTCATAACTACACTCATAGTGCTTGATGATGCACTATATCAACAGTGATAAAACATTATATCACTTATCATGAATAATTCATGATAAGTGATATCATAATGTTTTATGACTGTTGATCTTCATACCTCATAAAGCATTATGGATGTAGTGTTCATGAGCATCCATGGAACAAGTCATTATAATTCATTATAAATGATATTATAATGTTTTATGACCGTTGATATAAAGTATCATTAAGCATTATGTTTGCTAATAAGTGTAGTTATGAGGCATTATGAAAGCATTATAATCATTACGGACGCCGTTATAATGCATTATAAATGTGGGCTTCATAGAAAGTGTTACCATACATTTTTAGGGTCAAATGTATTTTCTTCAATCAAATTATGATTGTTAGATGATCTGGAAAGATGTGAAACTATTTCTTTCTTACTCCAATGTATACTCTTATTGTTAGATTTCTGAGGAGCAATGCAGCAACAGTTCACCCTGATTTCTTCTAGTTTTCAAACAATTATATTAATTTAATCAGCGCCACTCAGTGGATATATATTGTTCCAAAAACTATCTATACAGAGAGGTGAATGTGAAAAACACAGATGGACTTTCAAAATTTGAAAAACAGTGCTGGCAAAAAGTCAACCACGTGGTTACAATGCCAGTCTAAAGGTTAAAATAGCAGCAGGTTCATCCTAGAGGCAGAACATTGTGGCACAAGGATAGCAATGTGGTTTACGCCATAAAATGTAACAAAGAACCAGCTCTTCAGGTCAGTACCATGTGACATTTCTATGAGGGAAGAAAAATCCAACTGGTGAAGGAGGCCGGTTGGTGGATTTGAAGAAGCCATCGATGTCAAAACAAAATAGAATAGAAGTTTTATTGTCATTACAGGGTATTTACACAATACCCTGCAAAATTTAAGGTGCAACTCTGGACAGTATTTAAAAGAAAACTAGTTAATATGTAAATATATGCAATAAATAGTAGTCAAAAAACATCTTCAGACAAACAGGGTGGTCTAAAGCTGGAGATTGTAGATCCATCCATCCATAATCTATTCATCTGATTCCTTTCCCCATTTTGAGGCAGATCAGATTTCGGTTCTTTGGTCTGCAGAGTTTTTGTGAGCTTTCACACCAGCCTAAATAAAACAAACCTTTCCAAAAACAAGACAAAACAAGAGTTTGTTTGATCTGGACCAAACATGTTGGCTGTGAAAGTGCCCTGAATCACCAAGAAATTGTTTCCTACCCCACAACATGCTTCAAAAATCTTTTAAATGTTAAACAGATTATACGTTGGCATGATGAATTTATGCTTTCATTTATAATGGGATTATTGTAGCTCATTTCTGTGGCCCGGTTTAAACAGGTTTTACCTTTGCATTTTAAAAAGCACACCCCTTTCACACGGAGACAATGTGAAAACGATCTGCGTTCACACAGATCCGTGAGAAGAACCAAAAATGCAGTTGCGTCCATACCAGGCCAGTAGTTGGTGATGTAGATTTGTAGTGAAACAGCGGTGTTAAAACACGTGACTGCGCACTAATGCTTTCTGTTGAAGACAAACTTTTACGAACAACAATGGCGAATAATGCACGAAGACGCAGGAGTTTCTTGTCAACAAATGTGTCTGGAAACATTTTTCTGGATAACAAACCGAGCACAGTAAACAGCGCACAGGTTGCTTGGTAGACGGCGAAGATGTTGATGTTGTTTAGGGGATGCGCACGCAGCCTTCATTTGAAAGGGTACTGAGCATTTCAGGGTGAAACACTGAATCTCGTCTGCACGAATACAGATACGAAAACCTTTTCAAAACATTCCACTCTGGACCCTGGTTTCAAAAGGTTGCAGATTCAGGAACTCCGGGCACCGTTCTCATGTAAACTGGATCAAAAACGCAATGAAAACTCTCAGTTGTTGCACATTTTTGTTTTCGTGTAAACAGGGCCTGAATCTGTTCTTGAACTGCCTCAAACACTCACATTCAGGCCTGCCTCCTCCCAGTGGTAGTTGTTGTACTGGTCGATCATACACTGGCTCTTCTCATTGAAGGCTGTCACCGAGGAGTTACTCCACCACTGATCAAGGTTACCATTTTTGTCATACTTTCGACCTGTACAAGAGAAAGGTTGAACATATAAAAACCACATATTATCATAAAATTATGATCCTTATTTGGTTGTTTTTAAAGGTGGATTTTTTTTTACCATTGTTGTCAAATCCATGTGTTAACTCGTGTCCAACGATCACCCCAATGGCACCGTAGCTTAAAGATCTTCAAGACAAAACAAAATAAACAAATGACAAAATATCATTGATCAAACAAAACAAAAAACCTTTTATGAAGTATAACAGGTAAATGCCTGTTTTGGTGAAGCATTATTTCTCTGTACGTCGCTGCAAGCAGAAAAGTGTTGCCACTTTGAGTTTTTTTAATTTGAGAACAGGGGTTACAAGGGAGGTCACATTATGGAGTTCTTCATCAAGATCTCCCAAATTAAATAGACAGTGACGGGGACAGACAGAACTGAGCAGCTTTAAACTCTGAGGTGACAGCCTCCGCCAAGGCTCAGGCAGGATGGTTAGTTAGCTGGTTGAGGTGTTTCCATTTAACTGTAAAAGGGGTCAAACAAAGCCATTGGATTTTAAGTTTGATTATGAAATGAGCCTTAAAGGCTTTGTTAAAGCATACATAATGTAAAACCCTTTCAGCCTAACTTTGGATCAACCTACTGACAGACAGGGAGGCCAAATAGAGGAAGGACTAAAGGCCATATGACCAATGCCGGCACTGCACATGCCCAAAGCACAGCAAGGCCCTGTTCACATGGAGACCAAAACACTTCTGTTTACAAATGTTCTCTGTAAACATGCCACTGTTTCAAGAACTGTGTCCATGCACATGAAAACGTGTTAGTATACATGCTTGGCTTGTAAAGTGCGCCACAGTGTCACTTCACAACGATATACAATATTGCATTTCAGTCTTAAGAAATGACATCTTATGTATTTAGAACTGAAATATATTTGCCAACTTCTATTATTCTTTTTACATTATTTTAGAAAACAAAAAGAGAAAAAAAACAATCCCAAACACGTCAACAAAAACAAAATAAAAATGATTAAGACACATACCCTCTGACAGTGCTTATTTCAAAACCTTATTGCAAAATTGAAGCCAGTTCTTCTGTTTGTTCACCGTGTTTGTTTGGGCATGCTCTGTGTACGTCACTACGTGCCTCTTATGTACTACGGAGCGCCTGCTACAATGCTCTCCATCAACCCAATCCGCTCCACTCAGCCGTTTACATGAAGCATGGAGCAGATTATTAATCGGCGTAGACTACCTCTTACAATCCGACCCGAAATACAATCAGATCGGGGTGAATCAGATTGGCTAAGGTGTTTACATGAGACATTTCTAATCTGATTGACCTTTCAATCTGATTGTTAATAGGATTTTCTGACCCATGTAAACAGGACCATTGAGAGGTGCCGTCCATCTAAATACACAGTCCATGGCTATATCGTTTCTGCCCAAACTATAATCTGATGGTCTGTGAATCATGAAGTAGCCTATGAAGTGACTGTAATTATCCACTGGCTCTGCCATTGCAGCTCCTCTCCGTTGTTCGGCATTTCTATCAGCAGTTTTATGTCAGAATAATAATTTCAGCGCTTCACCTTGCTTCTGGGTAAAATCATGAGCTGGCATTTCTTTGCTCTGTTAGCCGTGCGTGTCTCATTTCTGTAATCTCACCTTGGATACTCTCCTCCCCAAAAGAAAGGTTTTTGAAGCTCACCAGCAGGGAATCCTGAAAGGAGAAAATCAAAACAGCTTTTTTTATTTGTTTGTGTGCTCAGCCATGTCCAAGCTGAATTTATTTGCTGCTGAAGGTCAGGTCAGGTTTCAAAGCCTTTAGCTCAAATTCTGACAACAAAAAAATCAGATTTCTCCTTGTAGGAACTTTTAAAAATCTGATCACACATTCCCAATTTTGTAAAGTACTTTTCATGTCAGTGTTAGTCATTTTTTATGCAAATTCATAATCACTCCTGACACTGAAGTGCCTGCTCAGCCATCTTAAGGGAAGAATAATCCCTCTGAAAATGATTCATAGGCAGATAGTTAATTGGAATCACTGAAGTGCGGTGTGGCGTCTTCTCGGGGCTTCAAAAGTCAAAACCGTCTGGATGATTAAATTCAAAACTTGGGGCTGGGTTATCTGTCAGAAAGCGTGTCTTACTGATTTGGTTGGTGGAGGAGCTGTAGAAGGCGTTCACAGTTGTCGGGTTGGTAAACCACCTGAAACAACAAACAGAAACATGTTACTGCAGAGTCAACAAGAAGTCACTTGGCGTGTTAAGAGAGGAGAGTTTGGCTTCTCACTCTGTGCGTGGGACGCTCTTTCTGAGCCAGGCGAGGTCAGACTGCGCGATGAACTTCAGAGTCTGCATCACATTTCCGTAGTAGTCCTTCTTGTTGAACTCTAGCTGAAACATACACAGATTCAGATGGAAACTGTTAAATACTGTGCTGTGGAAGAAATGAGGCAACATTTTTGTTGTTTTCATGTTATTGGCACCCCTTCATTATTTTCATTACTTTAACAATATCTTCAGAAATAAATTGAAATGTACCAAATTTATGTCATCAGGATCTTTTAATTGAAGGTCCAAAAGACTTAAACAAAAAAAAAAACATTTTTACAAGTTACATATTGTAATTTCAAAGAGGGAACTGAAAAAAAGCATGTGCGGCAATAATAGCACCCCTCTTCAGTATTTTGTTGCACACCCTTTGGCACTGATGACAGCCTCCAAATGTTTCTTGTAGCCATCTGTAAGCTTCTTGCACTTCTCAGCTGGTATTTTCTCCCACTCTTCTTTTGCAAATTGCTCAAGCTCTTGAACATTTTCAGGTTTCTTTTCCCCAATGGCAGATTTCAGCCATACCAAAAATTTTCAATTGGATTTAGATCAGGACTCATTGCTGGCCATTTTAAAACAGGCCATTTTTTCCCTGTTCAACCATTCCTGCGTGTTTTTAGATGTGTGCTTTGGGTCTTTGTCTTGCTGAAGGGTCCACGATCTTAGACTCAAACCAAGTGTTCTTACTCTGGGTAGGACATTTCGCTCTAAAATTTCTTGATAATTCTCTGATTTCATGATTCCTGTGATACGGTCAAGGCCTCCAGTACCCAAAGCAGCCCCAAACCATTATGGAACCTCCACCACGCTTAAGTGTTGGTAGCGTGTTCTTTTCCTTGTAGGTTTCAAGTGGTTGCAATTAAAACTGCCTAATCTAAATATGACTGCATGGTCATAGTAGCTAATGAAGTATAATTTACAAACCTTAAGATGTGAACATTACTTCTGCCAAGTTTGAGTTGTATAAAGTGATGCAAAGCAACATTAGAGAGGTTTGTAAAGAAACTGTACTGTCATATTGTGTACTTAAACTTCATGGGTGCCAATAATGATGAGTGGGACTGTAGATAGACACCATTCTGGCAACTGTGTGTACAGTAACAAGGAAGAAACAGGCAGAACCACCAATTAGCTTAGCCCAAACACTGGGAGTCAATGGGTAGTGGCGCCTCTGCCCCCAGTCATCAGATAAACTCTTCAGCAACTCTAAACAGTCCTGTGTGATCATTGTGACTTGTTATTTTTACTGTGTTATTAAATGTTATTCATTTTTAGACTAAGATTCTACTCTCAAGCAGATACTATGTTTGTTTCTTCTTTCAAGCACATCTGCAGTGGTTTGTGCATGCGCCCTCCAGTTTAGTTTTGTATGTATTTCTTTCAAAAAGTACATGAAGTGCTCATCTTAGTCTAAAAATCGATGACGTTACATTACATGATAAAAAAAAGAATCACATCAAGCACACAGGGTTGTCGGCACAGACTGGCTAACACAACCCATTGACCCCCATTGTTTGAGTTAAGCTAATTAGCAGTGGATGAGCTCTGCCTTCTCTTCTTGCTACTGCACGCACACTTGAAAGAATGGTGTCTATCTGCTTGTCATGGAATCTGGAGGGAGGCAAGACACAAAAACAAATAAAATATTGGGGAATCCTTTTAAATGGACCTATCGTGTGCTAAAATTTCGCCACCGTACAGGAAATAAAAGGTCTGTTTTGTTCAGTAATTTTTGCTTCTGGGTGTGTTTTTCAGTTGGTTATGGGACAGTGTTATGTGGGAAAAAAATGTGATGATATTTCAAATATTTCAGATGTGATTTTTGATGCACCTTTACATTCACATTAAAATTGACAGAGTCCAGTTCATGTTGGGTTTGAACTAATAAAATGAAACATCAGTCAATCAATTACTAATCAAAAAGAAGAGTATGGCATTCACCTGCTAGTTGCTAATGAAATTAACTGTTATTTGGGTGAAGAATAACCTGACACGCCAGATGAACTGTTCAATATTTGTCACAGGTCCATCTGGGAAAGAGCCCACACAAAGCATTTGGGAATGTTGCTTTTATTGTCATTATTTTATTTCACTTTATTTTCTGTATTGATTTATTTATTCGTATCATTTTTTTTTTGTTCTTTTTACCAGTCCTCTATCTGCCCTCTTCTTTTGTATGTTCCTGATGTGATGTTGTCAACTAGGGCTGGGACGATTCACTTTTCTCCCGATTCGATTTATTGCGATTTTTTAGGTGCCGATACGATTTAAATTGCAATTCTACGATATTGCCAATTTTTGCAATCTTCAGTTAACTTTTTTAAAACCAGTGAAAAAGATGAACAATGATGATGCCTACAGACTATATCAGGAAAAATACACATCACATGTGAGTCTGTTTTTAGGATTTATTCAGCAATATATATTAACCAGCTGTTTATGCTCCCTCTCTTCAAAAGCCTGGATTGCATACAAAAAGTGGCTTATTATCCCTTCAGGCAACAGAGTTTTTTCAAGAAATATTCAGTTTTGCTATCAAGATTTAAAAAGGCTATAGTTTCAAAGTGGTTAGTTTTCCCAGCCATCGTCATCACTGTAATTTACGGGCCGAGCATGAACGCCTCTGCTGCCTGCACTGTTTTTACACCCGGCTTCTCCCTCGTTTGACCAGAGCTCTGCGGTCTCATTCTCCGCTAACATCATCACTTTTCGCGGTGTTTTGAGCTTCCCTGCATCCCAGACTATGTGCACTCTTCGGCAGTCGCCGGCCATGGAGAGGAAAAGCTCTCGGTATGTACTGCTCCGGGACTGTAATGGCGCGCGGAGCCGCTCCCGCTGCGCACGCTCGCTGTCAGTTTCGTCCTCACTGGACGGCTGACCGTCATCCTCAGAGAGTAAATATTCCTCAGATTCAGAGTCAGACAGTACTTGACAAAGTACTCTCGGCATCGTGAGTACTCTTACTCAGTCTCTATCACTCTGTCTCTCTCTCTCTGCTCCGCTCCACAGCCTCTGCAGCCACACTCGCGTCCCTCGGTCCGGTGTGTGTGTTTTAAAATAAATATAGGCCAAAACTTTGAACAGAAACCTGTCACCTGTCCACTATCTGCTGGTGAAAAGTAGTAAATCTACTCTGCGCTATCATTCATCTAGCCTTGTCAGCCCTTGCTATGATCACTGTTGCGAGTATAAATAACCAAGGAGATCGCCACTTATTTATAAATGTCAGAGTTGTAAACTGTCTGCACTCCATCAATGTGGCATTAAATTAAATGAATGAAAGTTGAACACAAATGCTGAGCTCTGCCCTCTTGATCATAATATGATGACTGTTATTGCTTCTCTTTGAATGTTAAATCTAACTCACTGGCAGACAAACTGACAAGTTTATTGCTCTTATAAGTTGTAAACATTTCAACTTGTGGCCACCGATACAGCTTGTTAGGAAAGTTCTAGCCTATTTTTTTCTTGTGCATTTATTAAGAGACACATACAAACCTGCTTTAGGTCGTCGTTGAGGTAGGTATCATTCAAGATGAATTCAGGGTATCCAACTTTAGCCAGAACTGCATGAGCCTAGAAGAGCAACACCACAGATTTACAAACCCCCATTCAATGAAAACAACAAACCAAGCTGACAATTACAACCCATGAAGTGTGACTGTCACTTCATGTGTTTTGAAGAGCCAATGGGAGCAGTGTCTCAGCACATAATCCGCCCAATTGTTCACTGTGCATGTCTAACATACTTGTGGTTGTGAAGTGGGCTGGTCCATTAATATGTTTTCAATAGAGTCTTTGTACCAAAGTGGATACATGACATGATGTTTAGTTCATGGAGAAAATTGGTTCATCCACAGAATTAAAAGCATGAAAACGACAAAGATATGAGGATGGAAGAAAGTCTGGATCTAATGTGTCAAACCAAAATCTTAATTCAAAGAGAGTTCACACGTGATTAAATTAAATGAAGCAGAAACAACATTTGAATCTTAAATTCAATTTTGTGTAATGAAGTAAATGAAGTCTTTAATCAGGCCTTATGTAACATTTAGCAGCTACAGTGCCAGATATTTTAATGTTCAGCGAGGCAGTTACATTTTGCCGGTGTGTGTTTGTTTGTTTGGTTGTTAGCAAGATTAAGTAAAAACTACTGGATGAATTTGCTGAAGTTTCAGGATACGTTGGTAATGACCGAACCAGGGCTGAACGATTTGAGAAAATAATCTAATTGCAATTTTTTACCCCAATATTGCGATTTACTCTGCGATCGTTTTAATGTTCCTCATCTTATGTATTCTTACACAAACATAAGCAGTAGATCGTTTTATAATAAACCAATATAACATTAAATCAATCTAAGGATAAAAGATTTGAGAAAAAGTCGAGAAGTGAAGAACAGAAGCAAAATAGGTATGAAATTGCAAAAAAAAAAAGGGGGACAAATTGGCAAAAAAATCCAAAAGTGGCTTTGGAAAATTGATTATGGCAGCAAAATTGGGAATTAAATTTGAAATTCAATTTCAAAAACCATGTAAAAAATCCAAAAATGGCTCTGACAGTGACCAAAAAAGATGAATGGGGGCAAAATAGGCATAAAGTTGTAAAAACGGGTTAAAAAAAGGTAAAATTGGTCCAAAAGTGGGGAAAAAAGTGTATGAATAGAGGTAAAAAAAATAGGCATGAAATTGCAAAAAACTACATCACAATGCCAAAATGTTCAACACATTTTGTGCTAAAAATATTGAACCTTCTGCGATTTGAAAATTGCAACAAGCCATATTGCGATTTAATCTAATTAGCAATTAACTGTTCATCCCTAGTAATGACCCAACTAGGGCTGGGAAATGTATCAATTAAATCGATTAATTGCAAATTATTTTCTGCAGAAGATTCAAAAATTAAAAATTGAGATTTTTTTCATTCACTTACTTAAATTGTAAGTAGTTGCAAAGTTTGAAAAATATTAATACTGAAACTTTACAGTTTTCATGATAGTGGCCCTGTCAGGTTTTGCACAAGCTCTTTCATAGGCTTGTATTTATTTTTTTAAAGTGGATTAAATATCGATCAGAGAGAAACATGTTAACAAGCTATGAAAATCCCTCAGCTTTCAGTGTTTGTGTAGGCAAACCTGCCTGTGTTAGAACTACATAATCAACATTTTATGACACACACTTTAATTTTAAGAGGTGCGGGGTGCAGTGTCACTGTAAACAGCTGAGCGACACTGCAGTGACGTCATTTTGAGCGCGACAAAACAATCTGTGGCTTTTTGTCACAAACCGAGTAAAAAAGGAAAGCAGAAGAAGGCTGCAGGTGGCAAGAAGAAATACCCCTTGAGAAGTACAGTAGAGTTTTGGAAGCTATACAACAGAATGAAGCCGAGGACGAGAGCAATCGAGCTGCAAAGAAAAGACGTATGAGGGTAAGCTAATGGTAGCTACCGCTAGCATGCTAAGTTCTCGTGCTCATGACTCATCGATGACGACATTGTCTGACCAATCAGTAACCAGCAGTCGGTGACGTCATCTTTGAGTATCGACTCAGCTCGCTTGGAACCAGAGCGGAGTAGGTACCAAAACTAGCTTGTTTTAGGAGGTACCAGGCTAGTGGAAACACGCTGCAAATCGAGTAGGGCCAAGTAGAGTAGGGCCAAGGCATGCTCGTGGAAAAGGGCCATTTGAGTCTTTTTCTTCGAGAGGGAAGAAAATCGATTAAAATCGTAAATCAAGTTTTATGGGGAAAAAATCAGAGATTTTATTTTTAAGGACATATCGCTCAGCCCTAGACCCAACTTATAAGTATTTAGATTTTGGTTGTGATCCAGGTAACCACCATTAACGAACGATCATTTATGCTCAATAACTGTCCGACAAATATCAATAACATGATTCCAAGTGCTAGCTGTGGGTTTTCAGGGTCAAGATATCATGGTAAATTTATTACGGGACTATTGACTATTGACGCAACAACTATATCTGAGCTACCTCGGCAGAGGTTTGCACTAGTTTTCACTGTGACAGTCTCTTAAAGCTGCAAATTGGGGACCAAAAAATGTGAAATCACTCATTCAGGACAATAATCATCAAATTGAAAGGCAAGCAAAAAAACATTTAATGTCAAGAAGCATTAAAAATTGTGATAAGGAAAAACATGCTTTGTGCCAAATTTCCAGGTTACAGTGACGTTTGACTTGTTGCTTTTATGTTTGTGTTGTTGGATGTTTTTGTTTATTCTTGGGTCACACAAGAAGTTAGGGCAAAGTTTTAAGGAAGTCCCTAAAATTCTTTGGGTAACTTTGGAAAAGGCCGTCTGTAAGGATTCCAGCTTCATCGTGGGGCCCAGAAAGGTTAAAAGAGAGGTCAATCCTAAATTTAGTTATTTTTTTAAAGATTTATTCATGTTGTTGGATAAGACTATTTTCCAGATTTTCCCTAATAACTCAGTACTCCCCAGTGGATTTTTATGCAACTTCCAGGAAATGTTACTCATGGCACAAGTAATTAGATTTTGGGGAATCTGAATCTGGACGTGGATCAAGGAATTTTTTTCAATGATTTGCCAACAGTGTGAGTTTCCTATATTTTAACAATTACCCGACCAACAGTGTTAGAAATACCATGGCCAAGGTTTGAGCACTTCTACTTTTACAGTTTTCACAAGAATAAAATTTTGGCTGTTCCTGCATCTGCTTAGGAGAGAGGGAAATGGCTTGCAGATAAGGAGCCACAGGATGCCCCTTGAGAAAACAGCCTCAGTATGTAAGGCCTGTGGTTACTGACAGAAATAAAACCACTGTTGTTCTTACTTGTTATTTTTAGTTTCATGGAAAATGAGAAAGTTAATATCTATTGGACAATACATTTAAGTTTAGAGTGGATACAAAGACATAACTAATATCTGATATAGTAGTATTTAAATGTTTTCTAAGTATGATTTTGCCTCCAGCAGCTCTTACCTTATCTATAGCCCTCTCCTTCGTTGGTGCATCCATCCAGTCGTTCTCTTTCTTTAACATGTCGATAAAGGCCCAACGAACGCCATCGATCAGCTCCTCCATCTCAAAACACACACAAACACACTTCAGCGAACCACAATCATCAAACATGATGGACTACATAAACATTCATACATCATCACATAAACACGCAGGCACTGACGCACAAGAGACAACATTTAATATCTGACATAATCTCCTCTTGACAGGACACTCAACACACATCCTCTACACACTCAGGCATATACAAATTCAACATGTGGTCCACTCTTCATAACAATAAATCACCAACAGGAGGAACACCCACCATGTGCTTCTTGTCCTCCTGGAAGTGAGTGTTGACAAAAAGGCGCCCGGTCGCGTAAACAAGGGAGTTCTCGATGTAGTTAACACACTTATCCCAGCGAGGGGTGAGGGACGTGGTTCCTGTGGTCACCTGATGGGGTGAGAGAGGGGACAGAGTTGATTTCTACCCTCTTTAGTGCATTTTTGTCAGATCTCTTTGTTTCTTACTATCAGCTCACTTCTTTTTCTTTGGACCCATTCAGCCTGCTTTGCTTTTAGTTTAGCACTATTAGCTGTTAGCTGGTAAGCTGATTATGCTGTCAATTGTTAGCTAAAAAGCTAGTTGGCTAGCCAGCAGCAGTTCCAGTTCTGCAACTTACAGTCCCTTTATTGAAAATTGGCATTTTACAGCTTGTTAAAGGCCAAACCAGGAGTCCCAGCATAAAGCCTAGTGTCCAAAATCCAAAACCAAGGGTCTCCAAGTACAAGAAGCTGTCAAGAGTCAAGCCAAACCAAGCACCAAACACACCAAACCTACAGACAGGAAGCAGGAAGTGACAGACAGGAAGCCAAATACAGTTAATACAGCAGCTGTATTCCCAACCATCCACTAATTCACTATTCCTTATATAGTGTTAATGAAATAGTGAACTACATAGGGAATGAACAAACAGGATTTTGAGCACTACACTGATATTTTCTAAACTTCCTCAGTAGATGCGCGGGATATTTCTGTGACGCAATTGGATGAGCCAAGCATCACACTCAAGCATGTCAGTGGTGTTGAAGTATTATTTTGTCGATGGTTTTGCATCTCGATTGCGAGCTATAACTGCCCATGATAGTTCACGATCTGGTTACAGCTACTTAAAGCGAGCTAGCGAAACAACCGTTGGTTGTAGTTAGCTTACAAGCTACAAGTTAGCACCCCTATATGATCACGAAAGCTGTGAAGTTTTCAAAATAAAATGGTTTCTAATGTTGGTTGGATGCTGCTAGCACAACTGCTGTTTCCCAGGTGCAGGTGTTGCTTAGATTAAAAAACAAAACTAGCACCAATTTGTGCCATAGCAGCCATCTTTCTCTTCTTCTTCTACTCTGGAAAAATACAACGGCACTGCATTGTGGTATACAGCAATATAATATAGGATACATTGTATGTACACATGCATTTGCTGTAACAAAAAACAAACAAAAAAAAAAAAAAAACGAAACCAAAAAAAACCTCCCTTGTGATTGTCACGTCGTCATGGTACGGGAGCTTGTGTACTTCAATCACCCCCAAGGGCTATGCCATTTGGAGGCAACTCCTGGCAGGTATTACCAAATCAGATAGGTCAAGGGGTAGGAGTTAGACAAAACACAGTCAAAAAAACAATCTTGGCCTCTAGGCTAAGGAACTCAGATTAACATGGTAATATACTATTTAAAGATCCAGGTAGAAATGTCAAAGAAAGGCTACAATATTGAAAATTCAAGTGGCTGTGAGCAGTTTTTAGTCAAGTGACCCACGTACAGTCATCATACCAATATTCTACTAAGGTGGCAGCCATCTCGAAAAGTGGCCGCCATCTTGAAAAATGCCTCAGTTTTGAATTTTGGAGTGTCTGATGTTATTTCTCAAAAGAGTTACCCTTAGAGAGTATAAATTTGTGCCCAATTTCATGCTTGCATCAACATTTGAACTGTTCAAATAATGAGAGTTTGATACTTATGGCGGCAATATTGAAGAAATGCCACCAACTTAAATTTTCGAGTGAGTGTTTTTTTTTTAAAGAGTTACCCTTAGAGAGTATTTGTGCCAAATTTCATGCTTGCATCCTCATGTGAACGATTCTTCTGAAATATGCAATTATCTGCTGCACTACTGTGCATTGTAGGTATTTTTAAGTGCAATATATAGTGAAAGAAATTAACCCCTGAGAATTCGAACAACTACAAAATGGCGAACACAGCTACAGTTGTGTTTGTGTTTGTGCTTTGCTTTTTAAGTTACTGTAGAAGGAGAGAAGTTAAATGAAACCAGAGGCTTGAAATTCGCCATGAAAACAACAACACAAGCGTCTGCAGGCTCACCTGGCCCTCAGAGGAAATGAGAGGCAACACTCTTTCTGCCTGACTTCTATGACATCCAAAACAGTCCTTTAGTGTAACCAAATAACTAAATCAAACTTTGATTTAATTGAATTTCAATCCATGGAGACTGACATGCCCTTGATTTCTTTGTTCCAGGAGTCCACCGCGATCATGAAAGGATTAGGCAGTATAGATAATGGATAGAAGGAATCACTGTTGCAACCACAAGCCATTTTAAACAGATAGGTGTAAAGATATGGACCTTGTATAGCCAATAAAATAGCCAATAAACTAAGAATTATAAAGACATACAGTAATTTTGGTCTTTATCTCCCAGCCCTAATGTGTAATAAGACTCAGATTAAACAGTTTTGCAAATAATTTGCTGCTCATATGTCCAAGTTTCCAAAAAGAAGCTTAGCTCATGAGAACCACCTTTGGTTGCATGTAAGAAGTTTACTTTTCAAAACAGTCCTGCAATAATTAAGTTATCATTTAGATTTATAGTTTAGTGTATGAGCTGAAGGGATGTGGTGTTCAAACAGATAAATCCAGAGATGAGAGGGGTAAAATTATTGCTACATTAAGAAGAGCCATAGGGCTGTTCTGTCATGTTCAGGGTTGAACCTCCAGTTTTAAATCAGAGCAAACTGAAATAAATATAACCTATAGATCTGAAAGTGCCAACTACTAATGGAGTCTTCCTGTTCTGAGCTTTCAGACAGTGCATATTTTATAAGATTAATGTGTCTACCCAAGTTTTTCTCGTTAAACTTCCTGAAAAGCATCTTTTAATACGATGAGATAACCTCAGCACTTGGCAAGAACCAGATATGGATATAAATATATGGAGAATCTTCCTGTACCCACCCGAGCATAGTCAAGATATCTGTAGAGGAACCGACGGCTCAGAGTGGTGATTCGGGAAAATACTGTTCTCCACTGCACATAGTTAGCTACAGTCCTGAGGGGAGAGAGGGAGAGAGGGGAGAGAGAGGGAGGGAGGCCATTAATTAAATGTCTACATGTAATCTCATTATACACGTTAATATACTGATAATGAGAGACAGGAGCCCTCAGGCCCCACTGTGGGTCCTCATCAGTCTGTGTGTCTTTCTATCAGGCAGCTCCTGTGTGAATGTGTGTGTGTGTGTGTGTGTGTGTGTGTGTGTGTGTGTGTGTGTGTGTGTGTGTGTGTGTGTGTTACACTCCCTCGCTGTGTGTACCTGGGATCCGTGGAGTTAATGAGCTTCACTAGATCCTTGAAGTACTGTGGGGCTCTCACGATGACGGGCTCAGAGGACGAGATAGACCGCGCTGGGTCTGCTTTGGTCTCCACGACAGCTTTTACAAAACCCAGCCAATCAAACTGCAGACGGAGGAGAGACATGGACAGATATGTGTTCTGTTTAACACAACGAGGAAGATAACCCTGTGGTTGTAGATTAATGTTGGAGTTAGTTTCTGTTTGCCTTCAGGAGTTTTGAATATCGTTTGGCCCCCGACTGACCCTTTGTTAGCTCTGTAATTTGTCCACTGACTCACGAATCAGAGAGTACAATCTCATAGCAACTGTTACCAGGGTACTTCTGGCTAGACAAACTTTCACCCAGGCCACATGTTTACAGTGCAAAATGTTCAAAGTTTCACTTCACTTAAATAACTAAATAAAAGCTTAGAGTGTCTGAAAGTGGGATTTAAACGACAACATTGCTACCCAAGAGTATTTTTCATTGTGTGTTCTAGGGATGGGACGATAAACTTAAACTCATGATATGCTGCACCTTGATATGCCCGGGTCACGATACGATACGTCACGATACAATATCAAAAAAAGTAAAAAAGAAAAAATATTACTGAGTAATTACAACTTATTTGTTTTTGTTTGAGTTGCACACAGGAAAACACAAGGCCTAACAGGCCAAACACAAACAATAACCCTCTCTCTAACCCTAGAGAGGTTAGAGAGAGTGTATGCTAACGAGCGGGAGGCTCGTTTTCGCCGTCTTCGTCTTTTTTAATGAGAAAACCAAAATGCTGTCAGACAGGTAACTTGTACCCAGGTGGAGCGTCCTCAATTTTGACCTCATTTGACTCCATCATTCGGCTTTTTGGAGGTAAGGTAGTTGGTGCTAATGTTTGTTGTCGTCACTTCCGGTCACATGTGCTGTTAAGAGGCTGTAGGATTTTACTGTTGCGCTATTACATGCGCTATTAGCGGACGTGACGTCTTTATTTCACAATCCATTATTTTTAAACTCGATGCATTTCGTCACGTACTGTATTGCGATATATTGCCAAATGATATTTCATCCCATCCCTAGTGTTTACATGTCCGACTAATTAGCTTAGCACAAAAACTGGGAGCCCTACTGCAAACTTGAGATCACTGAGAGAGTTTGGCTGGAAGAATGTAGTGAGAGTTTTTATTACCCCAAAAGTATCAGCACTGCAAACAGGTATACAGAGCCGAGGCTTCTGTTGAAGACAATTTGGAACTTTTATGGCTAATCGCTTTCATGTTTTCTGGACCTGTCCAAAAATCCAATTATTCTGGAGAGGTGGCGACTGAGATCAATAAGATTTTTGGGGTGGATGTAGATTTCTCTTTTGTTATCCTATATCTTGCTAAAATACTAGAAACAGTCCCACAGAGGGATAAATATTTATGGACGATACTTCTGGTAAGCTGTAGGAAAGCTTTAGCTAGGAAATGGCTGCAACTAGACCCTCCAACATTGGACCAGTGGCGTGGAATTATCCAAGAAATTTACTGTATTGACAGACTTTTCTATTAAGGCTGTAGCTGGAGAAACATACTAAACAATGGGAAAAATGGATTGTGTACACACCATGAATAATGTGACATTGTACCATGACGTATGTGTAAAGGAATACTTTGATTTTAACTGTAACACCCAGAAAGATCTCATGTTCTTTGTACATGTAAATAATTAAGTTAATTTAAAAAAGTTTAAAAAAAAGGGTCTCGTGAGCTTCTGATCAATATTTGGACTTAAGGTGCGTTCACACCGGACGCTACTTGTACTACCACAGTGATCACTCTCCATGCAGAGTCAATGTACAGCCGCGATGGGGCAGGGCTAACCCTCCCGCGATGCGACAGCCGCTTCTCACACTACCACATAGCTTGTCGCTCGATGCGAAAGTAAAAAAAAGTTGATCTTTTCAGACGATGTCGTGTGTGGCTATGCGGCAACAGCCAATCAGCGGTGTGTGACGGTGCCCGTGACAGACAGCTTTTCATCCAGACTACAGAGGAACAATTAATGTCCATGTTGGAAACATTAGTCAGTGAGGACATCAGTTTCGCCTTGACAGACCGCTGGAAACTCCCATATGATGCTGCTGCAGGGCATCAGCTGCAGTGTTTTGTGTTTGATAAGAGAATGAAAAGGATACGGCTGGAATAATGTCCGCTTACATCCTATTATATGATAAATAATATGACTGCGGTGAAACTTGAGCGGACGTGACATCACCGAGCGACGGCCGACAGCAACGGTGACCAAAATGAGGTATTTATGGACGCACGACAATACTTGAGTGGGCGACGCGATTTTGGTAGCTTGGTCAGTTGCGGTGTGAACGCAGCATAAGATTCTCCTCATAAACAGAGACATTTGTTGACTTACTCAAAAGCATGTCCATGATGGTTTGCACATGCGCCCTGTGGTTTAGTTTTGTAATTATGACTTCCGAAAATAGCATAAAAAGTCTAAAAAAAGATAACGTAACAAAACGTGGCAAAAAAAGAGTCGCAATAAGCACACTGGACTGTTTAGAGTTACTGAATAATTTATCTTATGACTGTGTGCAGAAGCAGGCTAACACTACCCACTGACTCCCATTGTCTGAGCTAAGCTAATTAGCAGTGGGTGAGATTTGTCCGTCCCGTCCTTGTTACTGCGTGCACAGGCGAAAGAATAGTGTCTTTCTGTTTGTCATGGACTCAGGAGTAAGGCAAGAAATAAAAACAAAAAAAAAAGATGTTGGCATATCTTTTTAAGGGTACTTATAATCATAAAACCTGGAGTTATACCATGAAGGCAGATCTAATAACTGTATTTTGTAAAGGACATTGTTTATTAAAACTTCAATAAAAGATCTTTTGCAGTTTAAGTTTGGAGGAACTTTACGTATAGAAATCTTTAAATCCTGAAGTTTCACTTTTCACAGATAAGTTGCTGTAAGAAATATTTAAAATGCTTCTGGGTTTCTTCAGGGCATAGATGGGCAGTTAGGATATAAACAAGGTAATGGTGTATATGAAGTCGGTGTTTTTAAAAGACATAATATAAACTGAACAATTGAATTTTTTTGCATTAATCCAGCATTTTCTCTCCTAACTTACCTGTGGGATGGATCTCTGCAGGCGGGACAGTGTGTATCTGTTGTACATGCTCTCACTGGTTCGGTTTTCATAGGGAATGATGATCTGTAGGCAAATTGAGCACCATTACACAGCCATAAAACTTATCACAGATTTTCCTGTTTATATAGCTTCTTCAGATGTTGAATTAATTTTGTAATGTACAGATAGTTTAACAGAGTTTGTCATGAGGTTTTCAGCCAATGAGGCCTGTAATCAAACCAAGTCTATACAGTGAGATGGTTTGTGTAGGTCTGACGTGACATATTTACGTGAGCCAGTTTGGTCTCGAAGGCGAGGGCCTTTTCCATCTGGGTCAGCGCTGCCTTCTCTGGAGCGCCCAGCATGACGGCTGTATCTACCATCAGGCTCAGCAGGGCTGCACGGTACTGAAGGGTAAAGAAAATGCTGCAATCGTTATTTATTCATGGCTAGAAGTTGCTATCACTGCTTTACATTCAATATGATAAAAAAAACGCTTTTATCAGAACTTGAATATTGTTGAACCACTTTTTGTCTGTTGCATAAAGAGGGATACTTCAAGTGACAATGTGTTAAGAGGGAAAACACTGCTTTGAAAAACAAGGAGAGTACTTTATAATTAGGCTGCCTTGTCTTCAATTAATTTCCCAAATTTTGACTATCTTGTAGAAATGTAAGTCTGGAAAACTGCTCTTATTTTGATTAAAAGCTGCTAATTTAAAAAGCCAACATTAATACTTCCAGTGGCTGAGACTTTCGAGCTAATTCATCACCTGAGCAGAGAGGAAATTGCTGCTGCAGGAAGAGGAGTTTTTAGATGACAGGTTAAAAAAAAGAGGGTTGATAAATGAAGAAGGAACTCACGGCCCGGGCAGCGGATGTGTTGGTGATATAGTCCTCCCTGGAGGGCAGAGACAAGGATGCCTGATCGAGCTACGTCGAGACAGAAAAAAAGGTCAGACTATGCTTATTTTAGGCTTATCTTGTAACTTTTGCTGAGATGACAGAACTGTAGAAAAGGCTCTGTATCTGCTTCTGCCTTCATGTCCATGTTTGTGATAATAAAGGATACAAGTTGTAGACATAAAAAGACAAGATAAGTAAGGACACTACAGAAAATGCTGTGCAGCTAGTTTAAGTGGCAAATACTATTATGGAGTTAAATGATGATAAACGCCAGGAACTTGTTGAAACAGCAGGGTAGCATAGTGATGAAAAATACCCCAATTTGATATAGGACATGGTTTCTTATATATAATAAAGAAGAAGTGATTACAAATTCAAAAGTCTCAAAATATGTTATGTTTGATTTTAAGTTTCAAAACTTCTGTGAGAGGTCTTTAATACAAAACAAATGTTTATTAAAACCATCTCTATCAAGCCTATTAAAGGTCCTCATAAGGCTTTATTTTAAAAGTGGTCACCACAGTGCCTTAAAACATGTTTTTGGTGGGTTAAGCTTCGTGTCCTCGTTGGGTGACATTTTGAACCTGGTCCCCATAATGCATTAATAATGTGAATGTGTGTGTATGACCAGTGACATTATCAAGATTGCTTAAATGACACAAGGAAGGTTTTCCACCCTAATATAATATTTCTAGAGGGATATTTCTAATTTTTTCATTTATTCATATTTATTTATTTCTGAAAACTGACAAAGTGTTAATCTTACTTTAAATTAGATGACAGTAAAAAAAAAGAGTCACAACAAATACTCTGTTTAGAGTTTATCTGCTGACTGAAGGCAGAGGCAGGCTTACACTACCCATTGACTCTCAGTTAATGTCTGAGTCTGAGTCTCAAAAAATGGAGGACCTTGAGAGGATTTGCCAAGAGCACAAGTTGGAGGTCCTGTGACATTAACAGCAGCATCAAGTCTACAATGGTAAAAATTTAAAATCCATCAATAGTAACTAAGTGGGTAATTAGGATAATCTTACTCCAAAAGCAGAAATTTTTCCACTCCTTTAGATACATCCACCTCGGTTGGATGACCCCAGGAGCATACCTTAATTTAATTTTTTTTGATTTCTCAACTACGGTCAACATCAACTAATGGCCCAGTCATACATTTTCATTTCTCATGGTGGATGTGCATGACTGTGCATGATTAGCAAGACTGGTTTGATAGGCATGATACAGGAAGAAATTACTGTCTCTCCCCCTGGACAAACCCCAAAAATACTTTTACACGCTTCTACATTACTTCGGGGACAATTGTCCCACTTTAATTGGGTCAATACAATGGTACGATGAGGATTCAATGAATTTCCATCCCACTGATACGTCAGCCTGTTTGAACCCAGTTTGAGTCAAATAAGCCCTGATTGAGCTCCGTCGCTTGAGTCGCCTTAAACAGGACTCAGTCAAGGCACAATCGGATACGACCTTGTCCTCAGAAAACTTTCAGGATTGAGCTACGATCAGCCTGATTGAGCTCTATACATGCCACGCTAATACAGTTCACCTTAGGACTGCATCAGGCTTCCACCCCACTATAAAGAGAGTGGCGATTCTCCACGACAGTTTTAAAAGTTCAAAACAATCAGGACCCTTCCCCGTTTCCCGGCGTTCATTCACAACTATTCAACGCTGATCCAGATCAAGTAGTACATGCACGACGACCAAAGCATGTTTCATCAGGATTATGACAGTCGTGCACAATCACCAAGAGAAACGGGAATGTGTGACTGGGGCTTAATAAAGGTTGATGTGTAAACGAGGCTTTAGAATAAAAATAAAAAGTAACAATCATAATAAAAACAGTCTTGTGGTCTTTAAACTTAAGCATTGAAAAGTCTCTTTGCATTTGCATATGCCAAAAAAAAATCTCTTTTTAAAGCAACTGGACTTGATATTCTGTCACTGATCTAACCACCACCACTCCTGGTTCATAAATATCATTTAAGTCATAACCTCACTTAAACTTATCAGCACACGTAAAAAAAAAAAATATATATATATATATATATATATATATATATATATATATATATATACAGGGCTCGACAGTGAGAGGAGGTACTCGCATTTGCTACCAAAAATATTACAGTGCAAGTTGTGATTTGCATTTGGTAGCACCCGTGCGACTACAAAAAATAACCGTTCAAAACATGCTCTATCTTGTGTTGAATACGTTGGAAGTTGTGGCAGGTAATATCCCTGAACACAGCCTCAGCTGGAAACATGTTCAGCTTTGAAACGTTTGTTTTATTGACCTAACTGCGCCGCCAGCTAGCCTTTGGTACACCCGACATGCCTGCACCACTCTGCGCAAGGTACAGACAAACATAAGCAGGCGCTCCCAAAGCCTCATCTCGACCAATCACAGCGCATCAGTCGGACTGACAGAACAGCAAGCGACATTTTAAACTATTTTAGAAGAAAGACCAAATGAGCAATAACCAAATTGAGGCCTGTCAGTTATTATTTCAAAAGACCAACAAAGCCAGAACATGTGGATTCTGAATTGAGACAAGAGGACGAAAAGGAGTAAGGAGGCGAACGAGGGAGAGTTAGTGTTAGCTTCAGACGCTGTGTCTCAAGACACCGGACAGACAGTCGATAACACCGCTGCCGTTCCCAGTCGTAAGAGGTACAAGTTTAATGCTGACTGGCAGAAAGCATTTCCTCGGCTCCTTTACGAGAACACATCGATGTATTGTAAGTACTACATGGCGCATAAGAATACAGCTGGAAAGTCTGCTTTTGTCACGGGCAACCCAAACCTTAAACGAGATACTGTAGTGAAACAAAGTAAAAGAAATAGTCAAGTCGTGTGCAGAGATGCGTTCATGGCAGCAGAGTATGTTTTTTATTCAAATAAATTTTATAATTCTGCTTACAAATGCCTTCTCGTTGACCGCATGTCTTTGTATTGAAGAAAAGCACACTACTTGGTAAGTTTTCATCGTGCTATTGAAATTTGTGTGCTACTAGATTTTTCAACTCGGTAGCACCCGTGCTACTTGGGAAAATGCTATGCGTCAAGCCCTGTATATATATATACCATACACCATCTGTGTAGACTGTTATTTTTTACTGCTTTGAACAAAACAACAGCTATTTTTTCTTAGTTTGGATCTTTAAAAGGACTCATACAGTCGTGAAGTGGTACTCCAGAAGTTTGAGATGACCCTGGTTATCAGTACCTTAATGTTCCAAAAGTACATTGTACACACATTCAGCTTAGATATTATGATTCTAAAAGGTTCAGTGGATGTTTTTATTTCAACCGAGTAAAATGCTTGAATAGACCATAGAAAGTGTGAAGCACTGATGTCTGACCTTGATGATGTAGTGTGAAGAGTTTTTGTCATCAGGGGAGACGTACAGGCGAATCAGGACGCTCTTACTGTGCTGATTCCTCATCTCCGCCAGAGTCTTCAAGAGGTTCCACTGCCTTTCAGACCACTGATAGTCCCCACCGAGCCCATCCCCAACAACAGGCCACCGGAACTCACTCTGTTTGAGTGTTTTCAGCATCGGTTTGGAGTCCAACTGCTCCAGTAGTGCTATGTTAGTACACACATACACAAAAAAACACTCTAAGTCTATTGTTCTGTTATAAATTTAGCTTTTACCCTTGGTTTTATCTTGTGTTTCAATTTGTAATCCTTCTATTAACCAATGTATATTAATTCTTTTGCATTTTCACCCAGAAGTGTTTCTTGAGCACTAACCACCAAGGCATTTCATAGTTCACTGACCCTTTGTTTCAATGTTAGCAAATCCTTTAAAATCATTTGTGGATCCCCATCCAAATTTGGATCTTCAACAAAATTTTGAGTCATCTTGCTAAAAAAAACAACTCAATTTTAAGGTTCAATTTTATAATTGTTGGGAAAAAAAATGTCGTATTGGGGTGCTGATTTGGTGGAGTGGTGAGCAACCAGGCAAGTCCCATATACATACTACTGCCAGCCCAGGTTTGACTTAAGCCTGTGGCCAGTTTGCAGAGTGTCTTCCCCTACTCTCTCTACCCCTTTCACAAGCCTATCCACTGTCTCTCTCCTATCATCCATCTATCGATCCATCGATCCATCTATCCATCTATCTATCTAGCTAAAATTAACACGCCCAGTGGTGCTCTCACACACTGTTTCTGACTTCCTTACAGCCTCACTTGGGGCCTTTTTAAAGCAACAGGCAATGGAGACCTATTTGAGTTGTCAGCATTGCTGTTCAATGTGCTGTTTAAAGTTAAAATTATTTTTGAGTAATCAGTTTAAATATTATCTAAAAGCAGGCGAGTGTTGGACTGATGCATGTTGTTGGAATGACTGAGGTTGAACAAGGGCTTAAAAGTACGAATGTATGTGTCAGACTACTCATATGGTTCAGATTGTGTAAGGTCCTCATAAGGCTTTATTTCAAAAGTGGTCACCACAGTGCCTTAAAACATGTTTTTGGTGGGTTAAGCTTCGTGTCCTCATTAGGTGACATTTTGAACATGGTCCCCACAATGCATTAATAATGTGAATGTGTGTGTATGACCAGTGACATTATCAAGATTGCTTAAATCGACACAAGGATGTTTTTCCACCCTAATATCATATTTCTAGAGTCGTGATGGTACATCACCTTAAAACAGGCTGAATGACACTTCTGTCCTGGTCTGGAGGGGTCTGTATCACCTTCACTGTCAGTTTGTAACTTTGGTATGGATGGTAGGAACACTTCCACGCTAAAAAACTACAAATTTTTACTGCTTTCACTGTTTTACGGCATATGTAACTCCCCCCACCTTCGATAAAAAGTTTTATCAGAGGAAACAAAAAATAGTGATAAGCATTGGTCCGGCGTTCACTCGCTGGCATGAACAGGAAGACGAGGAGGAATGTCAGGCTGATGCTGATTTAGCCCTGTTATTGTTGGACTTGTAAGTACATGATGATTTATTTGAATAGAAACATGATCAGACTGTAACTTGGTCCACGTGGTTTGTTTGTTTGTTGGGACATCCTGGCTCGCTTCTCATCCCTCTGTATGTCAGCAAATGCAGGTTGGTGTACGACAGTGTAGTTACACTCAATGACCATAGAGGCCCCTAGAGAGCTGAAAGCTGGAATCTTACGTAGTGCAGCTTTAAGGTCTTCATAAGGCATCATTTTAAACATAGTTCTCATAATGGCTCAAAAATTTTAGTGAATGTGTCTTACAGGTCACATTAATGAGATAACTTAAGTACCTCATAAGGCACATTTTTAACTGTGTTCCTCGCATTGGTTTAAAAACATAAATGTGTCTGATAAGCTGGTAGGTTTGAATTCAGGCATTAAAATAAGTGACAGTTTGGTGTTTAAGAACTCATTTGGAGACTTGACTGGCCAGACCTGATGAAATTACTGTTTAGTGGCAGGTTAATTCTACAGTAGTGCTCAAAATACGTACAGCATGTGCATGAAATGCTGGATAAGCCATAGTCAGGTGTAGATTCAATTCTAATTTTTATCCTGTGATAGACAAAATGCAGTTTCACACTTTGAATAGAAAAAGGACCACAGCTGCTGTTCATAAATTGTGTTTAGTGATGGATTTGTGCATAGCAGATCATTAGTCACAGTAAGTCAACAGTTGTCACCAAAAGTGCTTAAATATACGTTTGTGTGTCTAAGAGTGGGTGTTTACTGACTCATAAGAAGATATAAATGACAGTGTGAGGACATGTTTCTAATTTTGGGGACTTCCTGAGTATTTACAAGCAGCACAAGAGAAAGACCAGAGTTGCTATAAGAAGGGTAGTTTAGTTTTCAGTTAGGGCTTCATTAGAAACTTCCAAAACAAAAGCCCCCAAAAAGTGCTTAAAATGTGAGTGTATGTGGATATGAGCTGCTGTATTTCCACTCTAAAGATGAAAAAAGATCAAATGTTAGGACTTTATTCCCAGTTCAGGGACTTGCCTTCCAAGTGAAGTTTGAAGACATAACCCAAAGTAAAACTAGAAATGGTTAACATCATGATAAGTGAGTCAACTTTATCAATTTAACGTCTCCTGAAGTCAAAAACCTAGTATTTCATGAATATTTCAGACTTACTCTCATTCATACAGGAGCGGTAGAGGATCTTCGCCTTCAACACTGCTTCCAGTTCATCAGGTCCTGAAGGAGCTTCGAGCAACTCTGACAGAAAAAAATACATTTTATATTAAAACAAGAAATAAATTACAGTATATTTAGGACATATGCCAAACACTGTATACATGTAACACTGTTTTTAGTGTTGCTTTGTGCTACCAAATATCATCAACTAAGTTGTGTCCAAAGTCAAGGGTACAAAATAGGGGTGTGAAAAAATATCGGTATCACAATATAACGTGATATTTTGACTCCCGATACAATATCGATATTTCAAATCTTAGTATCGATATTTTTGTAAAAAATAAAAACTCATATTTTATCAGAGTTGGAAATAAAATACAACTTATAAATATGTATGTACAGGTTTTGTTTCATGCAGTTTATTCAGTTCAGACAGTGACAACAGAAATATGTGATTTTTTTACTTACTGTTGTGCTGTCAATAACATAAAGCAGTTTGTTCCTCATGTGTTCAATTACAGTTTGAGCTGCTCTGCAGGTTTGGATGCTTTCAGTACTTTGTTAAAGGGAAAACAAGAATAATTTCTTTGCAACATTAATTCAGGTGACTTGATACACTCTGTGTTTTCAAGTTAAGTGTATTTATGTAACACTGCAGTTGACATATTTCAATTACAATAAAATGGAAAGTTTAAAATTCACTGTCTCTAGGTTTTCCCTAGTTTACTGTATAATATTGCAATATATTGTAATTTTGTGATATCGTGATATATTGTGATATTATCGTATCGTGACCAAAGTATCGTGATACGTATCGTATCGTGAGGCTCTTGCCAATACCCATCCCTAGTACAAAATGTGCAGTATTGTATAGTTACCAGATCAAAAGCTTTCAGAGCTCTAATTCCCTCCTTATAATGGGAATATAGTGAAAAATATGACTCCAAACTTTTTGATAGTGAGCTTAAAGCAACTCAAGTGTTGACAGAGAGTCAAACTAGCAAACACACCTTTGAGTTTGATGTCCACATGCTGTCGCAGCCAAGGATAGATGCCATACGAGGAGGAATCCTCAGGGATTGGGTTCTCTTTCAACCAGCCACCACAGGCGTAAGAATAAAAGTCCTCACATGGGTCGACAGATTTATCCATTTTACTCAGAACAGACCCCGCTATGGAGAAATAGAGAGAACTGTAGTAAAATCAAGATATATCTTAGTAAAAGTCACGACTAAATTCATATTGGTGCAACATAAGCAGAGCCGGCCCCACTCCGGTTGCGCCCTATGTGAGATTTTATGGCGCCCCCTTCCATCGGTTATTTACATACACTTGCAAAAGAAATGTAACTTTTTTTACTATTGCCTTTAATTTAATGGAAAACACCAAATTTACATGCTAAATAAATTACAAATAAACACAACACATCTTTAGTTAATAATTATAAAAGCAATAAAGTTATCAATTTCTATAACCACACAATAACTCTATACATACACTATTTTTTTGATATTATCAATTGTAATTATATTAATTGGACATTGTTTAAATTTGAATGAATGTAAGTTTTTTCCATTTTAACTGGTAAAAGTATTGACTAGTTTTAATAAAATTATATTGAAGGTGATTTTTTTCCCAATGTTGTGGTTCCCCTTGGAGGCACCCTTAGCATTTATCTACATATTGCTTTATAGGCCAGTCGGCTCTGACAATAAGAAATGTTTCAAGCAATTAAAGTATTTGACCTCACCTGCTTCGATGCATTCTGGGGTCAGACAAAACTCCTGCTGGCTTGATTTTTGAGAAACTACGAAGAAAAAAAGATCCAATGAGGAAAAAAATTAAACATAACAAATGAATTGTACAAATAACACACTCTTTGGTTCATCTTTCAAACACTTGCAAAAAAACATTCAGTTCGATTCTTAACATATATTACATTAAATCAGAGAGGCCAAAGAGCAATATGGTGCTTCAGCCTTTTAAGTGGTAAGACTGCTGGAAAAGTTGATGCAACAATTAAGTCAACAAACGAAAACACATGGAGGAAAATTTGGCCACTGCATCCATTTTTTTCCAGCCTAACTTCATCTTTGTAATAAGTGAGCAAGCTCTTCTGGAATAGACCGCATGATGCTGGAAATACTGAAAGTTCTTCATGTGAGGTGGATCAGGGTTTCCACACACAAGAAAACTAAGACTTTTAAGGACACCTAATTCAAGGTTTTCACTGCAGAACAAACAAGGATCAACACAAGATTAATATGTCCTGCTTTTTACTCTAACATTTAAAAAAAAACAACCAATGTCTCCAGTGAAAACACACTGCATCATAAGAAACATAATTGAGCATCAGAATCAGAATTGATATGTACTGCCAAGTACATTCGCGAGAGTAAGAATAAAAATAAGGGTCAGGATGATTAAAATAAAGTATATATATAATATATATATAGATATATGAAGAATCAGGCAAAATTGATTGGGTATATATAAAAACTACAAAAGCACTCGGAGGGTGCAGATCTCTGCCAGCGCCACAGTCCTCGCCCATATAAACAAATAAACGCTGGGTGGAGCAGTACATTTTGACAAATAGACGCCCGTTCCAAATAAACGCCCGGTGTAACTTATTCGGCACAGCCTAGCAGCTACGGTGAAAGTTTACAGAACACACATGCGAAAGCTGAGCTCACAACTGACAGCTGACACTTGAAAAGAAACATGATCAGACTGAACCTTATCAGTCTACATGGTTTATTTGTCTCTTTGGACGTCCTGTCGGCTTCTCCATCCTCTGTATGTCAACAAATGCAGGTTGGTGTGAGGCACTCTGTTTCATGGCAGTGCAGTTACACTCAATGTCCACAGAGGGCACTAGAGCACAGAAAGCCAGAATCTTACAAACTAGGGCTTTGAAAATTCAAAAAAAGAAGACATTGCCATAGCAGTACATTGCTGCTCATCTCCATGGCCCCAGTGCGGCAAAAAAAAAGAAGTAAGACCTTAACTCATCAACGAGTTGTTCCTAACCAGTTTTAAGAGTACTTAGAGAGAGCTGAGTTGAAAGAAGACAAGAGTATAACTATGGTACTGTAATCTTGCCTTAAAAATGATAAAGTGTTATTCATACTGGTGTAAATAAATAATTTGATTATATTTACCTTTTTTTTTTTTCATTTTTTGCTGAGCAAGATTTTTGTGCAAAAGGAATTAAACACCTGTCCCAAATAAACGCCTGGTCTGCTCAGCGATTGAAGCAAATAAACACCCCGGCTTTTATTTGGTATTTTACGGTATTTAAGTAGCTATTCACAAAAATTGCATTTTTCATCATGGCAAATCCAGACGGTGATCTGGATCACTCCTAAAATCTAAACATTTGTTCCTTGTCCCAATCTGGACATTTCCTGCAAATTTCACCGAAGTCCGTCCATGACTTTTTGAGTTATGCTGCAAACAGAGAAAAAAACAAAAAAACAAACAAACAAACAGACACCGGCAATAACATAACCTCCTGGTAGAGGTAAATATACAAAATACATAAAAAAGGACAAAAAAGAACAAATGCGTAACCCAATATAAACAAAGTTGTGGCTAAGGAACCGTGAAGATGAGCACTGAACTTTTCAATAGTATAAATTAGGGGTGAAACTTAATTTCGCAAAATAAAAAAATCACGAAATAAATTTCAAAGACGCACAAAATTAAAAACGCGAAGGGGCATGCACAGGTACGACTGGTGATTTTTAACCTCCTCGCCTACCGTAGCAAAACACTTGCTCCAATATGGAGGAAGACGAGGTCGAGGAATTAGCTGACGCTCCTTCTTCAAATAAATCGGTTATGTGGACCTATTTTGGCCTCCCATGTAAAAGACGAGAGAACGGTGAGAAGATTGTTGACAAAACAACAACTGTGAGCAAAATATGCCGCTACAGTTCACCGTATACTGCGGCGAGTACAACTACCAACTACTTTGAATTGGAGACAGGCAGCAACTGCATGATTAAGTCGGCATAAAAAACAAAATTTGATTTTTGCATCTACTGTTGAGTTGACAGAATTTGATCATACTTGAAGATCAGAAGTATATGCACTGTTATAGGCTAAATATTATAGTTCACAGTTCAGACAGTTATAGGTCTAAACTGCAGCTCTGAGGACTGCTATTTGTTTTCCTTTTCATTCAAGAATGTACTTATCCTGATTGTTACAACAACAAAGCACTTTTTATTGAGATTTTATGTTTGTATTTGCACTGTAGTCTAAACAAGGGGAAAAAAACTACAAATTTGTTTTTTTCCAAAGAGCATTTATTTTGAACTGATGCAGCAATATGTTTTTTGTATGTCTGCATTAGGAAGAAAATAAAGAAAATGAAATTTTTGCACAACTTCCTACTGTTGGAGATTTTCAATCATCTTTATCTTGTATCGCGAGTATTTCATATCATGAGCCCTGTTTCGTATTTTGTATCATTTCGTGAGTTGAGCATTTCGTTACACCCCTAGTATAAATGTGATAAAGACATAGATATAGAAACAGTGTGCATAAAAGCAAAGCACAAACTCTTTCCCACAACTCTGTTTTCACAGGCACACATCCATGACCCACTGAGAACAGCACAACACATTCTGGATCTTCGCCTCCAAGTTGAGAACCACTGGCAAAGTTGATTTAAAGTTCCAGCTGCTGTATTTCCACATCTCTGAGATAGATATTGGTTATCAGGGGAAGGCGAAACATTCCCAAAACTCACGTTTTTCTTTATCAAAATGGAACAAATACAGAGCAAAGTGCAGTTGATACAGCTGCGGAGCCGTCAGGCAGAGTAAACAGTAAGTGGATAAAATTTTTAACCTCGTGCCCGCCTGCTCTACGGAGAGACGCCACCTGCAGCCATCAAGCTGCTCTGAGCTGTGCAGTTTTACTTTATACATCCTCATTGACTTTATTTACACAGCACTTTGCAAAATAAATCTCAGGTTTAAACTCGGCTTAACTGTCAATAGCAATTACTTCACACTCTTCTATAAAAGGCACTCAGAAAGCCTCAGGGAGACAAAATAGAGCCCTCCATTGTTTACGTTCCTCGCAGTGTAACCACATGTTCACTTCCTCTCAAGAAGGTGAATGAAAGCCTGCTGCTCGAACCTCTTGGCAGAGACCACTTTTATGTGATGTGGCTCAGGGGCAGAACCAGCCCATGAAGACAGATTTAGAAACCAAATCCCTATTGTGAACGCATGAGTGGAGCGTTACAGAGCTGCGCCACAATGTCTGACCTCGGAGGTTGACTGGTCATGTTTTCTAGTGAGAGAGTTGGCCTGTGAGGGCCCCTTAAGGTTGTGCCCACGCTTAGTAAGAATGCACACACTCACAGCCTCAACCCTGCGTGACCCACTTGGCCTCGAACAACCTCGGCGACCCTCACTGACTGCTCGCTCAGAGGGGGTTAAACAGATGCACAGAT
The DNA here is from genome assembly GCA_036419115.1 of Scarus forsteni. Classification (NCBI taxonomy): domain Eukaryota; kingdom Metazoa; phylum Chordata; class Actinopteri; order Labriformes; family Labridae; genus Scarus; species Scarus forsteni. Next base: position 4,779,131 of record JAZDUH010000007.1, on the reverse strand, counting down.
GTCTGAGACTCAAGTGTAACCGCTTACATCAGCGTCTTCTTCATAAATGACAACCAAACAAACAAAACTATGAGTCTGGAGCTGATGGACTTCCTACTTGTGTCTTTAACGAGAGTGTCTGTGGAATCAACAGTTTATGATCAATCTTGTGTTTTTTTTTAGCAAAGAACACAATTAAAAAAAGCACTTAGAGAGCGAAAACATCCGTCAAGCAGTATAGTTTCAGCAGTGGCTTTTCCACAACCCCTGTAAAAGACACACCTCTGCATCACCAGATCCAGAATAGAGCCAGGACCAGGACCAGACCAAACATCACTTAATACTTGGATTTTATTTGAATAACTGAATTCCGTCAATGGGATTTCCCACTATAAAGTTCAATGTTTTCTTGTCAGTGTGGAACAGATCCAGATGAAATTTACCCTGATGATAGAGACATGGACCCCATATTATCCTGTGAAATTAGAAACAAATTCGCTAAAAACTGGCAGAGATCTGATTTATTTAAAATTCCACTCGGATATTAACTTATGGGATTTTTCAGAATTTGGGAATTTTTGGAATCCAGAAAAATATACTCATCACCACCAAAATCTTATAATTTCCAAATAGGGCCATTACCAACATCTAGAGATGGGAAGATTTTGTTAATACCAGCGCTATTAATGATCCTGCTAATTAGTCCAATTCCTTAACGATTCCCTTATTGATTCCTGCAGATTTTCCGTGTGGACAAATGTTGGCCTGTAGATTTTCAGTGTCAACAATGTCAAACACATGTCACAGCATAGATAACTGCTTCTACAAGTTGCTGGTGTTTCCACTCACTCAAGGTTGTGCAGTTGGCGCCTTTTGTAAAAAAATTAATCCACAATTCTGACACTTCTGAACCCTGTCAGTGGAAGGAATTGATAAGGGAAATAATTAGCAAAAAGACTCATGATAACGATTCTCGGATGGAGCTGTTAACAATTCTCAACTGAAATTAGTTTTTGACAAACATCCTCTGAAATTTTAAGCAAAATCCGTCTGGTAGTTTTTGTGTGATCTTGCTAACAAACACACAAACATACGCCGGCAAAAACAGTACTGCCATGGCAGAGGTAAAAACCTTAGGACAACTTCTCAGTCCATATAGATAAAAAAAAACATCAACATAGAATAAAAAACTAAATCGAGCACACATGACAAAGAAAACAAGAGACAACATCATCCATCATCTTATGGAGGGAATCAGAATATCACATTATAAAGCCCAAAAGCAACAACAAAGACGTAGTAGTAGTTTATTTCTCTCGTCTTAGTTCCTAAAAATGCACTTCGACCCACCATCATTACACCAAGGAGACATCCTCTAAATTACTGACTGAAAATTGATTTTTGGTGACATATCTCTGTTTCTATCTCCTAATTATTGATTTATGCATCATTTCGGCATGAAAGAGCATCAAGACGCTTCAGACCAACACCAGGCTGCTACTCACTGGATATTTTCTCCTGTTTTCACAAAACTTTGTGACCCTCAAAGACGGCTGCACTTGTATATCCCTGTAGATTCTCATACTCTGCTCCAGTCATCCTGACAGTGTCTCCATGCTGAAATGCATTAAATTGCTGCCATGTCATTGTTGGATTACTGAGAAGTTAAACAAGTTTAGCCAAAAGAGTGTCTGAAGAGTGTGTAAGACTACAAATAATCCTGCAGATCTTTTAAATATCTTTTTGTGTTGTGACCATTTAAGACCATATTAATTGGAAATATTTTATAATATTTTAAAGGCTGTTTCACTTAAGGATTTTGTTCATATGCTTCTGTGTGCTCTCCCATGTCTTTTCCACTCTTGGGTGAGCAGTGTGGCTTGACATCCTATTTTCAGATCTGTATTTAGTCTCCTGGATTGTTGCATTTTACCAAAATAATACTCTTCACTTCACTGCATTTTGACGATGTAGAGAAATATGATAAATGTGCTACACTTGTGTTGACTTTTGTTCAAGAGATTCACAAACTTCTCTTGTTCCCATGTCTTGCCTCACTCCCAAGTTCATGACAAGCAGATAGACATCATTCTTTCAACTGTGCATGCAGTAACAAGGAAGAGACGGCAGAACTCACCAACAGCTAATTAGCTTAGCTCAAACACTGGAAGTTAATGGGAACAGCTAGCCTGCCTACAGTCATCATATAAACTCTTCAGCAACTCTACACAGTCCTGTGTGCTTGTCGTGACTTGTTTTTTCACAGCATTGTGTTACTCAATCTTCAACTTATCATCATATTATCTTCTACTCATAAACAGAGGCTTTTGTTTTGTTGACCTACTTCCGTGGTAGTTTGCTAGATACGTGACGTTCATGAAGGGATCAAGTCTTTTGAACAGCTCTTTTAAGTGAACGATGAGAATGTATTTGCAGTTGTGAGTCATCCATTCAATTGTAATCCAGTCTTAAATTTGCAGGCAATTTGCATATAAGAATGGCTCCCAAACAAACGGTGTAGCTTTAAAGCCAAGAAACATATGGTATCAGTGGTTCCCAGATCAGGTCTTAGAAACATTCATAAAGTGTTTCTTAATCCAATTATACAATTCCAGAGACAAAGTGACACCAAATCATTGTACTAACAAAGATGTGTAAAATGAATGATAGAGAAAAGGATGAAAATGAAAAGTTAGGCACAACAGTGGACGCCTATTTCTGTCAAGAGTCACAAAACAGGGACTAATCAGAAGGAGAGACTAAAAAAAAATACAAGTGAATAAAAAGAGGCTATAAACTAAAATCCACGAATACAATGAAGTCTCTCAGAAGGACAAAGACTGACAATTACAAGGTAATTTTGTGTGTTTGTGTCAAACAGAATTCAAAGATTAGTTTTGCCTGTCTACTGACACTGATTTCAGAAACACCATTTAATCTTGTTTGAATTAAAAGAGAAAAGTCACACTCGGCATTCCTGTGTCTGGTCACTCGGATGACTGGATGGAGGAGGGTTTTCATTAAAGTGGGTGTGTGGTAATGCATACATTGCCACATAATTGCACTTCAGTGCCACCACAAGAATGTCTGCTTCCCTCAATAACAACAAAACAATACTTAACCCCCACTCCCCTCACATATGAGCCCCTCCTAACCACAGCCATTCTCCTCACTACACTACAGGAAGACATGAAGATCAACTCTCACTACTACACGCCAGTGAAACCATTAAGACCAGTGACAGAGGGACCTGCTCTTAGAAGAGGTGTTGTGCATTCAGAGCGAGTTTGGTACAGAGATGCTACGGCTATGGGCTTGTATCACTGCTGGGTAAAAAAAGTGCTCTTCTGTCAGACAAGAGCTCAAACAGGACAATCCTCAAAACCATTTAGAAGCCCCAAACTCAGCCATGGAGATGAAAGAAGCCCCAAGTGTCTCAAGAGTGGGGAACAACCTACAAGGAAAAAAGAACAGGCTGGACTTCACTGAGAAAAACAACCTGTGGACACAGAAACTGAAGACACCAGGGCACCAGCACATAATTACCAGGACTATCAGGCAGAGACCCCTCTTCTATCTTCCAGCTGTTGCCACAGAAACTAATGGAGACTGGATAGGTAGGGTCCTATGTAATTCACGCTCACAGAATCGTGGACGGAATTAGGCGTTAAACGTGAAATTTAAAATAAACAAGGAATATCACGGAAATGGCCGACATTTAACATAAAAGCATTCTTTCTGATTAAAATGGAACGTTGCTCACGGGAAAATGCCCCGAGGGGGTCACTGACGCTGCAGACAAGGCATGTTTCACTCGCTCTCCCCCTCAACCCTCCCTCATAAACGATGCCAACATGTCACAGCGGCCATCTGCTGACCCTGAGTTCACACCAAAAGTGATCTGAGCGCCCTCTGCGTCAAGCTGCCATTCATTTTCAATGATTGCTGATGTTGAGTGGCGACGAGTAGCACAATGCGTGCGACACAAGCGACCTCTTTGACCTTCTTTGCCGACTTAAAGAGGCTATGAGGAGTTTCTGAGTAATTCCAAAAATGCCTGATCGAAATACACACTTTAAGATGGGTTTTATAGCATCAAAATAGGTTATCTACAAATGCTAGTCCTTAGCTAAGTGGTCGATCAGACAGCCAGCTACCAAACTACGATACTATGTTTTCCAAAAATTGCTTGTTGTCACACAAAAAACTACCGCTACGTAACTAGAAAGAGATACATTACCTCGTTGCTTTGCATCTTGAAAGTTGTTGAAAAAAGAAGTTGTAAAGCAATGTAGACTTCTGAGGAAGGTCCGAGCTGCATTTATTAGCATCACAACAAACACACGACTTGGCATGGGTCACGTCTTTTGGTGCATTCCAGTTGTAGTCAGAAGTAGGAATTTCCGAGTTCTGAGTAGGAAACTGCAACTGGAACGTCCCCCAATGTCAGAATTTCCTACTGGGAACTCGGTGAAACCTCGCCAGCCCTGAGTGGACAATCGAAGATGGATGCCCCCAGTGTGAACAGTTATTTAGCTCCTGTAATAATCAATTTATTTGCACTTCTGACTGTGGTGTGTCGCTCTAGATCAACCGTATACATAGTATTGTTAGACTTATATTTACAAAAAATGCTGCCATAGTGATAATCACATTCTTCATTTGATATTTGTGAACAACAACGCAGGGCATGCTAATAACAGCTAACAATAGCCTGGTAGATCGGCATGTTTTTTTCCAACTTCAACTGGAACGCCGATAAGTCGGAGATGATGTCACTCCCAGTTCCGAGGTTACTGGAAAGCAGCATTACGTCAGTCGCTGCACGTGCTCATGGGTAGCAGAGTCTTTAAATCTTCGGAAATAGATTCTCCTCATAGCATCTTTGAGTGGCAAAAAAGGTAAACAACTACCGGCTAACTCCAGAGTACAGAGCAGAGCAGTTTGTCAATGACTATTAATCATGAAACCAGTTCTGAAATTTTCAGTTTTGTTTTGTATAGTGTTCCAGGCCGTGGGGGACTCATCACAAAAAGCCTGTTTACCCAATTCAGTTCCAACTTTGGGCACACTTTGGTGATAAAATGCACGAGTGCGTAAGGTGCAGGTGCTCCTTGATTTCTGCAGAAGAGAACATAAGTAGTACAGAAGTAATCCAAGACGAGACTTATAACTTAATTTCTTTATTGAGACAAACTATTTCTGTAAGAAATGCTCAATGAGAAAAATATTTCATGTTATGATAATGATACTGCTCTGGAACTCTCTCCCACCAGACCTGCAGATCTGACCTCTCTGCCTCTCTTCAAATCAAGACTAACTACTCACCTGTTAAGGACTGCAAACTCCACTGAACAACTTGCCATCTACATCACCACATCTGTTTTGTGTGTTGTGTTTTGCTTGTTATTTTTCTGTTGTCCTTGAGCATTGAAAATGCACTTTTAAATAAAATGTATTAATACCGTTGATCCTTTCATGCAGATGATTATGTGACAAAAAGGCATTTTAGTACAATTTACATTGATAAATTAACGCTAATATGCAAGAGAGAAATAACTACTGTACATTGTCAGATCTGCTGATGCAGTTTATGAGCTTCTGTAGGTTTTTATCTGCTTTCACTAATATTGTGCAAGTAATATCAAGCATTTCCACCTTGTTTGATCTAAATCTTTTGTGCCTTTTTGTAGCTGAACAATTAAAGTGTATGACTACTGAGTGTAACCCTGGCACATCTATATGATCATTTAAACTGTCAGTGTTGCTCAGTTCTCTATGAATAAAGAAGCACACACCCCACCCTCAAAACTCCTCTAAACAATTCCCTGCCAATTAATTCCCCATTCTGCCGGAAATAATGCCCACAAAGTGTCAACATACACGTTCCTCCCTGCTTTCCCAGAGTTCAGTTTGACTCCCACAGTGCTTTATGGAGGGTTTGAGGTTGTGCATGTTTACGTGGGCGTGCTTGAAACCCTATAGGCTATGCACCAAAAATAGTTTGACACTAGTTGCCCGCGATCCGTCCACAAAGACCTTTGCTCCCAGTAGAGTGCTTCTGTGTGATTTACAATCTGAATGTACTGCCCTGTGAGAGAGTGCATACTATATCAGACATTCCTTTTAAATTATAATGCAGGCTGAGGGAAAATGTGTGCATTCGTGTGTTGGACTTACCCAGTATGAGTGCAAGCAGCAGAGCGGCACAGAGGCACACGCACATGGCCAGAGCTATCCTGTAGAGACGGCTGTTGTCCCTCTCGGGTTTAACCCCGCCGCCACCTAAACGCTCCAGCTCCATGGTTTACTGTATCACACACACATAGAAAAACACACACCCGGGCACACTCTCTGACTTTCTGGTGTGAAAATCAGAGAAAAAAGAACATCAGGAACCAAAAATGAATGGAGAATATTTAAAAATCACATTTATGAATCCAAAAAGTTGCTGAATTAACTTTAAAAGTTAAATATTTTCTGCCTTGAGTGCATCTTTTCAGTACTCTGATCTATTTTGCATGTTAGTTACTTTACTTTACTCTCAGCCTGTCTCTCTCTGCTTCTATCTGTCTGTCAGTCTGTAGTAACTCTAACTTCACTCTGGCTCTCCCAACCATTCCTCCTCCTCTTCTCCTCCCATCCCGCCCTCCCTCCTGTCCTCCCTCCCTACAGGGCAGAGCAGACCAGGCCTCCCAGTGATGATCATTTGATAAAACCATTTAATAAAACCAGCGACTAAAAAACCACAGCATAATCTGTTTGTTTTACAGTGCGACCATTAAAGCCAGCAGGCCCCTTGTTAGTGGCGTAAGCACCGGCGTGAAATATTAGAGTGTGGGTCTAATCCCCCGTATTTAACAGCATGGTGCTCCGCTCGAAACATTTATCAGATCAGACAGTCAGTAGGCCGGGACAAAATTAGAGCCACACACAAGTGCGCGGGGCACTGATTACAATTGATTAATCTCACGATGATGATGATGACGTCGTGGCCTGTAAAAACACATCAGTGTTTCTGTCAGGGTGCATCAATAGTTTCTTTGAAGAGCCAGAGGTGCTGCTGATAGTGACACCACAGCGCCTGATTGGCTCTCTGTACTGTGGTGAGAGCTCCACTCACACGTGCTTATTAGGGTTTGAGGTTTGGCCGTGAAGTCCTTATATAGAGTCAACTTCCTGCGCTGCTAAAAACACCCATTCATCAAACAGACATGTCTACCACAACTCCATTGTTCACCATTGTTTCTCACAATCATTGTGTCCTGTTTTAGTCTCATTGTCCAACTGTTTAAACTTTGCTCTGGTTGCTGATGTCTCCTGTCAGTCAATCTAAAACTCTGCTCCTGACTGAAATATCCCAGCAACTACAACATGGATCAAGTGAACTTCTGAATAGATGTTTGTGCTCCCAAGAGGAAGGATCCTACCAACTTCTAGGACCTCTAACATCTGCCTATCTAATTTCATCCAACACCTTTAATATAAAAATAAATTGTATCAATGTTTTAAAATGTTTTTTATTTTGGAATTAAGTATTCATAATTAAATACTTTGGAATTTAAGTATTGTCCTTCGCATTTACATGGAAGTAGTAATTCGGAATTGAGGTTTACATGGAAAACATGTTGATTCATCTTTAATCAATTCCACTTAAGGTCTGGGGATAAAGGTTCAGACTGGACAGGTGGCGGACATGACGTATTGATGTCTACTGTAAAGCCCACTTCCACCAAGTGGTCCGGTATGGATTGGCACGGTTCGGCTCAGGCCGGATCGGTAAAGCCTGTTCCTGTCTGCCTTTCCACAGCCAACCGAACCCTACTTGGTAGGCAGGGTATAAGCCGGATGCCAACAGCATGACGTCATAGCAGCGCAACACAGTGTACAGCTATTAAATACAACAAAGAAGAAACTGCGACACAGTAAACAAAGAGCAACGACAGAAGACATCCAGCAATTCTTCTTTTTTGTGATCAGCAAGTGGCTTTTTGTCACAAAGCACAACCAAGCTTTGTTTCAGAGAAGGCTGTGTGCCGCGAGAGTTACCTCCAAGAAGACAAGTGGAGATTTAAACATGGCGGGGTTATGTGTTGTTCCGCTGTGGCACGAGACCAATCAACGGATTGCAGTGTTTCTAGCTCCCCCTTCTGGGGTCGGATCAGCATGCTGGGCACACCAACAGAAGGGTCCCAAAAAGTAGGATGGTATGGTTCGCTTGTAAGGGGTCCTGTACCAGTTTTAGGCTATGGAACGCCGCAAAAAGCAAGCCGTACCGAGACAAACCGAACTGAACCCTCTGGTGGAAACGGGGTTTAAGAAAATAAACTTGAGTTCAGCATCTCTATCAGGGAAACTGAGAGGCACCCATCTCCAGGACCTGGGCATCGCCATACCTGCACGGCATACCGGAAGGGTGTAGCTGAAGTTGGTGTTCATGTATTTTCTTACTTATTTGGTGTTACGAAGAGAACAGTGTGGTCACGTGGGGGAAGACCTTCTCTTAACACTTGCCCTAAACCTAACCACTCAAGGATTCTTGCCTAAACCTAACCACCCAAGTCTTCTTGCCTAAACCTAACCTTAGGACACCGGCCTAATTCATCCGTCAGTTGCAGAGACTCGAGAGCGGTGTGCCCTTCCGGTATGCTGTGCTGATATGGCGGTGCCCGGTCCTGCATATGGATACTCTTTGGGAAACCTCACCCAACTTGGATGCTACAACTCTAAAAAGGTCCACATTTTACATCCATCCATTCTTACCATTATTTCAAAATCTTCTAAGGCTCCAATTAAATAAATTGTCTAAGCCCGAGTTCAAGGTTTGCTTCAGCTGGCTACCCCATCCGAGTCATCACAGCAGGACAAGGGAACGAGAATGACCAAAATTAATTTGAACCACGATGAACGTCACAATCAAGCAATTTTTTAAACCAGCCACTTTCTTCAGAAATTATTTAGAATGATAATTTTTCTTTAGAATTTGGTGTTTACAAGTTCATTTTAAATCTTTAAGAGGATTTAAGTCTCATTCTGAAATAAAGGGAAAATAAATCTCTCATGTAAACGTGATCAATATGTTTTACCAGTGGCACAGTGGCACAGTAGGTAGTGCACATGCCTCACTACAAGAAGGCTTTTGGTTTGATCCTTGGTCAGGCAGGGCCGTACTGTGTGGAGTTTGCTTGTTCTTACCATGCATGGTTTCAGCTCATTAAAGAGGCCATATCTTTTTTTTTTTGGTTGAGTTTTATTTGCCCTTAAGTTTGGTCGACACCTCCATGAGATACAGCACTTCTACAAACAAGCATCAAGATTTCTCCCTCTCACCATGTTTACAGCACCAGTAACTGCTTCAAACGGTAGAATCCCCCACTCCTCTGAATAAACCTTTTGAAGTGTGACATCCTACCATAATTTAGACAGCAGAATAAGCCCATTGGCCTATGGGTACAAGAGAAGTGCAGAGTAGATAGAAGAATGAATGCAGGGTTGTTGAAAATGTTACCCAGCAGTGCTGGACTTACCTGACCAAAGAGCTGACCTGTCAACCAATCAGAGTGGATGGGGCCTAAATGGGGAGGGGAGCCTCAAAGGAGCAAGAGAGCATCTCAGAGCCATTTACTCAAAAACAAAACAGGCAAAAAAGGAACGTTTCTGTTGCTTGCATCTTTCTTTACACAGGAATGGTGCCCGGAGCGCCTGCATCTGCAAACTTTTGTAACTGCGATCCAGAGCGACAACATTTGATAGCATCTTTGTGTAAACAGGGATCCCTGTTGTCAGGGAAAACAGTTAGGCACGGCGCATGCACAGTACTCTTTCAGATAAAGGTTGCGCTTGCACCAAGGAACAACAGCAACAACGGCCATGGTCATGCAACATGTATGCTGCTAACAGCACTCAGTCTGTTATTGCGCCTCCAACAAAATGTGGATTTGCTGCATCAATACTCTGACCAGCGGAGACATTTCTTATTTTCGCCAAGGACACTACAAACTTACATCACCAACTACCGGTTTGGCACGGACTCTACCGTATTTTAAGCCGTTCTTGTGGATCCGTGTGACTACAAATCATTATCACACCTCCTCTGTGTGAACGTAGAGAACTTGTGAAACAAATGAAAAACCTTTCTGTTACTGGTGACAACGTTGTGGTGGAAATGGGCCCTCAGATAGACTGCAGTATCAGTAAGTGGTAAAGGTACTACAGGGGTATTAATGATTATGGACAAACTCTAGCAGACATCAAAAATGAATATATGAACCAGAGATAAAGCAAAATGTTGGCTCTTTCAGTTGACATGCTAATGCTAATAAAGGAAGATAGGACTGTGAATCTGGCTGTAGACCAAAACACTGATTATTAACATGGAGGAGGTAACAGCATTTACTCAAAGGCTCATCCTGCATTATAAAACAGACTATGAACATGCCTATCCTCCTTTTCTTCATCATCATCATCCTCCTCCCATGCCTGTTCATCTTAACTCCTCTCAAGCTGCCAAAAGTACAAGATAAGCAACTGCAACTCACATCCAAAGTCACATGAGTAATCTTTGGCTTTAGTAGATTAGGAGAGAAAACAGCTGTTTCAGTTTTTATCTGAGAACAAACACTTTCACTCCAGACGCTAACTTCTACATGCAGCAGTGTCTGAACTCTCCATGTTGTGTCCTAATTACTCAAAACTCAAAAAACGAGAACAGTCCTGACCGTGCTGACATAGGTGTCTGCTCATCTATCCAAAACACACCTCTGAGGCTGAGCTGAAGGCCATACAGTATTTATATGTCTGTGGGAAACACCCTTTCAAATTATAATGTCTCATCTCTCCCAATCATGCAGTCCAGGAGATTCAGCTCTGCATGACTCCTCGAAAATATATGATGAACAGTGGGTCAGGAGCTTTTTCCAAAAGTGGTCAGTGCTTTTGCTATTTTCAAAGGAAAACAATGTGACAATGTGCTGGGATATAAAATTAGAATGGTGCCGTTTACCAAGAGGGAAATCACACCTCTTCTACCTTCTATTATCAACTTTTAAAGATCCAAATAAAGGGAAAAACAAACTGTGTGAATAATCTTTTAAAATGTGTTCTCCTTTTTGTCAATCTTGCCATGATGCAAGTGGATAAGGGTAGAAACAAAGGGTATCAACTTGAAGAACACTGCCAAGGACAGTTTGGTAAGATTAAAATTAAAATCACAATGCACTTACGTATCAGCATCACAGTGTTCTGGGATAGCTTATCTGAACAATTCGACTGATCTGAAAAGATGTTTTAGTTCTTTGAAAAGAAAAGGATCTGGGAAACAGTCCATAGAAAGTTTCTGTGAATGGGCAGAACCTTTTAAAGCCTACCCAGCAGGTGATTAGAGGAACATTCTGTCAATCGCATTCATTATGAGCCAATCAGATAATCTAGCAGGCCGTTACTACTACAGTGGCGTAAAGAACAGAACATTAGCTACTTAAAAACAAACTCTCACCAAAACATGTTAAAAGTGAAGCAAAAATATATAATTACTATAAATAAGTTGGTAGTGTTTTTTTCTGTTTTTAATTTGAAAAAGATATATAGCCCAGATAAAACTGCCAGTGAAGCTGTTGGCATCTGTCTGAGTAGTCACTTTCTGCTGTCATCTCCCTCCTCACTCCCACCTTTTGGGCTTTCGGCCTTGGGCCGCTCACGATTGTTGTAAACTGAAGCTTGCCAAGTAGGATGTGCTTGATTACACACATTGAATCACGCAGGTCCACCTGCATGGCAAGGTCACCAAAGGTGTCCAAAGCTACAGCATCGTAGCTCTCCAAAGCTGCATTCACACAAAATGTGACTTGGGCAACCACTCTCCAATGTAAAGTCAAGTCGATGCTGCTGCAGGGCCATCAGCTGCAGTGTTTTGTGGTTGGTAGGTGAGTGAAAAGGATGCAGTTGGAATAATGTACATCCTATTAAATGATATTTGATATGAACACAGGCGTGCTGTTAACGAGCCAAGGAGACAGGTGACAGTGACCTAAATGAAGTATTTATGGACACGCAACAGGACTTCAGTGGGCAACACGATTATGGTTGTGAAGTTGCTTTCGGTGTGCACGGAGCTTTAGGCAACTACTTTTCATGTTAAGTCAATGTACAGCCGCGACTGGGTGGGGCTAGCCCTCCTGTGACGCCACAGATGCAGTCTGGGCAACCTGGTTGCCCAAATCTGTCTGGATAACAAACGAGCATGGTGAGCAGCCCACAAGTTACTTTGTAGAAGGCCAAAGCTGTTGTTGTTCCTGGTATGCGTGCAACCTTCATGTGAAAGAGTACTGCACATGTGGTGATGTCAGTGTTTCACCCTGAAACTCTGACTCTGGTTTACACGGAGCTGCATGGAGGAGCGTTTAGAAAACTCTCCAACCTGGTTTAAAAAGTTTGTGGATTCAAGCACTCCAGGTAATGGTCCCATGTAAACTGCAGACCAAAATGCAGTGAAAAGTCTTCAGATGTAGCCGTATTCAGCCTCCTGTAAACAGCCTCATAGTCATGCTTCCTGGATGTTCTGGACGTGTAACTATGTTGCATCACTCAGTCAATAAGCGCTCTGTAGGTGTGTGACAACACCTGTGACAGACTGTTTTTATTCCAAATCACACAGTGACAATTCATGTCCACGTGGGAACATTAGTTAGCGAGTTCCCCCTAGATGGGACACTCAGAACTGACAGACGATGCTGCTGCAGGGCCATCAGCTGCAGAGCTTTGTGGTTGGTAGGTGAGTGAAAAGCACAGAGTTGGAATAACGTCAGCTAATACATCCTATATATATGATCGCAGTGAAACTCAGGCAGCCCTGGCCCGACGGCGACCACATGAGCTATTTATGGCCAGATGATGAGACTTGGGTTGGCGACAGGATCATAGTCGCCAAGTCGCATTCAGTGTGAATGTGGCTAAAGAGCTCAGGCTGCAGGCACTGCCAGTGTAAAAAGCACCATCCACAGACACAAGCCTTCATAAATCGAGCTGATTCCAACACCTGTAAATAAACAGAACAAACACTTTAATTACAACTTGACAAGTAACTCATAAATAAAATGAGTGATTTATTCAATAATTACAGACCACAGACAATGAGAGGCAAAGGGTTCAAAACTTTCACTTCTTTTCTGAAAAGTGGGATATGGTTCATTCAGACATATTCCCCTTTTCAAAGACACTTGGCTGAACAAAGCTGTAGGACGGACATTTTTAAAAGGTCGAGAAGATGGACAAGAATCCTTTATTGTTAGTATAGCATGTGTGTATTTGGTTACGAGGAGGCATCTCTTCATATCTTGAATAATAGGTAGCAACATGTTTTTTAACAGTGATACGGAGTAGAGGATAAGTATAATTTTAGGCATTTCTGGATACAGAAGGCTTCTTTAAGTTTCGTTTCCATCCTCTCTTCAACCCACTGAAGCCACAGTGTCGCTCCAATCTGGTTATATGGCGTTTTGGTGTCCAACCCTTCAAGATTTATCACGTTTCCTGTCAAACACAAACAGTACATTATATTTGGAAACACAAGATTGTCTCTGTAAACAGTCTAATGTGACAGTGCTTGACAGCAAGTGCATTATTTAATAATTGTGTTTGTGCTTTGAGCATATGGTGGCATCATGGTGGAAGAAGATATCTGTAGTTTTCCCTGGTGGTCCCGTAAAGCCTTAGAGGCAGAGTCTCCCAAACAGTCGCCATAAACCCAGAGCGATACTGCCGGATAATGCGGTCTTCTCCCTGTATGTTCACAGTCTGACGGTCCACGCGTGTCAAACAAACCCTGAGACAGCAGCTCTCAGTCCACCTGAAGTTTGATTCATTTCACTTTTGTCCAACCAGAGCAGCTCTCTGCTGAGGTTACCGCGCCGTGACCATCCACAGGCCCAGAGCCACGTTAGCTGCCAGCAGAGCGCTGCCCGCCAGTAACAGGAAGAAACCAATCAGCTCGCGCTTTTGACGGTCTGTTACAACAGTAACCAGCGTGGCCTCCAGCAGGGCGTTCAGCATCCACTGGCCGTCCAGAGCGAAACACGGGACAGAGTTTACAACGGCTAAAGCCCCGGAGAGGGAGACCACATATCTGAGGAAGAGGAGGGTCAAGGAGAACAACATTTAAACGTATGAAACAAAACACATTATCCCAGTAGGGGTGTCCTGATCTAGTTTTTAAATGAGTATCGTCTGATACCGAGTCCCAATGGGATATCTAAATGTACCTGGACAAGGGTCTGCAACATCTCAAATCAAGAGAGTCATTTTGCCCACCACCCTACCTAAAAGATTTCTAGTTTAATATATTCTCAACCCCTGATCCAGCTGTATTCTCAGTCTGTCTGAGATTATGTCACTTAAAGGGTTAGTTTGTGTTTTTGTGCCGTGGGGTTGCAAGAGGCCCAAGGCACTACTGAACAATAACAGTGTATTTGCACCATGTAAATCGGTAAAAATAATAATAATGGAAACTATAAATTGTCAAATAATGACAACCCACTGAACAAAACATACTAAAAAAAGACAAGAAGTAAGAGGGAAACTTAAGAAAAAAAGCATATATAAATACACAGATAAAACTTTCAGCATTATAATTGATGAATGAAAGAATATTGATTAAACAACGAGATTTGATACAAATAAAAAAATAAACTTTGAGTATTCAGTGAAGCAAAAGAGAGTATTTACAAGAATTCCAGAGAATAGATGAGTGAGCAAAGTGTACCTAGGACAAATTAACTTAAAATAAAACACATTTAAAGAAAATAAATCAATTAGAACAAACCTTAAAAGCTATTAATATAAATAAACAACATAAAAATATACAAATAAATGAATTAAATTACAAGGATTTTATTTTAGGCCCTTTTTGAGCCAATAAAGGAACTTGCAAGCTCTGTTCCTGGGGTAGATACCGGGGTGGACGTTAGCAGTACAACATGCCTCTGTAAGCTTTGTAATTAGCCCACTGATAGGTTAAACTGTTAAAAGAAAAAACTACATTTGCTCGACAATAAGACTCTTTACAGCATTTCAACTTTTCTCAACCAACTTTTCTCCTGTGATTAGAACTACTTAAGTTGCAATAAAAGGCTACATATCCTTCACAGCAACTTTTCTCATGAGAACCGAGTACTGGTAGCAGTGGAACACAAACCGATATAAATCTGGCTCGACTGGATATTACGAAGATGGGTGGCACTACATCTACAGCTTGTTCAGCATGATGACAGTAGCAGATACAAAGCTGTTTTAGTGCTGCTTTGTTCTGCACTTTAGAACTGTTAGTGTTTCTAAAGCAAGCTCAAGACCTTCTTCTTTAGCCTGGCATTTAGCTGAGTTTAATGTGCTCATTGAATCTGTAATTTAGGTTTTATCTCATTCTGTTTTAACTTCAGAATTATCTTTTAGTGGTTTATCTTCCTGTGTTTATCGTTTTTCCCCAAGTTCTTCTTAAGCAATTTATTTCCCTGTTTGCACATATTGCTGATACCTTTTTGTGTTTTTATTCTTATTACAGCAGCCTTCTATATTTGTTTAGTTTTTAATTTATTTCAGTATTTCCAGTTTTTACTCATTTTAAACATATCAGATTTAATTTCCTCTGTGCATACTGGGTACAAAAATGTCCTTGTTCTCCACCCTCTTTAATTTATGATGCATTTTGCTGATACTGTGTGTGGATTGTGGGTTGGGTGGAGTGGGTTTGGACCATACTTCCTGTTATCTTCTATTTGTAAAGCACTTAGTGCTACATTTTCTTTTACCAAAAGTGCGATAGAAATAAAGTTTGATCAATTGATTGATGGAAAATCCTCCATCTGGAGGGAAGAAGCTAAAAGTAGCACTGCAGAGGGTGGGAATCATTGTTTTAAATGGAGTTAGTGACGTTTTGTAGCCGCCTACTGACAAGACAAGCTGGGTAAAGCTAAGGCTCACTGATCAGGTTCTTGCAAACACACAAACCCCAATCATTTACAATTTGTAGAGGCAATTGTATTAATTTGCTTACTTTTTTTAATTTTACAGGAGTTTTTTGCAACAGTGGTTGCTGTAAGCAAAACTAGAACGCACTCAGAGAGGTAGTTCACATATTACTGTTACATCTACAAGCAATAGTTCCATGTAGGGCTGGGAAATATATAGATTAATTTGGATTATTTTCTGAAGGATATTTAAAAAATTTAAAACCAAGATTTGTTTTCCTTGACTTGCTCCACTTGTAAGTTCATAATGGTAGGCCCGGTCCAGTTTTGTACGAGCAATTTTACAGGCTTGTATTTGTTTTTAAAATTAGACTAAATGCTGATGAGAGAGTTTCGTGTTACTGTAAACAAGCCTCAGTGTGCAGTGTCAATGGAGACAAATGGCCCTTTTCCACTAGCACGCCTTGGCCCTACTCTACTCGGCCCTACTCGATTTGCAGCGTGTTTCCACTAGCCTGGTACCTCCTAAAACAAGCTAGTTTTAGTACCTACTCCGCTCTGGTTCTAAACGAGCTGAGTCGATACTGAAAGATGACGTCACCATCATTGGTTAGACAATGTCGTCATCAATGAGTCATGAGCGTGACCACCTAGCGTGCTAGCGGTAGCTACCATTAGCTTACCCTCATACGTCTTTCTTTGCAGCTCGGTTGCTCTCGTCCTCGGCTTCATTCTGTTGTATAGCTTCCAAAACTCTCCTGTGCTTCTCAAGGGGTATTTCTTCTTACCACCTGCAGCCTTCTTCTGCTTTCCTTTTTTACTCGGTTTGTGACAAAAAGCCACAGATTGTTGTGTCGTGCTCAAAATGACGTCACCGCAGAGCCGCTCTCTGTTTACAGCGACACTGCACGCCTTTGGGCAGGCGACTGGGGCTAATGGAAAAGCAGCACAAGGCGAGTAGAGTAGAGCCGGGTAGAGTCAAGTAGAGTAGAGTAGGGCTAGTGGAAAAGGGCCTTTAAAACCTACCTACATTTAAACTACATAATCAACTTTTTATGACGCACATTTTAACTTTAAGAGGGTAATTCTGTTTGGTTTTGGAATAAATTTTGACAACATTGAGGCAAAACGTGATTTGTGTTGTTTTTGTGTCACCGGGAGGTTGTGATTTTTTTTTTGTTTTTTTTTTCGAGAGAAAAAATGGATTAAAATTAAGTGCTGTGGTAAAAAAATTGGGGTTTTTATTTTCAGGCCATATCACCAAGCCCTAGTTCCATGATAAAGTTGCCATCATAATATGATTCCTTAACTCTGTAAAACTCACACCTAGCACTTTAAATCATGCTGATATCATTGCTAGTTGAACAGTTATCAAGCAAAAATGATTGTTAGCTTATTGTTTTTATCTGGATCACCACTAAAATCGAATCATTTTTAAGTTGGGTTATTACCAACATCTCCTGGAAATTTCAGCAAAATCCATCCTGTAGTTTTGGCGTAATCTTTCTAACAAAAACACAATCTCCTTGGCAGAGGTAACGATGGTTGACCCCATCTCTAGATTCACACAAGACAGGATTATAGATAGAAAGATGCTCTAATCAACAATCCTATCACCCAACTTCTCTAAAGACTACTATCAGGCCCAAAAGTGTGTGTCAGTAGTTGCTGCAGCAGAGCTTCAATCAGGCATTTCCACATATGCAGCATTCAGCTGATCAGCTCTGACACGGTCAGCTGAATGCTTTCTTCAGGCCGTCATCAGACTTGTGAAGTACCTCTTTGCTGTGGGGGAAAATGATTGGATGCTAAAAAAGGAGCCTGCTGTTCAAAAATAACAGACATTAGAATACGTCTGCAGGCCAATCAGAGTCCCTTTGGTACTATGGCACCATTTTGAAGTGGAAACTGAATGAAATGTTACATCATTAAGACAAAAGAAACTGCACTTTAGCAACCAAAGGCATGAATTACACGTCTGTCCTTCACAGAACATCGTTTGTTTAGATATGGGTAAGTGGCTTTGACAAAGGCTCAGCGCTCAAACCATCGTCTCGTTCGTCTGTGCATTGCTTTAAACATAAAGGATACTTGCAGAAGGTTTCCAAGAAGACGGGCAGATCCAGGAGGAGGAAACCAAAGCGGGGGACGAAGTTGGTCAGGCTCACTGAGAAAAAACACAAAGCCCAGGAGGTGTTACGATTATACTGCAGGTTCTGTACAAACACTGTGTGGTTGCGGAGGTCTGAGCCCATCAGCACTTTTGTAACCCTCCCAAAAAAAGCTGCAGACTGCGATGCTTAGACACTTTGAGCTGGAGAGGCGGCTCAAAATAAACAATAATTATATGAATGTTGCAGATGAAGATTATGCCTCTTTCTGGTGTGGGAAAACGCGTCTGCAACTCTTCCAGTGAAATTACAGGCATTAAGAAAAGGAAACATTTCGTGACAGATTTTAAAGGCATCAGATGAAACGGCTTTATCTTGATGAGCTTTTCAAACCCGCAGAAACATAAGCAAAATGTTATATGATTATAGACAAGAGTGTGGTGTTAAAAATCATACGCACCGGCGTACTGGAGGTGCGGAGGATACCCCACGAACAGCATGTGTGTGTTGGGCGGGTGTGTGACTCGGATGAAGCGAGTCTGGTTCTCAAGAGACGGAGTCACGCAGATGCTCGCGGCGGCGCAGTCGTCGTTCGTCCGACAAACCTGCGTGCCCGTCACCATCTTGCGCACCGGCATGCACGCGTACTGTGATCAGGTTAAACAGACAATAGAATACAGGTTAAGTTTGGAGGAAAGGAAATGAAATGGATAAGTTATGAGTTTGGACTAGGGCTGAACAATTGCAAATTAGGTTAAATCGCAATATGGCTTGTTACAATTTTCAAATCGCAGAAGGTTCAATATTTAATATATATGTATTTTGGCAACATGATGTAGTTTTCTGCAATTTCATGCCTATTTTTTACCTCTAATCATACACTTTTTTCCCACTTTTGGACCATTTTTACCTTTTTTAACTCTGTTTTTACACTTTTATGCCTTATTTGCCCCCATTCATCTTTTTTTGGCCACTGTCAGGACCATTTTTGGAATTTTTACATGTTTTTTGAAATTTAACTTCAAATTTAATTCCCAATTTCGTTGCCATAATCAATTATCCTAAGCCACTTTTGGATTTTTTTTGCCAATTTTTCCCCATTTTTTTTACAATTTGATACCTATTTTGCTTCTGTTCTTCACTTCTCCACTTTTTCTCAAATCTTTTATCCTTAGATTAATTTTTCAAATTGGTTATACTATAAAACAATCTACTGCTTATGTTTGTTTAAGAATACATAAGATGAGGAACATTAAAAATAATTGCAAAGTAAATCGCAATATTGGGGGGAAAAAAAATCACATTGAGAATATTTTCTCAAATCGTTCAGCCCAAGTTTGGACTTTACCCAAATTATGACTCTTACTACGATCTGTTTGGTTTTCTTTTCTTCTGTCTCTCTTTTATTTCAAGAGCTGCTTGAAATCTGATTTGGCAATTGAATCAAATATATTTTAGCTAGTTAGTTTTAGAGCTGGGCAATATATCAATCAAATCGATTAATTCAAATTCAATTTAAAAAAATCAAGATTTTTTTTCTTAACTTACTCCTATTGTAACTTGTTGCAATGTTTAAATATATAAACACTGAAATTAACAGTTTTCATGATGGTAGGCATTGTCAGCTTTAGCATAAGCACATGTTTAGCCTTGTATTGTTTTTTGGATTACATTACATATTGATTACAGAGTTCAATGTTAATATACTCGGAAAACAGCTCAGCTTTCAGTGCTTATGTACATAGGCCTGCCTACATTCAAACAACAAAATGAATGTTTTTTGACAAATTACAACATGCACTTTAAAGGTGCTATGAGGAGAATCTATTTCCAGCAACATAAAGACTCTGCCTACCATGAGCACGCGCGGCGACTGTCATAAAGACGTGACCCAAGCCAAAGCGTGTGTTTGTTGTGAATGCAGCTCGGACCTTCCTCAGAACAACTTCTTTTTTCAACAACTTACAGGATGTAAAGTGACGATGTAAAGTATCTCTTTCTAGTTATGTAGCGGTAGTTTTTGATGTGTGACAACAAGCAATTTTTGGAAAACTTAGTATCGTAGTTTTGTAGCCGGCTATATATGGCTACTTACAGCCCGGTGCTCTAAGACGTGTTCAAATAAGATACATTTGCTCTAGTTTTAATTGTCTTGTTCCTGAAGTTGAGTATCCAGGCTAGTCCAGCCCTGTCCGACCCGACCAAGAAGCTAAGGAATAGCATTTATAGATAACCTATTTTGATGCTATAAACTCATCTTAAAGTGTGTATTTCGATCAGACATATATCTAAAAGTGAGACTTTTTTGTGATTACTTAGAAACTCCTCATAGCATCTTTAAGTATGAGAGAGAAACTCTTTTTAGTTTGGTAAGATATTTTAACAAACAACAAAACCAGTTTCGTGCAATTTTGGTGTCACTTGGAGTATTTTTTAAAGATAGGAAACTATCCATAAAAATCAAAAATCAAGTGTTGTGCAGAAAAGCAAGGATATTTTCTTTTTTGCTGAGGAAGAGAGTAGGTAAAAAAAAAGCATACACATAACAACAAACATTCTTTCCCACTTTTCTCTGTTAACAAACCAATAAACCAAGTTAAAAGTTTTTTCATAGCCATGTAAATCAGTAAAAATAATAAAGGAAAATCTATAAATTGTCAAATAATAACTAAAAAAGACAAGTCAAAAAAAGAGAAAAAAGAAAAAAATACATAAATACATAGACAAAAGTTTCAGCATCAAAATTGAAGACTTAAAGAATATTGATTAAACAATGAGAAGTAATAAAAAATAAATTAATTATGAGTATCAGTGAAGCAAAAGATAGTAATTATAAGTATTACAGGGAATACGTGTGTGAGTAAAGTGTACCTAGGAAAAATTACATTAAAATTATGAAAAATAAAAAAATAAGTACATACCTTAAAAGCTATTAAAATAAATAAACAAAATAAAAATATAGAAATAAATAAATTAAATAACAGGGATTTTATTTTTAGGCCTTTTTTTATCTCTAGCAGTTGGTTAATTAGTAAGTTTGTTTGTCCCTGTAGGTACATTTTGCTCTGATTGTTAAAAGAATATAATTTATCATGGGTAATTTCTCCATAAAACATTTTGTTCCAATCAATTTCAGTCTACCGAGTTTTAATAAAGATTATCATCAGTTGTTTATTTTTTTCTCCAAGTTTAGTTTCTTTTGATTTAGATTTGACTTTAAATGATCTCATGATTGTTACAGGTTTATGCTAAAGGTTATTTTTAATCAAATGTGTGCTGCAGAAGTCTTTAACACTGATAAAGTTTAAACCTAACTCTGAGTGATCTGCCAACAGGAAAACAGGTTTTAAATAGTTGAGGATGGAGGCACCTGGACCAGCTCCTCAATACCACGCTCACTCCTTACATCAACACAATCCATTATTTTGGACACCAAGTCCTTATTCCTTAAAAAGCTCACGTACATCAAAATAAGAGCAACATCACTGTCCTCCTGATAATGAGCAGGAAAATGATTCATTGTGTTGTTCGTGTAAAATTATCTCTGTGAGCAGAGAGTTTATCTTCTGTGCAGACAAACAGGTCAGACAAAATCAGAATAAAAGGAACTAAATTAAATAAAGAAAGACAAACGAATAAAGCAGACAGTCTGGGAGGGCTGGAAACCTGCTCACATGATGACGCACTCACTACAGTCCCAGCCAGTGTGTGTGTGTGTGTGTGTCTGTGTGTGTGTATGTGTGTGTGTAACCTCTCTGTCCCTGCTGTTCCTGCCCTGTGGCTTCATGTAAGAGAAACAGAGGTCTGTCAGGCTGTTGTTGCTGCAGCAGTCCATTGTTCCATCCAAACGCTTGAAGGCTGGATAGGAGAGAGCAGAGGAAATAAAAGAGTAAAAATACAGACTGAGCTCCTTTTTTAAGCCTTCTGTTTGAAAATGACATGGCCATAAAGAAAGGAGTATATCTCTGCTAGCACAAGGTCCATTTGAATAATTATGGTGTCATAGTAAGAGTAACACTTATTAGATTTGGTCAGATGTGTAACTATCAGTATAGGTGTAACTTGGACGGAGTAAATGAAGATAGAAGTCAGAATAATTTGAACATTTCATCCTTGCCTTAAATAAAAGAAAAAAAAAACTTTTTTTGGTGAATATCCCTTGAGTGGCTGTAAAACTCTTCAAACAACAATAAAACCTGTTTACATCGTCTCTAAAAAAGGCTTATTGTTGTAAAGTGTTGCAGAGCAAAATTAGAGCGGTTTAATAACAATATGGTCAGGCGAGGATTTTGAAAAACAGTGGATATTGAGCTAAAGGTCAAAATATAGGTATGGGTATTTTGTCAAATAAAAGCCAAATTTAATAAACCAAGTGTCTGAAATGCATATGCATAAACTCCTCCATGTAATATCCTCTCTCAGGTCATTTTTCTGACATTTTATACCCAAAAAATAAGCCTAAAAACTGTAATATTTAATGATCTGACATCTCCATTGAGGCCTCATGCAGTCACATATAAGGACTATATCCCTGACAGTGATAGGCCGACTTGGATGATTCACGCCTCTGTCAACTCGTCTGAGCCAACGGAGGCTCGTATGTAAAGAGCTCCATATTCCATAAATTACATAAAAATGTAGTTCTTCTTTGACCTAAACAAACATGGAGGCCTTCTGCATCACCCTGGTATGATCAGCAGCTCTCAAATTTGATGTTTTATGACAAAACAGCAAAGGTAAGACACATTACCTTCACAAAAATATCAGCATATCGTCAGAAATCCAATATCGTTCATCCCCAAAGATTAGCATTGATGTTAACACCTTCAGTACCAGTTGTATCATATATGGACCACATTTCTTTATTAAATGAAGAACAAATAACACTAATAATGACACTACAAACTTTTCCAAAGGAAGGATATTTAAGCTCCACGTTGACATGTTTTGTCAAGAATTTGTTCTACGACCTCTCTTACATTCAGTCCTCAACACCATGGAAGTAGTGCCTGCCTGTTACATTATCTAATTGGCCCATTATATGTATTACTGACAAAACGTTTCTCCAATCCTCTGCCAGATCAGGTACTGAAAGGTTCTGACAATTTTCACAACACTTCTCATGAGGTGCTTCCCAGATGGACTAGAGAAAAACACTACATTGCCAAAAGGTTTGGTGGTTGCCAGGAGGACGATACTTGTCGGACTGCATTGTGCCAAGTGTAAAGTTTGGTAGAGGGGGGATTATGGTGTGGGGGTGTTTTTCAGGAGCTGGGCTTGGCCCCTTAGTTCTCGTCAAACGAACTCTGAATGCTTCAGCACACCAAAACATTTTGGACAATTCCATGCTCCAACTTTGTAGGAACAGTTTGGAGCTGTCCCTCCTCTTCCAACATGACTGAGCACCAGAGCACAAAGCAGGTCCATAAAGACATGGATGACAGAGTCTGGTGTGGATGAACTTGACTGGCCTGCACAGAGTCCTGACCTCAACCCAACAGAACACCTTTGGGATGAATTAGAGTGGAGACTGAGAGCCAGGCCTTCTCATTCAACATCAGTGCGTGACCTCATAAATGTGCTTCTGGAAGAATGGTCAAAAATTCTCATAAACACTCCTAAACCTTGTGGACAGCCTTCCCAGAAGAGTTGAAGCTGTTCTAGCAGCAAAGGGTGGACCGACGTCATATTGGACCCTATGGATTAGGAATGGGATGTCACTTAAGTTCATATGTGAGTCAAGGCAGGTGAGCAAATACTTTTGGAAATAAAGTATATTTTGAATGGTCTATCTGAAGTGTCACGCTCGGCGTGGAGTTGGGGGCTGTCTCATTATTACATCATAAACACCAGGAAGTAAAAAACTGAACTGAAAAACTGAAAAGTCCCTGAACTGGGGCTTCTGTAAACGGTGTCATGATCTTCTGCTCTCCAAACATTAAGAGCAAAGACAAGTGATTTTGCCAAAGGGTGCAGGAAGTTTGGTGTACGCTTCCTTTAATTCTGCCCTTATGCTTCAATAACAATCAGGGCTGCGATTGGCATTTTTTGTAATATTTATGAATCAGTAAATTGCTTTTGTCTATTTCAGTGAAATGTTTTGAAGTTAGTAGACTAATACTCTTGAGCAAACTTTTGTTGTAGATTTTTTCAGACAAACTAATCACGAGTTATAATGAGCTGCAATCTAATCAGGAGTTTAAAGCAGACACTATTTGTGGTCCTTTCTTAAGAAAGAAACATCAAAACAGCAGCTTGTAATAAATTGTGCTACATTTCCCTCACAAAGCGAGAATAATCACTTTAATATTGACTTTGCTTTACACTTAAATTTTCAAAAGAGATTACAAAGTGCTCTCAAATTAAAACAAGGCAACAGTAGCAAAAGCTCAAAATGACAAAATATAGGAACTTCATAAAGAGCAAACTAGAGATGCCCCGATCTGCCTTTTCTTGGTCAATACCGATCAAGATCACCTGTTTGTGAGATCAGGTTATGCTAATATCAATAATGTTTTGTTGTTGTTTTTTTTATGTATTTTTTGGGCATTTTGTGCCTTTATTGATAGGACAGAGACAGTGGATAGGCTTGTGAAAGGGGGTGAGAGAGTAGGGGAAGACACTCTGCAAACTGGTCACAGACGGGATTCAAACCTGGACTGGCAGAAGCAAATACATGGGGTGCCTGTTTGCTAACCACTCCTCCAAACCAGCACCCCATGTTTCATTTTTTTAAACAACTGTTTAAATGTTTGTTCAGCAAAGCAAAACAAAAAAAAACTTGAGTGTCCAACAGTAAGGGTGTCTGAATTACATAATAAAAGACTGATTTGTCGCT
This sequence comes from Scarus forsteni, assembly GCA_036419115.1. Classification (NCBI taxonomy): domain Eukaryota; kingdom Metazoa; phylum Chordata; class Actinopteri; order Labriformes; family Labridae; genus Scarus; species Scarus forsteni. The sequence goes on along the minus strand of JAZDUH010000007.1, from coordinate 4,754,247 downwards.
TGTTTTTATTGTGTAAATGAACAAAATTATTGACAGATTGACTCAAAGTATCATTTCATCAAAAACAGTGCAAATAGCTTAATAAATAATAAAACACTTAAAAATATTAACTCATTCACATAATGTCCATCCATCTATTATCTGTTCCACTTAGGCTGGAGTCTATCCCAGCTGTCATTGGGTGAGAGGCGGGCCAATCACAGGGCCACATAGAGAGACAGACAAGCATTCACGTTTACAATCACAGATAGTTGGGATCACCATTTGACCTAATGAGTATGTGTTTGGTCCGTGAGAGGAAGCTGAAGTTCTCAAAGAAAACCCACACATGTACAGGGAGAGCATGAAAACACTGAACAGCTCTTTTAAGTGAACGATGAGAATCGATTCATTTAATAGAGGTGTTATTTCATCCCATCTCTCCGGTAAACTACCACAGAAGTAGGTTAACAAAATAAAGCTTCTGTTTATGTAGAAGATAATACTCTGATAGTAGAAGATAATGTAACAATAACTCGGTAAAAAATGAATCACAACAAGCACACAAGACCATTCAGAGTTGCTGAACAGTTCATCTAATGACTGTAGGCAGAGGCAGGCTAACACCTCCCAATGACTCACAGTGTTTATGCTAAGCTAACTAGGGCGAGCTTTCTCCTGCTTGTGACTGGACGCACAGATGAAACAAATATCAAAAACAAATATCTGACTATATCAGCCTGCATCTGAAATCTCCGATACAAGTAGTCCATTCTCATCTATTTTTTACTCACTCAATTAAGTTGTAGAATATGCTTATGTTGAAGTTAAACACAGTCAATCAATCAATAAAACTTTATTTATATGGCACTTTTCCTACAACATATGTAACTCAAAGTACTTGCAAAAAAGAAAACAAGCAACTTATTACAACAAGCACAACCAGTGGGGGCGTTGATTTGAAAGGAGAACCTGCGACCTTATCTTAGCTCAGACCCACAAAGTCTCACACACAGTGGTTGTTTTGCAATTTTTTAATTTATGTTTTTGTTTTTATTGAGGTTACTTTTCAGGGTCTTCTAACTTATTTTCATTTATTTTATTTAATTATACTATATTCTTATGTTTAAGGTTAAAATTCATTGAACCCATTGGTTAATAACAAATGGGTCAGTTTTTCTCATACCTGCTATTGCTGACTACTGTTCTCTGTTTGAGTAATCTCACTTGATCAAGTCTTGTCTTACAGTCCATACTACAACATAAGTAATAAAAGTCTGTATGATTCCTGCTGATATTGTATCAGATCGATATTGGAATCGGTCAATACTCAAGGCTGCAATATCGTTATCGTATAGAAGGTGAAAACGTTGTATCGGGACACCCCTACTGACTAGCTATATCAGAACAGACTCAGACTCTGGACTAATAATTCTGACTTTTTGGATTGAAGACAACGTTTTGGAGACTCTGCTACAGTTTATTTAGAGGATGACAGAGAAGCAGATGGCGTCCACGAGTAACCATGAGGTTGATCACCAGGTGATCTGTGTTTACAGACATTAATTACAATACAAATAATAAATAATTTACCTCGTCCATGGGCCCAGCTGGGCTGCAGGCTGGTGACGGGGACACAGTATCCCGTCTGTGGGGTGTGAGAGAGGCGAGACAAGCAGCTGCTCCAGTCCTCCACCCCTCTGACCGGACAGTCCTCCAGCCCTGTGACGATGTCCCCGACCGACAGACCCCGAGGACCGTCAGCTGCAGAGCCCTGGTCCAGGAGGACACAAACATCGGTCAAAATCGATGAAAAGGGTTGAAGCTTTATAGTTAGAGCTGAAACCTTTAGTCTGTCCTTTAATAAATGAGGTCACTGATCCCTCTCAGCACCAAAACTCTACATCAGCCCATTAACAAGGATTTAAAGTATTACTTAATTTCATGCCTCCTCAGCTTTGCCTTGATCAATTATTGATTACTGTGACATTAAAAACTTGATTGAGTGGAACGGGAGACGTCTTAAGTGTCAGACACCGAATAACACCCACCTTGGATTCTTGTATGTAGCAATCATAGAGGTCAATCAGGAAATAACCAAGACAACTGAAGGGCTAATTTTTCATTTCCTGTCTATTTGATAGCTAGTCAAGATTATTGCTTTTTAATTAAATAATTTCATTATACTATTTCACTTTAAGACAGACTGTTTTAAGTCATTAGTGTCTGAAATTGAGCATCAAATAAAATCAAAAAGATTTTACTTATTTATCCCTCCTTTTCTTTATTTTTTTTTTATTTTAAAACAGTTTTGTTTGTTGAGTTTAAAAAATTATGAAAAAACATTTCCAAAGAAGTACAAGCTGGCAAACAAAACTCAGACACCATCTTCAGTAAAACAGAACTCAATGCCTGGCCAGTTATCAGTATAAAATAAGTGAAACAAGTGCAGGGGAAGGTAAAGAAACACTTGTACACATGGAAAAATATATTTTTACAATACAAATACCAATGTGTATATTTGAACATACATCATCATGTATAACAAGAATGTCTGCGAAATATTTTTTTAGAAAGTAGTTCACGAAGATACATAAATAAAAACAAGTGGGTAATCAACAAATCTTAAAGATGATAAAAAAATATAAATAAAAAAAATAAAGAGGAAACATTAAATCATCAAACTTAAAAAAATCATGTAAAGACTGAAAATTAATCAAAGTGTATGACAGCAGATTATTAGGTTAAATTACTAAATATATTATAATACAATTAATAAATAAATAGGAGGAATAGCTGTATTTTTTTTTTAAATTACTCTCATATCATGCAAAACAAGAAATATTTTTTAATAATTAGAAAGTTAACAATTCACCTGAATTCAAAAAACAGATATACATTCATAAAACTACTAATAATTATTATTATTATAATATCAAAAGCCTGAAAAAATTAGAATACAATCAAGAAAATAAATAGGAAGAATAACTCAATTTTAAAAAATTACACATATTCTCACATAAAATAATGAAAAGATAAAGAATTAGAAAAGTAACAATACAATTAATTAAATAATTTCAATAACTATTATTAGCATTGTTATTATTATTATCATTATTATTATTATTATTATTATCATAAATCATTTTAAAAATATTTTAATGTACTATTTAAATAGGCGCTGCACTGGTGCACCACTGTGGTCTGAACTGAAAATTTAAAGGAGTAACAAAAAAAAAAAAAAGTAAACCAAAATAGCTAAATGCAACAGTGACAGAGGGAAAGATTTGATATCAAAAGTGCAGTTTACTTCTGACCTTTTTGCTGAAATGTATGTGTATTATTATTATCAGAATATGAATTACAATAATCAGAATGAGGCATTTAAAGGAGAAGCAGTGTCCTTATTTCCCATCACGAGAGTAGGAAGAGTTAGCTATGTCCAACTAACAGCCCAACATTCCAGTTTGACTACTTGAAATCAAAAAAATAACTGGTGGGATCATCTTGAAAAAAGGATGCAGAATTTCAGATGCGTGTTTGTGCAGGCAGCTCCAGTTTTTGTGTGATATACAAAAACACTGACCTGGATGACCTCTGTGACCAGCGCTCCGGCTCCAGTGTAGTACATAGGAAACAGAAAAATAGGCAGCAGGAAGAGGACAGCCAACGCTGCCACACACAGAACAAAGTTATGCCAGACGCCTGTAAAGAGAAAATATTAACATTTTAACATTTATCCTGTTTAAGGCATTAACTAAGTAACAAAGACATTTGTTGAACCAGGCTGTAAACATGTACACTACAAGTGCATGACCCATCATTTACTTAATATACTTATACTCATGTATACTTAATAAAATGAACTTCAAATATACTACTTCTTGCTGTAGGAAATCAGATTTCAGGTGGTCTGTCTCCCCTTTGTCAGGAAAGACGCTAACACCTAGGCCTGTCATGATAATCAATAAATCACTTAGCCACAAGATAAATAAAAACGTCCTCGGTAAGTTTGCCAGCCTTGATAAAATGACATGAGCATGCCTGTTTGTTTTCCTCCTCTCTTTCTACCAAACAGGCTGAATGAGAAGATGGGTCACTCGGTGCAACTTTCTCAACACCTGGGCGCGTTGGTTCTATAGCGGAATGAGCGGGGTTAGGGTTAGTGATCCATCTGTCAGTCATTCAATCTTTGGGGGGAGGCGGGGCCACACACAGAGAGCTGCCAGTGAGTGTCATGAGGAGTAACAAGGAAGCATACACTAATATGAATGATGGCATGAAAGCGACGGCTCCTAAGCTGAAAGCCACAGCCCAAGTTCGGGAATATTTTGGTTTTAAACAGAATGAACAAGGTGTGAGCCCATGAACACGACGAGCTGATATGTCGAATTTGTTTGAAAGTAGTGGCAACAAGGAAGGGGAGGTGCAGCGGAGCCTTCATCCTGACAGTTAAAGCTTACTGAGGCATTTGGTCTGCAAAGTAAATAAAACAGCGCAAAATGGTGCGCACTCACAGACAGTGTTGTTCGCTACATTGCAAAAGAAATGCAGCCCTTCAATACAGTTGAAAAAGCTGCATTTCGGGAAATGTTACAAACATTTGACAGACAATATGAATTGACTGGGAGAGGGTACATGTCACAAACAATTTAGGAACTGTCTAAACTACATTTTTTATTATTTTTTTTATTGTTGTGTGTGTTTTCATTGTAGTTTTGTTTTTTTCTTTACAGAGACAGGGTCTATTTTTGTTGTTTTTGATTATGATATTTTTACATGCAGTTTTTCCCAAAAGAGAGTCCACCTCATTTTCATTGGGTTTTATTTCGTCTTATTTTGTTTGTTTAATTCATTATATTGTTTAATTTATTTTATTTAAAAGCTCTTGACCTTTGAATTACAGTTGAATACTCTTAAGAAATTAAGGTTCATAGCTTTTGATGTGGCGCACTAACTTCATTTGACATATAATTCCATTAATGAAAAATTATGTTTCAAAATAATATTGACAATATTGTTTATCGGCAATAATTTTTTGGGCAATTATCATCCAGGAAAATTCATATCGTGACAGGCCTACTTACACCTTATCTTCATGAGGTGTAGATGAGGTGTTTGAGGGCTTTGTGTACATGCAGACACAAAACAAGAGCAAACTGCACCAAGCTACTAAAATTTTAAGAAATGTTGGTGTTTGAGGAAAGTTAGCAATGTGATCTTTGTACAGGTCTAAGTTTAGACAGCTCTCTGCTTCAGAAAACAATATTTAAGTAAAAATCTTCATCAGCTGTGGCTGACTATGTCCCTCATAGACAGTGAATGTTGCTATGGTTTTCTGCAGCTGTACTCTAATGTTTACTGTGTGCAAAGACATGATTCTTCAATTGGAGCCATCTGTACACCTGCCAAACACCTGAGAGGGTCTCCATCTACAGGGGTGCCCTAGTGACATCATTCGGGGAGTTTTTCTACGAGGATGTTACTTTCTGAAATTAACAACAGAAGGGGACGAGGAGATTTCCCATATTGTGAGGTTTTAAACAGATAAAAAGTCCTTTAAAAGCCCAAACAAAGAAAAGTGAACACAAATGTTACGCCATGTGATTTTTGGATTTCATAATCTAAGCAGCTGTGTCATTCACTGTCATTGTTCCAAGTTTAGAGCTTTTGGTTCATCTTGCAAGTCATCCTGTGATCACTGTTTACCAACCACTCCCTGGATTTTTGTGTTTTGAGCGAGCACGTCTCAATCTATTTCCTTCTGTCAGTGATGTGAATGTGTGTTTATGCTTTAGACACAGACAAGTGTTGATTTGACAGCACTTTTTAGTTTTGTTTTTGTCTAAAATATCTTTTGTCTCAGTCATAATTTTAGTCGTGTTTCAGCAGATGACATTTCACAACATTTCAGTTGCCAAAATGTCCTGTATATTTAGTTGACTAATACTAAGTGTAAAGTGTAAGGCATTTTTTATGTTTCCTTGAATTTCTGAAGTCATGTTTTACACTTGTATAAAATGAAACATCTATTATCCCTTTATTGAATGCTAGTAAAGTTTGAATTTATAAATTAACAAAAAACAAATTGAACTTTTGTGTAAAATGCAGTCACCTTTATTTAGGCTACCTGGCAAAGCATCTCAGTTACAATACCAGAACTGACAACAAACAGTGAACCTGCTCTACATGAATATATCAGCCCATGAAGAGAGCAGCTCTGATTGGATCGCTCCACAACTTATCCCACCACCACCAAGCTAGGCTAAGGCAGCTGTGATTGGATGTCCCTCTGAACTCATCCAACCTTTCCACACAACCAACGTAGCTGTGATTGGATATATTCCTAACTTGTATCTACTTTCTACGTGACCAAATTAGGTCCGATTGGATTAAGTCTCTGTTAGACATTTTTGTCTAGTTTCAATTGTAGAAGTAGATTCTGTCCACTAAAATGTTGCAAAATTTCATCAAATAAAACAAGACTAAAATTAAAACAATTTAGATGGCTACAATGTGACTAAAAAACTTAAAGATATTTCGGCAAAAGACTAAAACTAAATTAATTTTGACAGCAGTAAAAGTAGGGCCAAAACTAACACTGACTACAAGCTACAGGTGTAATGTTCTGTCTGCTTGAAAGAATGACAATTTTATTTTGTTACATATCGCTAAAAGAAAAATTCAGTAATAAATCACATATGAAACTAGTTCCCAATTGAAGCTCTAGAAAGTTCCACCATACCACTGCGATGTCAGAGCTCCTCTGGCTCTACTCTCTTTACAACTGCATTGAAAATTGTCCACATATCCAAACTGTAGGATGTCAAGGAAAAACAGCGGCCGCAAAGGCTGCGAAAGTTCATCAGCTAAAACTAGATTACAATTTAAAACATTTAGATGACTAAATTATGACTAAAACTAAGAGGTATTTAGGCAAAAGACTAAAAAGAAATTAACTTTGACAGCACCAAAGTAGGTTCAAAATTAACTCTGGCTACGAGGTACAGGTATATTTTCCTGTCTCCTTGAAGGTATTAGAATTTTATTTTGGTACATAAAAATAAAAGATTTAATTCATTAATAAATCAAAGATAAAACCATTTCAATTAGACTAAAATGTGAAAATTCATTAGCAAAAACTACAAATAAAATGTAAAAAATTTCGATGACTAACCTATGACAAAATCTAAAAGATATTTACAACTACATTAATTTTTACGGCACTAAAGAAGGGTCAAAATTCACACTGGCTACAAGCTACAGGTGTATTGTTCTGTATGTCTGCTTGAAAGAACGACAATTCTATTTTGTTACATATAGATAAAAAAATGATAATTAATAAATCATATATGAAACTAGTTCCTGATAGGCCAGTGCTCAAAATATTGATACGGAAAAATATCGTCACACACTTCTTGGGGATACTTCTGTCGATACGGATTCTACAGAATCGATATGGCCTTAGTGTTTGAACAGATGTAGTAAATACACTTTGGGTAATGTTAAAAATGGCACAGTTCAAAGTAGGAGCCAAGCTACATGATAATCACATGTTCCAAATTTAAACTTAAGTCTACCATCTTTTGGGACCTGAACTAAAGTTCTTGCGTTGAAGAATTAGTTAAATTCATGCTTGTTCTTTTTCTTCTTGTAATAAAAACAAAAGTTGCTGGGAATTCTGTTAAAAGCGCAGCCAATGTTCACAATTTATGTGTATCTGGATACGTATCGTATCGTGGGGTTGCTGGAAATACACAGCCCTAGTTCCTGATTGAAGCTCCACAAAGTTCCACCAGAACGCGGCGGTGTCAGAAATCCCCTGGCTTTACTCTACTGCATTGAAAATTGTCCACATATCCAAACTGTAGGATGTTAAGGAAAAACAGTGGCCACAGCTCACCTAAAATAACTCTATACCATTTCAATTACACAAGACATAACATTCAGTTTCTAAAACCACAGGAGGGAAATTTCTTGTTGCCTTTTAAGGTCAAACCACCAAGTTTGAAGTCTTATTTTCCCTGAAACGTAAGAGCACGGTGATGACAGGAGACTGCGGGAGGCAAACGCTAAATAAAGTTCTTTGAAAGGAGGAAATAACAGCGGACAGTAGTTACACAGTGGGAAATATTCTCCTGGAAAAGAAAACAGAGAAATGCTCACGACTCCATCCAAATTAGAGTGGAAATACTAGGCTGTAAAACATGGACCTGAGGGCACACACACTCTCCTTATTGACTTTGTACAGTGAACAAAGTATTAAAGTTGCATCACCTCTCAACAGGATTAAATAATAATGTTATGTGTGGGGCCCCCCGCGTACAGAGACGTCTCTGCTGTGGACAGACGGATAAATAAACTCAGCATGTTGTTATGTCACCACCCTCCCGATGGGAACAGCCTCCCTCTCCCTCCCTCCCTCTCTCTCTCTCTCTCTCTCTCCGTCTGGTTTGTCATACGATTTGATTGGACGTCACAGTTCGGTGCCTGCAGCCCCCCAACCCAGTTATTTACTTGTCATATCGAGCTGTGAAAAAGCCTTGAGGAATACGCCGTGGAGTCAGAGATACAGAGGGAGGCACGGTGGCTCTGCGGCGCCCTCTGCAGGCCAAGCACAGCAGTCAGCCCCCCCAGTGTCTCGTCTGTCACGCTCCTCTGATGCTCTCTGACAGCAAACTGACACATGAGTGTCTGCAGGGAGTTAAGAGTCGAAACACCAAATCATCCTGACATCCGTCCCCCTGTTTGTTTAGTCTAACCGCTGTATTTCCTGTCAAACATGGAGGATCAAAAGTGGAGCCTTCAGAGAGTCTGAGGAGAAAACTACCGGTTAGACTTCAACAGAGGCGTACTGTCTGTTTCTTTAAAATGCTACAAATATATAAGTCATGTTGATGGTGGAATGTAAAGGCTTGTTATTTAATTTGACTGTGAGAATGAGAATAATACTGGTAATATTAATTTAGATGCCAAAACAAAGTGACAACTAGGGCTGAACGATTTGAACTGCAATTTTTCCCCCAATATTGCGATTTACTCTGCAATTGCTTTAATGTCCCTCATCTTATGTATTCTTAAACAAACATAAGCAGTCGATCTTTCTATAGTAAAACCAATATGACATTAAATAAATTTAAGGATAAAAGATTTGAAAAAGTGGCAAAGTGAAAAACAGAAGCAAAATAGGTATGAAATTGTAAAAACTGGGTAAAAATGGTATGAAAGCGGAAAAAGTTTAATAAATACAAGCAAAATAGGTATGAAATTACAAAAAAATTGGGAAAAATTGGCAAAAAAAATCAAAAAGTGGGAATTAAATTTGAAATTAAATTTCAAAAACCATGTAAAAATTCCAAAAATGGTTCTGACAGTGGCCCAAAAAAGATGAATGGGGGCAAAATAGGGATAAAGTTGTAAAAATGGGGTTTAAAAAGGTTAAAATGGTCCAAAAGTGGGAAAAAAGTGTATGAATAGAGGTAAAAAAAAAAAAAAAAAAAAAAAAAAAAACAGGCATGAAATTGCAAAAAAACTACATCACAATGCCAAAATGTTCAACACATTTTGGGCTAAAAATATTGAACATTCAGCGATGTGAAAATTGCAACAAGCTATATTGCGATTTAATCTAATTTGTAATTAATTGTTCAGCCCTAGTGACAACCATAATTCAGTCGGCCAGTACTGGCCCATTTCCATTAGCCTGACTCGACTCGACTCGACTCGACTCTACTCGACTCGACTCTACTCTACTCTACTCTACTCGCCTTGTGCTGCTTTTCCATTAGCCCCAGTCGCCTGCCCAAGGGGGTGCAGTGTTGCTGTAAACAGCTGAGCGGCTCTGCGGTGACATCATTTTGAGCGCGACACAACAATCTGTGGCTTTTTGTCACAAACTGAGTAAAAAAAGAAAGCAGAAGAAGGCTGCAGGTGGTATGAAGAAATACCCCTTGAGAAGCACAGGAGAGTTTTGGAAGCTATACAACAGAATGAAGCCAAGGATGAGAGAAATAGAGCTGCAAAGAAAAGACGTATGAGGGTAAGCTAATGGTAGCTACCGCTAGCATGCTACGCCGTCACGCTCATGACTCATCGATGATGACATTATCTGACCAATCAGTAGCCGGCAGTCAGTGACGTCATCTTTTAGTATCGACTCAGCTCGCTTGGAACCAGAGCGGAGTAGGTACTAAAACTAGCTTGTTTTAGGAGGTACTAGGCTAGCGGAAACACGCTGCAAATCGAGTAGGGCCGAGTAGAGTAGGGCCAAGGCGTGCTAGTGGAAAAGGGCCATATTTCTAAGGACTTCTATTGGTATTAACCCTTACTCTAACTTCCTCCAAAAAATAGCCATGAAAATGTCTTTTCTGACAAATTGGGCCACTAATGCAAGATTTTTTTTAAATGCCTAAAATATTTAACAATACCACGATAATAATGATAACCGTGATAATTTTGGTCACAATAACCGTGATACAAAATTTTCATATCGTTACATCTCTAGATGTAAATTTAGAAAATGGGAAGTAAATGCTTTCCTATTTGAGAGAACTATCCAATAGAGATGTTTTTGCCTGAGCATTTCCACGCTAAGGTGATTTTCCAAGTTAAACTATGACTAAATCCTCTGGCAAAGGCTAAAAATGTACAAAGAAGACTGCAGTGACTGTAGTTTTTCACCAAAAATTATAAAAAAAATAATAGTTATGCTCAGTAAAAGTTTGTTTTAGGCCCTGTTTATTAGAAGAAGATATGAATGCAATGTTCTAAAATAGTAGCTAAACAAAGACTACTGGGTTGATACAATATTGTTCTTTTTCCCAGTAATTATTGTTATATAATAACTTTTTAATGATCCAAACACCCTCTTGACTGCTCTCTAATCACCTCTGTTTAACATCCGTCTTGACCAAACTGCTCTAAAAATAATCAGACTTTAATCGCTTCCCCACTGATGTCTCCTGCAGGCCACCGTAGGAGACATTTATCGTCACATTCAAGCGTGAATAACTGCCAGCTTCAGCAATCACTTCATTAAAATCTAATTTTCTTAATTGCACAGTGAGATGATTTGATGTGAAGCAGCTGTCACAAATTAAAGACCTCAGAGTGACCTTCGGCGGGGAAACAGAAACCAGTATTTAATAAAAATCTCGGTGATTAATATCTGTGATCACAGGAGATGGAAAAATAATCAGGATTATCATCTCTGCATATGGACTGAAACATTTATGAACGAATAATAAAAAGTCTATAAGGCCGTATATAAAGGGGGGCATGAGGGTTTGTAAAGACATCGTTGTGTTTTTATCTTTAACATAGATGTAATTTCTTATTAACGCTGAAAAACCACTGAATAATGTCTTTTCCATTTAGAAAAATAGACAAAAAAAACCATACCATTCAGCAACTGTTTGTATAATTTGTCAAAAATGTGTCAACTGGCAATCTAAACATGTAACGTACGCTTTCGTATGTGTCTGAGCATGTATTTTTTATCATTATTATTAGCAGTTATTTTTATCTATTGTTATTATTTTTTTTGTTTGTTACAACATTCCTATTTTCTCCCTTATCTTTCTTTTATCATTGTTATTTATTTTACTGTTTTTATTTTTATAATTATTTCAATTTATTGGTTTAGCTGATTTATTTAAGTTATTATTGTGATTAATATTATTATTATATTGCTATTATTTTATTATATATATATATATATATTAATCAGTTGTTATTATTACTACTATCACTTTCATATTTTTTTCCTTTTCTCCTTTTATCATTTTGACTTACCGTATTATTTGATAATAATTACTGCTATTTTTTATTAATCTAATTTATTTAAATATTATTGCTGCTATTATTATCATTATTATTATTGCTTTTATTATAATTATAATGACATTATAATTATTATAGTTATTGTTGTCATCGCTATCATTTATTTATTATTGTATTTTATTAAGATTTATATTCTTTCATTTTTTATTTTATGTATATAACTTGTTTTTTTTAATTTTTTGGTAACATTGTTTGGCTGTTGATATATAGCTGGAGAGTTATTATTATTACTGTTTTTGTTATGTGTTATTGGGAAAAAGAAAAGTTACAAAAATCCTTGTTTAAAAAAAATGCTGAAAAGTGTTTGATTTATTGCAGCCTGCTTTAAAGTGTAAACCCTCTAATCTTTATTTTTGTGATATTAATGGAACTATTTAATTTAATCATGGTAAACAATAACAGGGATAATAGTGTTGATGTGCATAAGGTCCCAAAGGCTCCTTAACTTTGACACTCCGATACTATTATTTTTTTATAAATATATTTTATTTATTGGCTTTGGTATTCTTTCTTTGAGAAAACAGCAGATAGAGCAGAAAGTTGCTGCGTGACTCGAGGTAAAGGCATTTCCTACACACTGACATCACGACATGATGTCTAAGGGGGACCCATTCATGAGTACTTTAAGGGGTCCAGCCAGTCTTGGGGGGGGGGTCCTGCTTACCTGCACAGAAAATGCGGAGCTGCTGGGTGGGGGAGACGAGGTTGAGGTGCGTGGTGAAGAGGTCCACAAATGCACCGGGATACAAGACGAAGACAAACATGCCGAAGCCGTTCACTCGTACCTGCTCCCTGTTGGAGACAGAACATAAAGAGTCAAAGACTTCCCAGAAAGAGAGGGGAACACATGAGGCCCAAAAACCGACCAGCTGGACCGGTTCACTATGGATTATGGGTTGAAAACAAGAGTTTAAGACTAAAGGCAAAATCCAACTCTAAAACAAGATTCCTACATGATTTTAACATCACATTTTCATCAAAGAAACTGTAAAAAAAAAATAAAACGGGGGTGCAGCTGTAGAAGTGATTAATTTAGCACTCAAAAATGAATTACAAAGACAAATAATTACATTACTTCAACCAGATAATGCGATAAGGGGCGAAGCTGATCTAACAGGTGATATGTAAACAAGAGCCTGAGCATGTGCCTGTGCAAAACCTGACGAGGCCGACCACAATGACAACTGAAATATTCAGTATTTTTATTTTAAAACTACAACTTTTAATCAAGGTAAGTGTAAGTCAATGAAAAAAAACAATTTTTAGTTTGTAAATCCTCTACAAAAAATAATTCAAATTAATCTATTTAATCCATTTATTTCCCAGCCCTACCTGATTTATTCTTTTTTGTAGTACTTCAGTTTTAAACACGTTTTTAAATGAGGAAAGTGGAAATTCATGGTCACAACTATTCCAGAGGTTAACACCTCTAACAGAATCACATCTTTGCTTCATACTTGTTCTTAACATATGGCCCTTTTCCACGAGCACGCCTTGGCCCTACTCTACTCGGTCCTACTTGATTTGCAGCGTGTTTCCACTAGCCTGGTACCTCCTAAAACAAGCTAGTTTTAGTACCTACTCCGCTCTGATTCCAAGCGAGCTGAGTCGATACTAAAAGATGTCATCACCGACTGCCGGCTACTGATTGATCAGACAATGTCATCATCTATGAGTCATAAGCGTGATGACCTAGCATGCTAGCGGTAGCTACCGTTAGCTTACCCTCATACATCTTTTCTTTGCAGCTCGATTGCTCTCGTCCTCGGCTTCATTCTGTTGTATAGCTTCCAAAACTCTCCTGTGCTTCTCAAGGAGTATTTCTTCTTGCCACCTGCAGCCTTCTCCTTCTTTCCTTTTTTTACTCCGTTTGTGACAAAAAGCCACAGATTGTTTTGTTGCGCTCAAAATGACGTCACCTCAGTGCTGCTCAGTGACACTGCACCACGTTGGGCAGGAGACTGGGGCTAATGGAAAAGCAGCACAAGGCGAGTAGAGTAGAGCCGGGTAGAGTCGAGTAGAGTAGAGTAGGGCTAATGGAAAAGGGCCATTAGTTTTATTTTTATTATTACCTCTGTGAGGAGGTTATGTTACTGCCAGAATCTGTTTGTTTTGTTAGTTTGTGTGTTTGTTTGTTTGTTTGTTTGTTTCTCTGTTAGCAAGACAACTCAAAGAGTTATGGACGGATTTCAATGAAATTTTCAGGAAATGCCCGGATTGGGACAAGGAACAAATGATTAGATTTTGTGAGTGATCTGGATCACTGTCTGGATCCACCATGACAAAAAATGCGATTTTAGTGAATAACTACTGAACTAAAACAGATATCATTATGAATCCAATTTCTAATGGTATGTTTTCATGGTCAAGGAATCTAAATGTTTACATGAAAAAAAGGTAGAGGACTGGGTGCAGGCGGAGGTCAGCGCTCTCTGAGTGCTTTTTTTAGTTATTATTTGTTGCCCTCAAGTCACATCGACTGATTTCAAATAGCTTCTGAGTTGCAGGTCAAAGGAAATTGTCTGTGCTTTATACATCATCTGTGCTATTTCAAATTCAAATAAATCAAAACATTCAAGGGTATTTAAATAAATAAAGTGTTGGTTGGATATATGAAGGCTGATCTATAAATATTTAACAGCTCTTTTCTGCACCTTAAAAACAGAACGAGTGTTATTTTGATGTTTATTTCTCATATCTCCACAGAATAAATAATACGTTGGAGTAACAAAAGAACAATCAAACACCCCCACTAACACATTTAATAACCTTTAACTCCCCATATTTTCTGCATCAGCTGAATTATTCACATTATTTTTCTGTCCTCATGGAGGTGCAGTAACAGCCTGTGGGTGCGTTTGTTTTCTACCTCAGTGCTGCCACGGCGTGGCCGAGCTCGTGTATGACTCCGCTGAGCAGCAGGGCGATGAAGAAGTAGGCCAGCTGACTGGTGGGCAGATTGACACCAGGGACCTACAGACACAGCAGGAGGAGAGAGAGCAGCACATGAAGAACAAAAACACATCGAAGAAGTGAAGCAGCTTTAAGACAAACTGAGACACTGATGCAGGATTTAGAGCCAACAGGCTGGACACGCTCTCCTCTCTGGATCATCCAAACACAAAATCAATCAGCAGAGCAGAAAATCTGCTCCAGCTCAGATCCTGCAGCACGAGTCCAGACCAAGAACTGAAGTCTTTACTGTGGTTTCCTGTAGATTCTGTTTTGAGTTATTGTCTTAGTTTATGAGACAGATTGAGTTTATGATCCAGGACGGACCTCAGATCTTCTGTTTCTTCTCTTTCAGACGTCAAACAGCAAAAATAAAAACATGTGATGCTTCAGCTGTTTGGAAATGATAAGAACTTTAACAAGAAAAAAACTTTTAAACATAATCTAAAACTCATTTGTTCAGTCTAGGTTTAATACTTATGTTTACTAATGTCATTTATTTATCTTTTTTTATTATTATTACTGTTACAATATTCCTATTTTTCCCCAATTCTTCCTATGATCATTTTTATGAATTTTAATGTTTTATTTTCATCATATTACAATTTATTAATTAAGCTGAATTATTTGAGTAATTATCATCACTGTTATTATTTTATTGTTACTTCATTTTGATAAATCTACCTATTACTATTATTATGATCACATTCATATTTCTTCCCCTTTTCTTCCTTTTATCATTGTTGTGTATCTTATTGTTTCATTTTTGTAATTATATTTTTTTTAATTAGCTGATTTATTTAAATTATTATCATCATTATTACTATATTATGTATATTTTTGTACATGGGGTGCTAACCACTATGCCAAACCAGCACCCCATTATTACTATATTATTGCTGTTATTTTATTCTCTATAGATATTTATCTATTGCTATTATTATTAACATATTTTAATTATATTCAATTTTATCTTCCCTTTTCTTCCTTTTATAATAGTTGTTTCTTATTGCTTTATTTTTGCCATTATTACTTTTTATTAATCTAGCTGATTTATTTAAGTTCTTATTGTCATTAGTATTATTTGATTGCGATTACTTTATTTTATATATATGTATCTATTGTTCTTATTAATATAATAAAATTCATATTTTCTTGCATTTTCTTTTTATAAAAGTTATTCATCTAATTGCTTTATTTTTGTGATTATTACTATTTATTAATTTAGCTGATGAATTCAAGTTAGTATTTTAATTATATTATTGCTATACCTTTATTTTATATATTTATCTGTTATTATATTTAATACTATCATATTCAGATTTTCTTCCTTTTCTCCCTTTCACCAATGTTATTTAACTTATTGTTTCTATTTTTAAGAATATTTTTTATCTATTTATACAGTTTCCTGTCAAATGTGTTTTGAGTTATTGTCTTAGTTCATAAAGCAGCAGGCTTCATCGCAGAGACAGGACAGACCTCAGATCTTCTGTTTCTTCTCTTTCAGATGTCAAACAGAACAAAATAAAAACATGTGCAGCTTCAGCTGTTTGGAAATGATGAGAAGAACTTTAACAAGAACAAAACTTTTAAACATAATCTAAAACTCATTTATTCCGTCTGGATCTTACACAGAATGTTTAAACTGAGTGGAAATCATTTTTATTTTCCTCGTTTGTCTCTTATTCTACTCTCAAATTCAGCAATCATTGTTTTAAATACAGCATAATAAACATAAATATATGTTTATCTCATCGCGGCTACAAATTTCCCTTTCTTTGACCTCTGTTTAACTTTTAATCTGATGTTTTTTTTATTTTTATTAAATTAAAATTAATATTTTCCAATCTTTTAATTTGCAATTTTATTACTTTGTCTTTTACTTCCAGACTATTTTTAATTTTTCATAGAAAATATTTTCTCTTTATGCAATTATGTGTGTGTGTGAGTCTCACCTCTTTTTAAAAAATGATTCTTACCTACTTTTTAAAGTAAACAAAAAAATCCATTTAATTTTTCCAAGTCCTGAATTCAGAAATCAGAGCAGCATTTGTACTTCTTTATCTCTCTCTATGTAAATACAGATGTAAACAAAATGGTTGGTACCCTTCCGTTAAAGAAAGAAAAACCCACATGGTCACTGAAACTGACTAAAGAAATAATACATAAAAATTTACTAAAAATCAACTAATGGAAATCAGACATTGCTTTTTAATTTTGGTTAAACAGAATTATTTAAAAAAAACAAACTAGTGAAACTGGCCTGGACAAAAATGATGATACCCTTGACTTAATATTTTGTAGCTTCTTATTGTGCTGCAAGCAGAAGCTGAGCTTGAATAAGATCTTTTTTAACAACATGACTCCCTGGAATAGGGATCAAATCAAATCACAGCATACTGTAAGATCCCTACCCCCAATAACATAAACACATACACATAAACACAACTTCATACTTTGATTTGCTTTCATTGTGACACTTGCACAATCACCTCACTGCATTTAAAGTCTAGCTGCAAAATATGTATTCAGTCCTTTCCTCTGTGTATCATCTTATTATGAAGTCTTCTGAAGTCTCCGTGTTCTTCTGCAGCCGAGCTTTTCTGTGTGGTCTGCACTTTCCTCCCACGCCGAGCTGTGAGCTGCATTTTCTGCGGCTCCCTGCTGAACACGGGCTTATAAATGGCCTTGTAATCGCTGCCCATGCATCACCTGCGCTGGTCCGCGGGGAATAGAGCTCACATCGCCGCGCTGCAGTTTGACACCTCGGTGAATGAAGAAGAACGGCAGAAAAGTGCTAAACGAGAGACTTACGCATAATTAAGGGCAGTTTTTGACCCCTGATTTAAATGCCTGACGCTTCGGATGAACTTTGAAGGACACGTTGACAAAAAAAACCTCTTCAGCTGCTACACTGAGCAACGTATAGATCCACACAATACAGATAGAAATGATACAGAGCTTTAAAATAACTCAAAATCCTATGGACTCTTGGATAGGGTGGAGAACCGTGTTTCAAAATGGGGGCATTGACACTCTTCTTTAACGGCCTCTGATCTTACCAGTGAGGCCCCGACAGATATGGATTTTTTTTGGCCGATGCCAATATTCGGCAGAAAAAAATACTGATTATCAATTAATCGGCCAATTAATTAAAAATACTTATATAAAGTGAATTCAAAAAAGTTTTGGTCCCAAAACACATCAATGACTATGAGTTAAAGGCAGAACATTTTATGGTTTTATGATACTTCGTCTTTTAGTCTTTGTTTAACTTTATAACAGAGAGGACATTTAAAGTACAATAACAAGTGAACAAGCATTAAACGTCTGGGAAATTAATTTATATAACTTTTAAGAAAAAGTCACTCTGTATCTTGTACTTCTTGTTGATGAAAATCAGAGGTAGATCATAGTACAGGTAGAACAAATTTCTAAAAGTTGTAAACAGGTAACTGAGAGCAAAGCAACAAAAGTACTAAAGTAACACTCTTTTCATGGGCATCTTTATATTTCTTATCTGCAGCTTGAAAGTACAAAATAAAAGAGTGGGCAAGACTGCAGTACGTTACTGCAGAATTAAATAACCTTTAAAAATGTACATATATAGATTATTTATTAACTCTTTGTAACATCTGTCTTTCAGTCCCAGAGTCCTCATTAGTGCATCAGAAGTATATTTTAGTTCAGGTAGAAACACTTTTTTATTGCAAATGTGAGATAACGCTAGGAAATCCAAATACTTTGTGGGACACGGCACATACTGCACAAACTTCTTTAAACTGGCTGATTTAAGTCCCAAGCTACAATGAAGTCTCCCCGGGATAAGTCTGCTGCTGATGTCATAGAGCTCTGAGGAGCTATGCTAACACTAGCATAGTTAGCTTGCTAGCTAGTTAGCTTAGCTGCTGTGTTGAGGACAAGCTGATGAAGCCAGATTTCTGTAACAATCATCACAGAACAGTCACGAATAAAACAATCCGCTGCCACCAGAAGGTCCAATTGATCATTTTTTTAACAGATGTGGTGTCGGTCAAGGAAAACTCTCCGGTAGCACCGATCTGCTACTTCCGTAGCCAAACTAGCAGAGAGCCCGGTGGTCTCGCTATGTCCACCAGCAGCAGGACATTGTGCTACCACTGAAAGTAGCTCATTATGTCAAACCTTCGGCTAAAAAAGAGCAACTCCATTTGAGTGTAGGCGAGTCATCAAAACACACAGCATCAGCAAAGAGCTCAGACCTGCTTCAACAACGAGCAGCAACATCTTTCATAGCGTCATCATACTGCACACAGAGCTTCAACACTGAGCAGCGTTTATTGCACTGTTACTGCAAAACTCTGGCCGGTGTTAAACACTTTGAAAAGAGCTATAATCCGCCGAAATAGCAGTCGGGCGGATGTTACCAACTCACGCAATAATCAACGGAGACCTGCATAAGCTGTAATAACTAAGATACGTTGTAGTGTAGCAGTAGTATTGTAGGAAATTGGGTTTCTTTTTTAGGATTTCAGTAAAAAGTGAAATGAACATTTCAGCTCCAAGGTATTAGAAATGTCTAGCTATAATTTGTGTTTTCAGGCATTAAAGGGCTGAATTAAAATTTTAATTTTAAACACAACACACAAAACTTCTTAAAGACCAGACAGTATAGCTAAGCAGAAATAATTAAGCATGCATATCTGGGACTTCTGGACACACGCAAATCTTTACATCCATCAAAGGATTAATATGAAAAGGAAAATTATACTTAAACAAAATAATAACAATAATGTTAAGTTATCTTCTACTATCACTGTATCATCTTCTGCTGTTGATCTACTTCTGCAGTGGTTTGTGCAGTGGAGATGTGACGTTCACGAGTGCATGCAATTTGCATGAAAGAATGGCTCTCAAAACATAGTCATCCAGTTAAATGTGTACATACCACCACCTGCAGGGCCTGATGACCCGCCATTCGAGGGTTATTGGTGGTCATCTGAGCGAGTGTCTGCTGCAGGGTCTTAATCAGCAGCACCACTGAGCCCACCATGGCGATGATACCAAAAACCAGACCACCGCTGAACCTAAGAGAGGAAATACTGATGTTAGAAAAGGGCAATTACATTAAGCAATACAGCTGTCTCAAACTCTGTGGCCTTTTAAATGTTCTGAATGCAGCTGATGATAAAATTAAAATGAACAGTGCAGATGAAAGTATGAAGAAAGTGTGGTCTAAAGCAGGGATACATATATTTTACTTTCTATATAATACCAATTATCAGACAAAACAAAGTACAACAACACACAAGAGTACAATAAGGCTGTCTGATTATTCCAATTAAAATACACTTACATGGAACATCTGACAATAACAATACATCAAGACTTAAACAGAAAAGACACTGTGCTTGTTTGATTGTCAGAGAAAATCAAGGTCTCTATGGATGAGGAGTTAATCTAACACCGATCCAGAAAAAGGTCCCCTAATTCTCTGAACCAGTAGCTGCTATGAAGGATTATTTGAGACTAAAAGTGTAATTTTGGTTTAAACAAGAGCATCATCAATCAAATAATTCCAGTATCAAAACTTCACATGGACAGGGCTTTAGTGAAAAAAGAACCAAACCAAAGTCTGTTTTGTTTCCATAACTTTGGCTTGACAAGAGAAAAACCTTCACACTTCTACATAGAATTGCTCTTAATCTAAAAAAACAACAAAATTAAGTCACATACATTACATATGTATATGAACATTACACATATACATTTTATTTTAAAAAAATTATTGATGCTGAGCAAGAGAATCCGTTGAAACATGTTTCACACTTTTGCGCTAAAATACACATGTACATGTACAAACAGGTCCGATGATCATGCTCTGAATTATCGATTACAGCTATGGTCAATGCTCCTAAAGAAGCACTTCTGAGGAGTTTAAGGGTTCACTACCACGCTCAAGAGCACGTCAGGAAGTCAGGTGGCACCTCTTCAACTTAACAAACCAACTCCTAATGCTCACCTACAGAGAATTAGCTTAGCTCAAGCACTGGGAGTCAATGGGTAGTGTTAGCCTGCTTCTGCATACAGCCATCAGATAAATGTTTCAGCAACTCAACATGTCCCTGTGAACTTGTGACTTGTGTTTTTACCGCTTTATTTTACATTGTTTGTTTTCAGACTAAGAATAGTACTTTATGTAATTTTTGAAATAAATACAAACAAAACTAGACCGCAAGGCACACTAAGGACTAGGGCTGGGACGATACGCTTTTCTACCCATTTGATTTTTTAGGTGGTGATTCGATTTGAATTGCGATTCTACGATATTGCCGATTTTTGCAATCTTTAGTTCATTTTTTTTAACACCAGCAAAAAAGATGAACATTGATGATGTCTACAGACTATATCAGGAAAAATATGCATCACATATGAGTCTGTTTTTAGGATTTATTCAGCGATATATTTTAACCAGCTGTTTAAACTCTCTTCAAAGGCCTAGATTGCATTTAGAAGTGGCTTATTTACACAGACTAAAATGAAGCAATTAAATTTGCCAAAAAATCCATTTTTGAACACGAAAATCCATCTAAAAATCGTAGGAAAAAAATCCCGATACTTACGTGAATCGATTTTTTCTCCCACTCCTACTAAGGATGGGCTTGTAAGTAGGTCAACAAAACAAAGCCTCTGTTTATGAGTAGAAGATTTTTGGTACAAAGGCCGACATTGTAAGAGGATGAGGATGATTTCTTGGGGGTTGAGTTTTGCATGTATTTCTTGTAACAATACCAAAAAGCTGTTATCTTAGTCTAAAAATAGATAATGCCACATGTTTGTAAATAAAATAAGTCACAACAAGCTCACAGGACTGTACAGAGTTGCTGAAGAGTTTGTCTGATGACTGTAGTAGGTAGAGGCAGGCTAACATTACCCAATGACTCCCAGTGTTTTTGAGCTACGCTAATTAGCGGTGGGTGAGGTCTGCCCGTCTCTTCCATGTTACTGAACACGCTGTCAAAAGAATGGAGTCTATCTGTTTGTCATGGACTCAAGAGTGAGGTAAGACATGAAAACAAAACTAGCAACTGTGTTTTCATTAAACTTTATGCTACGTTTGTATAACTCAAGGCCCTCCAGACTTGCTGGAGAAACTGTTGCATTTCCTGAATTTCCCTGATGAAGCTGGGTTTACAGCAGAAACAGAATCAGCAGTATAAACACAAACAGCAGAGATTCTTACTCTACAGACTGGAAATACCTCTGCTGGCCCGCCTGTATTTCCCCTTACCATCGCTCCATTTACTGCTAACTGTTACCTTCCTCTCTTCTTGAGGACAAGTGTGAGCAAGAAGTCAGAGAATATTCTGATTGGACTGCACTAAAATATCAAGATTTCAAGGTTTCAAGTTTTATTCAGACTCCGGTTTGTTCAAGCTGACCACCTAAAATGCTCCCATAGTAACTTAAAGACAGAACTTTGGGCTTTGAACCAGTGATGAAATGTTTAGTAAAATGATGAGGTTAAGGGTGAATGACCAGTAAAAGAGCAGGCCTCACCACAGGTGCAGGGCTCTGGGGTTGATCCGGGCACAGTATGCAAACAGTCGGTTGAACATGGTGGTCTGCCATCTCACATGGAAGGGAGACAACATCAGGCCTCGGCTCGCCAACCATGACTCATAGCTGATCCGATGTGTCACTGAGGACTGAGCAGAAAGATGGAAGAATAATTGTATTATAGTTGTTATATAAATAAGAGAATGAATGAATGAATGATAGATAAAAAAAATACAGCATCGTATTAAGTTTGTAGTCCAGAAATGTTGGCATCGACACTTTCACTTTTTCAATTTCAAATGTAACTTTGTAAGTAAAACTTTAGACTGTTTTTCATTTATTGATGTTCTTCAAAGTGGTAGACTCCAAAATGTGCAATGCGGCTACCGCGCCCAAGGCGATCACTTCAATTGTTGCTTGTCGTCAAAGATGAAAAAAGTGGATCTTTTCAGGCGATGTCGTGTGTGGTCGTGCAGCAACAGCCAATCAGCGGTGTGTGGGTGTTTGACAGTACCCGAGATGGACAGCTTTAATTCTGGACTACAGAGTAACAATCTATGTCCATGTGGCAAACACCCAGACGTCACTGAGCCACAGCAATGGCCAACAGTGACCAAAGTAAGGTATTTACACACAAGATGCGACTTCAGTGGGCAACCGGATTACAGTTGCAAAGTCACACTCGGTGTGAAAGCAACTTAACAACGTCAAACGCATGTCACAGCACAGATAACTGCCTCTGCAAGTTTCCAGTGTTTCCACTCACTGAAGGTTGTGCAGTAGGCACCTTCAATCTGTCATTCATCAAAAACATTTATTTTGTGTTTGTCAAACTTGACATAATCAATTTCAAGTTTTTTTTTGTTTTTTTTTAAATGTATTTTTTGGGCATTTTGTGCCTTTATTGATAGGAGAGAGACAGTGGATAGGCTTGTGAAAGGGGGAGAGAGAGTAGGGGAAGACACTCTGCAAACTGGTCACAGGTGGGATTCGAACCTGGACTGGCAGAAGCACGTACATGGGGTGCCTGGTTGCTAACCACTCCGCCAAACCAGCAACCCAATTTTAAGGTATTTTTGATTGATATTTTATTCACAAAACTTTCTGCCTTTTCTGACCGACTTGATTTTGTTTAATTTTATGTTGCTACATAATTAACTGTTCACTTTTTTAACACTCAAATCCCACACCACGAAAATATCTTTTTTTGTTCATTCACAATTTTCTTTGTTGCTCGAAACACTAACAGTGTTAATTATTTAATATGTTCTGTTTTTTTAAAAACAATAAATATCCCTGAATTAGTTGATGACTTCTGCCGAGCAGTTTAACTGGCAACTAAAGGTGTAGTCAGCTATGTGGGAGAAAACGAGTGGAGGGTTTGTTGATATTCGAATTTAGACCCGGCTCCCGAAAGCTGATGGACGTGCATCGTCATGGAAACGGCTGTAGAAACTGCGTAGCTGACCAACGTAGCTAAGGTAGCCCCGACTCATCAGACAACTGGACTGACAATATTGATAACATCACAACAACAGCACATTTTGGCAGATTAGACAATAAGATGAATGTCCTATGGCTGTTACTGTTATGTGAAGCACCACAAAGCTAATGTTGCTTACCTGTCCAGCAGAAAGACGGCGAGATCCGCGTCAGTTTTCAGGTCTTTAAATTGGCGGAGTTCCCTCCACCGTCAGAAAACAACACCAATGTTGACCCGGGTCTTTGCTCTTTCATGGTCATAGCCCTTTTTTTCACTTTTCACTTATCTGACCTTTTTCTTTTGGGCTGTTTTTCAGCCATTGCTACTGCACATATTGTATCTCTCTCTTACGCTAACTGCGCACGCTACGCAACTGACAACTCCCCCTCCCCCCTCTGTCCGAGCTGTGCATGAGTATGATCGCCCCCTGGATGTGGGGGGGTGTACCCTGTTTTGGTAACTCGCCCTGAGCCCCAGTATTTACCTGCTGAAATTCAGGCCCAAGGCTGTGTATTGAAACCAGACTTTTTTTTCAACATGCTGTCAGTGGGGACATCTTATGGATGGAGAGGAGAAATACGGTGAATTTGACAAATAGTGCATTAGATTAGAAGATCGCTGACTACACCTTTAAACGGTTTTTGATTCATCCTATTCTCAACATCAGTTATCAACAGAAAGGAATGAAAAGTGTAATCATGAAAGGAAGTGGTCAGTTTCAGTGAAGTGGAGGTGTTGTGCTCTTGATAATATCAGCATTGATTGTGCATCCCTAGTGAATAAAATTGTGCTACACTGCCCTCCGTATCATATCTTTCCTGCGCTGTTATGTATAATTTTGTCATATTTTTATCAACACACACCCCTATTTTACAGCAGGACACAGCATGAGCACGTGCAGACCTGGATCAATGAGCAGTATTGATCACCTGATTTTATTGACATTATTTTTATTTACACTAGCATCACTTAGCTACCCCCTTCAGACCCCGAAAACACCCCCCACTCACCTTCAGCAGCGTGTCGGCCAGGTAGACCGCACACCAGCCCGCCATCACGCAGACCAGCAGAGACACGGGGATCATGGTCTTCAGCGTTTCCTCCACAGACAGTCAGACTCCATCACGGCCACGTCAGCCGTCCGCCATTTTACCCACCACGTCCATATTTTAATCCAAATCTTCGAGGAAATAAGGGTTTATATGAAAAGATGCTCTGCTCTGAATGAAATGAATCGTCAGCACTGTGCGACACACTTCCGGGTTGCGTTTTGTCTTCTTCTTCTGTTTAAAGAAAAATCAAAGGAACGGAGCACTGCCGCCACCAAGTGTTCACCAGGAGAACTGCTCCCCGGAAATAATGAAAAACTTGAGAAAAACTACAAATATTTGAAATAATTTCACTTTTCATAAAAACTAAACGTGAATGAACAATGTCAATATATTTTTAAACACAAATCGTGCCTATTTAACTTATATCATAGGTCCAAATTCAGGTATTAAGACTCAAATTCACCAACTTTCATATTCTACGGAGAATCAAAGGGGATTGAAGAAATTTAAAAACTCTACAAACATATGTGTACGATTAAAAAAAAAAGCCTAACCATCATCAGATAGCCAACAGCAGAGGCACATTCATCTTAAAATGCTGTTGGAGCGATTGAGGATAATCAAAAACATTGAAAGAAAAATAATTTTGTTCTTTTTGAGTTCTTTTGTGTTGTTTTGTTATGTATATGTCTATCTAGTAAAGATAGATAATAAATAATGATGGATTTAACAATAACCTCTAGCGTTTTAAACCCTACACAGAAGATGTTAGTTCTTTTGGTTTGGAGTTATTATTTTTTCTACCTTAAATCACTGACAGAAACAATAGCAGATGTGCTATGTTTTTTTATTGTTTTTTTTAATTAACAACTGAAATATTCCTGCATTTACTGACTTCTGCCAAACAGTTAAGCTGGGAGTTAAAGGGTTAATATTCAGGAAAATATATGTTTTTTTTTTTACAGCAGGAGCCACTTACAGTGATACACCAAAACTTTGTGACCACAAGATAATATTATTGAAACTTTTAGTCTTAATGAGGAGTTACTCCTAGCAAAAGATAGATAGATAGATAGATAGATAGATAGATAGATAGAGAGATAGATAGATAGATAGAGAGATAGAGAGATAGAGAGAGAGATAGAGAGATAGAGAGATTGGATATTCCTTTTTAAGTCTCACAGGGTGGAAATTCCTAATTTACAGTAGCTGCAGGATACAAAGAAAATAAGAATAAAACTTCAAATAAAATAAAAACAATTTATAGCAGCAATCCCCAACTGGCGGCCCGGGGGCCACATCAGGCCCCTCAAGGCTTTCCATCTTGCCCTCTGATAATCATTATACAAACTTTGTATTACTACAAAAATCAGGAATTTAAGAAAAATCATATTCTAAAATTAACGAAAGAAATCTCAAATAAAGTATGATTCAATTCTTGGGCTTCTAACTTTTCAACACATGACTTGTACTTTAATTTTAGAGTTCTGACTTTTTTTTAACATAATTCTAAATTTGAAATCAGAATTTTGGCTTTTTTTTCACAGACTTTAAAACAAGTTAACCTTTGATTTTCTCTTCTTTTCTGTTGGTCGTTTTTGGCCCTTAAGGTCTTCAGTGTTTGCAAAATTAAAAAATGTGCAGGGTAAAAATGTGTTTAAAGGATTTTGTTTGTCCATTAAATACCCACAACTGTCAGTGGACACCCCATGTGGCATTATATTTTAACAGGATCGGTTATTTCATTAAAATTGTTTGTGTATAAGTGTGTTGATTATTACTGTTTTTTTTAATCTGGCCCCCAACGCATATGCAAAGAAAAAAAAACTGGCCCATGTGCAAATGTAGTTGATGATCCCTGGTGTATAGTAACTGGTATTTCCAGTGCTTATGTCCATGTTTAATATTTTACAGATGGAAAATGTTGTATGTTATTAATAGAATTATCGTGGTTATGTACATTCATGATATTTCACAAATGGAAAATGTGAGACATAACCATCCTGTCTGACAAGGCACTGTTGTTTTTTTCTGAACGTCAATCAGAAAATGCTGCTTTATGTTTTAGAGCCTCAAAAGTGAAGCCGTAAATGTTGTATTATTGTTATAATGCAGCATAAATATAAAGATATACAGCATTTTTTTTTTAATTTCATGTCGGATAATGTAATTAAAATACCTCTTTTAATACTTTATTTGACTTAAACCTCCCGCTTTCAAGAAAACCAGATAAGAGGAAGGGCTTGAGTGGTTTTAGTGGCAGTAAGATTGATTTAAAAATAAATATATTCTGTCTTTCCAATGACAGCAGGATTTGGTCTGAGTCCCTTGACACTGCACTGGAAAGCTGTTTTCATCAGGCTGTATCGTGCTGTTTCTGAGCATTCTTGAGCTAATTAGTAGTTTTTAGAAACCTAATATGTTTCTGTTATTAGAAATGAGCTGGTGCCATCATTCAGGCTTCATTCATCCCACAGAGCCAAAGAGAGCACGGCTTCACCATGAGCAAACACTGTGCTATCCACTTCTTCATTTCAGTCCAGACAGCATTGATCGCTAACGCCAAGATGGTTACATGAGTTTCAGTCATGAATAACTGGAGCATGTGTTAATTACAATAAAAGCTCGGCTATTAATACAGTCAGCCGGAAGACGAATCCATGTGCTGAGGCTGTTGTCAGAGATTAAGCAGCACACGTTTTTCACAGTTCTTCTCGGTCCAAGTCAGCTGTTTGAGATGATAGCATCTGCCAAGTTACTTTCATTAAGAGTGACTTTCTGACTAATAGACCACCACTGTAGAGCGTGGTTACTTGGAGCGTGGGCGACTACTAACATCATCCAGTGAAATATGATCTATAGGCTCCAACTCTTGTGATGTCTGAGTGAACTGCATCAACATTCAGCTTCATCCACAGCAGTTTAAAGTTTCCTCAATCTGTTTATGGCCACATGAGTCAGGCTGGAAGCTGGTTTTCTTGTCTCATCAGAGTCAGACCATCAACATTTATCAGTGTCCTTTTACTTTCCTGACCTTTTGGTTTGATGAAACTCAATATCCACACCCACACTCTCATTCTTTATTAGAGCAGCTAAAAGCCACTGCAGCTCTGTGGACCCTGATCCATTACTCTGTGCTCCATTAAAAGGGCTGGTGCTGCTAGCATGTGTTAATTACAATAAAAGCTCGGCTATTAATACAGTCACGGAATGAAGAATCCATGTGCTGAGGCTGTTGTCAGAGATTAAGTAGCACAAGTTTTTTCACAGTTCTTCTGCAGTTTTTCATTATTTTATCTGTTTAGATGATAGCATCTGTTTAAGTCATTTCATTAAGAGTGACTTTTATCTAATAGACCACCACTGTAGCTTTACTTGGACTCACTACTAACATCATCCAGTGAAATATGATCTATTTACTCCAACTTTTATGTCAGTGAACTGCATCAACATTCAGCTTCATCCACAGCAGTTTGATTATTATTCAGTCTGTTTATTCCACATGAGTCATTAAGCTATTATTATTGTTATTATTAGTCAGACCATCAACATTTATCAGTGTCCTTATTATTATCCTGACCTTTTGGTTTGATGAAACTCAATATCCAGACCCACACTCTCATTCTTTATTAGAGCAGCTTATTATTATTAGCCACTGCAGCTTATTATTATCCATTACTCTATGCTCCATTAAATTACTGGTGCTGCTTTCATTATTATTATTATTATTATTGATATTATTATTATTACATCATCACCATTATTATTACACACACATACTACATACAGTTTGAATGAAGACATTATTATCTTCATTATTATTATTATTATTAGCATTATTATCTATTATTATTATTATCATTATTATTATGTTTATTATTATTATTATTCTATTTATCATTATTTTATCTTTTTAATTTAGCTGATTATGTTTAATCATTATTATTATTATTATTATTATTATTATTGTAATTTTTATCTTATTATTATTATTAGAGATTATTATTATTATTATTATTTATTATTATTATTATTATTATTATTATTATTATTATTATTAATTATTATTATTATTATTAAATTTAATATTATTTATTTATTTATTTTCTATTTATTTACTTTATATTATTATTATTATTATTATTATTATTATTATTATTATTATTATTATTATTATTATTATTATTATTATATTATTATTATTATTATTATTATTATTATTATTATTATTATTATTATTATTATTATTATTATCATTATTATTATTATTATTATTATTATTATTATTATTATTATCATTACTATTATTATTATTATTATTATAATTATTGTTGATGTTATTATTATTATTAATGTTATTATTATTATTATTATTATTTATTATTATTATTATTATTATCATTTTTATTATTATCATTATTATTATTATTATTATTATTATTATTATTATTATTTCATTATCATTATCATTATTATTATTATGATGATGAGGAGGAGGAGGAGGATGATTATTGTTAGTATGATGATGATGATTATTATTATTATTATTATTATTATTATTATTATTATTATTATTATTACCATTGAAGTGCCATAAAAAGTCACTACACTGTAAAATCCAATTAGTTATCATTTTAAAAAGCATGTTTAAACCGGTTGCACTTATTAATATTTTTTACTAACTGTTTTTTTATTCATTAATTTTTTTAGATATCAATATTATTTTTATTGTTTTTCTTGTTATTGTGTTTAATAATTATTGTCATTTTAACACAATTTATTTGACGGATATTAAATATTTGTATGTAGTGTTATAAACCTAACGGCTTGTAAGAAGGTCAACAAATAAAGCATGTTTGCAGTGGTCTGCATCATTCAAAAAAAAATAATTTCACTTAAAAAATAAGTATTTTGCTTTTAAAATTTTTACACATGCAAGTGATTGTTACTTAATAAATACTAGCCATAAAGGCATATTTTTGTTAAATTAGTAAAGTTAACTCATGTTTGCAAGTCAAAGCAGCTATTGGATTTTATAGTGTATTAGCAAAGAGGACCGTACAGAGCTACTGAACGGTTTATCTGATGACTGTAGGCAGAGGCAGGCTAACACTACCCATTGACTCCCATTGTTATAGCTAAGCTTATTAGCGGTAGGCAAGCTCTGCACACACAGATGAAAGATTGGTGTTTTTCTGTCATGGACTTGAGAGGAAAGCAAGGCATAGAAACAAAATAACTGTTGGCCTATCCCTTCAACAAATCCTCGAATAAAAAATCTGAATTTGCATCTGCAAGTCAGGCCGTCATGCTCAAGGGCAAACAAAACAACCAACAAACATACACGTTTAACCTGGCAGCTCATCAACCCACATCAGAAACACAGATGCAAAAAGGTAAAAGTATCTCTAACACAAAAGCTCAGTGTTGAGTCTTATGTTGCTAAAATAAAAACAAACTCAGCTGTTTGACTGTACTGGGGCTGTCCCGTCCAACAGGTGAGAACAGTGTATGTGTGTCTGCAGGCTGTATTTGCATAGTCTGAAATACTTAACAAGCCTGCATTTTGAGCTGGTCATTTTACTACCCAGGCACAGAGTAGATTAGCATCACAGGTGAGACTGGAGGGAGACATGGTTTGATGTGATGAAGCTGGAAAACTTCATGTGAGGAAACACTGCAGGACATCAAGAGAGAGGTTAGTACACACTCACACAAACACCTAGAGGTAGGAAAGTACTCGGTAGGTTTTTATATTTGATGGGCTGATTGCTTGAAATTATTTTAGCAACTATCAACATTGATTTCTTGATTAAAAAATGTAAAAAACATCACTCTCTCTTATGCAAGAACTGACCTGCTCTACATATTGTGGCAGTCTATCTGTAATGGAAGATAATATACAGATAGTCAAACTACATTTATTTTAAGTTGATGATTTTTCTTTTGAATGAAAGATATTTAATTAATGTATGATGATATTTGGGGACATCTGGGTCCCATTTTTGTGAAAATGGAGGTAGTGGTTAGGGTTTAGTTAGTTACACAACATAAGAGTCCATAGATTATGGTACTCTGGCTCATATTAATTTTGGATGATAAAACCCTCCAGTTTTCATTACAAGGCACCCCTAATCCAGCTGTATTCTCTTCCTGTCCAAGATATTCGGTGAATGAAAGATGATATTTGGGGATGTCTTGGGTCCCATTTTTGTGAAAATGGAGGAAGTGGGTTAAGGTTTAATCATATTCACAATATAAAGAGGCCATAGTCAGTCTTTCTCTGGCTCATATGTTAATATTGAATGATTGCTAATAGGGGTGGTAGACAGGGCCGGACTGTTCTGGATACTCAACTTCAGGAACAAGACAATTAAAACTAGAGCAAATTTATATTATTCTGACACGTCTTAGAGCACCGGGCTGTAAGTAGAGAAATATAGCAGGCTACAAAACTACGATACTAAGTTTTCCAAAAATTGCTTGTTGTCACACATCAAAAAATACGGCTACGTAACTAGAAAGAGATACATCACCTCGTCGCTTTGCATCCTGTAAGTTGTTGAAAAAAGAAGTTGTAAAGTAATGCAGAGTTCTGAGGAAGGTCTGGGCTGCATTTTTATTAGCATCAACAAACACACGCTTTGGCTTGGGTCATGTCTTTTGGTGCGTTCCAGTTGTAGTCAGAAGTAGGAATTTCTGAGTTCCGAGTAGGAAACTGCGACTGGAACGTCCCCTAAAGTCTGAATTTCCTACTGGGAACTCGGTGAAACCTCGCCACCCCCGAGTTGACAATGGAAGATGGATGCCCCCAGTGTGAACAGTTATTTAGCTCCTGTAATAATCAATTTATTTGCACTTCTGACTGGGGTGTGTCGCTCTAGATCAGCTGTATACATAGTATTGTTAGACTTATATTTACAAAAATGCTGCCATAGTGATAATCACATTCTTCATGTGATATTTGTGAACAACAACACAGGGCGTGCTAACAACAGCTAACAATAGCCTGGTAGATCGGCATGTTTTTTTCCGACTTCAACTGGAACGCTGATAAGTCGGAGATGATGTCACTCCCAGTTCCGAGGTTACTGGAACGCAGCATTACGACAGTCGCCGCGTGTGCTCATGGGTAGCAGAGTCTTTATGTCGTCAGAAACAGATTCTCTTCACAGTCCCTTTAAAAGCTTGATTTTAGTCTGTGTTGATAAGCCACTTTAAAATGCAATCCAGGCTTTTGAAGACAGTACAAACAGTTGGTTAAAATATATTTCTGAAAAATCTTAAAAAACGGACTCACATGTGATGTGTGTTTTTCCTGATAAAGTCTGTAGGCATCATCATTGTTCATCTTTTTTGGTGGTTTTAAAAAAAGCTAACTAAAGTTTGCAACAGTCAGTAATATCATACAATCGGAATTTATATCGACACCTAAAGAATCGTAAAAACAAAAAAAATTCTCGTCCCAGCCCTGATTGTTAAGGTGTGTTCACCAGCACAACAAAGTCTAATCCAGCTGTACTCTCTTCTTGTCCAAGACACCATAGAGCTCCTGCCTCTAAAAAGCTAAATTTTCACCAAGAAGTTTGGTTCAGTTTGGCTAGTACTGGACACAAATACAGGTGTTTCCACTGTCAAATCCAGGGTGCAGAACTTACCAAACCAGCCCTAAAGAGAAGAGCTAATGGAGCGTTCCAGTTGAACTGGGAGGTCGGGATTTCCGGGCTCCAAATTGGAAATTTCAACAGTAACGCACCCAGAGGTCAGAATCTCCTACTAAGAACTCAGGGAATCATCACCACCCCCAAGTTGACAATCAAAGACGGCTGCCTCCAGTGCAAACAGTTATTAAGCTCCTGCAATAATCCGTTTATTACCACTTATGACTAGTGTGTGTTGCACTAAATCAGCTGTATACACAGTATTGTTCGACTTATGTTTATAGAAATGCTGCCATAGTGATAATCACATTCTTCATGTGGTATTTGTGAGCACCAATGCAGGGCGTGCTAACAATGGCTAACACAACAGCTGACACTAGTCTGGTAGGTCGGCATGTTTTTTTCCAACTTTGTAACCAGAAAGCCGATAACTCTGAGATGACGTCACTCCCACTCCCCTCTTCACAGTACCGATGTTAATGGAACGCGGCATGAGGTGCTGCGGTCCATGACTTGGTCACAGAAATAACCAACTCCCATTTGACAGCAGCTAAAATGGAAAAAGATGCCTCGCCATGTTCAAATGAGCTGTGAATAAGCCAGGAAATAATTCTCCATGCAGTCGTGGAGTACTGGAAGTTCTCCATCGTTGCTTTGTTAACAATCTTGCACATTTAAGTAGCCGGTGTGACCCTGTCTTCCCGTCTCACATCCCCACCCACAAGTGAAGAAACGCCTGGTGGTAGAAACACAAACAAAATCAGGATTTATCGCTTCAAACCGGACCACTAGCAGAAACAAGGCTTAAGACCCTCTTCCCCACATGGGCTCAGTCTGTTCTGATATGTGTGCTGTTTGTTGATTGGTTAGTTCAGTACTGCTTGCCACCATGTTGTCAACAACTCTGCATTCATCCAGCCATTTCTGCTCTCTACTGAACTTGCTAGTCATAGAAAAAATGTTTTATTTTTTTTAAATGTATTTTTGGGCATTTTTTGCCTTTGTTGATAGAAGAGAGAGACAGCGGATAGGGTTGTGAAAGGGGGTGAGAAAGTAGGGGAAGACACTCTGCAAACTGGTCACAGGCGGGACTCGAACCTGGACCGGCAGAAGCAAGTACACGGGGGTGCCTGGTTGCTAACCACTCTGCCAAACCAGCACCCCAGAAAAAATAAATTTAACTGCAGATAGTACAACTGTATGATGTCACACTGGTAGGTCGAGGGGTGTTACAAGCTGTTTCAAGCAGCTACAGACACCGTAAAGAGAGGGAGAGTCCACATCCCTGTACTTCTTGTCTTGTGCATATAAGGGCTTATTATGTGAAGGAGACATGTTAACCAACTACAGGGCATTTTAGACTTATAAAAGCATAACATGGGCTGTTTAAATAATGAGGTTATGTTTTTGCTGTAGTATGTTTGTTTGTTTGTCTGTTTGCACAAAAACTACTGATTTTGGTGGCAATCCAGATAACCGCCATTAGCAAACAATCGTTTTTGCTCAATAACTGTCTAAGTTATGATGATATCAACATGATTCTGAGTTCTAGCTGTGGGTTTTCAAGGCCAGTGAATCATTTTATGATGGCAACTTTGTCATGTAACTGTTGCTTTTAGATGTTACAGATATATGTGCGCTACCTTGGTGTAAGTCTGTGCTGTTCGAGTGCTTTCTGGTCAGTTCTGTTTCAAGCCTGTCCAGTCGTTAAGGTCAGGTTGTGCATTTTGTCTGTTATTATCTGCAGAAAATGTTCATGTCTGCAAATATTGATGACACACTCAATACAGCAGGAAATGACACAAACTGTGCGATGCTGGTTACATTCTGATCATACCGTGCATTAGGCCTGTGCTCAAAATATCGATACACCAAAATTAGCTATGCAATCCTTGGGGATATGTGCATCGATACAGATCCTACAGAATCGATACAGCGTCAATGTTTCAGCAGTTGCTGTCAATACACTTTGGCTCACAATGGCACCGTTCAAAGTAGAAGCCAAGCTACATGATAAAGCACTTGTTCCAAAAATGGACTAAGGTCTACCGTCTTTTAGGGCCTGAATTTGAGTTTCTTAAAGGAGACATATCACGCTGATGCATGATTTAACACTTACATATAATATAATAAATTTGAAAACAAGACCTTACAACCCCTTAATTTTCAAAAAAATGAGATATTGTATTTTTTCTGATATCCTAGAACGAGATTTGATGCCTCTGAAAATAGGTCATTGCGAGATGTCCGCGAGATTTCAAACGTTGTGACGTCGCGAGGTACCTTTCTTTTTATTGGAGTAATCTGATAAAACACTTCCTCCTCTGTGATGTCCGTTAGCCACAAAACCGTCACCGAGGAACACATCCACCAGCAGGGGTATACAGATCCCTAGCTCACATTCACTCATTACCAGCTCTGGCCTGTAGGGGGACTCAATACGCGGTCGCTGCTTTGAGCCTGCCGGAAAATACAGCAGAAGAAGAAGGACAGGCTGGCTCAACCCCCGATAGAACTGACCAATCAGAGCACAAAGAGCTGTGACGTTGCGAGGTAACTTTAGGTCATCCTCAGATCCGAGTGTTTCAACGAGAGCTTGATAATGGCCTAAAATGAGGATTTTGAGAACGCTATTGTGGGGCAATGAAGGAACTAAATGACTTGTATCGAGGGCAGAAATGCTTTGCAGGCATCCTAGTCTGGCATAGTGAAAAGGAGAAACAAGCAGAGTCAACCAAGCAAAATCACACCTGACGCAAATTATTCAATCAACTGGATTGTCTTTACATGGTTGATTTGTTGGATCAGGTGTGTTCTTGCTTGGTTGGAATGAAAACCTGCAGCCACAGTGGCCCTTTACTGGATCAGTTTGACACCTGTGTTGTAGGATCAATTAAAACTCGTCCTTGTTTTGTTTTTCTTAAAAAGAAAAGCAAAACTTGTCTGGAATTCTGTTAAAAGTGTAGTCAACATTCCAGACTAAGGTGTATTGGGATACATACTGTATCATGGCCTCAGTATCGGGATATTGTATCGTATCGTGGGGTTGATGAAAATACCCAAGTCTTCTGTGCATCCCTGTCCCACTGATGTGAAATAAATGGACACATCTTAAGGCACAAACATACTCGTGCTGATCATTCACTCTGTTTCTTATCTGATGGCATGGTTACCATTCAGGGAGCAGCAATGAGCCTCTCTGAGCCAATCAGGACGAGCGGAAACAGGTCAGGTAGCCGGAGAGGACCTCAGAGGGTCTGCAGGCCGGGGAGAGCAGCCACACACACGACAGGAGGCGAGAGAGAGGGAGCACCTCCTGGGCCTGTCCATGTGCATCAGCGTGTTAATGTTGATATACCAGCAGGATCACTTATGTGTGTGTCAGTGAGAGTCAGAGCAGAAATAGGGCAACGCCATTTTAGTCACAGAGATGAGGAGAGGCGTTTTGAGGACTCAAGTGTCACAGTTTGATGAAGACGCAGCGGAAAAATGACCATGAATGCATTTAGTAACAGCTGTGTGCACGATCAGACGGTGTTTAGGTGATTCAGTTACATGACTTTTTTTTACCCATTTACATTTTAACTCATATATGCAAGAAATCTATAAAAATAATTTATTTAGATTTGAATCTACAAGTGAGCCTTACTGGATTAAATATTTTGTCCAACATATTTAAAGTAATAATAACCATAAGAAAATTATAAGTGCAGAAGAGAATGTTCAAAGGAAGAAGGAAGGCCTGTGTTTTTGTGTCTGTTTGTTTGTCTGTCTGTGAGCATGATAATTCTGTGAGAAGAGGTTACATTTTGGTGGTGATATGAAACAGGAAGTGGATCCAGGATATTTTTTAAGGAGCTGCTAACATTGCAGGACAGGATAGTTCTCAGTTTCACTAAACTGGTTTGTCTGCTAAGATAGATAGATTGTTTGGCAGACCGATAGGTCGACAGATAATGGCCTAGCTTGCCAGCTATTTATCAGTCTATGGCCGTTTTCGAATTCGCCTAGTATACTAGTGCGTACTGATTTCACCAAAATGAAGTATTCAGTATACTGTATGCGAACAAAAGTGAAGTTGCAGTATGAAAAAAATACCTGGAAGATGTACTGATTCAGGAAAACAATTCACAATATGCATTGGACCAGTCTGCTTCACCAATTGTTACCCACAATGCAAAGTGGCTGAAGCCAAGCTTCAACAACCGGAGCAGCACAAGAAAATAAACATATGAGCCACGATTCGTAACGGCCAGATGGTGGTGTTATGTCCATCCTATACCTGCGGCATTATTAGCGTAAACCACAGTCAAGTCTGACATTTTACCGTTATGTTCTGTATTTTTCCTCTGTATTTCCACCACCTTAAATGTTCCTGCTTCTCCTCATTCTTTATACTGTATTGTGCATGTGATGTTTATTCTTGAACTGTTTTTCTTTTAAGTGGCCATAATACGCCCTCGTACACCATCACACAAAGGTATAAATAATTCCTCTCCGAAATAATACCTATTCTCCACCATTGACTGTTTCATATAAAATGCTGCTTCTGGCATTATCTTTGCAGATTAATAACTGAAATGGTTTATTTGTTTTGTACAATTAAAATTAAGTTTGGGAAATAAATAAGCTGAAGCCTACTTCCGCTTTGCTCAAACTGGAAAGCAGCGTACCATACTTCGAAATAAACCTAACAGAACAGTCATACTACAAACTACATTCAAGTGAAGTAGGCAGTATGCAGTGCCTACTACATAGGCCTACTACTTTCATACACAGTATGTAGTAGAATTTGAAAAATGGCCTTTCAGTCTATATTTTATCTGCTTCTCTGTCTGTCTATCCATCTGCCTGATTGTTTACTCAGGTATCTGTCTATCTATCTATCTATCTATCTATCTATCTATCTATCTATCTATCTATCTATCTATCTATCTATCTATCTATCTATCTATCTATCTATCTATGTGTCTGTCCATCTGTCTGGCTTCCCATCTATTCGGCTGTTTTAAGCTGGCAGGGTAGCTAGCACGCATGCTATTTATCCATTCAGCTGCTTATTAGCAATATGTCTGTCTGTCTGTTACAAATGATCTTTCTTCTTGATATAGTTTGGTCACACGAACATCAATATTTCTCTAATTCAAAGCCCGATTAAATTGTAGCTCCAAACAGTAATGAAAGATGATCATAGTATGTATGAGACTTTTTAATTTTAAAACAACAGTGAGGGCTATTAAATATGATTGAGAGTGAATGCTGATCCAAAACACATTACTTATAGCCAAACTGCGGTAATACTTCATTTAATAGCTAAAAGTTTGACGCTTAAACTGACTTATAATTAATTCATCTCCATCTTTACAAATCCAAAGTTTAAATTGTGTCATTAATACTGAGCAGTAGTTTCTGAATATCATTTCAACAGGCAGTTAGACCACAGAAGTTTGTCTGCAGGTATGTTTTGATACCTTATCACACTCATACATGAAGCTAAGCACAAAATTATGATATAAAATATTTGTATGTTACAAAATTAGTGGTGTTTGTGTTTAAATGTTTATGTTTTAAAGTGGTTTGGTCTTGAAGTTCAATAATTCACACACAGGAATGGTTGATCGTATCTCAGGAGTAAAACCCTCATAAAGTGGTTAAAACAGTAGAATCAGAGCTGATGTTTGATGATGTTTTGGTTCGTCACCGTGTGTGTCCATGTGTGCCTAAGAGTGTGTGGATAGAAGGCAGGTCCCCTCTGCGTCTCCATCGTCTATTTTTAGTGAGAACAAATCCCAGATATGAGAGGAATCCTTCTACCACTTACCAAGCAGAGAGAGTGAGAGAAAGAGAGAGGGCAGAGGGAAGAAACGAGAGGGAAAAAGAGATGAAGAGGTAGAGAGGAAACAAGTGTGTGAGCGATGGACACAAAGTGACCCTGCCAACGACGCCCGAGCGAGTAGAAAGCCAAGAATTTGACCTTGCATTCTCGTGTCCCCAGGTAGGTTCACCTGCTTTATTTAGATTTGTCTGAGTGTTTGAATGGTGAGCAGGTTTAGGACTTTATTTTATCTAATTCTATTCAGTGTTTCATGGTTTTTGAAGGATTTTCTGGAAGTTTCCTTTCACAATAGACCGTCAGTCACCCTTTATTCTGGCCCAGGTAAGGTGTGGTAGTTCCTGCTAGTGTGATTGCAAAGAAATCATTTAACTTTTTCAATGAGAAAAACTTACTGGCTTCATTTTAAGAGCTTTAATGGGTGTAGTTTTCCTTATAGGGAAGTTTAATTCAGCTAACTGGAAACTGGAACAGCTGCATTAGCTTGTTTTCCTGCCTACAAAATAACTTTTTATGTTAACTTAATCAGTCTAAAACTTCTTAGAAACAACACAGTCTTGTAAGTGAACATTATCTCTGAAAATATCAGTTGTTTAGATCAGCCTCCCTGGCTGTTTCCTGCCTATATGCTATGCAAAGCTAAGCTAAATGCCTGCTTTCTATGGCTCCATTGTTTTGGTGTAATGCCGTCATATCTGCCAGTCACTGAAGTTGTCTCTGTAACATATGATAAAC
Organism: Scarus forsteni; assembly: GCA_036419115.1. Classification (NCBI taxonomy): domain Eukaryota; kingdom Metazoa; phylum Chordata; class Actinopteri; order Labriformes; family Labridae; genus Scarus; species Scarus forsteni. Next base: position 4,715,172 of record JAZDUH010000007.1, on the reverse strand, counting down.
TCAGGCTGGGCGGGGGAGAGTTTAAAGCTAAAACAGAGTCCTGGTTGTGTAGTGTTATTGTAATTTTGAGTAAAAGCAATGTACGTCTGAGTGGACACCTCGTTAACACGTTAACACCCAGCACCGCATTGGGGCACGTTAACAGTTCATAAATGTGTTCCCCACAGTCTAAGATGTCCCTTGAATATGTTTTTGAAGCCTTAAATATTGGATTTTGGCATATAAATCCCATGTTTCAGTCCTGCTAAGAACAGGCTGTTTCCCGCGAGTTGTGTTCGAGCTTCCCAGCACTGTGCTCTACTGTCTACTGTGGATGCGCAGGCATGCTAAAATATGTCTTCCATCAGAGCCAGCGGAGGGTTGAATAAACTCCTGGCTCTGGAAATGTCCCCAAATGACATAATTAGGGGTTGTAGGACGATAGTAGCCTATCACTGGATAAAATGTGATTTAGCACATATTACATTTAATATTTTAAAGGTACCATGTCCTGCAAAATCAATTATCTTTGCAAATAATGTTGTTAGAGAAGAGAAAAGAAGAGAACATGATACCTTTTAGTAACATCTCACTTCACGGATAAATGCATTGTACTTTATGAAAGAAAGTGAACCTTAAAAACTCTCTGTTTTTACTTCCTGGGGGTTATGATGTCATAGCAATACAGCCTCCACCTACACTTGTGCTTTGTGCTTGTCACAGACAGCTGCCATGACTGTTTTGAAAGTCTGCTCCACAGTCTGTAACCATCAGCCGCTAATCAGCTGCCAACCAGGGCGCATGAGCAAACTACCAGGGAGGTGATTGTTCATTCCATATTTATTTTATTCGAAAATTACATGAAGTGTGGATATTAGTCTAAACATAGATAACATAACGCAATTAAAAAAAAGAGTCACAACAAGCACACAGGACTATTAATAGTTGCTGAAGAGTTTAGCTGATGACTGTAAGTAGAGGCAGGCTTATGCTACCCATTGATTCCTCTTCGAGTGTTTGAGCTAGGCTAATAACACATTATGTTACATCCTTTAGTTTTAGTCTTAAGATCACGAAACGATGTTCAATACGAAACAGGGCTCACGACATAAAATACTCACAATACAAAATAAAGATTATAGAAAATCCCCAACAGTAGGAAGATGTGCAAAAATCTCATTTTCTTTATTTTATTCCCAGTGCAGGCATACACAAAATATTGCTGCATCAGTACAAAATAAATGCTCTTTGAAAAACAGGTCCACACAACAGATTTATTTGACGAAGGAGCGTCAGCTAATTCCTCGACCTTGTCTTCCTCCATTATGAAGCGAGTGTTTTGCTACGGCAGGTGAGGAGGGTAAAAAATCACCAGTCTCAGTGGTGCGCGGCGCCCCTTTGCAGTTTTTATTTCGAGCTTTTATTTCATGCGTCTTTGAATTTTATTTCGTCCTCATTTATTTCGCAAAATTTCGTGGCACGAAATGTCGTTACACCCCTAGTACTAATCTTAGTCTAGAAACAGATAATATGACGTGGTAAAAAATGAGTCACAACAAACACACAGGATTGTTTAGAGCTGCTGAAATGTTTATCTGATGACTGTAGCAAGAGGTAGGCTAGCACTACCCACTGACTCCCATTGTTTGGGCTAAGCTATTTTGTGGTGAGCGAGCTATGGCCGTCTCTTCCTTGTTACTGCACGCACAGTTGAAAGAATGGTGTCTATCGGGAGTGAGGAAGACACGACATCAAAAAAAAGTTGGCCTTTCCCTCTAAAGAGAATATAAGAAGTATATATCAGTATATTCATTATCTAAGCATTTAAGAACATAAATGAACAAGCTTAGAGTGAACACAGTGAAACATGCTTTAGTCTCCAGGGCCTGATAGAGCAAGTGATACCATAGTAACATATGGCCCTTCTCCACTGGTACGCCTTGGCCCTACTCGATTTGCAGCGTGTTTACACTAGCCTGGTTCCCTCCTAAAACAAGCTAGTTTTAGTACGTACTCCGCTCTGGTTCCAAGCGAGCTGGGCCGATACTAAAAGATGACGTCACCAGCTCCCGCTTACTGATTGGTCAGACGATGTCGTCATCGATGAGTCATGAGCGCGACGATCTAGCATGCTAGCGGTAGCTACCGTTAGCTTACCCGTACACGTCTTTTCTTTGCAGCTCGATTGCTCTCGTCCTCGGCTTCATTCTGTTGTATAGCTTCCAAAACTCTCCTGTGCTTCTCAAGGGGTATTTCTTCTTGCCACCTGCAGCCTTCTTCTGCTTTCCTTTTTTACTCTGTTTGTGACAAAAAGCCACAGATTGTTGTGTCGTGCTCAAAACGATGTCACCGCAGTGCCGCTCAGCTGTTTACAACAGCACTGCACCCTGTTGGGCAGGCGACTGGGGCTAATGGAAAAGCAGCACAAGGCGAGAAGAGTAGAGTAGGGCTAATGGAAAAGGGCCAATAGTGTAGTAATACAAATATATGTACAGTACAGGCCAAAAGTTTGGACACACCTTCTCATTCAATGTGTTTTCTTTATTTTCATCACTATTTACGTTGTAGATTCTCACTGAAGGTAACAAAACTATGAATGAACACATGGAATTATGTACTTAACAAAAGTGTGAAATAAATAAAAACATGTCTTATATTCTAGTTTCTTCAAAGTATCCACCCTTTGCTCTGATTACTGCTTTGCAGACTTTTGGCATTCTCTTTATAAGCTTCAACAGGTAGTCACCTGAAATGGTTTTCACTTCTCAGGTGTGCCTTTCCAGGGTAATTAATGGAATTTCTTGCATTTTTAATGGGGTTGGGACCATCATTTGTGTTGTGCAGAAGTCAGGCTGATGCACAGCCGACAGCCCTATTAGACAACTGTTAGAATTAATATTATGGCAAGAACCAATCAGCTAAGTTAAGAGAAACGAGTGGCCATAATTACTTCGGTGAGAATCTACAATGTAATTAGTAATAAAAATAAAGAAAATGCATTGAATGAGAAGGTGTGTCCAAACTTTTGGTCCATACTGTATATAATAAAGAAATAATACAATTATAGTCAGAAGAAAACAGCTTGACTTACACTGTACAACTGTGCCTCCAAAGTTGCAGAGTAACTGCTGTAAAACTAAAATATCACCGGCTTTACTGCTGTTAACTGGGGAAAAAAACAATCATATTATCAGTGATTTATTCCTGCCAGAGACAGTGCTTCAGCAGGTCCATAAACATGCTTTTTTATTGATATTACAGAAGTAATAAAGTCATCCACAAACACAAACTGTGACTCAGAGAGTCTGTTGTTATGTCTGCACAGAGGTTTGAAGGTTCCAGTGTTCGAGGATTTGAATAATTTAAAGTATGATGAATAATTGGACCGGTGCTTATCAGCGTGCCCGTGTGTGCTTGTGTCAAACAGTTTGTGTGAAAGTGAAAGGGCTTGTGGGGCTTTGTGGCGCAGCGTCCGAGGGCAGCTGCTACTCATGACTAACATAAATATCTTCTCCCTTGTGTAAGCACGAGCATGTGTGTGGTTGTATATTTAAGGAAGTCTATGCTTCTGCTCCCATGTCAAGGACGCCAAAGCTCGGGCTGCGTGTTGTGTCACAAACAGCACCCTGGAAACGGCTTCCATTGAAAACAGTAGCAGCCAGACGTCCTGCTAACTCACTGAGAGTGCCTCCTCTGCTCTGAGCCTCTCAAAGATAAGATAAATTAGGCCATGGAAACTTCTACGATTAGAAACCACTTGGGTGTGTGTTGATCCATGACACAGCAGGAGGGAGAGACTGTGAGAAATAACAGAAAACAGGCCATGATGGAATAAAGAGGAGGGGAAACAGTGTTAAATTTTAAATCAGGCATATTTCTGTCATTTCTGAAAGCTGACTTTGACCTGAATTCATGCAGGATGGTTGTATTTTTAAGATGGAGGTAGTACAGATAAGTAGCTCTTGACTGGTCCTGCCTGAGGGCCTTTCTCCAACTCTTTAATAAGAAAACAATCAAGCTCCAAACTTTTAAAAACTCTGTTATGTAAGTGTCTGTCATGACCTTGTCAAATTTCTCTGTTAAAATTTTAAAAGAGGGCCCTCATTAAAGATGCTATAAGGAGAATCTATTACCGGCGACATTAAGACTCTGCTACCCATGAGCACGCACGGCGACTGTCGTAATGCTGCGTTCCAGTAACCTCGGAACTGGGAGTGACATCATCTCAGACTTATCAGCGTTCCAGTTGAAGTCGGAAAAAAACATGCCGATCTACCAGGCTATTGTTAGCTGTTGTTAGCACGCCCTGCGTTGTTGTTCACAAATATCACATGAAGAATGTGATTATCACTATGGCAGCATTTTTGTAAATATAAGTCTAACAATACCATGTCTACAGCTGATCTAGAGCGACACACCCCAGTCAGAAGTGCAAATAAATTGATTATTACAGGAGCTAAATAACTGTTCACACTGGGGGCATCCATCTTCGATTGTCAACTTGGGGGTGGCGAGGTTTCACCGAGTTCCCAGTAGGAAATTCTGACTTCGGGGGTCATTTCAGTTGCAGTTTCCTACTTGGAACTCGGAAATTCCTACTTCTGACTACAACTGGAACGCACCAAGGCGTAACCCAAACTAAAGGGTGTGTTTGTTGTGGTTAATGCAGCTCAGACCTTCCTCAGAACTCTGCGTTGCTTTACAACTTCTTTTTTCAATAACTTACAGGATGCAAAGCGACGAGGTAATGTATCTCTTTCTAGTTACATAGCGGTAGTTTTTTTTCGTGGGACAACAAGCAATTTTTTAAAAATGTAGTTTTGTAGCCGGCTATATATAGCTACTTACAGTCCTGAAGTTGAGTATCCAGGCCAGTCCAGCCCTGTCCGACCCGACCGCGAAGCTAAGGAATAGCATTTATAGATAACCTATTTTGATGCTATGAAACTCACCTTAAAGCTGGTGTCTACGATTTGAAACCGCAGCCTGCCCCTCCTTCCCTCACCTCTCCCCTCCCCTACAAGTTATTAGCCCGTGCAGGCACAAACTAACCAGAGTAATTCAGCAGACATCTCCCACTGTAGTAAACAAAGCCATTACCTGATCAACCAGGGGCGAAACGGCCGATGCTGAAGGTCTGACGGCCGGCTGAGGCTATTCGTTAGCCGTTAGCCCGGTAACAGGCCTCAACCCGTGGGCAGAGCTCCGTTTGGCCCGCGGGAGAGGGAGGCGGATTCCCGGGTTCGGCGCTAGGCTTTTCCGGCTCCATGATAGTTCAGTAGCTAACGCTGCTAGCTGCTCACCGGAGGTAGAGGGGAGGAGGCGGGACCATGGGCAAGATGCTGCACTGCATGAGTGAGGGAGACGAGGATTGGATGGACTCATGGACTAACTCACGGACCAATTAATAGTCGCAGGTTCTTAGGCTTGATTGGTCAGCTAGTATGCAGCTTTTCAGCGGATATACTGAATGGATTTATTTTGTTCTTTTTGGTCTTTATACTGTGTAGATAGGACCATAGGACCATAACAGCCTTATTAACGGTGTTATTAATATGTACAAAGCTTCCAAATCGTAGACCATAGCTTTAAAGTGTGTATTTCGATCAGGCATATATCTAAAAGTGAGACTTTTTTGTAATTACTTAGAAACTCCTCACAGTCCCTTTAATAAAGAAAATCAATTATAAATACATAGTACTTTATTTTATATTACATGCACTGTACAAAAGGCTGTTATAAATTTTACAGTACTGGCAACAAGTCAGTTACTACTACTATATTTTTAACCACTATATTTACTACCATATTTTTAACCAAGGTATAATTTCGAGCTTTCATTTTACAACATAAAAACTGTATTTTACAAAACAGCATCCTTACTGTTTTATTTTTCATTTACAGTTTCATTTCTGTATTTTTATTCAGCAGATTCAAACATTATAGACTTTTTCGGAGTGTTTATTTTTCCAGGTCCAAATTTTTGCTCTTCTGAATTTACTTCTGCAACCTACCTAGACCTCAACCCACTTGTCTGGATAAATTACAGAAACCTCCACAGTTTGCTAGCAAAAGCATCAAAATCCTTAAACATCAGACTGTTGCTCCACATATCCCCTAGCTTGCGTGTTCGGCTGTTTGGAAATTAACCTTCATTTTTTTAAGAATAAATGCAGAAAGTTCAACTTAGAAAGCTCAGAAAACCATAAAGAAGGAAATGTTATAATTAGCATCTGTCCTAGCTAGGTAGCTTAGTAAGCTAACATTCGCTAATGTTTGTTTGTCAAGCTACCTAGCTAAGTAAGACAATGTTAGCTTAATGAATTGGTTCATAAAGATCTGTTGGGCACTTTTAAGTTTTGTCTGGTAATAAAATAAAAGTAAAATCTTTTAGAGGACCTTTGTTTATCAATCTGAAGTCCTTAGAGAGCATACCACCAAACATTTAAATTTATTCTGCGACTGCTTTCCCAAAATGAACAAAACTACCTAAAACATTTAAAAAACTTAGAGGACTAAATTGAAAAATAAAACACATGATGTCTTCAATGTATTTCTGTCATCTTAACAGTATGTAGGCTTTGATATAGTTAAAATAATAAATATAACATTATTGTCTAAAACTAATATTTTGTTGTGGTGGTCTTGAATGACTTTACAGGATTTTTATGAAAGAAATAATTCAGTGTTTGTATTTGACACATTTGCTGATTTTGAGGCCCTCTTTTATTTATTTTAAAGCTGCTGTCTCTCTGTCTCCCTCTCATGAATGATTCAGAGAACAGTTCCTGAACCTGTTTCACTCTGTAAGAGTCGCTTAGCAACTGAAATGTTATCCCGGGACGTGAAAACCACCGAAACAGAGTCCCAGTGCCCCCAACACTCATCGACACACACTAACACACACAGCTGATGACTGTGGCCTCTGCTTCCTCCAGGTCAGTGGACTTACCGGGGGGGAAAATGTCCAAACCTTCGTCCAACGTCAAGGCCCTTCAGGTAAAAATCTAACAAATGGGTGTGAGACAAAAGTGTGAGAGCGTGTGTGTGTGCGTCCCGCATTGAACCTAAACTCTGCTTAACACTTTAACTGTGATGCCTTCTGGATTGTTTTGACCCTGACAGCAACAAAAAATGACAAAAGTGGAGCTTATACTTATAAATATACTCACCATACATCCTCATTAATGTAAGTTATAAGTCTAAATTTGTTTTTAATTATGAACCCTGTCATATAGATGTACTGCAAACTGGATAATTTGCTATAATAGACTGGCAGTCTCTGGCAGTATTTGGAAAAGTCCATAATACTTGTCCAAACATTGCCAACTCATTTGTGCAATAGAAGAAGTGTTAGGAAAACATGCCATTTTTTGCAACTGCCTTGGTATTAATAATTTTTTTTTTACTAAATCAATCAATTTAACTTCATTTTGAAACAAAATTTCACAAATTTGTTCTTACAACTTTTCCAATAGTGTCAAACCTTTTCGTGCAGCCATGTGCAGGGACTCGCCTTTCTTAACAAAAACAAAGATAGCACAGAAAGCTCTGTATCAATTGCATAAAAAGGACTAAAAGTAATTAAGACCCACTGATTTAATCAATAAAGTGTATGCAATGTTAGAAGTAGACCCAAAACTCCTGTCATAACTTCACCAAAACTTTGATAATCACAGATGAATACTTCGCCAGTTTCATCCACTTCCCCTACCGCTGCAATTTTGTTGTATCAGTAGCTGCAAATTGATTTAGAGTGATTATTCAAACAATAAAAATGTCCAAAATTTGTGCGCAAACTCCACGTCCGAACAGCCCCACGGTGGATTGTCAAGTCTCGTTTTCAGACTCGTTTTTATTCCCTAGCTTTTTAACTTTGCATGAGTTTTGTGGTCCTCTGTGTCTTTTATTTATTTTACTAAGTTTATATGCTTGTTTTTTTCCTATTTCATTCTATTCATAGCATTGTTTTAGATTTCTGCACTTATTTGATTATTTATTGCTGATTGTTGTATGGAAATATTTGTTTTGTTTTTATGATACTACGTATGTACAGCACTTTGGAGACATTTTGTTGCTTAAATGTGCTATACAAATAAGTGGATTGGATTTTTTTGTTCCACAAAACAGTTGGCAATGTTTGAGAGAGGAAAAAACTGGAGCTCTTTGTTGGTTCCACCCACTTGTTCAATATCACGAATATGTATGTTTGTGCTATTTAGATAGCATCTTCGCTCTGTTCTTAAAAAACTGAAGATTGTTTACGTATTTAAAAAAAAAAAAACATACTTTAGAGGCTAAAAACATCAAATTCATATCTGTAACAGAGGCTTCTTATTGGCCTTAGCTTGGGTTTATAAAAAAAACAAACTGCCCTTGAACATTTGAGGTGTTACATGAATAAATTTGCATTAAAGCTTCTTTACAAGTCATGATACGAATAAAACCACCAGTTATTTACACATTAAAGTATTTATTGTTAAAGGCAAATACAGAGTTCAGACTGTGCATATACAGTACCAAGGCTTTGTTAGTGCAGAGTCGTAGCAAGGCGAAGAATGAGGTCTTGTCTGTATCCAAACCAGCATCACAGCATTTTACGACATTGTCACGAAATAAAATTAGATAAATGGGACAGAAATGTTCCCTTTTTGGCATGGTTGCTTCACCTCTATTCAACAAGCCCCATTCATGCTGCTGTTTCAAGCAGCAATTACCCATAAATTACGTATTTCTTCTACTACATGGATACTACCACAGGAGTTCACCTCTGAGACAAAATACGTTGAGAGGGGAGGCAATTTTGAACGTCACAAACCTTCGTGCAATTTTTTGACAGGACTTAACAGTGGACTTTTGCTTTTTTACACGGATGAAAGTTGTTTTTATAGAGAGGAAAACCTTATGCCGTGTTACATTTATGTCAGAAGCCCAACTGGGGAACTGGGAACTGTGTCAAATCTGAGCCAAAGTGAGTTCCAATCTCAAAATAACTTTTCCTGTAACTTTAGCGCTAAAAAACTTTTTCCAAACATCATATACTCGTGGAACTTTAAAGCCCTGTTTACACAAGGTCAAATTCGGCCAACTCTGAAGAGTTTTCTTGCGTTTTAGCGTACCATTTACATGGTAACGATGCCTGGAGTGCCTAAATCCGCAAACTTTTGAAACCAGGGTCCAGGGTGAAAAGGTTTGAAAACGCATCACAGCCAAGCTTCCTGTTAACATGATTCTGCATTTCAGGTTGAAATGCTCACGTCACTGCATGCACAGTCCTCGTTTACATGAAGGCTGCGCGCATATCAGGAACAACAGCTTTGGCTGTCTACCAAGCAACACGTGTGCTGCTTACCAAGCTCTGTTTGTTATCCAGACAGATTTGTTGTCAGAACAGATTTGAAACTCCTGCGTCATGGTGTGTCAACTCGCCATTGTTGTTTGTGAAAAGCTTGTCTTCTTCACACGTGTGTTGTAACATCGTTTTTTCTCTGCAAACCTACAACACCATCTACTGGACTGACATGCACGCTACAGCGTTTTCAGTTGTTCGGGCGTGGCCATGTAAACGTGGATTGCTTTTGGAAATGCAAAGGAAAAGTCTCTCCTGTGAGAGGATCTCTGTGTAAACAGGGCCTAAGTTTTTACACTTTCTGGCATCAACCCATTGTAGCTTTAGCTGCAGTTAGCATTGTTAGCTTATAACCAACATAACCAGGATGCTACAAAACGATTTCACGCGATCAACACCACAATATGTTCACATGTAGACGGTGTTCTAAACTATTGATGTGACTGATTATAATGCCTAACAGCAATCCTAAGATGTTACTGTATGTAATAATGCATTGCTTTAACTTTCTGTTGATGTTTGTTGATGAACTTGGAGTCTGTGAGGGTTGTCTGAGTTTCCCAGGCTTTCAAGGGTGTTCCGGATTATGTTTTCCGATTGGGATGTTGGAATTTCTGACTTTCAAGTTAAAGGGAACACACCATTAAACTGAAGGGACATTTACCTTGTCAGTTTCTCCAAATCTTGGAAAATTAACTTGCTATGAATGGAAACGCCCATTTTACAAGCAAAACTAAATAAAGACAGGTCCATACTTCCAGTTTAAAAGCACAAAAGTTCCTAAACCATGCCAAAATTTGAGTTCCTGTCCCTGCATTAAGATGAGTTGATGCATTTCGTGACTGTTTCCCAAAGTGCTGTTCTGCTGGTTGTTGTCTCACTGTGTTTCTGTTGTAATGGCTTTGTGCGTGCATGTCAGAGAGGGCGTCCTCCATCGTCTCTCTTCACGTTGTGCTCGTTGTCATGTCTAACCATGGGGTAGGCATCAGGACATATCAACACCAGTACAGTACAAATTTGAGGCTCTTCATTTAATCCCTATCTTCATCTTTATAAGGTCAACACGAACAAAAACAGCAGCACAGCTTTGCATCATAAATTATAAATATTCTTATCAAAAACATAGTTTAAGCTCAAGCTAGCTAGTTTCTCTTTCAAATTTTAAAGCAAACATGGCTTAGTTGAATAATATTTTCCTGAAAAGCAATAAATTTATATCTATTCATTTTAAATTAAATGTACAGAAGCTGCTAAATTAGAGTTTAGCAGCTGTTTCTAGATCTACACAAGCCTGTTAAACATAGATACTTCAATATCCCTCTTTACAATATTATTATGATTTATATTCACATAGTATGTTATAATGAGTAAAATGTGATAGCGCCCTAATAATACAAGCAAGTAAGTTATATCCCAACCCCAAAAACATTTGGCTTTAAACAAATAAGGTCAGATAAACAGCAGCTATATAAGGAGACAGTTATGGCTCATATTAATGGCATGTGGGAGATATAAAATGGAACAACCAAAAAAAAACTGTTTTCAAGTATGTTTTTAAGAAGCTGTCTGAGAAGTTGAAAAAGAAAATTGTTCACATGCTGTTAAAAGTGATTTGGGAGAAAATTAAATACGTTCAGATATGATATCATCTAAATTAACCCTTTGACTGGCATTGTGACCGCTCGGTTGACTTTTTTTGCTGCCATATTGCTGTTATTAAAACTCTGAAAACCTATCTTTGGATTTTTATCCTTATCTTTGAATTGTCTATGTAAGACTAATGGCCCTTTTCCACTAGCACGCCTTGGCCCTACTCTACTCGGCCCTACTCGATTTGCAGTGTGTTTCCACTAGCCTGGTACCTCCTAAAACAAGCTAGTGTTAGTACCTACTCCGCTCTGTTTCCAAGCGAGCTGAGTCGATACTAAAAGATGACGTCACCAACTGCCGGCTACTGATTGGTCAGACAATGGTGTCATCGATGAGTCATGAGCACGACAACCTAGCATGCCAGCGGTAGCCACATATGAAGAATACTTTTAACCCTTCAACTTCCACATTAAGAAATACATTTGCAAAAAACATTAAAATTGTTCAAAAATATGTTCATTAAAATTGTGTTCCTGCTACTTCATTTAGCATTGTTTTAAGTTTCATTTTTTAGATCAACCAATCTTCATACATTTTAGCCTGTGTCTACAACCACAGTTTTTATGCACTGGCAGAAACTACAAAAACTTCATTGCGCTTCTTAAAAGTGCCTATTGTTGCAAAGCTAACAGACACCTAAAGCAGGGACCACACATAAAGATTATTGGGTTGTTGCACCTAAACCCAGGAGGAATCGACCAATATAAACTCAATTTAGATGTTACACAAACTATTGTGTCCCACTCAAAAAACACAAATGCAATTGTTACTGTAAAAAGAGGGGCAAAAATTATGTTTCCACCAAAAAGATATCCTTATAGCTGGAAGTAAATTTATTACCTCTGCCAAGGAGTTCATGTTTTCAGGAGAGTTTGTACGTCTGTGAACAAAATAACTCAAAAAGTTATGGATGGATTTTGATGAAATTTTCAGGAAATGTTCAGCATGGAAAAAGAAGAACTGATTCAATTTTGGGGTTTGATCTAGATCACCATCTGGATTGGCCATGATGAAAAATGCGATTTTAGTGAATAACTACTGAACTAAAATAGACATTATGAAACCAATCGCTGATGGTATGTTTTTATGGTCAAGGAATCTAAATATTTACACGAAAAACAAGTGGGACTAATATTTAAGGTAAAAATCACAATATGGGAGAGGACTGTGGTGCTGGCGGAGGTCTGCGCTCTCCAAGTGCTTTTCTAGTTTCTAATGTAGCTATTACTATTTTCACCATAATAAAGCTGTAGAGGATCAACATAAAACTTAGCATGACTGTTTGGTTACAAAAATCAAGGTTAGACAATGATAACAGAGCTATAAATAACAGCTGGCCCTCTCTTCACTTCTATAAAAAGAAAAGGATGTTCCACCTCCAAACCAAAGGATGTTGAATAAGTACAAATAAAAATCACAGGGTGCTGGTTTGGCGTAGTGGTTAGCACCCCATGTACATGCTTCTGCTGGTCCAGGTTCGAATCCCGCCTGTGACCAGTTTGCAGAGTGTCTTCCCCTACTCTCTCTCCCCCTTTCACAAGCCTATCCACTGTCTCTCTCCTATCAATAAAGGCACAAAATGCCCAAAAATATACATTGAAAAAAAAAAAAAAAAAAAAAAATCACTGTGAATTAAAATGTAATGTCGATGTAAATAAAAACACACTTTATGTAAATTTCTCTTTAAAAAAAACATGCTTGTTTTGATCTACCTGGTAGCTTACATCAGGGATTCCCAAACTGGGGTACGTGTACCCCCAGGGGTACGCGAAGTGACATAGGGGGTACGCGAAAAACTGTCAGGTCCAAACAGTTGTTTCAGTTGTGAAAGTTCAAACTTGTAAATGTTTGCATTGTGAGCTTTGATAAAAGCCTGAAGTGTTGGCATAGAGGCTAAGGCATCTTGGAGAAGGAAATCTGTTCTTAAAAGTAACATACAGTAAGTTCAGTCAGAAAGCTTCAAGTTCATTCATGAATATGTTCCAGAAATGTACATTTCTTTTTCAAAAGTGAAGTGGTGTTGCCCACCGACATTGCTGGTAAAAAATCTATTTACTGAGAAATAATTCACTTTAATAGACTTTATTTGGGTGTTATGCATGTGCTTTGCAAATGTGGGAATAGGCTTAAACATTTCTTTTTCTGGTGCTGTAAGTGTATGAAAGTTGGGGGTACATGGCTAGAGGTCAAGTGTCTGAAGGGGTACAGGCTGTGAAAAGTTTGGGAACCATTGGCTTATGTCATTCGAAAAATCTGGCAACACTGATTAAACGGTATGTGTGGTCAGAGGGCTCCAGCTTTTTCATCGCCCATTAAAACAAAGTGACTGTGCAGAGTAGCAAAACTCTTTCCCTCGAGCACAGGAGGCAGATGGCTCTTACTGATCCATTAAAGCACTAGAAAAACCTCGACGGGTAAAAAAATACAAAAACAACAAAAAGAGCACTGTGGGTCAGAGCCAAAATGGCTGTTAGGCATGAGACGTTACCCTGAAATCAGACTGAAAACATCCTCCGATCAATGCCAAAGAATAATCAAAATCCATCAGAGCTTTGTCTGAGCTGCAGCGGGGCGATTCTCTATTAAGTGACAAAGTTTTAGTGTCTTGCTCAAGGGCAAGACACTAAAACTAAAATCACGGAGACAAATCTTCCACGGAATGACTGATTAAAAGTCAAACTCTCCCCTTAAGCCCTGAAGTTTTTGGTCTTCAGACTCTCCTTTAACGCTTTGAGCAACTTGAACTCAGGAGGGATTCATTCTCCTTAAGATGACTATTTTCCGCAACCCACGTCCTTAAAACACCCTCAAAGTTTACAGTTCTGTCTCAGCCTTTAAAGCTCCAAAAAGTAAGCGCAGAATATCCATTCAGCCTTGTGAGCTGCTGCAATCTGTGCCAGGGGAGTTCAATATTTACTTTCTCAGTATACATGCTTCACTTAAACTTCTCTGGCTGCATATGAAGTCGAGGAGAAATAAATCTTTGGAGAGAACGTTAGTACAAAGTATAAAGATGAGTAAATATTTAGACTTGCTGCAAATGTTTAGCTGCTCCGGCTGCTTGGAGAGAATTTAAGAGTCCTAATCGAGGATGCTTCACTAAACAGACATTTTAATTAAGGTCACTGTCAGGTCAGACTCTTACATTAGGCTAACAGTGTAATCAATCAAGCTAATTTATTATCGTTGTGATGGTTCACGTCACACCTCAGGCATTTAACAAAGAGGTCAGCTTAAATGGAGCAGAGTACTTTAAGGTTTTGAGCTTCGATGACAGACTGTTTGGTTTGCAGTGCAGCTGCGAGCGTCCCAAAGTGTCACGGCCCGAAAATGTTTTCAGAGGCAGAATCTTACAAAACAACAGCAGCGTTTGATTGGACGATCGTTCAGCTCGTCACTCTCATCACAGACCAATCATATCAAACACCGCTACGTATGTCGTAGCTCGCGCTGTTGTTGTGTTCCCAAACAATGTTCCCAAAGGCTTCCTGGAAACACTCGCATCAAGCATGATCAAACGAATTTTTGAAGTGATTAACAAGATCGGTGGAGCGTCTCATTACTGAGTCCTACTGAGAACATTTTTGTTCTGGTTTGGAGAGCTTTTTGTAATTTTTTGAGCGATGGTCTTAAACTTCTGATCAGCTGATAAACAGCCTATTTCAGTTTACTTGTTTTCAATGAATTACTTTTTCAAAGTGCTTTTTGTCACACTCCCCCTTCTTGCTTTTGCATATTGTAGCTCTATTTAAAACCTCATTAAGGTCCAAATGTGCAAAAGGTAAATTCTAGCAATTTTTCAACTGGTCTTAAGATTTTGATCAGGACTGTATTATGATGGTAACTTTATCATGAAACTATTTCTTACAGATATGACAGCAATATGTGAGCTAGCTTGGGGGAGGTTTTCACTCTCTGAGTGCTTTCTAGTTTAATGATGGGCTAAGCTAATGGTATCCTTGCTCAAGCTGCCTAAAGAGAAAGCTATCAGGCCTGTTTCTCAAAGGTAAAACTGTGGTTGGTTTAAAGTTTAATATCGGATAACCTTTGGTGAAAATGGTAAAGTGATAACACTCAAAGCAAAAAGACGGTAAACAACCCGAGCCGAAGCAACAGTGCTGTGACACAGGCTCAGCAAACATGCTGCAAATGAGGCGATAACTTCCATCACTTTCCCTCTAATCTTTAAAGCCTTAATCTCTGGAAAAATATCAACACCAGCGTCCTCTTTGACACACAGCACGCTCCCTCTCTGTACAGCTGTACAATATGAGCTTATATACATTACAGTACAAAGCAAACACATCAAATCCAAAAGTGACAGACATCAGGGCAGGCAGCAGAAGAACATTTAGTCAGCAGGCAGGTCTCTGAGCTCTGTGTGTGTTCATGTGTTCAAAGTGTGTGTGTGTGTGCCCTGATTTCCATAAAGACACATCGTTCTTTCAGGGCCGGGACGATAACCAGGAAGTTATGGTTATAATCAAAAGAGTGGGTTTTCAGGAAACTGCACACACACACGTAAACACCCACACACACAGAGGCAGGAAAGTCTCATTTGTTTAAGTGTTGAAGCTCTCTGATTGGCTGTCCTTGCCGTCCGTCCGTCAGGCTAATTTGAACATCCCGATGGGAGCTCTGCGTCCAGGGGCGGGACATCCTGTGAAGAGGAGAGAGGAGACAGTGGACACAGAAGAGGTGAGACAACACAGTTACCAAGAGTTTATTTTCAAACAACACTGTGACAAAGTTTTTATATTTATATTGTTTATGAGTCTATGAGAAAAAAATAAAGCCTACTCCACATTTGAAAGACAGGGTTTACAGAAATCTGCTTACAGAGCAAAATAAAATCTATTTTTTTCTAAATTAGGAATTCTTTTAAAACAAGCATTGTGATTTCATAACACTTGTCTCTTTCACAAACAGGAAATGTCTGTTTATTTTTTCCATGTGACATTTTGCTGCTTGCTGGGAATTAACACTACATCTTGACAATTGTTGTTCACAGAAAATATTAAGATACATATATCAGAAATATGAATTGTGGTTATTTATCTTTGTCTTAGTATGCAAATGAGAAAGTGGGAGATATTACAATCATCCCTTTAGCAGCAGGTTTGCTTATGTTTTATGTTAGGTAAACGTATGCTTTAGGATGTTTCAGTCTAAATGGAAATTCATATTAGTGAGGGATGCAGGTATAAGTGACACTATGTCAGGAAATTGACAACTTGAAATTCATACATAAATTCATACTTTTATAGCATTTCAACCCAATTTAACCCTTTGACTGGCACTGTGACCGTATGGTTGACTTTTTTGCTTTTTTAAAAACTCTGTAAACCTATCTTTGCCTTTTTATCCTCACTCACCTCTTTGAATAGTGTTTGTAACAGTAATTATCAGGGCTGGGACGATAAGCTTTTCTCCCGATTAATTTTTTACGATTTTTTTAGGGGCCGATTCGATTTAAATTGCGATTCTACAATATTGCTGATTTTTGCAATCTTTAGTTCGTTTTTTAACACCAGTGAAAAAGATGAACTATGATGATGCCTACAGACTACATCAGAAAAAATACACATCACATGTGAGTAGGGATGTATATCGTTATGATTTTTACCGATACTCCTTATCGGTATCGATACTTATCAATACTCTTATCGATACTACAACATGTAATTTTGTGTAAAAAATAAATACTTGACAAGATATTAAAAGATTCAACCTTTTTTATTACCACAGGGTAAAAATAAAGCTTCAGCAGAATAGAAGTAATGTATTACAAATGCTTCTCAGAGGCAAAAAAAAAGCTAAGGAGATGGCAAAACCCCTTCATGCCACCCAACAGACTGCATTGTACAGACAGACCCATATATCTGTGGGGCTAAAATCGATGCTGTAATGATGACTACTAGGGTTCTCACTTCATATTAGATAGTTGTATAACCATTCGAATATGGGGATAAATATCCGTAATCGCATAGTAAACAAATATTCGAATGTAAAATACTGAGTGTAGCAGCACATCAGGGCAGCTGGAGCAGTGGACCGTTTCATCCAATAGATGGCGCTGTGAGTGCAGCTTGACCGTCACTCACATCCGGTGCTCTCTTGACCTCAGTAAAAAAAGAGTTTCCGCTCCATTAACAGCATTAATAGCCCTGATTCATCTGAAGAGAGCTGTGCCGTCGGCTTTTCATCCAAGTTATACGGCCGAGTGCAGCGGCGCTTCGTCAAGAGTTTAACCCCGTGTGACTGTGTTGTTTTCGGCAGGGTTTTTACCGAAGGGGCGGATAATAGAGTCTCTGTCTCTGTCGGTGCTGCAGTCTTTAGTGTTAGCCGGGCTGCTAACTCTACTCGTGTTGCTATAGCAATCAAACAGCCCGCACTCCTTTAGCTTTATACTATGCGCGCGCTCCAAGTGTTTGGTGATGTTGCTAGTATTTCCCCCCTTGGACGCAACTTCTGTCTGACAAAGATTGCATTGGGCTGAGTTTTCATTAACTTTGCTAAAGTGAGCCCAAACCTTTGAGCGCTTAGCCCTGACCGACATGCTTGAGCCAGACGGCGGCAGTGTCATAACTACGTGACAGCTGAAGAGACGTTTAAGTACCGTTAACGGTATCAACCCAATTGGGGACCGGTACATGAAAGTACCGGTCCACGGTATACATCTCCACATGAGAGTCCGTTCTCAGGATTTATTCAGCAATATATTTTAACCTGCTGTTGATACTCTCTCTTCAAAAGCCTGGACTGCATTTAAAAGGGCTTATTAACACAGACTAAAATGAAGCATTTAAACTTGGAAAAAAAATCAATTTTTGAAAAAAAAAACAAAACAAAAAAAAAGATTTAAAAATCGTCAAACAAAAATATCCCGATACTTATGTGAATCGATTTTTTCTCTCGCCCCTACTAATTATATCCACTGGTTAGTGCTATACATAAATATCAGTCGAAAAACTGTGGGAAAAAATGGAAGTGACTTTGCTGCACAGCTCCCCAAAAAACTCACAGAGTAAGAGCAAGGTGTAAGGTTATTTTAACAAATTCTGAACACTGTGATGTCTTTGTGTGGCTGCTTTTGATAAAAGTGTGATATCTATGATTTTTGATAAAAGTGTGATATCTATGATTTTTGATAAAAGTGTGATATCTATGATTTGCAACAGTTGCAAAAAAAAAATAACAGGGATTGATAAAGGAATTTAATAAACATAGACACTTATGATATCAGTTCTTTGAGGATGGTGTTATCGGTTCTCAGCTGGACTTGGTTTGCAATTCCCATCCCTAAATGTTTGTAAAACCTAATTTAAAAACCTCAAAGGTAGTGGAGCATATTTCATCCCTGACTAGGGTGATGTTTAATCAGAAAGTTCAGTAAATTTTCACATCCCTAACAGGAAGCCAGAACAGATCAGTGCTGGTGACCAATCAGATTTGAACCTCCCACATTCACACTTTGTCTGAAACATGTCAAAAGCAAAAGCCATCATTAGGATATAAAAAACAAACTAGCAGATTGATGCCAGCATTGATTTTTGTCTATTTATGTAAAAGTCCAAACACATTTTCAGATGTCTAGATTTCTTTTTTAAATTCATGTGCTTGTTCCTCAGCCTCAGCCATCAGAACAGCCCAGCGCTGCAGCACAGACGTCAGAGGAGAAGAAGACGTTACCGGGAGCCGTGAAGCTCCCCGGGCCGGCCGTAAACCTCTCAGAGATTCAAAACGTCAAGAGTGAACTACGATGGGTTACCAAGGAGTGACATGTAGGTGGAACAGACTATTATAAAACCAACAAACCCAAACTCACAGCAACACTATGACAACAGGAATCATCACATCTTAGTCCAGTTTCTTTAAATAACTCTTTCTCTGATTTATTAAAAACCTGGTATGTTAATAACCCTTTGACTGGCTTTTTACCTCGACTGTGTTTAAAACTCTGTAAGCCCATCTTTGTCTTTTTCCCTTGTTCACCTCTCAGTATCGTGTTTGTAAAAACAATATACGTATATCCACTGGCGCTACTGTACATGAATCTAATTGTTAGAAAATGAGACAAAATCTGAAGTGAATCGTTGCTGCATAGTTCTTCAGAAATCTAACAGTAAGAACGTAACATTAGAGTAAGACTTTTTTTTCACATATTTCCGGATCCTTGAACATAACAATTTAGTTGATTTGATAATAAAAATGTATCTATGATTCCTCAGAATAAACTGCTCTCTGTGATGTTTTAAGATGAAAAAAGCAAAAAAAAAATGTTGCAGAAATGAAAGAAATCCATTCATGCCCAGGATAACCCTTAACAGGCAAGTCAACCAGCTGGTTGACCTGCATATCTGCTTCCTAGTTGGATAATCGGAAAAATAAAAACGTCGAGGAAGGAACACAATTTCACCAACAGATATTTTGTGGATGTATTTCTTAGTTTGGAAATCAAAGGTTTAAGAGTGATTCCCTTCTTGTGTATAAAAACTCTGCGTGCACAACAAAAAATCCCAAAAATAGCAAACACAACCCAAAACTCTCAGTTTTAACATCCGCTGGGTAAAAACTTGGGACACTTCAAGAGGCCAATGGGGCGGCTCATCATGTAATTTTTTTCAGCTGACAGGATTAAAAATAAAAATTCAGCTTCACTGACAATCCAAACACCTTCCAGTCAGTGATAATATCAAAGTAAAAAAAAAAAATTCCAGCATTTTGTACATGGGAAACTGTCATTTAAAAAAAACGTACACAAGCATCCGTAATCATTTTATTCCTTTTTTCTTTTTCAGCAGTTTTTTCTCAACTTACTCCTTATTTCATCAACCATTAACAGATTATTTGTGTGTGAAGTTTTCAAAGAGAAAAAAAATGCAAATAAGAGGCAAACGAGAGCAAAGAAACACAAACATAAGTTCCCTTTTACTGAGTTTGAAAACAGTCCACAAAAACATCTCTAAATATTGAACACCATTTTGAAAAAGTCATTTGAGGATTTTTTCACTCTGCATGTGATATTTTTTATCAATTCAAAGGGGAAGAACAACTAGTAACAAGATTTCCACCAAAAATAAACACACATTTTTGACTGTTAGTGTTAAATGTTTTTTGTTTTCATCATGCTGGGATTTGACAGAACATGAATACATTTTTTTTCAGTGGGGATGCACAATATCTAATTTTTGCAGATATTTCAAAACATATTTTTGCCAACACCATTATCAATACTATCTTATAGGGATGACTGAAAGAAACTCTTTTTTGATAACATCTATGTCATATTAATTTGACAGTAACAACAAAATCCAGCTCTGTCTGCTCTTTTAAAAGCTAAAAAAAAGATGTAGTTCCTTGCTGGCAGAAAACCGACATTATTTTGAGAGCTTATACTCTAAATTTAAAGTCAATATGAACAAAAATTCCACAATCTTCCTGCACATGGATGAAAATCATCACAGAAAAACTTGGCAGAAAAGTTAATATATACCGACATCTATATCCAGTTTTTACAGCAGTTATCCACCAACACCAAAATATTGATAGATATTGAGTATCCCAAGTTTAAAGGCTTTTTAAAGTGGATTTTGCCTAATCATGATCGTTTATTTTGTTAATTCAATAAAGTAAGTCATCATAAATGAGTTCTGTCCATGACATAATCAGAACGTTTATTTAAAAACATCAAATCAGTAGTAAAGTAGTCAAAGAACTGCTATAAATAACATCAACAAAAGAGGTGCTGAAATGCTGTTTTCCCCAACTCCACTTGTGGCTGTATTTCTACTTCCCTTTTAAACCCCTCATCTTTTTTCTCTGTTTCTGTTGAACTCTAGCGCCCCCTGGTGAGCTCTACTTTCACACAAAAAACTCATCTTGGCTGTGAATTTTTATACCCCGCATGCATTTTTATTCAGATTATTTACACAATCAAAAATGTGTCTTTTAAAACATGAATTATTACATTTTTTAAACTCACTTCCATGAAAGGAAATCTTGTGTTTTCTTATAGTTTGGTGTCAGTTTGGACTTTTGCCTTTGAATTGATCATTTTCACTTGTCGCCATCAGATGGCATCATTTAAACAATGAGTGTGAGAGTTAGACCCTGCACAAAAACTAAAAATGCATAAAAAATGGGTTGCTGCTAATTACCTACCTCCGCCAAGGAGGTTATGTTTTCGGGAGAGTCTGTTTGTCTGTCTGTGAACAAAATAACTCAAAAAGTTATGGATGGATTTTGATGAAATTTTCAGGACATGTTCAGTATGGGAAAAGGAAGAGGTGATTCAATTTTGGTGTTGATCCAGATCAGCGTCTGGATCTGCCATGACGAAAAATGTGATTTTCGTGAATAACTACTGAACTAAAATAGATATCATTATGAATCCAATTGCTAATGGTATGTTTTCATGGTCAAGGAATCTAAATATTTACATGAAATAAAGGTAGGAGTAATATTTATGCTGAAAATCACAATATGGGTGAGGACTGTGACCCTGGCGGAGGTCTGCGCTCTCCGTATGCTTTTCTAGTTTACCATGTAATAATCCAATACGAAAAAGATTTTGCTTGGAGGACACAAAAAATCATTATTTTCTCTGTTTTCTAATATGAAAATATGGTGGCATCATGCAAAAGAATCTGGCATTCAAAGGCTTAAAATCAATCCTTATAACAGCTTAAAATAATATCAATGTGTAACATTTTCTTTAAAGCTACCTTATGAAGGTGCATTTTTGTGTTTAGAAGTATGAGTGTGCGTATTTGATACAATGCAGAAAATAATGAAGCATTAAAGTCAGTGTTGTAACTAATCACTAAATATACCAGGCATTAATTACACAAATATATAAATAATTTGCATGTAGTAAAATCATATTTTTTACAATTTTTTTCCATCTAAAAATCTGGTGGCATTAAGACAACAACGTGGTATTTAAAGGTTTAAAATCTTTACATTTAATTAGTATTTAATACCAAGAATTAGGTCAGATGTAAATGGAAAAGTTACCTGAATGAAAGCAGGATATTTTATTAAAATATAATATTTTTAAAGGGTGTTTAAAGCGCTATTTTGTGCTTAGTTAGTGTGACTAATATTAGAGGATAATTATGTCTTCACCACAGTCTGATCGAGCTGAGGTCTCCGCTCCCTGCAGTGCCCTGAACTCACCACAGGGGGTCACTGTGTGCCGTGCAGTCTCAGTTTGGGTCAAGCAGCGTGTGTGTTGTTGCCTCTGTGTGTGTGTGTGGGCTGGAGAGGTTGAGTCAGGCTCTATATTTAAACTTTACAGAACAAGCGTGTGTGTTTCAGAAAAACGTGTGCGAGCACTGAGGGGCAGTCTGTGCTGCGACTTTCTCAGCAGGACACAAAAACCACAATACATCCAAACAGTGTGGCCGCTCCGCCCCGCGCTCACACTGTGGGTGAGCTGTGTGGGAGACAAAAGAGAGAGACGGGCGAGAGGGCAAACTTCAGATAGAAACATGTTTTTATGAAGAGAGGAAAAATAAGAGCGTGTGCTATTTCTGAGAAGATTCAGGGTCTGTGTTTACGCTGAAAGAGACGGAATAATAAAGCTGGACCGGCATGAATTCGGTTTCACAGAGCAACAAGAAGGCGCTTTAGAGTAGAGTGGCAAAAATAAATGAATATCATCAGAAGAAAGATTCAAGGAAACTGGAAATAAAAGTGGAAATTGAAAGTCAGACCATAATTTGCACCCTCAGTCACAACATGAGCTCATATCTCACTCTGAGACTGTGAGAAACTTAATATGCAAGAACTCAAAACAGTTGTCGGAGGAGCAGTTGCATTAATGTGTGTGTGTTCTTGTGCTAATGGATGAGCATGTGTGCCATGCCAAAGAAACCTGCTTCAGCTTCTTCTGACTTCATCAAAATGAAGTTAAAGGGACACTTTTTAACATTTTTTCATTTCGTGTCTTGCCTCACTCCAGAAAAAGACGGCCAAAGCTCGCCCACCGCTAGTTAGCTTAGCTCAAACACAAATCACATCTGAAATATTCATAATGTTGTGAAGTTCATTTGTTTTACCCTTGGTGTATAAAAGCCAAAAATCATGGTGGTCATGTTTGCTTTTGTAGAAGAAACCATAACACTGTACCATGACCAGCTGAAAAACATATTCAGCAACAAAAAAATCAGACAAAAACGGGTCATTTTATTTCTTAACAAGATGGAATGTTTTGTTTTCTTATCTTGTCTCACTCTTGAGTCCATGACAAGCAGATAGACAGTTTTTCAACTGTGCGTGCAATAGTAAGTAAGAAACGGGCAGAGATGGCCCACTGCTAATTAGCTGCGCTCAAACGATGAATGTCAATGGGTAGCATTAGCCTGCCTCTGCCTACAATCGTTAGATAAACTTCAAACTCTAAATATATATGTATTTCTACTGCATTATGTTACGTTATCTATTTTTGGACTTAGATTCTACTGGTAAACAGAGGGCTTTGATTGGCTGACCTAGCACTTCTGTGATGGTTTGCGCATGCACCCTGCAATTTTTTTATTTATTTCTTTTCAAAAATTACATAAAGTGCTAACTGAAGTCTAAAGATAGATGATGTTACATAGTGCCATAAAGTGCTGTGCAGCAACAGCCAACTGGCGGTGTGTGCGTGTGTGACGATGCCCTAAACAGACAGTTTTTTACACGGACTACAGAGGAACAATTTATGTCCGTGTGGGAAACATTAGGCCGTGAGGACATTAGTTCTGCCCAGACGGGCCGCGGGAAACTCAAAGATGATGCTGCTGCAGGGCATCAGCTGCAGTGTTTTGTGGTTGATAAGTGAATGAAAAGGATACAGCTGGAATAATGTCCTATACCTATTATATGATATATGATATGATCGTGGTGAAACTCCAGCGGACGTGACATCAACGAGCGACGGCAACGGTGACGAAAAGGTATTTATGGACACCCGACGATATGTCAGTGGGCGACGCGATTTTGGTAGCTGGGTCGCTTGCGATGTGAACGCAGCATACGTCACCAATGTCCCTAAAAGAGAGGGTTATTCTGACTTTTTGATAAAAACAATACCACATTATATCAGAAAAAGGAGCATATTAAAAATACGGCACATAGATTCTTCAGAAAATGTTCATTGTGCACTGTGTTTAAAAGTGAACTCAATTTTTCCGTTTTATTCACTGATGTCTGAGCACAAGCCCGAGGTATCTCAGAAATGTTGATAGTCTCAAACTCGGAGTGGCTGAGATGAAAACAAATTGAAAAGTGCCATACAGGGAGGGAGATGTAAAAAAAGGTCAAGAGAGAGATGAGTGCAGCGAGAGGACCTATCTCATATTTCCCCACATGGAAGACGGCGGCCGCGCTTTCCCGTGTGGTCCTGCTGTCTCTCATGGGGTCAGCGACTCCACAACCGCTGATAACTCAAAATGAAAATCTCACATGCTGTTTTTATCTCTGTTTCTCCTCCAGGATGCAGAGCGAGGCAGAGAGAGGCAGATAATCTTCACAGACACAGACTGATCCACTGCCATTGAAGACTAACAATCAGTCCAATCCCAACACGTTTGGAAAGAGCTTTGTGTGAAGTCTGATCACCAAGACGCTCAATCAGTGCTCCAATATTCTTACAAGAGAAAACATCTATAGTCAGCAAGTCGTTTCTTTTTTCACTAAAGTTTGGTTGTGTTAGAATTTGTACAAAAAGTCATCTTGTCTAGTTTTTCTGGTTTGTTTCTGCCACAGAGACTCTGACTTAGTTTGACTGCTAGAAGAAATGAGCTGTGTTGCAATATGAAACATATTCCTCAGCATTATCCTGCTTTCTTTCTTGTTTTTACAGCTTATTTTCCGGTAAAGCTGCTTCAGAAAGACATTTGTTTGCAGCTGACTTCACTAAAAGTCTCCATTTGTCAAAGCAGAGTTCAAATGTGATCACCAAAATGAAAACAGGACGTTACCATTCTGCATAAAAAACTAAGATGATGGATCTGTGTGGACCCTTTCCATCAAATGATTCAGTTTTAGAAGTATAGGGGGTATGAATATAATTTAAGGGTTTTAATTGTGGGTGAGGAGGGGGTGTGATTATGATTTTGTTGTTTTATTGTAATGAAAGAACCTAGGAACTGAAATGTTGCATTAAACATGATGGTTATAACATCTGAGTCTGAGCTGATTTATTATGGAAACCACTTCTGATTTTTTTTTATACTCTGTCTTTTCTGTAGGGATGCACTTCAGCATTGACTTCAAATTAATATCAGCCATTTCCAAAACATCAGCAAATGAATGTAGAGTGGGGCGGATCTCAGTTTTTTATCAGAATTTAAAAGTTTATGTCAACATTTTATTTGTCTTCATGTTTTGCTTCACTCCCAAGACCAGGACAAGCAGATAGACTCCGCTCTTTCAACTGTGCATGCAGTAACAAGAAAGAGACAGGCACAGCTTGCCCACCGCTAACTAGCTTAGCTAAAACACTGAGAGTCAATGGGAAGTGTTAGCCTGCCTCTGCCTACAGTCATCGGATAAACTCTTAAGCAACTCTTAGCAGTCCTGTGTGCTTGATGTGACTTATTTAACAGCATTATGTAACATTATCTACTTTTAGACAAAGTTTAGCACTTGATGTAATTTTCCAAAGAAATACATGACAAACTAAACTGCAGGGCACATGCACAAACTACAGCAGAAGTGCTTGTAACTACGTCAACAAAACAAAACCACTGTCTGAATTATGTATTATGTATCTTGAAATTATATGACAGCGTACAGAGGGGGGCTGAACTTGAAAAGCTTTGCTTCCTTCAGCCCCTTCTCAAACTTGCACTTTGTTATAGTGTGTCATTTTTTTCCCATAACAAATACTGTTCGTTTATATGCATGTGCTTGTTTGAGAAAAATAAAAATCAAATCAAATCTATGAGTAGAATCTTAGTCTAAAAATAGGTTACAACATAAATGCAGTAAAAAGAAACATTTAGAGTAGCTGAAGAGTTATCTAAAGACTGTAGGCAGAGGCAGGCTAATGCTACCCATTGATTTCCAGTGTTTGAGCTAAGCTAAATAGTGGACTCAGGAGTGAGGCAATACATGAAAGCATAAAACATGTTGTCGAATTCATCAATGCTGACATCCGGCACATCAACCCACTAATCTAGATAAGAAGTTTACTAATTTGGCAAGAAAACTGTAACCTGATACACCAGATGGAATGTTTCATACCCATAGGATATATTTCACATTTTTCTGGTAAACATTTCAAAGAAAGTGATCGGGAGGACTTTTCAGGAAAACTAGTGACTGTTTGTCTGTGAAATTTATTTTAAACCAGTCAGATACTTGAGGTCACGTCTCGTTCTCTGGCACCACTCAGCCATATTCCTAATTTTTTCTGGCACACTTGGCATGACAAGGTTCTTTAAGAATCAATGAACCTGAAAACCCACTGACTTCATTATTCCAGAAATTAATTTAACATCATCTGAGTGAGTAAGTAGCTCATATGAAAGCCTTAAAAGGGTTCTGCCTTTTGGAGAGGCTTCATTATTAAACCTGGTCTTCTTCTGAGTTTGCCCCATCATGTTAAAATACTTGAATTAATAATTGAGTTTGCCGTGCTGGTGGATTTACTTAACCTGACAAGCCAGATGGACAGCTCCATATATCTGCCACAGAAATATTTCACTAGTCCATCTGGGTAGGGGCCCTTTGAATTTGTTTTCAGGGGCAGAACATTTAAAAAAAAAAACACAAGCTTGTGATTGGACAATCGTTCTGCTTAGCATACTTTTTTGTTAGCTGTTGTTAGCCGTTAGCAGCTAAGTTAGCGGCTAACAGCTAACAGTCATTTACTGTTGTTAGCTTTAAGTGGCTAAGTTAGCGGCTTAAAGCTAACGACAGTAAATGACTGTTAGCTGTTAGCCGCTAACTTAGCTGCTAACAGCTAACGGCCTTATACTATCGTCTTACACTAAATTGTAGCACACAGATGATTCATTTAACACTTATATGTGACATGAACCCACCAAAGACAATCCCTACAAGTAAACTTCTGAGGAGGGCAGATTTCGCCAAGTTTCACTAAGTATCTATGAGGCCAATCGGCCAATCGGCATCTTCGTTCTCAACTTCCGGTTTTCAACTTCCGGTTGTCGTCATTCTGCAGCTCCCGCCTCTCTTCCCTGATTGGGCCGTTAAAACTTTAGCCAAGTGAATCCATTGGTCAACGGAGCGCTACAAGATGGGATCCGCAGGATTTCAGGAACTGAATCAGGCAGGTCCATCTGCTATGCAAGGTTAGGATTTACTCACTTCACTTGAAATTTATAACACACCCCAAACCCAAAGAACAAAAACTCACGAAATCTGACAACCATATGACTTTATTACATAAGGGAAATTATGCCAATAAACATCCACTAATTTCTCAACGGACCAATACTCAAGGTCGTTAAGTAGCATTATGTTAGTCTCTTTATTTTTCCATCATCATATGGAAACATTTGCTTTAAATGAATTCAAATAATGAAATACGGGACTTAATTCTGGTTACCTTATGGCAATGTATTCCTCTTATTTGTTCCACCCCTTTAGTTTGTGATGACCTCTGCATTGGAGATATTGTAGTTGCTTCTATGCTGAACCGCCATGTTGTAACCAAAAATCTTCATGTGTGACGTGCATGTCGCCAATCAAGATGTGAGCTGACAGAGGAACAACAAAGCAGGAGTGAATAAATCCCTTTTCCTTTTTTTAGTTCTGGATGTTTTTTGTCAAAAATAATCCAAAGACCACCATCATTCCCTCTTCTTGTATGTCCTCCTCTGTTATGTGTTGTGTTTTCCAGTTGTTGCCATGTTTCCTCTTCGTTTTTGTTAGATCTGATTATGATTTTTCTGATTATGAGGACTATATATAAGATCGGTGGCGGTGTTGTGTGTAATGCGTTACAGTAATGTAACTACTTTTTCGAGTAAAAAGTAAAGTAACGCATTCCTACTGAAAATTTGGTAACGAAACGTTGTTCCTTTTTCAATGCAGCAGATGTTACTTTTCCCACGAACAGACCGAAGCTGCCTTCTCGGCTGCTTGCATTAGACAGGCAGAGATTTGGCAGCATTGCCAAGTCCGCTCGTTATAAGCTTCTAAGGGACTCAAATCTTGTGAGCCATGGCCGCAGATCGCATTATTTTGGGCTTGTGTTTGAATGTGAAGTTGCTTCTTTGGGCTCTTCTGTCTGTGTGAATCCCCTGGTTATCTTCCAGCTCCCAATAATAAAGCAAAAACGACTGCGATAGACAGTTTGTCCACTTCCTTGTTTCCTGGTTAAAACACTCATTCACATAGCACATGAGCCAGAGCCAAAGTTGCCAGGTCTGCTTATTATGAGCCATGTTCTTGTTTAAATAGATGCAATAGATGAAACTGTCTTGGAGGAGTAGCCCGAGCGGACCATGATGAAATATTGGTGAAACTAATGAGTTTTTGGACGATTAATGCAGTTTTAGGAGCGGCGCTATACATGCCCCGTGTGCTACCATTATACGGATGTCCGCCGCTCGATTTTGGATCTAAATATCTCCCGAAGCACTGTTTGGATCAGGAAAGCCTTCTGGGTGAGTATATTGTTCTACTTCATTCTATAAACAATGTGAAAGCTGTAGAAACCAAACTTATCCTTTAAGAAGAATCATTTTGGTTCAGTGACTTCTTTCCCTTAAGTTTAGAAACTGACAGTGAAACAAGAGAGATTTATGCATTGAACATAAATATAAAATAACATGAGAGGTCTGAAAAAAAGAAAATCTCATATCATGTTTACTGTGTTGGAAAATGTTGCGTGGGTACTTTGGTTGTGTCAGCCGCTGAATAAACTGCAACATTCCTGTTGTGTGTTCATTTCTAAAGGATAAAACGGGGATGAAGATTTGATTCAGGGGGCGTCATTGTTCATAGAAATACACTGATCCTCATCTAAACCTTCAAATCCTAATGTTAGGAGAAAGAATGGGACACACACACACATACACACACACAGACACACACACAAGCCAAGCACACCCTGCATCTCCCCTTACGATTACATGAGGTATCCATCATCACATCACATGCCCTCTTGTACAGACAAACACACACATCGAGCAGCTGTAGCTAAGTTTAGCCTCCACCAAGTCACACAGGAGTATCCAGCCATGAGATACAAACACTGCTGCACACACAAGGCAGCATTTGACATTGTGTGGGGAAGATTAAAAACAGCATCCAAAAAATATGTTGGATGTAGCGCAACCTCTCCACAAACACACACCCACCTTTGCACTAAAACGCTCTCCTCTCCAAGTGAGCTAGCATCCACTCTGAGATCATAAATCACAATAAAATGCACACTGCAGTGGGCGCGCAGAGAGGCTTTAAGTGCGTGATAAAGTGATGTTATTTGCATTTGTAACACTCACATGGTAGCTTAGCATTAATCACACAGCCATAAACACGTTGGACAACCACAAAGCTAGGAGACAAATCCGCCTCTTTGTTATTTCTCGCCCTCGCCACCCACCTCCTCTCGCCGTCTGCATAAAAATAATGACATGACAGAGAGGTGTGTGATTTTGAAGCGTCCCGGGTCAGTATAAGGTTAAATGCCTCTCCAAAGGGCACGATTAGTGCTAATACCAGAATGCTATGCAGCTACTCTTGACACTTGCGGGTTGCTCTCTGTTAGCGTTCACTGTCATCATAACAACGGCTGTGTTTAATTAAGCTGTGAGGCTTTTTTACCCTTTTAGGCTAACTTAGTTTAGTTTGAAAACAGTGGTAGTCTTGTCTAAAGCAGGCAGGTGCAACTCAATTTGTAGAAGCTTTTTGAACATATGACTGCAAGAAGTTAGATTTATGTAAGTTTGATATTCCCTCCAATGTCAGTAATTCTTTTAAGTGTGGGTAATGACAATGCTAACTCTGTTAGCCTCTAAAACTGAACTTCTACTATGTGTTAGCAAAAGCTACAGATAGGGTGTAAACAATGTTTCTAGATTTTTCTCCTGAAATAAGCAAATAAAAACAACCCCAAAACAATAAACCTCCAGTAGAAAAATCTACATAAAGCATGTTTACTTTTCATCTGTGGTATTTTTTCTTATTTGGCTCTTTACCTTTCGACCTCTCATTAAGAACACATTTACAAAAAAAAAATTGTTGGTAAAATTGTGCCCCTGCCTCTCCATTTAGCAACATTTTAGGGTTTATTTTTCAGGTCAACCAACCTGGAAGCAGACATGCAGTTCAACTCAAGGGCTGACTTATCTATGCAGGGTTAATTTGGGCATGTCCGGGCAAGTTTATTTATTTTTCTCCATATAGCGACATTATAGCGAGCAGACTTTGTTAAAATAACCTTAACCTTGACTCTGTGAGTTTTCTGTGGAGCTGAGCAGCACAGTCACTTTCATTTTTACACAGTTTTTAGACAATGATAACTCTGTATAGCAGCACTACACAGTGGATATAATTTGTGCCACATACACTATTTAGTTTTAAATACAGCAATATGGTGGCAAAAAAGGTCAACCGTGCGGTTACAATGCCAGTCAAAGGGTTAATTTACTTATTCAACATCCTTTTGTGTGGAGGAAGAACTTTCTTTTCTTGATACAGAAGTGCAGGCAGGGCTAGCTAAGATAGCTGTAGTTAAAAAGAAGCCCCCAAGAGGGAAAACAAGTAGCGTTTGGGGAATTGTACAACATCACTCTAGTAAATGAAGACATAAATATGCAATCTTAAATAGGCAGTGTAATGATACATGTCATAAATGTCAGGTCAGAGTGCCAAACTCGACGCAAGATGGAAGAACTATTCTCACCTTCCAGTCCTTGTTGTTTTCTATGATCATTATCAGGCCTAACTTTTAAAATAAAATTAGGCAGCAGTGATGAATTTGGAGCTTGAATCGACCTGGCACACTCAATGGACGGTTCCACATATCTACCGGATATATTTCATCATTCCATCAAGATAACAGCTCATAGAAAGTGTTTGTGGAGGGCAGAACCTTCCAACAACATATCCAGCATACATTTGGATATGTACTGTATCTTTGCAAGATGGATCTAATTAATGATGGATATGGATTTTGGGGAATGCAGATGTTTTGCAAGACTAGTCAGACTGAGCCATTTCAATAAAACAGGGTAATGGATGAATGGTGAATTTTGTTAAAGCTAAACTGGAGGTCAGCATCGCACTGGATCTCTTAACTTAATTGGTGAGTGTAAAAAGCTATTATTGAGCTATGATGGAACTACAACATGGAGTTTCAACTTATAATCAGTCACAATATTTGTATACTGTATAATGTCATGCTGGAACCAATTGTTTGAAAATGTCATTTTCATTGCAAAGTGGACTGATCAAGTTGGTCCTGATGGTTTTGACAATTTGAATGAATTGCTTCATTACATAAGGATGAGAAATAATTGTAGTATAGTCCCCAGAATTTCTTTTTGTTAGCAGCTGCCATTTCAAACACACAACAATGCTTTAAAATTCAAATGTGAGCAATGTCAGATGCATCTTATTCTTTCAAATTAAAC
Source organism: Scarus forsteni (assembly GCA_036419115.1). NCBI lineage: Eukaryota > Metazoa > Chordata > Actinopteri > Labriformes > Labridae > Scarus > Scarus forsteni. Next base: position 4,683,591 of record JAZDUH010000007.1, on the reverse strand, counting down.
ATATAAATTGATGTCTGTGTTTACCACAAACTTTAAAACCATCTCTTCTACAATCCTATCATGAAGCGCTTTTGGACTCATTTCTGCACATCTCAGTACAACTTAGACCTCAGGACTGCCACTTTGCTAAGATGCTCAAACAGCTACTGTATCTGTTTGTATGCACTGACACAGCTGTGTTTACCTTCCACTGCCTGGCTCTGAGCAAAATTGCCAACAAGTAGAGAAACCAAAGACTGGAAGATGCTTTAGGGATTTTATTTACAAACAGTTACTTGAATTGCAAAACCAAGGCATCACATTACATCTTACAAGAAGTAACTACATCAAAGATTGCAAAGCATCAGCCCAAACACTCGTTAATCGCCAAACTTAGAATGAAAAGTCTTTCTTGAAACTGATCTGTTTATTCTTTCTGCCAAACTTATCCTATAAATTATGGGAAGACAGAATAAGTCGTAAAACATTCCGACGCCTTGGCAAAACTTCCTCATCCTCTGGCTTGATGTGCAGCCACCTCGCTGTGATTCTGTCAGCCTGTGTCTGTGTTTCTATTCCTGTCTAAATGACGATGAGTGTGCGATAGGTGCTGTGGAAACCGTGCCCTGGAATCTTGGTCACAGACTACGGCAGCTGTATTTACCAATGAGTTCATCCACCGGGATAGACGCTACAATCCCACAAGGCTCCGTCTGTGTATGCGTAGTGTGTCTGTTTGTGTATGCCAGCAATGTTTTAGCCCATGATTACTCGCCGTGATGATTTGTGTATGCTGGATGCATGCATTTGGCTGATACTCCCAGCCGGACATGGAGAGAAGGGCAGCGGATAAACCAAAGAGCCGGGACATCACAGAAAGAGACAGAGGGCTTTGAGTTGGACCATGTTAAGGGCCAAAAAGAGGAGGGTGTAGAAGTGTAGACAGCGTGTGTGTGTGTTTGTGTGTAGAGGGGCAGTTGTTAACCTTCCTATCATGGTGTCACATGCCCGCTGCTGCAGACAAGAGCAGGACGAAACACAGATGGAGAGACTTCGGCTGAGGACGCTCGCTTTACCCTCTTCTCCTCTTATCTCTACTTTCTTTGACCGAACATCTCCTGATCCTTGCATCAAGGAGGCCATTCCTTCTCCAATGCCTTATCTTATTTCAATGAGTGTGACTTCGAGGGAATTGACGGCTTTGTCTTCTGCTCCTGAACTTTTATTTTACTTCCTCTTAACTTCCTGCCTCAGTGTTGTTCCCTGACTCAGCTTATTCTCTGACCGTTTTTATCTCCACACCTCCTGTCATCTGGATGGATACCTACTCCCTCCTGTACAGTTCCTCACACCGGACCGCACTCCTCTCTGGCTTCCAGCGCCTGCGGTCTCAAAGGAGGATGTGCGACGTCGTCCTGGTGGCCGGCGGTGTGTCGTTCCCTTGTCATCGTGCCCTTTTAGCCAGCTCCAGCGACTATTTTTGGGCCCTGTTTGGAGACACAACTGCAGAGAGATCAGCCGAGTCCATTAGCCTTCCTGTGTTAACGCCAGAGGGTTTAGACGCCATATTGGACTTCCTGTATTCTGGTTGGCTTAGCATTTCACAGGCTACTCTTCCTGCCGTCTTGGAAGCAGCCAGGTACCTACAGGTTGAGCCAGCGGTGGCGATATGTGAAAGATTTATCATTGACGGTTTGAACGCTGAAAACTGCTGCTGCTATGCTAACATAGCCGAGCACCATGTTCTTTCAGATGCACTTGAAGCTGCCAATCAAACCATCGCTATGGAGATGGGGACACTGTTACAGGAAAGACAGGATGACCTTCTTGGGTTGAACCTTCAATCGCTCATGGCGGTCCTCGATGCTGATGAGATTCCAGCTGTGAAGGAGGTGGAGCTTATAAAGCTAACTCTGGATTGGCTAACTGAGAATGGGCCAGTCCCTCTTCTGAAATCAAATCTCCTGCTGAGTCATCTTCGCTTCGGACTGGTTGCTCCATATGACCTTGCGGATCTAAGCCACGCCCACAGAGCCATGGCCACACCTCTAATTAGAAGTCAGCTAACCCGAGCATTGGAGTACCACAGAATGGGTGCAGCTCAGCCAATCAAACAAAGCAGGCAGTCCACGCTAAGAGCGTCGCCCAATCGTGTTCTGCTCGTCGGAGGAGGGTCCAGACCTGACTGGCCTGAGCAGCAGGTGATGGCGTTTGATCCGAGCAGCCGGAAGTTCTCATATCTGAGTTCCAACCTTCCACTGCGGCTGAAGAATCACTGCGTTTGCTCAGTTGGCGGCTTCCTCTTTGTTATGGGAGGAGAGGAAGTCAAAGAAGGGGAAGAGGATGAAAAAAAGTCCTTCAGCTCAACATCAAACCAGGTGTGGCGCTTTGACTCTCGCTTTGACATTTGGGAGAAAATGGAGTCAATGCTAGAGCGGCGGGCGCAGTTCACTAGCTGCGTGGTAGAGGATGCTATCTACGCCATTGGCGGACGACACAAACGCCAAGTAAACAACAACTTCACCTCGGTCGCATCCGTTGAGTTCTACGACATGACGACAGGAGCTTGGAGGAGAGGTCCAGCAATGCCACGCCCACTTTACGGTCATGCTTCTACGGTTCTCAATAACGCCATCTATGTGTCAGGTGGTATCCCAGGCAACCAGGACAGCGTTCTTCATAGGGATAATCATGATGATCGCAGAGAGAGCAGCAAAGAGGTTCTGTTCTGGGACCCCAAAGGTAGAGTCTGGGAGAAGCGAGCCCCCATGTCCATCCCAAGGTTTGGGCACCGCTTGGCGACGGCCCACGGTCACATCTACTCCCTCCTGGGAATGTATGAGCCTTACTGCGACATCGAGCAATATGATCCAGTGTCAGACCGCTGGACTCGCCTTAGACCACTTCTCACCGGCTCCTTCAACTATGGGATGGTGACGATGCCGTCTGGGAATCTGCTGGTATTTGGAGGGAGGAAGTGGAGTGATGGACAGGAAGTGATTGTGAAAAGTGTGTTGGAGTATGACACAAAGAGAGATCGATGGAGGGAGATTTGTCAGCTCCCAAGACCTCTAACTGGGACTGAGTGCACCCTGTTACCACTGCCAGACTGAAGAGTACGAAGGTTAAAAGAAACTTTTAGTGAAAAAATGAGAAGAAGTAGAGCCAGTGCTTAATGAATGAGGTTGGCTAAAAAAGCTTGAATGCTACCAAAATTCTATGTGACCGATACAAAACAACAAATAAGTATTGGGTAGTTGAACAAGTGGGTTACTTTCGTGAGTAGAAGAAAAAGAAATACCCATCAGAAAAAATATTCTGTCGTCTGCGTGTGTGAGGAAGTCAAACTTCCTCAACTCTGACAAAAATTTTACATTTGACTTTCTATTCATTATTTCTTTTTCAATTTTTATTAGTCTTGATTGATCAATAATGTAGTTTCTGTAACAGCCTAATATTATTACTACCAAAACACATTTTAATTCCCAAGAAATGGTAAGAGGCTCAATAATTCTGTAATTTATGGAAATTGAAAGCTTTTATCAATACAATGTTGACATATTGTAGCTCACCAGATGGAATAACTTTAGTATTTTACATTTTATCCCTCTGTGAAATAGAGATTATGTTATAAAGACTTAAAATCTCTATATATATGCCAGTTGAAAAAAATATACCAATAGGTGGTTAGCAACTCGTCAGTTTTATTCTTCTTTAAAAAAATAGGATTATGAAATACTGAACAGAATAATAAAAAAAGTACAAAACTTTTGAAGAGTTAAACTGATGAAGCTACACTGTAATTTTAGGGACATTAGTAAACAGAGCTAGTTTTCAAGCGAATTTAATCTAAAAAAAAAAGGAAGTTAACAAGAAAAGCTAGCTTTTAGGTCATATTGATTTAAAAAGTTATAAGCTATGGATTGAAAGATATTAGGCTAAGCAAATCAAAAACTAGATACAATTCAGAGGGCTATCACTAAAGTTAGATAGCAAAGTATGCTAATATAATACAGTTGTAATAGTTTTGCATAATATAGTGCTATTCTAACGCTGTTCTAGTGTATGATAAGGTATGAATTTGATCAGCAATGAACCTAGCAAAGGCTAGCAAAGACAGATCAAGGCTAAGCTAATCAAAGACTAGATCTGAAAGGCTGTAAAGCACATCTGGGGGCAAAACCAGCAATTACAGTATGCTTATCAAGAAAACCTGATTCAACTATAATGAAAAATATTCAAAGAAAGCTTGTTAGTCATACCAAGCTAACTGATAATTAGTATGAAAGGCCATAAGCAATCTTTGATGGCGAAACCAGCCTCAAGATTAAGCTAGTCTAAACTAGATATATCTTTGATAAGTTAAGTTAGCTGAACAACGACAGAAAAAACTATGTAGAAGTGCAAAAAGCTACTAGTTAAGTAAGTTTAGCAAAGCCTGAAAGTGACAGACACAACTTTTGTAGGCTATAAATGCCAGACATATGTGGCCAAGCTAACTAAAACCTCGATTATGATGGGAATGATTTAGTCTTATTAAGCTAGCAATGTCAGCTGCCAGGCTAAAATAGTTTAAGACCAGACACAACTTAATAGGAAAGCCAGCATTTTAGCCTCAGTTATCTCTGTTTTGGACAGCTAACACGAACACAGTAGTTGCAGAAAAAATAAAATAAACAGCTAAAAATCTTGTAACATATTTTAACATATTTCATTTAGAGTAATTCTCAAAAGACAGGTGGTAAAACTAGAATTTGAAAGGAGGTATAGTTATTCAGGTATTAGTTATTAAAATGTATAAATCAATGTTATAAAAGTAATGATAACAGATGAATAAAAATACCAGAAATAAACATATGTGTAAAAAGCAGTGATAAACAAGTTGAAGAATGCTAATTAAGTACTAAATAAAGGTTCAAAAGTTTACTAATGAGGCACCCAGAGGCCTCCATAGTTTAATGTCCAATGGCATTTTTATTTTTAATCACATTTCTAAAATCAAGAGGATTGTAAGAAAGGTCCAACTCCAGTCATTGCTTTTGCATTGCTGAAGTGTTATACTTTTAAAGTTTTTTTAATATAATTATGGGGAGATTCTTACAATGACAATGAAATAGGACAGGCTCAGACAGGGAGCATTAGGAAGGAGAGAACAGTGTGTTTTGAAGCAGATTGTCCCGTCACTGAGCTTGACATGTTCTCAGAGGAGAAATAAAACAAGAACAGAAGAGGCAGATAAGAGGATTTAGAGAACAGGTCGAGAATAGGTGGGGAGATTAAGTGTAGAGAAGGTAACTCATGAGCAAATGAGGTTTCAGGAGGAGGCTGAGCAGGCTGCAGAGGAGGTGATCACACAATAGAGCGAGAGAGGAGGTCAGAGCAGGAAGATAAGGTGGTGGTGGTGGAGGTGGAAAGCAACAGCAACGCTACACTGAATATTTTATACAAGTTGTGGGTGAAAGTTGTGCATGTGACATTCCTGTTTATCGACCAGACATGAATAATTTAAATTTCTATAAGACAAATATAGAAACAGAAGCACACCAAGAAACTGGACAACCTTTCTCTCTGTTTCATATTTTCCTTCTGCTCTGGCTGGACACAGTGTGTTGGGCGCAGAAGTGAAAGTAACATTGGCAGCAGTCATATGCATTATTTGTTGTTGGCAATGGTGGGGTGACCTGTTGGAGTTCATTATTCATGAGCTTTTCTGCCTTTACTTCCTTCCATTTACTTATGAATACATACCACGAAACAAATTGCACTGCAAAACATTATTTATTGATTGTTTATTTTATTTAAATTGAATACTACATTGATCTAGTTGTGTTTTATAGGTGAAAGGTAAAAAATTAAAGCGTCTGTTTGCAAAGGAACCGTAAGTGTTGGCAGAACAGATGTTTGTGTCAGATTCTGTATTAGGTGGAGACGCCTACAAATGAAAAGTTCTTCACGGATGGATAGAAATAAGAAAGAAACTACACGTGCAGGAAATGACTTTGTTCTCTTTTTTTGGTTAGTGGTATGAGTTATTAAGACAAGAATAGGACCAGTATCACAATATTACAATATTTGAAGATGTTAAACTGCTCAAAATGTTGCATGCTTTGTGAAATATTTCATTAAAAAGACAAATTAACAGTTGAACAAGTTGAATGCCTGCCAGAGTCTATGTTAGCTTTTTCGTTTTACTCATCCTTCTTACTTTTCACTTCATTGGTAAATAAATAAGAGGTTAGGGATCTCTATGGACACTCCAGCTTCCCCCCACAGACCAAAAATATGTTCATTAGGGTGACTAGTTGCTCTAAATTGCCCTTAGGTATGAGTGTGAATGATTGTTAGTCTCTCTGTGCAACCCTGCGATTGGCTAGCAACCAGTTCAGGGTGTACCCAGCCTCTCGCCAGCGACTGAACAGCCACTGTTTGAAGAAGCCATCATGAGGCACTGATAGCCCTGTGGTAAAGTTTGCATGTTTGAATTGGATTGGATAATCTTTATTAAGAACATAGGAATAATAAAATCTAAAAGTTAAAAACAACACATTATTTACAGAAATCCTTTAATAGGTAGGGTCTGCAGGATTTTCATTACTGTTTGTAAACACAACTTTCAAACGAAGCCCCTCCCCCTGAACTCCTCGTGACCTGATGCAGGCGCCCAGTATTTAGAATGTTTGTAAACTGCTTGTACCGGAACTGCAAGCTACCTGGGATTAATTCATATGTTGTAGTGGAAAACTGATAATTTGTCAAGTTAGCACAAGCTAACCGCCTGTGTCCATAACCTACTTGTCCAACAACATGATGGCTAACTCCACTTTCATCCTGAGACGGTCCTTCAGAGCTCAGAAGCGGGTGAAAGCCAACCCTAGGTTTTCTCTGGTTTTAGACCGAGCTTTGTCTGCTTGGCGTTTTGCTTCTGCTTGACTATATCTTCTTTTCTTTGCTGTAGCGTCTGCCATCTTTGCCGGTCTGCCTAGCGTTCTGTTAACATTCAAAGTCACTTGCGCACTGTGATTGGCTGGGGTATCCCTGCTTACTCTCCGCCCAAAAACATCCCGAGACAACCAAAACATCAAAAATAGAAGCTGAGGAGGCAAACAAAAACACCATCACACATCAATAAAGACTCATAGTTTCTTAATTATTTTATCGCTTTTACCGCTGAGCAGCTCAGACTGCAGCGTGCAGACACGATTGAACAGGATTTTTCCTGAAAAAATTGGTTTTCTATTTTAAAGGAAAATCCTGCAGATCCTCCCTTTAAATATTAATGCAGTTGATGCTCAAAATGAAGAAGAAAGAAGCTAAGCTTATCTAGTCTTACCACATTTTTTTGGTGTATTACGTAATCACTAATAAATCAGCAACACAGTACAAAAACTAGAAAAGAACTCAGAGAGACCTCTGCCAGCACCACAGTCCTTAGCCATATTGTGATTTTGACCATAAATATTAGTCCTACCTTTGTTTCATCTAAATATTTAGATTCCTTGACCATGAAAACACCATTAGCAACTGGATTCATAATGACATCTATTTTAGTTCAGTAGTTATTCACAGAAGTCACATTTTTCGCCATGGCGACAAGACGCTGATCCGGATCAACACCAAAATCGAATCAGTTCTTCCTTTTCCCATGCTGAACATTTCCTGAAAATCTCATCAAAATCCATCCATTACTTTTTCAGTTATTTTGTTCACAGACGGACAGACTGACAAAGAAACTCTCTCGAAAACACAACCTCCGAGGCGGAGGTAAAAATAGTTTTTCAATTGAAAGAAGAAAAATAAAATGGAGCAAAGGAAGACACAGTTTACAATCAGCCGCTTTTACCTACATCCTTCCGTTGTTTATTAATTTATTAGCTAAAAATGTTTGTATACATCTTTTTAAAATTGTGTAAATTGGAGTACATTTTTTCTTGATTTGTTTATTACAAAAATATTTTTTCCACCTGTGACTCTTAGTTTTTACATTATTTGCCACACTCTCTCTGTCCCCATGTATTTCTAAATGAAGGCAAAAATACCCCACATAAATGCTAAATATAAGTACTCATCACCTCCTTAATCAGAGAATAAAAAAACAACAAATGTCTCTTTATCCAAATGTATACACTTTATTGGTCCATCCTCTTCATCTCACATTAAATAAATACTTTTATTTGACTATGATTTATAGATTTAACAATAAACAATCTTTACTCAACTCTCCAAAAATACCTGATAGAAATAGAGAACATTATCCAAGACACAAAGTTTTCACTCTATAAAGAGAAAATCTACTGTATCTAAAGATTTAAACACAAAAAACAGAAAAAGAAAAATGTGTTTTTATCTAAACAAAGACATGCTACTACGACCAACCACGGGCAGCAGCATAGAGAGCATTCAGACTGTCTGTTTGTTTATTCATGTGTTCAGAAGTGCGTGTTTATGTGTGTTTATGTGTGTTTATGTGTGTGCGATTGCTTTATAAGTTTGTGCAGTGGTGCTGAGAAATCTGCCAGCAGCAAACAAATAAACTAATATATTTTCATTAAATCCATATTTCAGATCTTATGCAAATATTTCCTCATAATCTCGACGCGACATGCAGGAAACAGAGAGCCGAACGGTCTCTGAGGAAAAATCCACTCGTACAAACTCTGCTCTGTAATCAGTGTGAATGTTCCCGAAGTTTCAGATGTAATTTGACGATTAGGGTTTGTTTGTTGTCGACAGTTTTTAGACAATTTGGAGGATTTGTGCCTCAGGATGCTTTCTGGTTTGAACAACACTGTAGAAACTTATCTCAAAGACCTGGTGTTGGAACTTTTACTGAAGCCAGAGGGAAAACAAAGTTATTACAGGAAAAGTAAAGGATTCACTTTCTTCTCAGGAGCTGTTTTATGTTAGTTAAATACTGTAACTCAAACTTTTCTGCAAACAAACTTCATTACTTACTCAAGTACTCATCAAGAAAACACTAACACGGCACACTAGACAGGCCGTTCAATATATTTCACTAGTTCAACTGGGAAAGAGCCCAAAGAAAGTGTTTGGGGAGGGCAGAAACTATCTGAGTACATCTGTTCAGTGATTGGACAACTGCTCTGTCAATCACATTTATTCCTGGTAAATCAGAAACGTGGTAGGTGGACATCATTGTGCAACAATGTAAAATCCATATCTTGTCAAAACATGTTGGAAGTGGAGAAGTTTATGGTGTTGTTTTTCCTTTAATAGAGGAATGCAGTCAAGATTTGATCACTCTGCCACTGAAGCTGTTAGCATCTATGCTAATCTTTTGACAAACAGTCACTTCCTGCTGTCTTCTTTTGTAGCTCCCGACTCTTCCTGTTTAGGGAGAATGGCGATTGGGCCGTCCCACTTTGGGCCACTCACAGTCTGTTTAGATTGGAGCTTGGCCAGATGGATCTGCCTGAGTACAGACATTGAATCAGGCAGATCCATCTGCACGGCAATGTTAGTTTGTTAGCAACAGCAGGATTACTATTGGACAGATTTTGCATGAATGAAGTAATGGCACAACTTACAAATGATTCAAGTTTGGTGGTGACCGGGGATTTGCCATTAGCAAACAATCGTTTTTGCTAAATTATTGTCAAACTAATAATTATTAAGGTTACTTCATCATCTATTGCTTATGATGTAAACGCAATATTTGAGCAGTTAGAATACCGAAAGAGACAAACAGTGAACCTGCTCTACATAAATCAGGGATCCCACTCTTTTCTCGAAATCATTTTCCAGGACTTTTCCAGGACTTTTTCCAGTGTCACTTAACCAACTGAAGTTACATTGTTACTGGGGGCAGTTTTCAATTCTAGTTAGCCTTCTTAAAACAAGATTAGAGGTTGATGAACAATATCTCTGGCTATTGATCAAATTGATCTTAGAATTTCTTTGTTTCTAACTCTCCAACACGATACATATGCATATTTTTTAATCTTTATTTACTCTGCCTTTTTATGAACATATTTTGTTAATTTAGCCTAAGTTTTTACTTTGTCATTTTTTTATTATTTCTATTTGTCCCCATTGTTTTGAGTTTTTATATTTTATGCCTTAACTTGCATCATTTTACCTACTCACATGTACATTAGTTACCAAGTACATTTTTACTTAATTTCCTATGTTTCAAGCCAGAAGGAAGACAGATAATTTTCCAGGACAATTTAAGCTTTTCCAGGACATTTCACCTTTTTCCTCATTTTCCATTGGTTGCCATGATGGAAAATTGGGCAATCACTTTCCAGGTTTTCCAGGACCCGTGGGAACCCTGTAAATATACCAGTTCACAAAGACTTCATTACTTACTCAAGTACTCATTCAAGAAAACACTAACAGGGCACACTTGACGGGCCGTTCAATATATTTCACTTGTTCAACTGGGAAAGAGCCCAAAGAAAGTGTTTGGGGAGGGCAGAAAGTATCTGAGTACATCTGTTCAGTGATTGGACATTTTTCACACTGCCTGGAAAATCATTTTCCAGGTTTTCCAGGACCCGTGGGAACCCTGTAAATATACCAGTTCACAAAGACAGATTGGATCGCTCCTCAACTTAATCCCACCAGCAAGAAGGTAAGGCAGTTGTGATTGACTTTTTATGTTTCCTTTAATTCTGAATTCATGTTTTACACTTGGATAAAATGAAACATCTAATAACGCTTTACAGAATGCTAGTAAAGTTTGAATGTATCAATTTAAAGATGCAAAATTAACTTCTGTGAAATGTGATCACCTTTATTAAGGCGACCTGGCAGAGCATCTCAGTTACAATACCAGAACTGACAACAAACCGTGAACCTGCTCGACATGAATATATCAATTCATAAAGAGAGCAGCTCCACAACTTGTCCAACCACCATGAAGCTAAGGCAGCTGTGACTGAATGTCACTCTTAATTAATCCAACCTTTCCACACCTTCCACACACACTATATTCCTAACTTCTCCCTACTTCTTACTTTGTTGACAAAATTTTAGTTTAGTTTTTGTTCATGTTCACTTGTTTTTATTAGTTACCGTATAGCTTTCATCAGGGGAAAAAAGGTTGTTCACGAAAACTATGACAAAAATAATTAGTAAACAAATTAATACTGCTCTGGCCACCAACTATATTGCCCCTCCTCAGTAAATTTAGCCACTTTCCAACTAGTTCGTTGTTTCCTTTAAAACTATTTGTAATGAAAATGAGAACTCAAGAACTGGTGTTGGGTTGATCCTTTTTAGCAGTGTGAAAGTGTTTGCGAGTGGATTTTTCCTTCTCCGACAGAGTGCATGCTTCAGGTCCAGCCCAGCACAGAGCACATTTCTAACAAACCAACACAAACAAAAATCTCTAAATCTAGAAACTGTGACCAGTGGATTTATAAAAGACTTGTGCTATTAATTCTGTTACACTTCACTGTACAGAGATCATCATAGACTTCAGGTATAAGGCTTGATAGAGTACAATATATGTCACTTAGTGGCTATTGAACTGTCTGTGAAACACTGTGCAGTCGGTATAAATATGGCACAATAAGCTGGATGGAATACTTTAAATGGCATCTAATAGAGACACTATTCTGACGGTCCTTTATCTATCCATGGAGAGGATTGAAAGAGCACTAAAGCTGACATGTAAAACTTAAGATTCAGTGAGAGTCCGCCCTCAAGCCAGCTGAAGTGGCAGAACCAATCAGCTCGCAGATCAATGTGCCACGAGGGCGCGCTGACGTCTCCTCACAAAGCTGTCCCGTCGCTCGAACACTCCAGCCGCAGAGAGCGTGCAGGGATGAGAAGTTTCCCCTTACTTTCTCTCTTTTGCCATCAAATATCTGCTGCTGCCTCTTCCCCGCAGCAGGGTGACTAAAGCATGTGTGTGCCAGTGTGTGTTACATTCGTCAGACGTGGGTCTCGATGTAGGAGTGTGTGTGCGCGAGCGAGGGCGTGAGGGGCGGCCCGGGCTCGGGTTCAGCGGTCGAGTCTGGCTCCTGAGAGAACAGCTCCTGATAGGCTCGTTTCCACTCCTGGAACTCTGCCGACGATAGCTGGGGATTGGCCAGCAGCCTGTCAATCAGCGCTAGCTCCCCCTCCCTGTCCTATGAGGGATGCAGAAAGACAAGGAGGGGCGGGTCACTTTTTTTGAGCCTTTGACTTTAATAAAAAAAATCCACTGAACTTTGAGACGCAGACACACGAGAAGCACGACACACACGAAACGGGATACACTAAGTTTAGGGGAGGTGAAAATGGATTTCTGACACTAAAACCATCCACCTGACCTTGGTCTGTGATTGGTTCTGCTCTCCATGATGCCACAAAAAGGTTTAACTAGTGACTCCAAACAACTCCATGAATGTTTAGTTCAAAGTCAGAAAGTCCCCTGAGGCCATACGACGAAATAAACAGCATTACACTGGATATCATGAAGAAGTATATTTCTAGACAAGAAAGCAAGACATGTGTTGATACCACGTTTTAAAGAAAGTACATGTGTGGTATTTTAATGATTAAAAGCAAAGTTTGATAAAATATAAACTGAAAGACAGGAGCACATGTGAAACCTGAACTATCTATATAAAGTTCCTATCTATCTATCTATCTATCTATCTATCTATCTATCTATCTATCTATCTATCTATCTATCTATCTATCTATCCATCTATCTATCCATCTATCTATCTATCTATCTATCTATCTATCTATCCATCTATCTATCTATCCATCTATCTATCTATCTATCTATCTATCTATCTATCTATCTATCTATCTATCTATCTATCTATCTATCTATCTATCTATCTATCTATCTATCTATCTAATAAGTGCAGGTGCAGGGTTTGATTACATTATTTTCAATATTCAATATCCCTGATGTGTAATGTCTTCAAAGGGATAGAGCAATGTTTTTCTTTCTTTTTGTGTTTTGCTTCACTTCCAAATGGATGACAAGCAGAAACACACCATTCTTTGATTGTGCGCCCATCGCTAACTAGCTTAGTTCAAACAGTGGGAGTTGATGGGTTGGGTTAGCCTGCCTCTGCCTACAGTCATCAGATAAACTCTTCAGCAGCTCTAAATGGTCTTGTGTGTTTATGTGACTTGTTTTTTTTACTATGTTACGTTACCTATTTTTAGACTAAGATTGGCACTTGATGTAATTTTTCAACAAAATACATACAAAACCAAAATTTGTTCCTCTGCTATATTCTGTTCCAAATGGATAAGGTTGTGGATCCGAAGAAATCGTCCTCATCCTCTCTTACAAAGACAGCCAAAGTCCTTTGTACCAATCTTCTTCTACTTGTAAATAGAGGATTTGTTTTGTTGACCTACTTCCAAGCATGTCCGAACTGGTTTGCGCATGTTCCCTAGCTTAGTTTTATATGTACTTCTTTTGAAAATTACATAAAGTGCTCATCTTAGAATAAAAATAGATAATGTAACATGATGTAGTAAAAAAAAAAACATGTCACTTAAGCACACAGAACCATTATGAGTTACTTAAGAGTTTATCTGAAGACTGTAGGCAAAGGCGGGCTAACACTTCCCATTGACTCCCAGTGATTGAGCTACGCTATGTAGCAGTGGGTGAGCCCCGCCCGTCTCTTCCTTGTTACTGCACACGCAGTTGAAAAAATGGTGTCTATCTGCTTGTTATTGTGGAGCAAGGCACTAAAACAAAATAAATGTTGGTGTACCCTTTAAAAGATCAAATATTTGACTCCTTTTCAACAAGGTATAAACTTGAAGCTCCTTGCCCACGAAATTACTCAGACATTACATTTTGCCATGCCCATAAACCCCTCTGTTTCAGCCCTTCATAGAACAGGCAGTTACAGATTGCCAAGTAAATTGGTGCAGCATCTGTAGTGTTGAGCCAGACCATCGTGGCAAAGAGGGAGCTTAGGTGGAGGGCAAGGCTTTCAAATCATCAAATCGTCAAAACATCTTCATTCTTAACCTCGTCTGTAGTCCTGAGCTCCGACCAAAAGAATGAGATCACAGAAATGAGCAGTCAAAATGGCTTTGCTCAGGAGGGTGTCCAGACTCAGACTTGGAGTCAAAACTCCTTTATATCAAAAGTCAGTTTAGGTGGTTCAGACATTTGGTTAGGATGCTGTGGGGTCCATTAGCAGTTAGCATGCCTGGAATATCTCCACAGGGAGGCAACCAGGAGGCATCCTAACCAGATCCAGAACCTTCTGGAGGGATCGTATATCCTGCCCAGTCTGGGAATGTCTTGGGATTCTTCAGGAGGAAGTGGAAAGTGTTGCAGAGGAGAGGGATGTCTGGGTGGGGCTACTTGGGCTGCTGCCACCGCGACCCAGCCGTGGATAAGCAGAAAAGAATGATGGGTAAATATTTGAAAGATTTCCCTTAATGACACGATCAGGGGGGATCTTTAAGAAAGACAGAGGGAATTACAGCAAGAGAGGAAGGATTTTTATCAATAAGGGGCTATGCTGTCAGGCCATAGTGTTTTGTTTTGGAAGTATTTAAATTTACTTACATTTTGACCAATAAATAGGGTAATCTGAAGTGAAGGGATTCACTAAGTCCGCTTTGACAAGTTCATCAAAGAAGTTGAGCCCTTCTGCTCTAGCGGCTGCTGGATAATTTAGTTTACAGTTTGGGAAAGTTAAAACTTGAGACGGTTACGTCACAACTATTTCTGTTGTCATGATAATAGTTTATTTGCAAATTACCAACAAGAAACAAACTTACACAGATTAATAAAGATGGGGATTTATGAGAATTTATTGATACTAATTCTACTTCCTGCTGATATTCTTTGTGGGAAAAGTTGTTCTACTTAAGTTTTCAGTGGCAACTATGTCAGCCACATGGCACCCCCGGTATTTAACCCAATGCTGCAAAGATAACTGCTTCTGCAAGTTTCTGGTGTCTCAACGCGGTGCAAGTTGTGCACAGTTGTCTTATAGCTAAAAAAACAATCCAATATTTTAACCACTTCTAGAAACTGATAAGAGAACTGATCAGCAAAAGATTAACAATATCAATTCTTTGATGGAGTTGTTATCAATTCTCAACTGGAACTGGTTATTGATTCTGGTCCCAACACAAATATATTATTCTAAATACAAAAATATCTATTTAAGTTAAAAGTATAACATTTTACCATTTTACAGCTAAAACTCCTGGGGTGTGGAGCTTAACTGTACAAACACAGAACTGCTATTTCCCTGCTTGCAGAGCAATTTCACATACGAAGGCATCTTTGGCTCTATTTTAGCTTTATGATTCAGTTGTTTTTCCTCTGTTGTGAAGTCCAATCTGTTTAAGCGATATCACACATATTTTCATTCAATAATGAAGGCATTATGTACCTCTTAGATGTGGAAAAATCAAAAACAGTTCCATAAAAAGGTGGTGTAGCTCTCTTTAATCTCAGTATTTAATTTCAAATTTTAGTTTCATAATCCCGTGCAACTCCTGCCCTGCCGATGGGAAGGAGGGGTAACATAGAACTATAGCAGAAATAATGAGTCCCAAAGATGATCCAATGATTTCTGTGCTAACAGATCACTGATACATTCTTGTTCTTCATGGTTTAACATTGACATATCGCACACCCCTACTGTGGACCATGAAAAGGCTTTTCTCATTTCTAAAGCTGATCCCTCTCCTTTAACTTGAGTGTTTGATAGAGTAGTATTGCCCAATATGATGGAATCAGGCAAACATCACATAAAAAATTTAAAAAGCTTTTCTAAAGGCCGAAAAACAAACTCCTCCAGCATGAGCCTGCTCTCTGAGTAATTTTACTGAACACATTTAGCCATATCTTGCACAATTTTAGGTTTTTAACTCAGTTGTTTGTCCTCTTGGGTAAACATAAGTCTATTGAAGTGATCATCACACACATTTTAATTCGATAATAAAGCCATTCTGTACCTCTCAGATTTAGACAAATCCATGAAAACGAGGTGCAGCTCGGCTTATTCATTAATTTCCGTATTTAATATCAAATTTAGTTTTATTTTTCAGTGTAACTCCCACTCTGCCAAGAAGAAGGAGGGAAAGCATAGAACTAAAGCAGACAGATTGAATCCAAAAGATGATCCAATGATCTCTCTGCCTTAAATAATCACTGATCCATTCTGGTTACCTTTGCCAAGGAGGTTATAGTTTTGTTGGCATGTGTATGTTTATCAGCAAGATTACACAAAAACTGCAGGAAGATTTTGCTGTAATTTTCGGGACATGTTATTCATGGCCCAACTTAGAAATGAGCAGATTTTTGTGGTGATCCAGATAACTACCATAAGTGAACAATCGTTTTTGCTCAATAACTGTCTAAATAATACAGATATCAACATGATACCCGGTGCTAGGTGTGTGTTTTCAGAGTCGGGTACTAAGGCTGTCACTTATCCAAAAAATCAAAGTCGAACGGTTTTCGGACTTACACCCAAATAATCAAAGATAATCGATTATTCCTCCCGCTCCCGCTCCCCCCCAGCCGTAAGGGAGACTCTCTTATCCGCCCTTTCGGTAAAGATCCTGCCTTGAAAACTCTTGACGAAGCGCTGCAGCACTCGGCCGTATAGCTTGGATGAAAAGCCGACGGCATTTGATGTGGAGGTGACTAAACTGTATTTCACAGAACACACAACCTGGTCTTTGATTTTTAACTTTGTCATCTACGGTGTAGAACCAAAACTACTCCCACACAGCTCTCCTCGGACAATTTGTAGCTGGTAATGTCTGCTTGGAGTGGAAACTCCTTGTTTACTGGATTCAAGAGAGCAGGAAATGTGTCTGAGGGTCAAGCTGCGCTCACAGCGCCCTCTGTTGGACGGAATGGTCCACTGCTCCAGGCGCCTTGATGTGCCGCCACACTCAATATTTTACATTTGAATATTTATTTACAATTCGGTTACGGATATTTAACCCCATATTCGATCGGTTATTCGAATATCGAATATAAAGTGACAGCCCTATCAGGTATCATGTTATGATGGTAACATTATCATGGAACTATTGCTTATAGATGTAACAGCAACACGTAAGCTATCTTGGTGGAGGTTAGAGCTCTCTGAGTGCTTTCTAGTCGTTTAGTTTTTAAGCCTATAAAATCACACACCCCTACTTTTCATAGTCCAATGAAAAGAGTTTTCTAATTTCTAAAGCTGATCCTTCTTCTTTCACTGAAGTGTTCGACAAAGTAGTATTGCCCAATTTAATCAAATCAAGCCAACATCACATAAAACATTCAAAAAGCTTTTCTAAAGACTGGAAAACAAACTCCTGTGTGAGCCTGCTCTCTCTCTCAGCCATTGTCAGTTTCAGGGGAGAAATTCTGCATCATTATGAGACGTGAGAGCTCACATCATCATTTGTCATCTCCGCCGCAGCTTGTTGTTTCAGTACAATTTTCATGCATAAAGGATTCACAGAAATTATGCATATTTTTGTTGTTTCCACAGCAACCACTGCAGAAAACTTGATGCTGCTGGAACACGAAAACAAGAGAGGAGCAAATTATGGATTAAGTCCAGCAGGGCCACTCTGATGACTCAGGCACCGACTGTACGCTCTCATTATTTATCGGAGGCAGATTTCATCCACACTCCCCCCCCCCCTCCAGAAAACTCAGTGTATTCCTTTAAGAGACGCCAGACAGAACAAACATTAGGTAACACTTTATTTTAAGGTCACTGTATTTAAATAGATGCTGATTATGGCCATTAGGAGCTTAAGAGAACCAATTCTACATGAGTTTTACAGCTAAAATGGTGAATTTTAAAATAAAGTGTTGCCAACATGAAGCTCTAACAACCAACCTTTAACAGCAGACACAGAAGCCGAAGCCACAGAAACTTTAGATCAGCTCACAGCAGACAGGGTCCACATGAAGGAGGCAACAAAGACTCAGACTGAGGACAGAAAACAAAGGCGTCCAGCCCAGAAACAAAAACTCAGCTCGTCCAGCATGAAGCCGACAAACTCAGAGACAGACAGGGTTTTACAGCATGTGTGTGTTTTTGTGAACATGAGTGTGTATTTGTTTCAGGTGTGCACATCTTAAAAGTCATGGTGTAATACAGGTACCACTCTGCTAATATTTACTGTGCTGGGGGGCATTCAGGTGAAAATGTGATTACTGCAGCCCAATGGACCAGGAAATATCCGCCACAGCAAAGGTCAGGTTTCAGTCCACAAGTGAAGAAGGCAGTTTGATGTGGAAGTTATGAGGTTACACACAGGAGAGCTGGAGACGGCCAAATAATGACTTTATCCAGTCTGCTCTCAACGGCCTGACTGTAGCAAGTAGACTGGATTTTAACCAGCACAAATCATATCACTCTGTCCTTTTTTTAATTTTTTTTATTTTTTTAACCTCTATCCTTCAAGGTTGTGTTTTAGCCTGCATTAGTATATATGAAAAATTAGGGATGCCCAATTTAATTGAATCAAATCAAAATCACATAAAACAATAAAAGCTTTTCTAAAGACTGAAAAATAATTCCTCCAGCATGAGCCTGCTCTCTGTTATAATTCACTTGTTTGTCCTCTTTTGTCAATTCAAATCTTTTTAAAGGTGCAGTGTGTAGAATTTGGCATTTTAGCAGCATCTAGCGTTCAGATTCTAGAGTGAGCCTAAGCGTAACCAAAACGTCAGGTCGCCGAGCAACAGAACACTGTGAAGACCAAATGGGATCCTGAACACATCATCACTTACTAAAGTGACAACGTTTGTAATACCCACAATTTTAATCCCGAGTGCAGAGTAACAACTGTCCATACATCCAACACCGTCCTCTCTCCTCGTCTTCGCCTGCATTCCAGGTAGATTTCAGAACAGATTCGCGTATCGTTCATTTTGTCCCTAAAATCCACCCGTAGACAACATGGCGGATCATTACGTCGACATACATGAACGCGGCCCACGGTATTGAACATATTTTTTAGCTTTTTTTAACTAAATAAAAATAAAGCAAACGTTTTATGGGGATGACTGTAGTCCTATTTTAAGACTTTACATACAAATAGAAACATTATGTCCTATATTCACCGTTTCTGTACTGCCAGCTTCTACACACTGCACCTTTAAGTGATTATCACACACATTTAAATTCGATAATAAAGACATTTTCTACCTTGTAGATGTGGAAACATCCAAAGCAGCGACATAAAACTGAAGTGCAGCTCTCTTTAATCTCATTAATTATTTTTTAATTTAAGTTTCACTTTTCAGTGCGACTCCTACTCTGCCGAGATGATACAACGATCTTGAGTTTGTTTGTTAGCAAGATTACACAAAAACTGAGAGATGGATTTTGCTGAAATTTTCGAAAGATGTTGGTAATGCCTAGAATTTTTAAGAAATTCTTAGATTTTGGTGGTGATCCAGATAATGATAATTTTTATTAAATAACAGTCTAAATAATAATCATATCAACATGATTCTCAGTGCTAGGTGTGTGCTTTCAGGGTCATGAATCATATTATGTATGATGGTAACTTTATCATAGAATTATTGTTTATAGATGTAACAGCTAGTTTGGTGGAGGTTTGTGCTCTCTCAGTGCTTTCTAGTTCTTTACTTATTTTTATTGGATTTTTCTTTTACAGTTACATCATTCATCAGTCCTCCTTAAATCAATGTCCTTACTTTTTCGTGAAGGTGGAGGTGTCCTCTTTGTCCTCCTGAAATCATCATTTTTCCCACTTTTCTACAAATTGTGTTTTCTGTAATCTTAATATGTGTGTCAATATCTCTATTACAAATATTACTTTGATAGTGCACACCCTCTGCTCCGCAGTTGCTGGTTCTATTGTATACCACAACTTGGTAAATACTTATTTACTTGCCGATAGTAGTACTTTATAGGGATGTAACGAAATTTCGTGCTGCGAAATAAAAACTAACAAAATAAAATTCAAAGACGCACGAAAAAAAAGCCCGAAATAAAAAAACACAAAGGGGCGCTGGTGATTTTTTGGAGAACGGTGAGAAGATTGCAGACAAAACAACAACCGTGTGCTTATGCTACAGTTAATCAGATATACTACAAGTACCAACTACTTTGAACTGGAGACAGGCAGCAACTGTGTGTTTGTGTAAGTCTGCATAAAAAAAAAACAATATTTGATTTTTGCATCTACTGTTGAGTTGACAGAATTTGATCATACTTGAAGATCAGAAGTATATGCACTGTTATAGGCTAAATATTATATTCCACAGTTCATACATTTATAGGTCTAAACTGCAGCTCTGGGGACTGATGTTTGTCTTCCTTTTCATTCGAGAATGTACTTATCCTGATTGTTACAACAACAAAACACTTTTTATTGAGATTTTATGTTTGTATTTGCACTGTAGTCTAAATAAAAGAGCATTTATTTTGTACTGATGCCGCAATATTTTTTGTATGTCTGCATTAGGAAGAAATAAAGAAAATGAGATTTTTGCACAACTTCCTACTGTTGGGGATTTTCTACAATCTTTATTTTGTATCATGAGCCCTGTTAGTATCGTTT
The DNA here is from genome assembly GCA_036419115.1 of Scarus forsteni. NCBI lineage: Eukaryota > Metazoa > Chordata > Actinopteri > Labriformes > Labridae > Scarus > Scarus forsteni. The sequence goes on along the minus strand of JAZDUH010000007.1, from coordinate 4,663,101 downwards.
CGTGAGTTGACCATTTCGTTACACCCCTCATACTTAAACATGGTGCTCCCATCACACACAGGGTTGATTTTAAAATCCTTTAACAGCTTTTAAAGCACAACACCGTCTGCTTCCCCTATAGAGCAGAGCTATTAGATTAGATTAGATAGAACTTTATTAAAAAGTTATAAAGCTCAGACCTGCACTACATCACTGCCAGTGCTTTATAATAACAGAGCACTGCTGTAAATTCAGCACGAACAACAAAAGTTGGCTTCAAAGAATATTCAGAAAAATTATTTTTCCAAAATCAGGGCAAACGTACAAACAGACAAATGACTTGAAGAGGCACTTGGAGGGATAGTCGATAAAAAGGAAACATGATGTTCACGCGTTTGTAGCCCTGATGGAATAAAAGCCTCTCACTAACGACTGCTCTCTGAGCCTGAAACCTCCTCATTAAGTTGAAGTTTGGCAGAAGAGCAGCAGAGGAACACTTCTTTCAATATTTCTTTTCCACAGCAGCAGGCTGAGTGTTTGTGTTGTAACTCAAGTTTGAGATGCTGCAGAACTAAAATGAACCGTCAGAAGAAACTCTTCTATCTCAGTGCTTCATTCTGACATGAAATCCTGTGTTCAGAGCTAAAGTGTCAGTTACTGTTACAAATAATATTTTAAGAAAAGAAACACGGGTCTCGGCTTTACTGCATTTACTGGACTTTTCTGTTAAAGTTGATCCTACTTCTTCTTTCTCTCCTAGAATGACAAAACTCTTTACTAAAACCCCTGTTCTCTCCAACCGTGAGTTTGAACAGCAAGTTTGGGAAAAAGCTGCATTTGTGAGGGTGACTTTAAATAAACACAGAATATTTTGTTTTGAAATATGAGATAGCCTTTTCTTTTAAAGTAAAGAAAATTAGATTTTAAAAAAGGGCCAAATTAAACAAACTTTAATGGCAACTATAAATCGATTTTTTTGCAACCATGTAACCTCCCCTTTCCCTTTTATTTCCTTTTTTAATTATTGATATTATCTTATCATTAAAAGTATTATTATAGTAGCATTTTTGTTGTTGTAATTATTGTTATTATTATTGTTGTTGTCATTTTTATTTATTTTTCAGTATAATTTATACTTATGTTAATGTGACCAGTTAAATTATTTTATACAGCCTACAGTACAGCCCAAAAGTCTGGACACACCTTCTCATTCAATGCATTTTCTTTATTTTAACAACTATTTACATTGTAGATTCTCACTGAAGTAATGATGGCCACTTGTTTCTCTTAACTTAGCTGATTGGTTTTTGCCATAATATTAATTCTAACAGTTGTCTAATAGGGCTGTCGGCTGTGCATCAGCCTGACTTCTGCACAACACAAATGATGGTCCAACCCCATTAATAATAAGGCAAAAAATTCCATTAATTAACCCTGGAAAGGCACACCTGAGAAGAGAAAACCATTTCAGGTGACCATCTGTTGAAGCTCATAAAGAGAATGCCAAGAGTCTGCAAAGCAGTAATCAGAGCAAAGGGTGGATACTTTGAAGAAACTAGAATAGAAGACATGTTTTCAGTTATTTCAGACTTTTTTGTTAAGTACATAATTCCACACGTGTTCATTCATAGTTTTGATACCTTCAGAGAGAATCTACAATGTAAATAGTGATGAAAATAAAGAAAACACATTGAGTGAGAAGGTGTGTCCAAACTTTTGGCTTGTACTGTATATTCAAGCCTTTATTCTGGTTTTAGTTTTGTAATTGTTATTTGTCCTTAAAAATCTAGAAAAAAATCTAGATCTAATGTTTTTTAAAAGCACACTTAATGCTGACATCAACGTGCCCTGGTTGTGTAAGTGCCTTTGCTCCTCTTGTATACACATAAATAAATATGTTGAAACAATAAAAAGAAGAGAGCCACAAATGACGAAGGGATGAAGCATCTGAGCTGTCTGCCAAAAAAGCTTTTAGCTCAAGACTCATGACTTCTCAGTGTGAGTGAACAAGGACTGAGTTGTTAGTATTCCTTTAAATGGTAAAAAGTATGGCAGACATGTAGAGTGGCCTTTAGCATGGCTTTATAAAAAAATAAATTAATGAAAATTTGAAGTTGAAGGTTTGTGCTCAGTAAAAACCCTGAAATGTTGAAAAACTACTTTGTGTTGTTGATGAATGGTGCGTATGATGCTCATGTATCAGTTTGTTTTGTTCTGCCTCGTCCCCCTGCACACGCGTGTCTTCGTGTGTGTGGACCGACCTTGAGCGTGGAGGTCAGTATGCGGAGGCGGTGCAGTCTCTCGTTGAGCTGAGGGTCCGCAGCTCGCCTGAGGAACGACTCCCTGAACTCCGACTGTCCTTTAAACTCCGCCTCTCGCCCCAGGGGACACACGCCGCCCTCCTCACAGGCACGAAACAGGTCACCTAACGAAGCCCCCTCGCTGCCACCTTCATGGGAAAGAAGAGAGAAAAACACATTTAAGGTGGATTTAAACCGGTGAGCATTCTGGAGGCTGTAAATCCTTTAATCCAGACAAAAGCAGCTCCTTAGTTCAAGTCCGAGTAAAGGAAGTATTTTACTCTTCATGATTATACTCAACAAAACTACCTGTCAAAAAAACAGCTGTTTTATTGTACTGTATTTTATCTGATATTAATTAACAAATTCATTTTTTCTTCTGTCAAACTCTTTGTCCAGCTGTTTGGTGCTTTACAAAAAAAAATGGGTTGAACTGGAACAAAACATTACAAACACTTCAGCCCAATTTTAGCCAATAAATCTTAAAATCAGAGTTGTGACACTTAGTCTAAAAGTGAATCTCATTAATCAACCTAAAAAACTCATTTAAGTCAATATAACTATTAAATGCTTTTATAATGCACTTTAATACTTTTGATAAAAAAGAATCCAGTGAAAGTAATGAGGGACTTGCTGATACATTTTTGTGACATTAATGTCCAAATTTGTTGCTGTTTTTATCAATATTGGTATCTTACTACTCCCCCAAAAGAGAGTCTTTATCATCAAAATCAATACTTTTCTATCCTTTTGTGTAAAGATCTTTTTTTAATCAATTTAAAACTTTGGGATTTTATTGCTTTCAAATAAATATGTGGATCACAGCCAAAATGTAATGCATTTTTCATTGGACGTTAATTTGACAGCACCTTTTAATTTACTTTGTTATAGTCTTTTGTCAAAAATATCTTTTAGTTTTCGTCATTATTTAGTCATCAAATTTGTTTTAATTTTAGTCTAGTTTTAATTGATCTTGATCAAAACCTACTGTTTATTAAGTGAATTTCTGAAGCCATGTTTTAACTTAAATAAAAGGAAACTTCAAATAACCCTTTAATGAACGAGAGTAAAGTTTGAATGTATAATTTAACAGAAACAAATTGAACTTTTGTGTGAAATGCAGTCACCTTTATTCAGGCTACCTGACAGCATCTCAGTTACAATACCAGAACTGACAACAAACAGTGAACCTGCTCTACATGAATATATCAATTCATAAAGAGAGCAGCTCTGATTGGATCACTCCACAACTTATCCCACCACCATGAAGCTAAGGCAGCTGTGATTGGATATATTCCTAACTTATCCCCTTTCTACATGATGAAATTACGTCTGATTAGATTTAGTCTCTGTCAAACATTTTCATCTAGGATGAAAATCCAGTATGGACTTAGATCAGCACAGCATTTGGACTACTTTCTTAAACTAATTACAATGCCTGTTTGTCCTCCTCCCAGTTGTCTTGTCTTGTCCTGTCTGTCACTGTTTCCCCTTCTTCCACACTGTGGTGTGGCACGGCCCGGCCCTCCCCTTCAGCTCCCATCAGGGGTTAAATAAAGTTTGTTTGATGGAGTAGCCTACAGGGAGGGCTGGTGATGGTCACTATAGCAGTGAATCATATTTATTTACTTATCTGTCACTGCTAGAAAAAAAATGCAAAAAAAAAATGCATTAGTCTTTCCAACGCTACCATCAGACACAGTGCTCAGCTGTAAAGGTAATGCAGACAAGGGGGAAAAAAAATAAAACAAAACATTTTCATCTAGTTTTTATTTGTTGAAGAAAATGTCAGTTATCAGTGTCACTTGTTTTTTTATTGTTACTGACAGCATCTGTTTGTTTCTCTGTTAGCAATGTAACTCAAAAAAATATGGATTTCGAAGAAAACTTCAGGAAATGTCCAGATTGGAACAAGGAACAAATTATTAGATTTGGGAGTGATCCGGATCAGCGTAAAACCGCCATGACAACAAATGTAATTTTCATGAATAACTACTGAACTAAAATAGATATCATTATGGATCCAGTTGCTAATGGTATGTTTTCATGGTCAAGGAATCTAAATATTTAGGTGAAATAAAGGTAGGAGTAATATTTATGGTGGAAATCACAACATGGGTGAGGACTGTGGCGCTTGGTGGAGGTCTGCGCTCTCCAAGTGCTTTTTTAGTTACTGTGTTGTTGACGAAAATAAGTAGTCCACAAAATTAACACTGAGCCACACCTCTGGTAAAATTTGCATGTAAATCCATCCAGTCGTTTTTGTGTGATCTTGCTGACAGACAGATAAACATACGCTGGAGAAAACACAACTCTCTTGGTGAAGATAAAACAGTAAAACAATTGAGAAATAGTTATAAGAACTACTTCTTCTGATTCTTGTTCTGATTTAAATCCTCTTGCATAAAGTTTTAAGTGTATTAGATAAACACTGTTAGAAAAAAAGTAAAAAAAAAAAGAAGGAATGATCCGAGTGAAGGTGAGCATATGGAACAGTTTAAGTGAGGAAATGAAGAAATGTTCAAGTAAAAACAAGTTTTAAAAAATGTACAAAATGGTGATTATTGGAAGATACCATATTGAAGAGAATTAAGAAGTCTCTTAATATTATATGGCTTTAATTAAAAAATAATGATGGTATGAGAATTCTGGATATCTGTGTGAAATTATAATTACTATTGTGGATGGAAGTTTTCTGTTGCAATGTCCAAGCATGAAATGAAGGTGCATGGACATAGTTATCTATGAGTATATGTACATTCAGTGCATAACATCTACATTTGTTCGTAAATAATTGTTTGGTAAAGGGGTGGGAATTAATATGTTTTTACTTCATCCCACTCCTTTTCCAATATGTGATTAGATAATGTCTGTTTGTTTTGTATTTTTTCTGTCTTTAACAGTGATTTTACTTAAACCTCATGTTCGAAATAAATGTTGATCAAATCAAATCAAAGGTGGCCTATTTCCTAACGCCTTTGCAGTTAAGGTTGTAAGACTTGTACATTCTTGCTCTAAGTTTTCCTCCTCGTATATTTTTGGAAACTGGAAGATCCTTCATCATGATGGAAGGAGAACAGGACGATGGAGGAGAGAGGAAGCAAGGATGGACCAAGTTATATAATGAGAAGGACCCATGCCCCCCTCCTCCTGCTCTTGCTTCTATTTGGACACTCAAATCAATCCCACTGTGGAGAAACATGGATTTGGGATTTTGACAGCTGAGCACAAACATGTCACTCTATTCTTGTATCATCCAGGAAAGTTTCAGTCGTCAGAGATCCACTTTTAGCTCTTCATTGTCTTGTTTTGGGCTGCTGACAACACTTAGTCATATTCTTTGTTGATTACAGAAACACTGATTTAAACCCTCCATTATTCGGAGATTAGGCGCCGAGGCTGTCATCAAGCTGATTAAACTGAGTCATATCTCCGAGTGACCACTGGAGGACAGCAGCACGCTCCGTCTCTGCAGCTAAGTTATTAAAGGTGATAAAACCCTGCTCCCTCTTTAGACACTTTATGTCATAAATAAGAAAAATCACACCATCATCTTATTTGATTGTTCACGTCTGCGTCTCTCTCTTCTGTTTACTATTTCAGCTCCTCTCTAAAGTCTGTCAGTTTGCCGCCGGGCTCACCTTGGTAACCAGTGCATCGTCGTCTCATTAGCCTCATTAGCTGAAGTGTTCCTCCTCTAAATTTAAACGACGAGGGCTTAAATGCGTCTGCCTGAGAGCGCTTTTATTCCTGGCACATGTTCTGACGTCAGCGTCTTCACCTTAACAAGAAGTATTTTTTTTATTCACTCTCTGGAGGCTGTCATTCAACGTGAGGCACATTTTCCCGCTCTGCTCTCACTTCTCGTCCGCCCACGCGGCTCACACATCTGTTTGTGTTCCATCAGTGTCCGCGTGTCACACGGCACATGTGTGCTCCTGTGTACAAACACACCTCTGGACTCACCGTTGTGTGTCTGCTGCTCTTCTCTGGCAGGGGGTGCGAGCAGCGAGTGGAGGTTGCTGTCTCGTGGCAGCGTGAAGCTGCGGGGTTTGCCTCCCTGGGTTGCCATAGGGATCAGCCTCTGCATGGCCACGGGCAGTGGGACGTTCCTCTGAGCGGGGAGGGTGTAAACGGCGCCCGCCATCATGGAGCCACCACCTGGCCCGGGCTCAGCGAACACGGCGTCCTCTGTGATGAGAAGGAATGAAAGACTGTAAATAAATTCATGATATCAACACATTACAGTCAACACAAAATTATTAAAGGAATTAAAATGGAGATAAAGAGCTGTGAACTCATCAGTCCACACTTTCAGTCTTTGAGGGCCTCATTTATAAACGCAACGTACCCACAAAAGAAAGTGCACACCTAGGGAGGCTTGATATTGGATTTTTGCCAATATTTTTATTTCAATATCACCAATACCAATATTTCAGGTCAAAAGCACAAGTTCTGTGCTTAATTAAATTGGATTTATTTCTTTCAGTGTTACAGCATATTATAGCATGAACAGACTAAACTAGAAAAACAGCTTTTAACTCTGCAAAAATGAAACCCTCTACATTCAAATGTACCCATGCAGTGAAGAGAATTCCAGCCGATATATGGCTGAGACCTGTGGCTGATATTTCTGCATTAAATATCTGCAAAAATTTCCATATCCGCCAGTTAATATTTAACTTTTGAGGTCGATATTGGCTGATAACGATATCAAACCGATTAGGGCTGCAGCTATCGATTCTTTTTGTAATCCATTACTCTATCAAATTTTTGCCGATTAATCGATTAATCGGACAATGGTTACATTGTGCTCGCTGTTATTTTTTTTTTTACACTGAATCACTACACATTATTATTAGTAGTAGTAACACACAAAACACAAAAGCCAGGTCACTTAAATTAACAACTTATTTTTCTTATTTTGAACATTCTGAGCATAAATGGGATCTCAAAATCAAAATCTATGCTTTTATTTTTACTCTGGGCCATATCTTGCTTTTTTCAGTACTTTTTTTAAAGTATGGTTATTTTTACTTTGTATTCATACTTGTCTCTTCTTGCTAAATTATTGCCTTTACTACTGTACCATATTTATGATCTTATTTTGCTTACAGTATTCCTTGGACCAAATAGTATCATACTTAGATACTAAGATAATTTAACTAGCTAAAGTACATTTCTATAACATATGAAAGCATTCCCTACACCTGCTTCCTCTACTCACTCTCAGTGTTTCCTGTTCTACTCTCTGCAATCAAATTAAATATAAAGTTATTGGATGTGAAAAGTATGTGAACAAAATACACATGATTCTGGACAAGTAGCCCATAGCCCATATCTCAGTTATTGATCACATTAGCTGCTTCTGTTGATGTATCATGAGTGTCATCCTGTTGTGTCGCTCTGCGGACTTGATGCACAGACCGGATGTTTACAATTGACGTGCTGTAGCATTGATGACGTGCTATCATGCTAAGCTACGTGCTAAGCTAACTCCGTTTGACATCAGACACACTGCACTGTGTTTTCTTTTCGTCCCTTCTTGTAGTGACCACACACTTGGGACACTCTGCCGTTTCTTCTGCGGACTCTCTCCTTTCTGTCCCTCTCTTTTCTCTTCCTTCATTATTTTACAAGCCGCGCAGCAGCAGACGTAGCAGGCGCGTTGTGCCACAGAAATGACCATCAGTGTCAAACATCGTACACTGTATAGTAGTCCAGATATATATTTTATATGTATAATTATATATTAAACGAGGCTTCGAGGCACACAATTTACCCCGAGGATATTTTGTAATCGAATAATCGGGATTATCCGAGGAATCGTTTCAGCCCTAAAACCGATAATATTGTGTGTCTCTTCATGCACCACTTGTAACCAAGTTTTGGGATTTCTAAAAAAAAAACTGACGGGAGAATATACGCACCTCCACGTCAGCTTTGACCCTGCTGTACGCAATCTGGAGATAAAAAAAACTTTGACCAAAAGTAAAGAATTACATACAGTTCTGTGACACGTACATGTTTGCATTCTTGAATGTGCAGCACCTTGTGCTACATCTTTTGTGTATAAAAAGTGCTTTATAAATAAAGTTTGATCGATTGAAGTGCCTTGCCCGAGGACACATTAACAAGTGACAGCCAGAGCTGGGCTTGAACCCGCAGCCCTCTGATTACTGAGCGAGCACGATCTTCTGTTCTTTCAGGCTAAAGTGCTGGAACCTGACATTTGACAAGTGAGGGAAGAACCAAAAGCATATCCAGTAGGTGACTGGACAATCAATCCGTCAATCACGTTAATTAGAGGCCGATCAGATAGTGTAGAAGGCGGGTGCTACTGCCACAGTGTAAAGGACAAAATGTGACCCACTTTGTGGATCAAACTCTGCCAAAACACGTCAGAAGTGGAGCAAAGAAATCCTTTCCAGCAAGAAGAGCCTTCAGTGATGTTTGTTTTTCATTTATGGTAGAAATAAAGTCCAGATTGTCATCTCGCTCTTATCTCCGTCTTCCTGCTTTAAACATGCTGATTGGCCCGGGCCGCTATAGGCCAAACACGGTCATTGTAGATTGGAGCTTGGCAAGATGGATCTGTCTGGTTACAGACATTGAAACAGGTGGATTCAGCAGCACTGCAATGTTGACAGTTTACAAAATAATGATCCAGTGTGGATAAAATCTTTACCTTTGCAAAAACGTCAGTGATAGAGTGTGCAACACAAAGAATGTTAGAATATCAATTATTGTAAAAATCCAAAGAAAAGATAAACTTTGAACATAGATGCAAACTTTGAAGTGAAACGCTTGCAGAGTAATATGATAAAAATTAAATGTACATTTTCCCCCTCTCATTGCATCTTTTTGGATTTAATCCACTGACTTCACCCAAAAAGATCAAATTTTCCTTAAAAGTTTAATTTTTGCAATGACATGTCTTTATTTTTTTTTGAAATAGGGTAATATGATGTTGATAAAGCAACCTGTCTGTTCATGTTAGTAGAGCAAAACTAAATAATTGATGATTTGAAAGAAAATCATCCAACTTAAATTTAGGATTCATGTATCTATCTTTAAATGTCCATATACAGCCTGAAATCTCTGCACTGTTATTGAACTATTTATTTATTTATTTTAACTACTGCACTTTATCTATTTTTGTATTTATTGTAAAATGGGATGTATAAATGAATTAATGTGATTTGTTGTGATCCTGGAGGAATGCCTTCTCGTTATGTTGACACCTTGGTATTAATAGAATAACAATAAATTTGAATTTTGATATATTCTATTAGCAAGTTAGATGACAGAAAGGTGAATGCCTCTTAAGCCACAAAACAAATTATATAAAATATATAAAATATATACTCAGTTCTCAACTAGACGCCGTTTGTCTCTGTACTCTTCCAAAAAGAGGTTTTGTTCAACACACTGAAAAAGTTTCATGAAGAGTTTTCATTGTCCACCAGAGCCTGTACCTAAAGGTCCAGTCTGCAGATAATGCAGTCCAGCCTCAGTCAGCGGCGTCTCTATCAGGTCCTGCCAAGAGCGTCTCTGAGATGAAGAGGAGCGACCCGGAGATCCCGTCTCACTGCTGCCTCCTGCAGGACTGGAGCGGTACTGGAATACAATGAGAAAGAAGTCCTCTTCAGTAACACAAGTTAACAAAACATGTTTATGTTACATACTGACCCCTACCAAGGAGTTTGTGGCATTGTAGTGGTTAGTTTGCCAACAGGATAACTCAAAAAGATATGAACAGTTCCACTTACAAATTCTCCAAACACTGGCAGTCTCTCACCCCCCACTCTGAAACAATGCAGTCTATTTCACTGGACTTAAGTATCAGAATATGTCTGGTCCTAAATATTTCTATCATCTGTGGAAGTACACAGACCCTGCTGACCCTGTATTCCTATGTTTTCTTTTTTTACCTCTCTTTTTAGTAACAGTTATGTAACCTTTATATTACCGTAGGAGCCATTATTTGTTGCATGTGTCTTAACTTTTGATTTCTAAGTAAAAAAAATGTAATTCTGGAATACAGTTCTATCGTATGTGCAGATTTTTTAAATAAAATTTGGCTTAAAAAAGTTATGAATGGGAATTTATTTATAAGTAAGATGTAAAGAAAAGACAAGAGAAATGGAACTGTTTAAGGATTTTTTAACACTGTGAGATAGGGCAGTTTTCCACATTTTTAATAGTAACTCAGTAATTTCTTCACATATTTCTTTAACATCGGCACAAGGGATGTGTGTGCTGCATTTTGGTGGTGATTTGAATCCAAATGTGGATCCAAAAATTAATTCTAGGATTTGTTAACAGTGTGAGATCAGACAGTTTGCAACATCTTTGACGATTACAGTGTTGGAAATGCCTTGGCGGAGGTTTGTGCACTCAGAGTGCTTCTAATTTTGGGGGTTGTTTGATCACTGAGATGTAAAACTTCGAAGATTTCAGATAGTTGGATGGGTTTTTTAAAAATTTACCAACACATGACGACTCGATATAAATTTAAATTCTTATCAACCAAGTTTATTGTGCAGATCTTCATGTGTTTGTCTCTTCTAAAAATGTCTGTTTACCTTTGTTAGTATAAGTTTTGCTCAAATTAAAGATGCAGTCGCATCAGCTTTCCCCTCCCAACCAAATGTCAGCCGAGTTCCATCCAGTTACCAGCGAAATTCCAGCCACTGGAAGTCTGAACAAGTTTTTCTAATTTGCTTTTGTTCTAAATTTCTTCATAGTGACATTTGCCATGCTAAGCAAAGTTTTTTTTATTTATATATCCTGTAAAATAAGGGTTACATCTTTGTCGTGTAATTGCATGGGAGCACTTTCCTGTCATGGACCGGCCGAGGGAATTGGGGAACATTTAAGTGGCTCCATCTCTATAATAATCCTGCTGAAAATCCTGGCTTTTGTTTGTTCAAACTGTGACATACAAAATGTTAAAAGCTACATAAAGACCCACAAATAGCTTTAAAATGTTGAAGGATTTACCATAACCCAAATTAAATCTGTTTTATAAAACAACTTCCACTTAGCCTGTGCCCATCCCACCACCTAAATCGCACTGGGAATAAAATACAAATGTTAACTCATCAGCGGTGCATGAATAAAAAACATTTCTGATAATTGTAATTAGAATAGCATGTCCTTACTAAAAAAATAAATGTATTCAGCTGAATGCCTGCCAATTATATTACAACAGGACACTGTGTGCAAATGTGACATTTCATCTTGAAGTCTAAGAACAAATTGTGTCCAAAATGGAGCGATTCAATTCTCTGAGGAACATGAACATGAAAACCAGGGTGAGCAAGTCTGACTTGCTGGTCGTGCCCAGTGAGAATTTTTCACCCTTGCACTGACATCCTGACTTCTTTGGATTCATCTAAGACCATCCGACAGATAATATGATGATGATGATGATGATATTCGGTAGCATAGATCAGCTGCTCCCAAACTTTTTGGCCTATCACCCCTAAATTAGCAGCACCAGAGGCTGGGTGATCCCCACTGTCCATGTCACAGGATGTTCACACTTAGGCCTTTCCACACACTGCCATGGAAAAAACAAGCAAGAAACATAAATTCACCAAACATCACTGTTATTTTTCTCATTGATGGTGCTTATTGAGTAAAAATTGCACATTACTTTCACTCAAAAAGGCCTGTAAAAGAGGCACCACTTAAAGGATAAGTTTGGTTTCTACAGCTTTCACATTGTTTATAGAATGAAGTAGAACAATAAACTCACCCAGAAGGCTTTCCTGATCCAAACAGTGCTTCGGGAGATATTTAGATCGAGCGGCGGACATCTGTATAATTATAGCACACGGGGCATGTCTAACGCCGCTCCTAGCACTGCATTAATCGTCCAAAAACTCATTCGTTTCACCAATATTTCATCATGGTCCGCTCGGGCTACTCCTCCATTACAGTCTGTGTCGCTCCAGAGATGTTTCTGTGGCTGTACTGACCTCTGAGCTAAAGAAGAAGAACGCTTGCCTCCGCGCATGCGCAGTACTCTCTGGAGAGCTGTTCTCTTCTTTGCCTCCGCGTCCTCCTTTCTATGAGCTCCTCATCTGTAAACTCTGTCTCGAAAATGTAAGGACACCCATCATATTCAAAGTTCTCCTCCACAACATCTTCATCTGATAGATATTTGTCCATTTTGCACAAAACTGGAAGAACACAGTCGTTGTGTAGCCGGCAGTCTGCCCCTGAAACAATGAGCAGCACTGTGCATACGCGGAGGCAAACGTTCTTCTTCTTCAGTTCAGAGGTCAGCACAGTTACAAAAACATGTCTGGAGCAACACAGACTGTAATGGAGGGGTAGCCTGAGCGGGCCATGATGGAATATTGGTGAAACTAATGAGTTTTTGGACGATTAATGCAGATTTAGGAGCGGCGCTATACATGCTCTGTGTGCTATATGTCTGCCGCTCGATTTTGGATCTAAATATCTCCCGAAGCACTGTTTGGATCAGGAAAGCCTTCTGGGTGAGTATATTGTTCTACTTCATTCTATAAACAATGTGAAAGCTGTAGAAACCAAACTTATCCTTTAAGGTAAAGATCGTATAGAAAGACTGACCTCGACAGGATCACACCGGTATTGCACGTCGCTGCTGCTGCTGCCTCCTGGTTTCCTTCCGCTGTGTGTCGTGCCTCCCCCCAGTGGTCCAGGGTGGTACTGCGGCTCGGCTGCCACCCCTGGGGGCTCACCACACAGGAAGTCCTCCTGTGAGGAGCGAGAGCGGGACGTCTCAGTGGAAGACAGCCGAGTGGTGCGGCCCTCTAAGTAGGCACTCATCTGATGGAGGGAGAGGGAGAGCAGACGACAGATGATTGTCGGGATCTCACTTGACAGTAATGAAACACTTCAGGAACAGGATTTCAATCTGGCGAGGGAGCTTTACAGCTGTCAAGGAGGCAGGGTGGTGATTGAATTAGTATGTGAGACTGAACGTAAGAGACAGGGAGATGAAGAAGAAGAGTGTTTGGACACGAGTGCAGAAGAGTGTTTGAACTCCAAAGACTCTGTAATACCAGGATTTTTTTGTCTTATTGTCTTCACACCTCAGCAGGATTAGCGCCTGCTGTCTGAAAAAGTGTTACAAAAGACTACAGTTTGTCTAATTGCATGCTTGGCATTAAAAGAGAAAGAAGAAAATAATCATATGTTCACAGACAGACAGTCTGGGTCTTTGTCTGCTGCAGATTAAACTTTAGGCCAATCAAACATCTTTATGATAGTCTTACATGATGGATAAGTCTCTACCTCTATTTTCCAGCATCAAGGACACTATCAGTTATGACTATATCTCAAACTCCAGCAGAAATGAAGCTCCAAACTTGCTGCATGCCTCACTGTTGCCTGAAGACTCATTGTAATTCTGCTCGCAAGCCAAACATGTCTGCTACAGCCAGATATTTCAGTATCTGACTCATCAGTCCAACTGTTGTCATGTCTCTGCACCACAGCTCCTATGTTTTCATGCTAAGTTGAGTTGCTTGGCTTTCTTTCTTCATTTTAGCTGCAGTTCTGTACAGTACAGTAGGCTACTGATTTCTACTTTCTCTAAGATACTGGCACATCTGGACATCTTAAGGTTTAAGCATGATGCATCTTTTGGTACTTTTCCATTTTGCGGGTCAGAATATCCAAATTGCAAATTAAATATGTCACTGGGAATGCTCTCTCAGGTTGGCATTTCCTCTAAGGAAGTCCGATGATCTTCAAGAACCCAAAGTTTATAAGCTTGTGACTGGATTGCACCAACTTGGATCTGACATGATTCCCATTTCCAAGAAAAAATCCATTGAATTTCAAAGGAAAATCACCAACTCATCATGAAACTCCTGCCAAATATATCCCTCTGTTCCAATTAAGATAATTCAATAATAACACCGTTTTGCCTTGCTTCCCCTCTTTCTTTGTCTTTCTGCCCTTATCTCTTTTTTGTTCTGTTTGTTTTGCTTTTTCACCCTTTTCTTTATCCCCTTGTTTTTTTGTCTCTGTTCGTTTGCCTTGTTTAGTTCTGTTGGTTGTCTTTTTAGTTTTTATTTTGTGTACATAAGTTTGGAAACCAACACATTAACTTGCCATGCACATATCTCTCTGTTTGCTTACATTGTTTGTATGCACTAATTGGAGAACAAAATGGAAAAAAACTTGCACAAGGATAAAAAAATTGTCTAAAAATGCTGCAAAGGCTTATTTTTTTTTAAGTCAGCTTGGGCTTTTTGTATCATGTTTCAAGGGTTTAAAAGCAATTCATGATTTGTCTTTGTGTTGTAGCTACTTGAGCCCTTGCTGTATCTGAACAAAAAAAATGGCAGACATCCTGTTTTATTCCAGATGACTAAAACAGATTTTTTGTAGATCCTGATAGTAAATATAATTCACTTACTTCTTATGTAATGGTGAATATTTTGTTGCAAAGGCCATGCCATATGTGACAGACCTCTAAGCTTGATACCTGGAAAAAAATCCCATTTTGACATCCAAGTTTTGAGGTAAGTGACTCGGTCCTCAACATTGCCATTTTTTTGTGCTTTTACGAAAGAGCTGGAACAGAACATCTTGGAACGCTTGTCTGTTTTTTGAAATCTCAGTCTGGGAGAGACCCTGCTGATGTTGTATAACTACCTTGGCAGTAAAGTCTGGCTTATCTTCGCCAAGTTTTAGCCTCCTTCGCAGCTGTCTCTGTTTCAGTGAATGACTGTTACAACCTACATAAAAATGATCATTATCCCCGCTGGTGAATCATAAACCTGACCAAAATCCTACTTTGTGCCAAGTACTCATCATAATTTATGCTATTATAAAAGCAAAGGGTGGTCACAGCAAATACTGATTAAAATTTTTTTCTCTTTTCACCATGTATTTGTCTGTTTAAATTTCTCCAAGTTAGTTTGAGACAGCTTCAATTGGGAGTCGCCATAGTTTGACTTCCAGCTCCCCCTTCAGTAAACAAATGGTTGGGGTAAACAAAACTGTGTCCAGAATGTAAAACAGTCTAGGGCTATGGGAACTGAGTTATTGAAGGGGAACTGAGGTGACGAAATGTGCTTCAAAAACAAAATCATCAAAAAGTTCACCATAAGCAAGCAGCACAGACATTAAGAACAGAACGAGAGCTTCCAAAAGCAGTTTCCTCTTTCTCCTACTGAATCTGTGATGCAACAAACAGGTTTAGACTTTTGCAGGGAACAGTCACAACTTTGTGAACTGAGCTGTTGCAGCTGGAATCAAGCAGGCTGTGATTTAGCTTGTTAAATTGCCAAAAGCTGAATATATTATGTTTAAACAACCAATCTGAACCAACAGAGAAAATGTGTATAATGAAAAACACTATATGGACTACACACTGGCTGTCAAACTGTACTTGATATTTGGATGTTCAGTCGAGCATAGGGCTTAAAATCCATACTTGAACTTTAAATTAACATTTGAATATCAAATAAACAGCTCAACAGCACCTGTAACAGTGAGCCACCTGATCAAGAAGGCGCTCCCAGTGCAAATCATTCAGCCAATGCTCTCTTGACCTCAACAAAGCCACATAATCAACTGAAAACAGAAGAAAATACTTCAAGGAAACGGAGAACAGGAAAAACCACTCTGAGCAAACAAATACAACAAAGAAACATTTGAGGAGCGCCATGAGGAAGCACTTTGGGCTTCACTGTGTGCTGATTATGTGCAAAGCAACTGGCCCACAACAACAAATCCACGGAGCCATTTGTCCCCGTCAGAGATGCAGAAAAAGAACATCGCAGACATGATTTCAAGCTTCAAATGAAAGGACAGTAGCCCAATGATCAAATAGGGGTTAATAACTGAAGTAGGGATGTAGTGTTTACATCCCTACTGGTGAACTGTGGTCAAATTTTCCATGGTTAGTATTAGCGTTCCCTGTTTAAATTACCAGTTAACCATGTTTGATTATCACACAGTGTCAATAACTCATGGTGATGCTGCTAATTGCCTGGAAAACTATCTGTCTGCCCCTTGGTAAAGCAGCAGAGGTCCCTCATAGTCGGAGACACTCATGCGCAGAGACCAGAGGAGAGTCATGGAAGTAAAAAAAATTGCTTGGACATGGACTAATACAACAAGCTGCAACACGGACACTAATGCTACAGGGAAACTAAAATGTGTGAGTGTTTGTAAAATAGGTTAAGTTTATTTTTTGGTCATCTCAAAACTTTGAACATGTTCATTTACAATTGTTAATGAAGAAAAACCTGGTTAAAGCTCAAACTCGCTTTTTCTTTCTTGTAATTACACACTGTTTAAGCAGTTATAACATAACGACACTACTTGCCAGAATTGTTGTTTTTATTGCTCATGACAAAAAAAGGGCAAAAAAACGTGACTCATAGGACATTTTCTGACACATTGATGACATAAAAGACAAAACGACCTGCTATGATTATAATATTAAAGGGGTTAAATGATTTCAAGAGTGTATGTTTTGAACATTTTGAGCACACAGCAGCATTACAGCTATTATAATGATAACCGTCACTGTGGAGGGACATGTAGGCTGTGCCGTGTGACAAAATTGGGCCTTATCAGCGTGGCTCATTGTAAACAAACTGTTTGTAGCTCTGTGGCTCATTTTCTCCCACATTTTTAAAAGTATGAGCAGAAACTGGCACCACGTCGAGCAATGCATTAGTGTCTGTCCTAAGATTTCTGAACAGAGAAAGAATTGAGCTGTGATACTGTGGCACACTGAATCAATTGCACTACATTTTTACCTTGCACCAGTTGTGTATATTTATTTATTTTCTGCACGTGTGTACATACATATGTGTTCTTTTTTTCCTATTATGTGTACACATCGTCCCTACTAGGTGCATACATATTTTCTTCTTCTTTTATGAGGCATATTTATTTACAGAGATATGTTTCTATTATGGCATTATGTTTTTTCTTCTGCTGTTTATTCCACAAGCGCCACCAGCTGCTGAAACCAAATTCCTTGTATGTAGTGCAGTGTTTCCCCTAGGTTCATTGCCTTGGGAGGGGGGGAGTACTGGTGCTGGAGGGAGCGTAGTCCACCAAAAATGCTCCGTAATATCATAGTTACAGAGCATTTAGATCTGAATAAATATTGAACACTGATTTTTGTTCACTTTTTTTTGGCAGTGGAGCACTTTTTCATATAACTACAACATTCTCAAAAAAAAATTTAAAATACACTGCATAAAGTATAAAAAGTATTAAAAAAACAGGAAGAATGTAACATTTCATGTAACCATGTAAGGTCAGCAGGTGGAGAGAAGATGAATCATGCTTAATAAAGTTATAGTGACTGACAATAAGGAGAAACTACATGCTGAAAGTTTCCTACACTGCTAGCTGTGCTTCCCTTCTTGGTAAGGGAAGCTGGCTTAAAAATGCTGAGATTTTTGCTTGGGGAGATCGTTTGGTAAACTTCTGGTCATCCATTAATGTTTGTTTAATTTTTTTTTTTTTTTTTTTTTTAAACGTTATGGTCGCTCCTTCCTCCGCTGCCGCCAGTGTGTGTCTGTGTTTTTATACTCCCCTTCACACTGCCGCGCGGCAAGGCGCCGCCTCCAGTCATTTCAGCAAGGGACAGGCGGCAGACAGCAAGCGGTTTTCCCGCGGCGTTAGGACCCAGAAGCGGTCGCCGCTTGGGAAAGCATTTATACTGAATTGTTTTTAGGGAAGGGAGTGTTGTGAGACACTTTTAGGTGGCCCCTGTTCTGACGTTCGCTGAATCGGACCGCAGTGGCAGCAGCCTCTTAAAAAAAGACTGCATGTCGGGGGGGCTCCGCCTGCAGAGAGACAGTTTGGTTGCCGTGCGGCTTATCGGTGTTGTGCGAGAGGAGCAGGGGGAGGAGACGTTTGGCAGAGCGGAGAGGAAAAATGCATTTTATTGAAATGCAAGCAAACCATAGCGACACAACATTAGACTCTAGTTGGCTTTTTTATATGTTAAGTAAGAATCTCTGTCATAAGAACTTTGGTCAAAATAAATATGATTTTTTTAAATGTATGTCGGTCTGAATCCTGTAAGCAGGGCAGGTGCGTCTGTTGGTGGGGCGGGGCGCCCTCCCAAATACACTATAGGGGAAACACTGTAGTGAACGTACTTGGCCAATAAAACGGATTCTGATTCAGGATCACGCCATGTACCTCCAAAACTCCTCTTCAAAAAACCCCAGCTATCCCTTTTCCTTAACATATGAATACTGAAAACATAGTTTAAGCATTCTTTTACTGATTCAAACTTACCACTGTGAAAATTCTTTGTGTGGTGCACTTAATGTAAGGATTTTCAGTTTAATAGTCTTCACCACCCAGCAGGCTGAGTGTGGTGTCTTAAAAGATCCCATAAAAGATGTGGTTAATAAAATTTCCACTGTATGCCAGGGTAAGAGATAGAAATCCCAGAGAAATAAAACATTTGTTGTGGAGGCACCGCAGTGTGAGAAACAATTACAGCATCAATTACGTAAATTTAGCCCCATTTCTCCCCGTAGGCTAAATAACTTTTAAATGTTAAAAAGGCTGTGGAGGAGCATGAGTTTGATCTTCAGGTACAGCGTGTACTTCGTATGAGCTTATTATACAGTCATATGTGTGTGCGTTTTTGAGTGTGACTCACTGATGGAGGCCGTGGGTAGGTATCATACGGAGGTGGGGGACTGTCCTGCTTAGGGCTGGAGGTGGTGTCATCCTCATGATCACTCTCGCTCCAGTAATCTGAAGGAAACCCACACACACACACACTCAGAAACACAGTCAATATCTCCCAGTTTATCCCAGCCATGATGCATCTTTCCTTTGACATATCTAAATCTATCTGTTTACAACACAAACATATAAAAAGCAAAATGTTTTTTATTCAAGTCAGTTAGAAATTAAATCATCAGTATGTTTGGTGTCTGGAGATAATATCCATCTGTTATGATTTGAAAGACGCTGGGGAAACACTCACCCTGGTCCTGGCGTATCCTCTCTCGCTCTGCGTATCCAACAGCGGCCATGTTGAGACGACTCAGCCATCTAAACAGGAGGACAGGTTCAAATTCTTGACAAATACCCAAGAGGATAATTAAAAGTAAAAAGATGGCAAAACATAATGAGGAAAAACAACTAAAATTAACACTGAGAATATAAAATAATGCTAAAATCAACAGAGATTTCAGTTGAAGAAATGATACTGAGAAGAGTTTCTGCTGACAGTGTCTAGCAATCTCTAGGACAGGGTCCAACCTTTTTGAGCCTCAGAGCTCAACAGAAAGCGTTATAGGCTACTTGTTTGACTTAATGTTTCTGAGTAACGTAAATTGGTATAGTTTAGGGAGAGCCAACATTTTATTCTTTTCATGCCTTGCCCCTTTTCCAACTGTGTGCGGTAACAAGGAAGACATGGGCAGAGCTCGCCCACCAGGAAATAGCTTAGCTCAAACACTGGGAGTCAATGGGAAGTGTTAGCCTGCCTCCACCTACAGTCATCCACCTACAGTTTTTTAATTAACATGCTATGTTACATAATGTATTTTTGGACTAAGATTCTACTGTTTTGTTGGCCTAGTTACAAGCCATTTCGTGGTGATTTGCGCATGCGCCCTGAGGTTTCACTTCTTATATCATTCGAAAATTACATTTAGTGCAAACCTTAGTCTAACTAGAAAAGCACTCGGATAGCGCAGACATCCGCCAGCGCCACAGTCCTCACCCATATTGTGATTTTCACCATAAATAATAGTCCTACCTTTATTTCATCCAAATATTTTGATTCCTTGACCATGAAAACATACAGATATGCACAAATGCCAAAAATGGTCTTATCTTGCAATGATAAAGAATCCATTAAAAAATTCCTGGATCCAGACAGTGATCCGAATCACTACCAAAACCTAATCATTTGGTTCCTGCCACAATTCCTGAAAATGTCATATTAATCGTTCCAAAGCTTTTTTGAGTTATGTTGCTAACAGAGAAACAAACAAACAAGAAAACAATAAGATGCTAGCAATAACATAACCTCCTTGGCAGAGGTGAAAATAGATAACCTAACAGACACAACACTAAAAATTAAACTTGGCTTATGCTCATTCTTATACAAAGACCCAAGAAGAAAATGTGTCCAGAAAGATTTATCATTGTTTTCAATGACATATCTGAACCAAATTTTGAAAAACTCAACGCTAGTTGGAAACGAAGGGGATAAACAGCGAACAATTATTGTCCTAAAGAAGAAAACCATCCTGACACTTCTCATAGGTTATACACAACAACAGTAAACAGCTGTGCCAACCTGTGATCATGATACAACAAGTTATCCTATATTCTTTGGACAAATGTTTTTACTTGGATTGTCTCTAGATTTCCCAACATCCTTCCTTTGGCAAAAACATTAAAACACAAGTTGAAAAACAACATTTATACATACACAAACATCTCACAATTACCTTTTTTGTCACTGCACTCATAAAAAAAGAAAACTGTCCTCGATTTGGACAAACTGGAAACATACATCATGGTCTCTGCTTTGCGGAAGCTGCACTCAATGCCTCTCTATAGCACCCGTGCCCTTCTTCATCACCTTCATGCATGTTAACCTCATGCTGATCTACCTGTTCATGTCATCCACTCCATCTGCTGCAAAGTAGAAACTCTTGACCTTGGGGTGACACGCCTTGAAAGCACTGGAAACAACAGAAGGTGAATGGAGTGAGTTATTTCTGTAGATTTGCTTAGATTTACACCAAAAAATGAGCAAATAAAATGAGCCCATAGACATATTGAATGATTGGTGTCATTGTGAACTCACTATTTCTTGCGACATTCACTGGCACGGTCGATCTTAAACTCTGGAAGACTTACAAAACCCTCAGCCTTCTCATCCTAAAAGGAAGGAAATGAATGATAAGAAAATTGGAAAATATAGATTCTATAGGACAGAACAGTGTGGGGATCATGTTTTGTGTATATCTTATAAATAAGCAGTTCTTAACTGGGGCTGTTACTAAATCAGATTTTCCCCTCATGATTATCGTAGTCAAAAAATGTCCTTACAACTGAATTATCACAAATTTATATATATATAGAGCCTGAATTTGTGTCTTCACTTTAGCAAAACGCTCTTAAATTGTGCATAGGAAGGGGGAGAGACTGCATGCAATCATATCTATGTGAAAAATATGTTAGAAAAAATAATAATAACTACGTTTTAATGGGGTATTTCAGTATTTTTGAAGTTGGTTTGACAGGTGTGACAAGTGTTATGGTGTGGCCACACTGGACGCGAATTCGCAAAGACGCGCGTCTAGATTACATACAAAGTCAATGCAAAGACGCGTCTGGACGCAGATTCGCCCCGGCATGTTGGACGTGTTTGGCGCGGCGCGTTTGGAGCGTCCGGCGTGTTTGGGGCGTCAAACGCCTCGACGCTCGAGTTGAAAATATTGAACTTTCGACGCAAATTCGCGTGACGCTGTGGCGCGGCAGCCAATCAGCGATGACATTCCCCCCGACGTCATTGATTTGATGACGTGTGACGCTCCGGCCACCTGGTCCTGCTCAAACCCCTCTGAAAGATGGAGGAGAGGTTTATCTGCGCTGTTTGCTATCATCCGGAGCTATACGTTTTCGACGTGTGTACTCTGAAAGTCTCTGAGGAGACAGGTTTTGAAGGTAAGTTCAGTAAATATTCGTTTCCAGCTGGATTTGCCTGCACAGGTCATCACTGAGTCCGACAAGCTCCGGCTCTCTACTGCACCTGCGCAGTGACGCGTGTTGCCCCTCAGCTTGTAAAATGGCCCAGCGTCCAGCCTCGGGCGTTACGCGCAGCGCGTCACAGGCATTACGCGCGTTTAAATTCGCCAATTCGCGTGCGGTGTGGCCGTAGCATTAAAAGCGGCTCCCTGCAGTGTTGCACCTTTAAGGAGAACAAGCTCAGACTACCAGTAAGGCACACAGCTGTTGATAGGGACAGATGGCAGCCATCTTAAAAAATGACTGCCACCTTGACTAAGGTCATTTTCAAAACAGTGACCCTGAAAGAGCATTTGTGCCAAATTTCATGCTTGCGTCTGAATGATTTTTTCAGTTTTTTCAATTTTTTCAGCTGCAGCAAGACAAGAGCCCCTCACGAAAAGACGAAAAACTGCTGTTTGAAACTAATTTGAATTTTAACTGTTCTGGTTTCATTGATGAAATCCAGATGGAAAAGCCCTTAAACACACTTCCTTATCAAAAGACTTCCTATGGAAGATGGCAGTAAGTGCTTTGTAGGCTGCTCAGATCCAAATCAAAGTCTACAGATGTTTGTGAATGACCAGCATAAATGAGCTAAACCTATTTAATTCCATTAAACATGAGGATTTTGTCTTTGACTCATTAAAATTTCACAAAGGCAATCTTCTGGTATTTAGACAAAAGTCAAGGAATTGCCAAAATTATGAAAACTTGCCCTTCAGACTATCTGGATTTAAAAAAAAAATGATGGCAGATTATTTATTCGTCACTAACCAAAGCGATGCCTTCGGGCGAAATACGAAAAGTTCCAAAGGACTTCGAAAAGACTTCAAAGGCTGCACATTTTAACCATCTGAGCTAAAACCAAGCTGAAAATCTCTTTCAGCTTCATCCTGCAGCTGATATTCCTCACGTCAGGGTGACTTTACAAAAGGTCTCTCACTTTGGTTTAATCAGTAAGTGCAAACACCATCCTTTTAAAGCACATATGTCATATTTACATTGTTTCAGATTCATCTATGTTATTAAATAAGGTCAACAAAAGACTAACTCACTTCTTCATTGATGTACCAGTAGAGGCAGTTGTCCTTCAGAACAAACCAGTACTTCTTCCACTTGTGTGAGAAGTAACCCTTGGCGTCTCTCTTCCTCCACAGCCAGCCCTCACAGTCTCCTCGGCCCAGAGCTTTACAGGAAACACGCCGCCGACTCAGAGAGGCCAAACTCCGTCCTGAAATGACAGAATAAAAACATATGGTTCACACAACTGGGAAGTGAACATCATCATGAAGTTATCATAGAAAATCCCTTTTACACACTCCAAAAGCCAACGTAAGTCAAGACGGGACTAGATTTTTGCAGTTTGCTTTGTAAACCTATCTGGCGGAAGTGAAAATGAGCTGTCTCGTATTCACAGGGGAACTAGGGTCGTCTTCAGCTTCTATCAGGGCTAGGAAGGGATTTTTTTGACTTTGCATTCAATCAGGCTTTTTTACAATTGGTTGAAATGTTTGATCAGGTCTCAGGTCCTGAGGAACAAGGCAACTCGAGTCCTTCCTTCAATATCACATTTACATGAGAACTTTAATTCCCCTTTAATTCCGAAAAAAACTTAACTCCTCTTTAAAAAGATTAAAATGAGCATGTAAACACCTGATTCGGAATGAAAATGATTATTCGAAATAAAACTTAATTCCGAAGAAAGTGGCTGTTTTTTTCTGATTTTAAATCCAAATTTAATAATTCCTCAATCATGTATATGTTCATTCAGCTTTGAAATAACTCCGGTTGTTCTGCACATGCTCGTTCCCTTGTCCTATCGTTATGAGGCCAGGATGCTGACGGGAACAGGATGGCTGCCCAAAGCAAATGTGGGACTCCACGCAAGCCGAGACAGTTTATTTAATTAGAGCCATAGAGGATTCATAAGTAATAAAAATATGGATGGACACAAGCATTAAAATGTGGACCTTAAAAAAGCTGTAGCATCCAAGTTGGACCAGGTTTCCGTGACAGAGACGCTGAACTGGAATTTTTCTTCCCGTAGACATTTATACGTCACTACGTCACGTCCTCCCCTGTCCAATCAGAACCATTCCCAACCGCCTGGCCTTGAATAAAGGCGAATAAACGTGTTTTCCATATAAACCTTTATTCAGAATTCTTATTCCCATGTAAACACTAGGGAGAAAACTTTAATTCTGAATAATATAGTCCTGATAAATTAATTCAGAAATAAAAAACAGCATGTTACTGTGGCCGAAAAAAAGATCAAGACAAAGTTACTGACAGACTGTCTAAAACTGCTGATTAATCCAACAGGCAAAACAGTGCAAATAATCTAAAAACATCATAAGGAATAGTCTTAAAACTATTAACTGATTAACAAAAATCTAACCAATGAAAACTCAGCTTTATTACTCAAGGCTTAGGAATAATCTCTGACTCTGTATAATAAATTTAAATACATCATCTTCTTAGCTTTGTTAAATATTCAGTTTACCGAGTCACGCTGAATGCATCACAGTGTTTCCAACTGGATTTCAAAGGCATCACTAAACACCACTTGCATTTGTTTTGGAGCAGTGTGTCTGGTTTAGCTTAGCTGATTGTTTTTTAATGCTGTTGTCTCAGAGTGAATTTCAGTTAGGATTTAGACACTGGATTAATATGTTGGGACTTTAAGGACTGAAGACAAAGTTTTGGAGACTCGGCTGCAGCTTGTTCAAGAGGATCAGGAGCAGCAGACAAGAGGAGTAACCTTTTCATGTTTTCAGTGTGATATTAGGTGGACTACATGATGCTCACGGGGCAATTTTCAACACCTTGGGGTGTTACAGAGAGATGTTCAAGTCAAATCTTGTTACCTGGCAACATAGGACACCAGGAAGAAGCAAAATGAAGCCGAGGCTGAGAGCCCTTCCAGCAAGAAAACACTTGTTATGGACTGTGGAATCAAATCAAACTGAAATATTGACTGACTAATCATGGCTGAATAAATTCGTTAGACTCGTGAAGCTCAACAGGCCTACATTATAAAACACATGCCACACATCAGTTAGAGACTGGAAGTGACCTGGTGCTGTGCAGCAGGTCATTACAGGGATATTTGGTGCCATTTTGATTCATCTTGGGGTGAATTTCTCATCAGGCTTCAAGAGTGATCCTCTGTGACAGTTACAAGCTGCACAGTCCTACAGCGCAGCTTATAGCATAGCTTTGAGGCAAAAGTATAACTTAGCCTAACATGTGCACATGCTATGTGATAAAGCAGCACTTCTATTCAAATACATTTTTTCTTATTTAATGCATTTGAAAGAAAAACATGCATTTATTTTTTTATATATTTCCTCTGATTACTATTTGTGTTATTAAATAAACAGTATTTGGTGTATTTTGTTTTTGTATGATTATTTTTATTATTATTATCATTATTATTTGGAAGCAGGCTTATTATTGACTACTTGTTTAAGGTGAGGGGCTGGGACCAGATAAATATCGACTTCTCCTTTTTGAACATGCAAGTGACAAATTTATTTTGCGCTTTGGTTGTTGTTTTTGTTTTTGCTCCATGTGTATTTTTTTCTGTTCAAAATCAAAAGGAAACTGAATATATCCTCTAAACCTCCTATTAACAGACATGTTTTTTTGTAATACTCCAATTACAACTGCCTTTGGCTTTCTACTTGCATGTCAGCTTATGCTGTTTAAATGGGAAGAGAAATTTTCTCCACCTATTAAATTCTGGCGAAATGATATTATTCGTCATTTGGCATTTGAGAAAATACGAAACACCACAAGAGGCAGTGCTCAGATATTCTATGCTATCTGGCAAATTTAAAGGGGACATATCATGCTGGTGCATGATTTAATACTTACATATAATAAATTTTAAAACAAGACCTTACACAACCGTAATTTTCAAAAAATGAGATACTGTATTTTTTCTGATATCCTAGAACGAGATTTGATGCCTCTGAAAATAGGTCATTGCGAGATGTCCGCGAGAATTCAAACGTCGTGACATCACGAGGTACCTTTCTTTTTATTGGAGTAATCTGATAAAACACTTCCTCCTCTGTGATGTCCGTTAGCCACAAAACCGTCACCGAGGAACACATCCGTCCAGCAGGGGTTTATAGATCCCTAGCTCACACTCACTCATTACCTGCTCTGGCCTGTAGGGGGGACTCAATAGGCGCTCGCTGCTTTGAGCCTGCCAGAAAATACAGTAGAAGAAGAAGGACAGGCTGGCTCTACCCCCGATAGAACTGACCAATCAGAGCACAAAGGGCTGTGACGTTGCAAGGTAACTGTAGGTCATCCTGAGATCCTCGTGTTTCAACGAGACCTTGTTAATGGCCTAAAATGAGGATTTTGAGAACGCTATTGTGGGGCAATGAAGGAACTAAATGACTTGTACTGAGGGCAGAAATGCTTTACAGGCATCCTAGTCTGGCATAGTGAAAAGGAGAAACAAGCATGATATGTCCCCTTCAAACTTCCTTTACTAGTGTACAATAGGAAATGGGCTCTGTTTTGAGCTATTGTGTGTGTGTGTGTGGGGGGGGGATGACATGATGTTTACTGTAGTTCATCCCTTTCAGATTGGCCAAAAAACCTGTTTAGACCCGGTAACAATCGGCTCCTGTCTGCAGTTCTAAAGGGTTTAAATGGCATTTTGACCTGGTCAACCGACCTTGCAAGCGACACAGGTTTTTAATTGGCTCACCTCCGATCTGATTCAGTGGGAACATCACACCTGGGTCAACCTGCTGATTTATGTCATGACTTTGTCATTATGTGCCAACGGCACATCGCATCTTTCCCTTCCGTCTGTAACTTACATGACTCTTTGCCATCTCAACAACAAATTCAACCCGCTATTGTATCATCAGCGCTTGAATGTTGTTCCATCTGTGCCAAGTCTTTACATTTTTAAAGAGGGGCAAAAGTAGAAAGTACAGAAAACAGTTGACCAACATGTCCACGGCTTCCATTTTCTTTTCTATTGTTCACATGATCGTGTTATAGCCCGCAGATTAAATCATCAACGTGATGACATCAGCTTGACGCTCGAGTGAAAAAAAAACAGCTACACAGCTCATGTGCTACCACTTAGACCGGGTCTGCAGGCAGTGGAAAATGAGTCACTTGCCAATTGGTAGTGGGTTTACTCGTATTGAAATAATCTGCGTTTATCCATTAATTTTAGTGTGAAAATGGTATATGTTTGTTTAAGTACAACTGTTAAAAAAAGAGATTGACTGAAGGTATAAGCACTCAGTGAAGAACCCCCTAAACCTTTAGTATCTACACACCTCAGCTACTGCAGCATCTCCACCTTCACCTGACCCAGGCTACGTACATGCAAGCTCTAGGTAGTGGCAATGCCGATGTTATGGTCTCCAACTCCATGACACAGAAGGAAGAGCAGCAAGAGCCGGATCATCATTGGGGACCTCCTGTCGTAGGAGTTTCTTCTAATCAGACCTCACAACACCTCAAACAGGCTGGTCAGTGAACCTGGAGTCAACCCCGCCCACCATGTTGGTACTATTTACTGCTAACCCTAAAGCAAAAACAACATGTCACCTTCAACAGAACCTACATGGAAACCTCAAGACTCTGGTGATGTGTTTATGGCAGAAGGCCATACTGAGATGACAGGAAATATTAATTTATTATGGTGTAGCCCATCCGATGTCGGGCCATGCACCAAGGAATGCCCCTGGTGGGTTGAAAAATCATTGTAAAAATGCTTCATATGGCAATAAATCTTGGCAGCAGTTCAGCGTCAAGATTCGATTACCACAGCGCAGCAATGAGGAGAGGTGTTTAATAAAATCTGCCTCCGTTTTTGGCATAAAACCCCTCCAATATTTTCACAGCAGAATCCTCATTAGAGACTAACCCAGGAACTTGGCTTTGAGTTCAGGCTCGCTGAGAAACTTGTATTGACTGCATCAAAAGTCGGAGGGGTGTAAAGAGGAGAGTAATTCAATATTCAATTTAATCCTGTGGAAAGTGCAGCGTACAGTGTATCTCTAACCGAAACAACTTTCTTTCACTGAGAGACAAAAGAAGAAAAAAAAGCTCTCACATGCAGCTGAGTCTGTTTTTAATTAATCAGTTTTGTGTGCTGATGTAAAGGAAACTGAAGATCCTGAAACTGGAGGGAAGAAAGACTGGACTTCTTTTGTTTTTCTGCTCATGCAGGAAGTCTGATTTTATTATCAGATTGAGTTTAAGCTTAAGAATGCATTTATATTTTAGAAAACTAAGCCTGGGATTAATCAAGCTGTGGGCTGTTTTACTTTTAAAGACGCTATGAGGAGTTTTTGAATAATTACAAAAAAAAAGTCTCACTTTCAGATATATGCCTGATCGAAATACACACTTTAAGATGAGTTTTATAGCATCAAAATAGGTTATCTATAAATCCTATTCCTTAGCTTCGCGGTCGGGTCGGACAGGGCTGGACTGGCCTGGATACTCAACTTTGGGAACAAGACAATTAAAACTAGAGTAAATCTATATTTTTTGGACATGTCTTAGAGCACCGGGCTGTAAGTAGTGATATATAGCCGGCTACAAAACTACGATTATAAGTTTTCCAAAAATTGCTTGTTGTCCCACATCAAAAACTACCGCTACGTAACTAGAAAGAGATACATTACCTCGTCGTTTTGCACCCTGTAAGTTGTTGAAAAAAGAAGTTGTAAAGCAATGCAGAGTTCTGAGGAAGGTCTGAGCTGCATCATGAGCATCACAACAAACACACGCTTTGGCTTGGCTCACGTCTTTACGACAGTCGCCGCGCATGCTCATGGTTAGCAGAGTCTTTATGTTGCCAGAAATAGATTCTCCTCATAGCACCTTTAAGCAAACGTAGAAAATAGTCCGAGGCCTCATCCTTCAAGGGGTTCCAAGATTAAGATCATTACAGGGGACCACATATGAGCCATACACTTATAATGACTTTTTCAAGATTAGTGTATTTCAAATGCACCATGCAATGTCTAAAGTGCACAAATATGAACGAGAGAGTGTTGAGTAAAGAAAAGTCCATGACGTAGATCAGCTGTTAATGTAATTCTTGACAAACCTGTCAGGAGAGAGGGTTTTTAAGTCTGTTAATACTTGACGCGTCCACAAGTATGCCAGTGTCCACACGGTGAGCATGACGTCACACATTTATAAGTTTGTAGAAAATAATCCTAAAATCAGTTGATCAAGATCCAGACATCGGTGATTCTGTATCAGTAAAGAGACAGCTCATAATCGACTAACGCCTTTGCAGTTATTTGCATCCAACATCAGCAGGTATATTAACAATATGATCAGTCAAGTATTTTCATGAATGAAGATGCACACTACCCAAATACATGCCTTTACTGTTTGATACTATGCCGTATTTACTACTGTTATTACCCATGTGTTAAGTCATGTTGGTAATGGTTACCATGGTGACCACCTCTTTGTGTTAAACACGTGAAAAGCCATAATCAGCATTTATTCTGGACTAGACTGAAGCTTGTAAGATGGATCTGCCTGATGATGGACGAGAAATCTGGCGAATTAGGGGAGATGGCAACAAGGTTAGGCTTGGAGGTCAACAATATTTGCATAACTTTACTAGCAATCAAAAGATCACACATTTTACTTCAAGACTACAATTTCTCACTGATCACAGATGTTCCAGAAGCATTTTCTAACACTGCTGAATTTTTCATGCCTATAAACCCCTCTGTTTCAGCCCTGAACAGAACAAGCTGTTTGAAAATCCTCATGAGATGTCGTGGCCACAAGAAACAGATGTGTCTCTGGCTGTCAGCACTGTGATTTAAAGCTGCACAGACATTTCTGGACATGTTTCTTTCTTTAGAGCCACCCTGGAGATGAATTAACACCTGGATGAGGAAGCATCTCTACTCCTTAATAAAACCATGAAGGGGAATCTTTAGATGGAAAGGTTAAGCATGGTTTCTGAGAGGGGAAGCAATTCAGAAGTTTACTATTAAAAGTACAAACAAAGTGTAATCAAGCTCCTGAGAGTGTTTACAGTGCCGATATAGTTTGGCAACACCTGGACTAATGGGTGAAAGTGTTGAGCTTACATTGCTTCAAGCTAGTTTGATTCACTTGACCAAACATAACAAACTGTTTTGTGGACTTTAGACAAAAAAATAAAATTAAAAAAGGTTAAAGATCTTTATAGTCATGGGCAGGGCAGACCTTTTTGGTCTTTGCCTGGGGCCTGTAAATTCTCAAAGCCACCCCTGTAAGAACTCATAAAAAATGCTGTCTGGTGCATGTAAATCATCAATAAATAAATGTTATCACAGCCATTTTTAAACTTTGGATTCATGGCTGTAAACAAACAGAGCCGTCACCCAAAAAATAAAAGCGCAGATGGAGCTAAAGCTTTTCAGAGCTTCTTGCGACGGCAGATGGTGCAAGTGAAAAAAACACAAAATCAATTCCAACATGTTGATCCTCGATGGTGTGGTGGAAGAAAAAAAAAAAAAGAGAGCTGGTCAAAGAGGCAAAGACGTGATAGCAGGGAGTGAGGAGAGGACTATTAAGGAGAAGAGTTGACTAAACAAACGTGTGACGGCTTCAGAGTGAAAGAAATAAAAGAAAAGCCTTAAATAAAACAACTGATTTTACAGCCTTCTGGATGCAAACACATTTTCGATGCTCTGCAAAGGCGTGATCCAAACATGGGTTGTTTTCATCTTTACAGTAACTCCCCTCTGACATAAAAAAACGCTGATTCAGTGCTTTTTATATGCATGTACAATATGATGGAAACAGATGCAAAGCCGTCTCGCCTGCAGTCCGGTCCTGACCAGCTTTAAATGATGCCGTTTAAAACACAGATTCAGCAGTCTCTGCTTAAACGGAGAAACATGAAGAGTGTTATGTAACCAGTCTGAAGGATCAGATCATAATTTGACATCCCCTGTAAAATCAATCCAACAATCAGTGAGGTATAGATCGCTCAGGTCTGTTATGGTTTAATTTATAACTCTTTGAAGACATAATGAAGGATGTGAGTAATACATGTTCATCTAATCTGTTTTTTTAAGACACCAGAGTCATGAATAATCTGCGGACTTGTTCTATTGGATAATAGTTTGCAGCTAAGGAAAAGGCATAGCTGAAATTGCTTCACATCCATAAAAATAACAGCTGCTGGGGTGAGAAAGCCGTACTCAAGTGTCTTAAAAATTTTGTTACTTCAGATGTTCTGGAAGTCATTTCAAGACAAGAAGCTTGCAGTTAGTAAGGGCGTAAAGCTCTATCCAAAGCTCCAAAGAACCTATCCAGATATGAAAACAAATCAACAAACAAGAAAGTACTTGAGGGAAGACGGGCATTCCTGTTGGTGACATAGAGGCGCCATCCTTAGGGTCTGTGAAAACGCAACAAAAACTTTGTTTCGTCTGCTTTCGTTCTCAAGTAAATGGACATGGCTGAGGAAGGCAAACATAATATGCATATGCATCCCATATTTTCATGATTTTTGCCTGAAAAACACTATATGCCAATGTAACATGCACCAGCGCCACAGTCCTCACCCATATTGTGATTTTCACCATAAATATTAGTCCTACCTTTATTTCATCTAAATATTTAGATTCCTTGACCATGAAAACATACCATTAACAATTAGATTCACAATGAAATCTATTTTAGTTCAGTAGTTATTCAAGAAAATTGCATTCTTTGTCATGGCAGTTTTCTTCTGGATCTCGCTCCAAAGTTTTTGAAGATACAACAAATCTGGTTGAACACTTCAGATTCTAGAGTATCTTGGCTATATTCTGGTGTTTGTTGCAAGTCTATGCCTTTATTTGTTCCCTTGCTATGACGAAAATTCCAAGGATATCTAAATTGTTCTTGTTCTGGATCAGAGAATCCAGAATTTTGCTGGGATCCAGATCAGTCTTTGATATCTTGTCGAACCTGTTGGGAACTTGTCCTGTATTTTTTTTTCTAAGTGCCTTGACTATTTTTGTTGGGGTAATATGCACAAATGCCAAAAATGGTCCTATCTCGCGATGATAAAGCATCCTTTAAAAAATTCCTTGATCCAGACAGTGATCCGGATCACTCCCAAAATCTATCATTTTTTCCTTGGACATTTCCTGAAAATTTAATCGAAATCCGTCCACAACTTTTTGAGTTATGTTGCTAACAGAGAAACAAACAAACAGACACCGGCAATAACATAATCTCTTTGTGGGGTAATAAAAAAAAGACTGTAAGAGTAAAAAAATCCTGAAGAAAGCTTGAACATGTGAGCTGGTCCTCCATTTCTGAGGTCCATCAAACTTTACGTTTCAGGTTGGCTGTGTGTTGTTTTTATTTACATCCGTTTTCTTTGAGCACAAGAAGATTTTTGGTTGTAAATATTGAACAAGTTTAATATTTACAATGGTCAGGGCAGTTTCTGAGCTGATTATCAGGACAAATTCACTCTTTACAAACCTTAGACCACAGGATAATATCATAGGATAATCTTATAAAACATAAATAATCTGACATTTGTCCTTGGTCAGGAAGGTGGACAGTCGAGACAAAAACAGCCCGATGATCTTTATGAGTGGACACTAGAGCTGGGCAAAAAAACGATTAAATTGATTCATGCAAATTATTTTCTGCAGAAGATTTAAAAAATTTAAAATCGAGATTTTTTTCTTGCCTTTGTCCAATTGGAAGTAGTTGCAATTTTTGAAAAAAGTACAATTTTCATGATGGCTAGCCCTGTAGGGTTTGCACAAGCACTTTTATAGGCTTGTATTTGTTATTTAAGTAGATTAAATATTGATCAGAGAGTTTCATGCTAATACTGTAAAAATACCTCAGCCTTTTAGTGTTTATGTAGACAAACCTGCCTACGTTTATGCTACATAATCAACCTTTTATGACCCAGACTTTGACTTTAAGAGGGAAACATTTAGACAACATGAAGGCAAAACTTGATTTGTTTCATTTTTACGCCACTGGGAGTTTTGTTTCTTTTAGGGAGGGAAAAATTGATTAAAATCGTAAGTTGAGTGTTGTGGAAAAAAATCAGGGATTTTATTTCTAGGCCATATCGCCCAGCCCTAGTGGACACCATTTAGAGCACCCAACAGTCCCTTCATAGGAACGTGGGGTTTTGTGTTTTCTTGCTGTTATTGTGCTTATATTTGATCTGAACAAAATTGTTAAGGGGCTTATTTAAAGTTTCAGAGGTACAGACCTGTAAGATCAAACAGTAAACGGATAATTAGTTTTCTGGGGCAGCAGCTGCGCTCATATTTCTACAAAACGTCCATTAGCTCTACGTTCCCCGGAGAGCGAATGAATGAATGACCACAAACAGTGAGTGTTGGGCTGTGACGGCGGCTCCTGCATCACAAGTTGTGTAAAAAAAAGAAACCGAACAGGTGGCGACTCTGCTTACCTTTATTTTTCTTCCTGGTCTTTGTCTGCATGGAGGTGGAGGACTGCTGGTATGTCTGAGAGTGGGATGGAAAGAAGAAGAAGGAGAAGAAGAAGGAGAGATAGCAGGCTGTCAGTATGAATCAGTGGCCTTTGTTTGCTGCAATGAATCCTGGGATATAGGAGATGACAGATCGTAGGGAGCAGAGCAGAGGAGGCACAGAGGGAGAGCAGATAAAGAGGGAAACTGTCGTTCTCTGATTATCCCATTTTTCACACATAAACATACTCGAGTGTGTGGGCAGAAAAGTCGACCTCATGGAGGACTTCAGCACCTCTCACACCTCTAAACATAGAACAAAGAGACGGGAGGGAGCAGAGGGAGGGATGGAAGCACTGCAGGACATCCAGGTGATGGAGAAAAAGAAGGAAAATGGAGCTCAGGGGCCTCTGGGATTAGCAGGAATATCAGTAAGCAAAAACATGAAGGACAGACATTTAAGTGAAGTTTTCAAGGTCTGAGACTTAGAGCGCTGCAGCAGTGGGAGATAACGCCGGGAAGTTTAATACTTTTTGCCTGTGCTTGTTTACAACATCCAGTCATTTACAGAAAGTGTGGGTGAAAAATGTAGATTATGGATTCAAATTTGAGAATAAACAGATTTAAAGGGCATGTTGGCTAGGGCTTTAAAAAACCTAATTAATCGATTTTAATTGATTTCCCTTGAAATGGTTTGTAATCGATCCACAAAATCCAAAGATCGATCTCTTAAGTTGGGTAGTTTTTTTCTTCATTGGACGAGCAGAGAAGCAGCCTGTGGTATCAACCCTGCTAGTCTCATGTGATCAGCGTTTAGCGCTGCTTTCCACTGAACAAGATCTTGTGAAATCTTACTGCAAGCAGTCAAACTATTATGGCGGAAGCGAGTAGCACTATAGCTGCACCACAGGGGATTTTTAAAGCTGATGTTTGGATGTATTTCAGATTTAACAAGCACAAAGTACGAGCTGGACAAAAAACAAGTAACATGCAGGATATGCATCAATGTTTATCAATAAAATATGATTAATGCAACTACTTTGGGTTAAGTTCTTAAAGTACTAACAATTTTTTACAATGTACCAGGTCAAAAGGTCACTTTTTACATTTACAGCATTATTTTAACTGAGATATCCCAAACTGAATAAATATCAAATCAAAGCGATTTGAGACCTTGTAAAATCACATCGGTCCAGAAAATCAGAATCATAAATCCTAGATGCAATTAACAGATATCCCAGGCTGAATAAATATAGAATCGAAGCGATTTGAGTCCTTGTAAAATTGAATCGAATCGGTCCAGCAAATCAGAATCGATACCGAGCCCTAGTATTGGCAATTCCTGTTTTTTCTCTTGATCCATACCTACACATAAATCATAAATTCTATCTGGCTTGGCACAAATATAGAGATTTTTTAAATCTGAACTGATTTTGAAATTGTGAGAAAGCCCACACGCAAAAACAAATAATGACAGATTTTGAATGACCAAATTTAACTTTAATGACAACAAACATGGTGAACAACTTCAGAAAGAATTGCTAAGCTGCAAGCAGCTAACAGTTCACTACCTATGACATTCTTAGCAGTTTGTAATTTCTATCCAGCTCCTCTCATTATCAGTTTGTCCATATATTTACAGGTCATGCTGTGTAGGCTTATGTGTTTTTGCCACATATCAATAAGTTGATGCTCAACTTCAAATGTCCGTCTGACTTTATGCTTCCCATTTACTGTTATTGTCATGGCTGCCTTTGCTTCCTGCTACAGCCAGCTTGTTCCCTGATTGGTTTTGCCAAAACACAGAGGACATGCTTGGCTGTCAAACACACACAGAGACACACAAAAACATGACTAGTGTTAAATATTCCATCCAGTATCTTTTTCAGGGCTGCGTTGGGGAGCTCGAGCTATTCACTCTTATACTCGCACTGAAGGGCAATGTGGAGTCACCAACCAACCTAATGAGCATGTTCTTGGTCTGTGAAAGGAAGTCGCAGGGCCTAGAAAGAACCTATGCATGCACAGAAAGAACATGCTAACTCCACACAGACATGGCCTGCCCGGATCAGGGATAAAACCACTGACCTTCCCGTATGTTCTTGCTGTAAGGCACGTGCACTACCTGTGGTGCCACCGCCCGTCTTAAATGAACATGTTTAACCTCTACAACCCCAAGGTTCCTGATTTTGGGAATGCTTGCACGTTCTTCAACAAATACGTAAGAAAAACTGAACTGTTTTTCAAAACTCTTGCCTGACCATATTCTTATCAAACCTCTCTTTTTTTGTTTTTTAATTTTGCTCTGCATCACTTTATAAAAACAGTTCTTTGCAGAGATCATGTAAAAGTATTTCATTATTCATTTTTAGAGTTCAACAGCCACTACGGCATCATTTCCAAGAGATATTCACAATAAGATTTTTTAATGAAATGTTCTAACTATTCTGACTCCTATCTTCATTTACTCTGTCCCAGTAACACATATACTGATATTTACACATCTGGACAAATCTATCAAGTGTTACTTTTATTTTGAAACCAAAATAATTCAAATACACCTTGTGGTTGCAGAGATTCTCTCTTTTCGTTGAGTATGTCATTTTTGAGCAGAAGGCTTTAAAAGGGGGCTGGGGCTATAGAGGTTAATATTTATAATCTTAGTCCTCTCCCTCTTCTGAGAAGATAAAGGACAATCTTTAGGATCAACAGACAATCAGGCCTTTTGCTTTGCTGGTTGGAAGAAGGATCTGCACTGAAGTTTAAGCCAATAATGTGCAGTCTGAACTCAGCTTTGCAGGAGCAGAGTTTATCATCATCATTATGGCTAATGTATTAACTACTGAGATGTATCTAATTTTGTCCTACTCTCAGAAAATTCTGAACTGTCCCTTTAAGAAACCAGCTATTTACCAGCATTTGTATAAAGTATGTGCACAGTTGTTTGAAAAAAATTGTGCTTAATCTGTTGACCCAACTTCCTTATTACGCTTCTCCCAACAAAGATTTCTGTCTAAATTCTTACCTCACTTACACATAACCCCACAAAAGACCTCTATGGGTCCTACAGTAGAACAAAAAGACAACACCCATCAAACTCTTCAGAACATGGACATATTTGTCATGTCAAGTTTTCTTTTATTTTTGCACATTCATGCGTCATGTCCTGTCTTTCCCTTGTCTCTGATTTGGATCCTGTCTCCCATTCCGCCTCATTACCTCTGTATTTAACCTCATGTCTCTCACTGTCTTGCGCCAGTTTGTTGTACCTCACTAGGCCTGTCATGATAACAAATTTTGCTGGACAATAATTGTCAAAAAAATTACTGCAGATAAACGATATTGATGTCAATATTATTTTAAAACATTTTTTCATTAATGTAATTATAATATATGTCATAATAAAGTGAGCACACCATATCAAAAGCAATAAACTTTAATTTCTTAAGAGTATTTAACTGTAATTGGAAGTTCAAGGTCTTTTAAATAAAATATATTAACAAACAATATAAATTTAACAAACAAAAAAAGAAAAAAAAAAAAATGAAAACTGAAATGGACTATCTTTTCGGAAAAATTGCAAGTAAAAAAAATAATTATGCTAATCAAAACAATAAAAAATAGACCCTGTCTCTGACAAGAAAAAAAACTCCAATAAAAACACACACAACAATAAAAACAATAAATAAAATGGAGTTTATACAGTTCCTGAATTGTTTGTGACATGTACTTTCTCCCAGTCAACTCGCATTCCCGAAATGCAGAGTTTTCAACCATATCGAAAGCTTGCATTTCTTTTGCAATGTAGCGAACAAGCTCACACCTTGTTTATTCTGTTTAAAACCAAAATATTCCCACACTGGGGCTGTAGCAGCCGCCATAAGAACCTTATCTTTCGTGCCATCATTCATATTTGTGTTTGTTTCCTTGTTACTCCTCACAACACTCGCTTCAGCTCTCCGTGTGTATGCCCCCCCCCCCGCAAAGATTGCATGAGTGACAGATGCTCACTCCAATATAAACCCGCTAAATCTGCTATAGAATCTATGCACCTCGGTGTTAAGAAAGATGGACAGAGTGAACCATCTTCTCACTCAGCCTCTTTGGGAGAAACAAAAGAGAAAAACAAACATGCATGCACGTGTCAATTTATCGAGGCCGGCAAACTTACCAAGGACATTTTTATTTATTTAGCAGTTAACTGATTTATTGATTATCGTGACAGGCCTATACCTCACAGTTCTTAACATTCTTCATAGTTTTTGTCTTGCATGTCTCACCTTGCCTGCTTCCTGCCTCATGATTCTTCGATTTTGCTGCCTGATCTGATCACCTTTTGTGTACCAACTCCTGCCTGTTCTCTGCCCTTCACCTTGCTGTTTGCCTCACGTCTCTGCACACTGCTGTCTCACTGACTGCCTATCTGTGTATTGATTCCTGCCTATTTAACGTTAAACTTCTTGCCTGTTTAAACCTGGTTTTGGTGTTGTGCATTTGTGTCCGACTTGTCTGTGCTACGTTCAGGACAAATTTGTGCTTCACACTTGTTCTTGTTCGAAAGATTTGTTCAAAGTTAAGTTTCAGACACATTTTTCCTTCATAAGTGCGCCCTCGCCTCTGGCAAACGTCTGCTCTGAAACCATCTCTCTGTTCGACGTAGTCAGGACTCCATCACTCTGGACAGGTCAGAGGGGATGACGCACCAGCTCTGATGTCACCATACTACACGTGTCAAGGCCTGGAGCTCGGCCACCCTCATCGCCACGCTCAGCAAGACCGATGACATGGGACCGCCCACACCCACTGACACGCCATCTGCAGACGCAGCGGAAAACACACACTCCCTCGCACACATGTGAGCTCGCTTAATTTGCAAAGAGACGCTGTCAGGACGTATAAGGTCAGCGTCGGCCAAAGCAAACTGTCTGGACGGGAGTTTGGACGGACAGGCGGGGTGAGCCGAGGTCACTGGAGTGACGGCAAGAGTAATAACAAGTCAGCGTCCCCGCGGACCACCTTTCACTGCAGCAACCTTCCATCAGAGAGTAAAAACTCAAGCTTTCCTCTTTTCTCCCAAAATCTCTGAAGTCTGACTGTATCAAACCAAATCAGAGAGGGACAGGATTTTCTCTTTATCTCATTTGTTCTGAAGACGATCTGAGGAGAAAGTCAGAGGAGTTTCATGACGCTGTTTGATCAACATTATGCAACCACGTAATGCAATCTCACAGCTTCCACCTGCAACTCAAGGTAAACTGAGCTGTTTTCACCCTCCAAAATGAGAGCGCTGCTTCTTTATCAGCCTTTCGTGACTGTAGAAATACAGTTCTCTGTTCCTGGTTTGCACTTTGCACATCACTCATAAAACATGCCCTGTGCTTGTGATGTTTTTAGACAGAGAAATCAATTCCACTCGTTGAACTGTTTTTGTCTATTTCTTTTCCCATGCAAGGCCAAAGAGAGACAAAAGATGCATTGAATTAAACTCTAAAGATCCAGCATTGATGAAAAACTGTACAATCAATATCATGATTCAGCCAGCAGCTTAGTGCAAAGACTGTAAACAGCAGGAAACCCATAGTTTATAAAGCAGCTGTTCACAGCACTGAGCAGCT
Source organism: Scarus forsteni (assembly GCA_036419115.1). Lineage (NCBI taxonomy): Eukaryota > Metazoa > Chordata > Actinopteri > Labriformes > Labridae > Scarus > Scarus forsteni. Next base: position 4,623,964 of record JAZDUH010000007.1, on the reverse strand, counting down.
TAAATCATGAGATCACAAGCCCACCAGAAAACTAAAGCTTCACAAGACAAAAGGAAGAGCAGCATTTAAGCGACAGATTGTATTGCCTGACACACACTGATTTACTGTCTGTATCTATGCTATCGCCACATTTGCTGTGATTTTTAAGCACTTGTTTTCCTGTTGGGTTGATCTGCTTGACAGAGACTGACACAAAGTTGAAATGGCTCCCGTTAAAAACACACTTGCCATGTCTTTGTGCATGAATTCTGTTTTCTTACTTTCTGGAGACTCATCTCAAGATGCTGTTGTTGCTACTCATGCTAAAAGACTGTATGATATTCTTGCATATTCTGCGAGGACGAACATCCATCTGTCATGGATAAGTGACAAACCACCTCTTAAGCAAACTGGCTTAAGATTATCATGAGTGTTTTCCTCTTGAATACCTGGCTTGTTAGCTTCACCCTTCAAAAGGATGATTTACGCAGATATGGACTCCATACCTCCTCTTCTCAAATGCTACTATAGCTTCGACTTTCAAGAACTCATTGTTTGAATAACTATCAATGATGACCTTGTAGGGTAAAAGAAGGAAAAATGATGGATTGAACCATTGCTTTTTTTCTGTTTTCACATTTGTATGTTCTGTCCATGACAACTGTACTGACCGGTGTTTGCCTGAGCTGTTTTATTGTTGTTATTATGAGAGAAAAAAAGAGAAAAATTAATTAATACATAAAAAACTAAACAGAAAATACACTTGCTGCCCATTTCTACAACACCAGCACAGACCGGGGATTAGGGATGGGAACTGATAAGATTATACCAATACTAATGCTATTAACAACCCTGCTAATCGATCCAATTCTTTTTTTCTTTTTTTTTTTAAATGTATTTTTTGGGCATTTTGTGCCTTTATTGATAGGAGAGAGACAGTGGATAGGCTTGTGAAAGGGGGAGAGAGAGTAGGGGATGACACTCAGCAAACTGGTCACAGGCAGGATTCGAACCTGGACCGGCAGAAGCAAGTACATGGGGTGCCTGGTTGCTAACCACTCCACCAAACCAGCACCCCGTCGATCCAATTCTTTAATGATTCCCTTATTGATTCCTGCAGATTTTTCATGTAGGGAAATATTGATCTGTAGATTTTCAGTGTCAACAATGTCAAACACACGTCACATCATAGATAACTGCATCAGTAATAAATATAGCCACAATTCTGACACTTCTGAACCCTGTCAGTGGAAGGAATTGGTAAGGGAATGGATTAGCAAAAAGACTCATGATAACGATTCTTTGTTGGAGCTGTTGACGATTCTACACTGAAATTGGTTTTTGATTCCCATCCCTACTGGAGATGGATCGAGGTGAAAGAAGTGGCAACTTAACAAACTGACAAAACTGGAGGTGATTTGCTGCAGAGTACACCTGTCAGTAAACGTAATGGATCAGGGCAGATGTCAGCACTTTTTATTTTATCTGGCATTTTTGAATAACAACTTCACCTCGATTGTTTATGTCAGTTTTCATAGGTTGATCACGCTTTATGGCAGGTTGTAGCAGCAGCCCTGTGGTTGAAATGTTAGCCACTTTAATTTAAAGAGTGGTAAATGTTGAACAGCCACTCTTAGTATACTTACAATTTTCTGAGTAGCAGTGTACTATTTTACAAGTTTTGCAATTGTGGTTGGACTTAAAGCTAAACTTAATTAGTAAAGGGCATCTTTGTAAAAAAAAAAAAAAAAAAAACAGGACTAAAAATATATGTAGAGGATTGGAAGTCTGAATCAGCAGATTCAATTTTAAACAAACTGCATCAGATTCAGGGGACAAAAAATGACTGGGACACCCCTACTATGCAGCTAGACAATGTAGAAATGGGAATACCTGCTTTTAGTGCTTTAAGACATAAAAGCAGAGATGCTCAACCGTGGCTCCTGATCTACATGCTGCCAACTTCAAGCTCTAGTTGATAAAAAAATTGCAGGGAAACACTAGAATCAGAAAAGACTCCTCACATATCACATCATGCTACTATGCTCCCAAATTTCAGCTTTATAACCACAGTCAATTAAAGGTCCTGTTTACCTTTTGCTGTTTATTAATCATGTTGGGGCTTGCTGAGACTGCTATCAAGTTCCACTAGTTATAGAACAGGACATTTTATTGTATACATGATGGAACACAAACAGATCTCAGGTTTTCCAAAAGGGAACACAAGGTTAAAGCACACCAATTTTGTGTGTCTAATCCCTGCTGCAGGGAAGGTATTCTCCTTATTTACAAAGATCAGCTGTGATAAATGGTTAAACTTTAATGTAAATCCTGTAAGCTTATTGTTTCATTATAATATTTAAATCAATATAAAACCAGTCAAATAAAAGCTAGTTGTTGTTCCTTCATTTTTTTCCTTGATTCTGATTTGTGTTATTGTTTCATTACTATTCGGTTTATTTTGTATGTGTGATTATGTTTACTGGTGTTATTAATATGATTTGAAAGTCAGTTAATTTCTGACTGTTTGTGGGAAGGAGTGTGATAAGTTTCGACTTCCCTCTACTCCTTTTAAACAAACGGATGACACATTTTCTTGTTTTGCACCTTGGTTTCTTTTTATATTTTATGTTTCTTTTTTTGATTATGCTTAAAATAAATAATTAATAATGATAATAATAATAATAATAAGAAGAAGAAGAATACTTAGCAAACTGCAAATAAAATGTCAAGATGCATTCAAATGTGGCATCAAGAAAATGCATTTTGGATTTTGGTGAAAGCTTGAATGATCTTGGTTATCAGTTGAGAAATTTGCTTGTCTTTCTCATCAACTCTGCAGATATTGGAGCTGGAGTTTCGGCTCATTTAACATTAAACACAAGCTGCATTCAGCTTATAAAAATTCAGTTCAGACTTTTCTGTTGTCCTGTCTTTCAACCAAATAATAGAGCAGTATCATGAGTGATATTAGTGAAGACTTGGATTGTTAAGCAGTTAAGAAAAGGACTTAGTTAGGTTATAAAACTACCCACAGCTATGTCTCCTTGAGGTCAAAAGTATTACACCAAATTTTAGTACATACTCTGTCAGAGAATTAGAAAACTGGCTTGACAACATGTGACTTTTTTAGAACTCTATGCTGGTGAAAGGAATCAAGACCCCTTTAAAATGTGAGAGGAAGAAGAAATGGCAATAGATGCATGTGAATAGCTGAGTTTGAAGAATGACGGGACACTTTAAGCCCAAATATCTCAAATGATGCTAACAGACGGTGTCATTGAACATATCAAACTCTGAAGACATCATTTGCATTGTGACATGAAACTTCACCTTCCATGTTTTGTATTTTATTTAATTTCTGTATATTGTTTGATTGATGTTTAAAAGTTGTTTAAAAAAAAGACAAAAAAAAAGACTTTAATATTGGAAATTTTTATTCCTAAATGCATTATGAATAATGCTGTTTGATCCTCAAAAAGCTACAACTAACTTTTTTCTTAAATGAATATAATATTCATAGAGGATTGAGGCTGTCTCTGGATAGTTGCTTTTGAAAAAAATGCTTCTGGCACTGCAGCTCCTGAATTGGGCATGGTTCAGTACTGCTGCTCTTAAATAATTTTATTTTCTCACTTCTTTTCCAGCTCGGCCAAATGCTGCCAAATCTCCATATTTGGGACATTAAGTTGGATTTTGAGTCAATATTTCAGAGAAGAAATGCAAGATGGTTCTGCCTCTCACGACAGATTGGTCCATCTTAAGAACTGGCTGAAGTTTGTGTGAGCATGTAATAAAATAATCAGCAGCCGAACATATATGACATAAAGACAATCAGAAACAAAAACAAATTCACCCTCTGATAAACACAGACATTTAAATCCACCAAACAGGACAATCAATGAAGTGAAAGCTAAAGACAAACCTTATGGTCACAGGGTTGCTAAACAAAGCAACATTTTGAAGATTTCTTGTTTGAATTTTATCAAAACTTAAATAAATTAGAGAGATTTAAACTCTGAATGAACATAAATCAATCAAACTGACAAAATCAGAGTCTTACATGATAAATGGAGGGAGGTTCTCTTGGTGGCGAATCCCTCTGATTTGCCTGCAGCATGTAGTGGGAGGGGCTTTGGCTGTGGTGGCTCCGCCTCTTGGCTCTCTTTGCCGTGTCATTGGACCGTTTGCCTGGACGAGCTGTGTGTGACGAGTAATCGTCAGAGACGGGCCTGTCGTCCATGCTGGAGAGCCCCACATAGCGCATCAACGACGCTTCTGAAATCACCAGAGGAAGGAAGCACACATTCATCACACACTCGAACAGAGAATAAAGACACTGAACAGCTGATGGTAGATCCGCTATTTCCTTCTTTTCCCTGCAGATACTTCCCTTTTAAGTTGTGTTTACATGAATTTAAGTTTGTTGCGTGATCAAAACACACTGCATGTGAATGGGGTGATCTGGATTGTTGAGCAAGTAATGAGAAATTCGCCTCTTGAGACCTTTCGCCACAGTGGAAAATATCCAATTTCTGCCACAAAGTTGCCAGAAGCCAATCAATGCAACAGCCAAAAATGCAACAGCCAATCAACATCGAGATTAAACAGTAAAGAGGAAGTAAACATCGCTGCATGTTGGCACTGGAGTTCCTCTGCACAGTTATGGTAGCAAAAGGCAGGTAAATACAACTGCTAGTTGAATACTGGTGAGTTTTTCTAGCTTAATAGTGGTGATTTCATGTGTTTTTCACCAGAGAGAAGGTCCCAAAACTCTCAGATGAACAATTGGAGTGCCCATGACGGACAGAATATAACAATAAGGGGGTAGAAATGTGTCAATGGCCAGAGCTTAAAATAGGACACAGATTTGGGCAGAGATTTGCCTCAGTAAATACAAACCATTTAAACATGCAAATACAAGAGACAAATTTTCACAATCAGAAGCTTGGCATGACTTTTTACTTTTACTTTTTTTATGAGTAGAAGAAGATATTAGAAGATTACATAACAAAACATTGTAAAAAAAAAATGAGTCACAACAAGCATACAGGACCATTTAGAGTTGCTGAAGAGTTTATCTGATGACTGGAGGCAGGGGCAGGCTAACAATACCCTTTGCCTCCCAGTGTTTGAGCTAAGCTAATTAGTGGTGGGTGAGTTCTGCCCGTCTATCTTGTTACTGCATGTACAGTCAAAAAAACGATGTCTATCTGCTTGTCATGGACTTGAGAGTGAGGCAAGACACAAACACACAAAATTTTTTTTGCCATATTGCTTTAATTGGTGTTTTTATTGAAAGTTATTCATTTTAACCTCATTAAAGACTGAAGGTAACTGTGCGTCAATATACTCTTTAGTTTTGACACTGTGTGTCTTGTTTTTTTCATTTGAAAGGCAGAATTTTACTTACTGTGCTTTTACATAAAGCAGACTTTTAACACAAAATTTTGTTTAATTGGGGTGCTGGTTTGGTGGAGTGATTAGCAACCAGGCACCCCATGTACTTGCTTCTGCCGGTACAGGTTCAAATCCAGCCTGTGACCAGCTAGGAGAGTGTCTTCCCCTACTCTCTCACCCCCTTTCACAAGCCTATCCACTGTCTCTCTCCTGTCAATAAAGGCACAAAATGCCCAAAAACACAAAAAAAAGGTTTAAATAAGCTTTTCATGTATTTTATCTATTTTTGCATAACAGCCGTGTTATTTAAGTTTTTCAACCGGTTGGTTTGAGCTGTGGTGGTGCAGTGTTCATTCTGACAGCACTTTCTAGTCTAGTTTTAGTTATCGTCCTTTGCCTATTTTTTTTATTTAGTCATAATTTTGCTATCAAATTATTTTAATTTTAGTCTAGTCTTGGTTGATGAAATTTCACAACATTTTCGTTGACAAATTCTACTATAAATTTAGACATCTTAAATATGAAGCATAAAGTGTAAGGCATGTTTGTTTCCTTGAATTTCTGAAGTCACGTTTTACACTTGGATAAAATGAAACATCTAATAACCCTTTACTGAATGCGAGAAAGATTTGAATGTATAAATTAACAGAAACAAATTTAACTTAAGTGTGAAATGCAGTCACCTTTATTTAGTCTACCTGGCAGAGCATCTCAGTTACAATACCAGTGAACCTGCTCTATATGAATATATCAATTCATAAAGAGAGCAGCTCTGATTGGATCACTCCACAACTTATTCCACCACCACCAAACTAAGGCAGCTGTGATTGGATGTCCCTCTGAACTCATCCAACCATTCCACACAACCAAAGTAGCTGTGATTGGATATATCCCACACTTGTCCTTACGTTCTACATGACCAAATTAGGTTTGATTGGATTAAGTCTCTGTCAAACATTTTAGTCTAGTTTTGGTTTGTTGATGTGAATGTTAGTTAATCTAGTTTTAGTTTTTGTCCATGTGCACTTGTTTTCATCAGGGGAAAAAGGCTGTTGATGAAAACTATGATGAAAATTATTAGTCAACAAAATTAACACTGTGGTGGTGATGCCCATAGTAAATCTTCCATTGGGCCCACAGTAACAAGCAGCACTCTTGTGCTTCTATGCAATTAAAACAAACCAAGCGACATTTCAGTTCCACACGGAGCCACAGCTGCATATCAACGTAAAGAGGGCTTCTGCCACTATAGGTGCTGAGTGGGCTTCAAGGGCTTAACTCTGCACAAACAGCCCACTTTAAGAGGATTTGCTAATTCAAGCATGAAAATGGCTGTTTGCATGATCTTTGTTGACATATTTCAGCTGAAGAGCAACACATAGTGTAATTCAATAATTGGCACCACTTTTTAATGCAACACGTCGGTGACAGAGGGTTGGATTTAGTGCGTCTAGCAGCTGATTGGCTGCAGTGCGTGCCAAGAAAATATCACCAGTTCTAGTCAAACCTAGTGCGAGTTGCTGCTGCTACTTTCTTGCCTCTGATAGACTATGGTGATGTTTTATATCTGCATGCTTCTTCTCAAATGCCTGAAAACAGTGGATACTGTTTATCATGGAGCTCCAAGGTTCATTACTAATCTTTAGCCTGAGTGAGTTGGGTGGGCCTCTCTGACCATCCAGAGGCTAGGTCATTCACTTGTCCTGATTAACAAGGTATAATAGCTCAGGGGTGGGCAACTTTAATTACCGAGAGGGCCACATAAAACCATTCTTCTCAGCCTGAGGGCCACATTGTTAAAATTTTCAGAAACTCTTGATGATGAAAAAGAATATTTGACAAACAACATATGAGAATAGAAATTTGTCATAAAATTAGAATACCAATATTCATATATTACAACATAAATACAAGTTATTATGCATAATCAAGCAAATTTAGTGTGCAAACATTGAATTATAGCCAATGAAGCTATTTCCAAATCAATAAAAAGATGTGTTTTTCACATTTTTAGAGCTCAAATATTTTTCTGCTGCCATTTCAAACATAGTATTGAGTAATACTTGATATAATGTTAACTGCTTCATGAAAGAGATTTAGAGACACTATAACAACAAAGTAAGGTTGTAAATAACTTACATAAGATTATATAGAGTTATTCCTATTGGATATCTGAGTTTTCTTCATATTTACAGCTGCTGGTTTTTGGGAATGAATGGCGGGCCACATTTAGTGATGTGGAGGGCCGCACTTGGCCCCCGGGCTGCCACTTGCCCACCCCTGTAATAGCTAAAGCCCAATGCTTAGCTTGACGGCTAACAAAAAGCTGGGTAACTGACGCGCTGCGCCCTCCACACCTGTACCGCAATTTATATTGAATGTCCGACTTCATAGACCATGGTTCTTCTGATATATTTTCTCACACAGTTAAGTCCTTAAACAGCATTCAGTATAGTCCATAATTCAACAAAAACAAACTTCACACAATCCATACCAGTCTTAAAGTGTGTGGCGTTGCCGAACATTCATTAAACGCCCTCTTGTGGATACACTGAGGTCATACACACACCAACATACATAGACCAATAAAATGGCCATTATACAAGGCTTTATTTGGTCCACTTCCATCTTACTTAAGAAACTATGTTCACGTGAAAAGTTCTGGAAGCTACCGCCTTCGTTCTGTGACTCAGTCACAAAATCTTCTTTTGCTCTCTGTCCCTAAAGTTCCTATTGAAACAGGTAAAAGGCCCCTGAAACAGTTGAACGAATGAAGACATTTCGATTACAGCAGCAGATACCATCAATCACCCACATTTTCTGCCACTATTACTTTGTGAAAAGGTCTCCCTTACAAACTCTACTGCAATGATCATCTTCAAGCACCAACACATTTTCAGTTTACTCTTGTTTTGTGTCTGAGAGGATAAGATCAGCCGTCAGTGTCTCCCATCATTCTCGCTTCGATTACTTGGGGATCGGGTGATAGCCTGGGGTCACAAGGGTCCTTTGACAGGTGATGACTCATCCTAAACCCTGAAACTTTAACTTAAATGCACTAAAGTTAAGAGCAGTCAGTGGCTCAGTCGTCCAAGTTTTCCTCTTTATGCAGCCTTCAATGTAGAAAGTTTGGACACCCATGCTTTATGCTGCATTCACACCGCACGCTACTTGTACTACCTCGGCGATCACTCTCCATGCAAAGTCAATGTACAGCCGCGATGGGGCGGGGCTAACCCTCCCGCGATGCGACAGCTGCTTTTCACACTACCACATAGCTTGTCGCGCGATGTCAAAGTAAAAAAAAAGTTGATCAATCAGCGGTGTGTGTGTGTGTGTGTGTGTGTGTGTGTGTGTGTGTGACGGAACCCTAGACAGACAGTTTTTCATCCGGACTACAGAGTAACAATCCATGTCCGTGTGGGAAACATTAGTCAGTGAGGACATTAGTTCCGCCTCGATGGACCACAGTAAACTCACAGATGATGCTGCTGCAGGGCATCAGCTGCAGTGTTTTGTGTTTGATAAGGGAATAAAAAGGATACAGCTGGAATAATGTCCGCTTATACATCCTATTATATGATATATGATATGATCGTGGTGAATCTCAAGCGGATGTGACATCACTGAGCGATGGCCAACGGCAACGGTGACCAAAATGAGGTATTTATGGACATGCGATGCTACGTCAGTGGGCGACGTGATTTTGGTAGCTGGGTTTCTTGCAGTGTGAACGCAGCATTAGAGGAAGATGAAGTAGGCTGTAAATGCTTTGACTGAAAACTTTCTGTTTTGTGACTCTGACTTAACTGGTTGTTATGTTTGTTTCTGTGTCTGAAATTGTTTCATGTCTTTAACTTTGTAAATGTGCTGCTGCTTGTCTTGGCCAGGACACACTTGCAAATGAGATTTTTAGTCTCAACAAGGCTTTTCTGGTTAAATAAAGTTCATAATAACATAATAATAATAATAATAAACTGGTGACTTTTGAGACTCTCTCTATTCATGCCAACTCTCTCTCCTCGCTGCAGCCACACAATAAAAGCCTGAAAAACAATCTTTCAAACACACAAAGCCGTGTATTTACGAGTCTCGATCACTTTTATTGAATTGTTCAGGTTCATGCACTCTGTTAGTCTCCTCCATCCTAACTTCCCCTCTTACTGGGGGAGGAAACTCACCTCTCTCCACCCGGTCCTCCCCTGGTTGCTAGGCAGCTGCCGGAGGAAAATGAGACACCGCGAAGAGCTGCTGTCAGTGTCTCCATGGCAACTGCGTGAGTGATTCAGGTGGAGGTCAGGGAGAATAGTCTTTTTTTTTTTCTCCTTGTTTCTGCCTCCTCACATCCCTCCTTTTTCTCCCTCCCTCCTCGTCTTTCATCCTCCCTCTCCCCTTCATCTCCGCCTTTGTACCGACTGTCTCCCTCTTTATTCTCCGTCGTCCCCCTTCCTTTCTCTTTCCTTCCCCTCTTATTTCATTTCTCTGTGATGCTAATCAGAGGGAGAATTAGAGGAAAGGGATGGAGGTGCATTGATCTGCGTGCTCACACATACACTTAGACACACACGTTGATCTGGGTAATTCAGGGAGACGGGAACATTTAACTGAATCTAACAGGCTCCTCGGGTGGTGCACGCACACACATATGGGCTCCACGCGCCGGCGCTCACCTCTGCGGCTCTCTCTGTTCAGCTTGGCTGGATCCTCGTAGTCGCCCACCCAGCTGCACTCCACAGGCATCGAGATGGGCCTCAGCCTGCCTACAAACACACACATTTATAGATCTACTTTATTGTGTTTTGATACTCAGAGCTTAATTTCTTGCAAAGTTTTTGTCCATTTTGATATTTCACGACGTCCATCTTTCTAAAAAATTTTGTTAGACTGCTTGGCGGCCTCAGTTTGGTCCTTTTTTATGGGAGAAGTAATCAAATCAAAGTGTTGTTGGTGGAGGCTATTGAAAATCAACTGCATGTGTCAGACCATCTTTTCTTTTTTTAATTGTTCAAGTAGGAGGCAGACAAATATAAGAAATGTTTTCTTCTTGCTGCTCCTTTCCAATCATGGAGGTGTTGATTTGAAAATGTAGCGTGCACTTCTGTACAAATTCTGTTTTCCACTTTCATGTAGGAACAAATAAACTTAAAATAAGAAGACATGCCATCACTGTTTTCTTTTCACTTGGTTTGATTCGCTCATACACTTTATCAGGCAGACCTAAGCCTGTTATGTGGGGCTATAACCCTACAGCAGGGGTGGGCAACTTTAATTACCAAGAGGGCCACATTAAGTGGAGCTTTAAGTAGAAATTCGGGAGCAGGACCACACCTCAACCACGCCTCGTCCTGTGTTCCCATAAATTCTAACCAACCATTTCCCTGGTTTGTTTCGCACACTCGACGCTCCCCTCCCTCCCCTTTCTTAAAACTTCTTTCTTCCTTCTTTCCTCAGGGCCTTATAGAGGGGGTTTGTCAAGCCCAGGAGCTACGGCGAAAACCCAACGAAGTTTCCCAAAACCGTTATCCGCTTCACGTACCTACTATGTTGCTTGTTATCCACTGTACGAAATAAATGACTGTCAAATTCATTCTGTTGATGGTTTGGTCCTTACTCATGAAACTGTTTTTCCCAGCCTGAGGGCCTCATTGTAACAAATTTTCAACAACTCTCGATGGGGAAAAAGGAAAACCAACATGCACTATATTGCCAAAAGTATTCACTCACCCATCCAAATAACCAGAATCAGGTGTTCTAATCACTTCCATGACAACAGGTGTATTAAATCAAGCACCTCAGCATGCAGACTGCTTTTACAAACATTTGTAAAAGAATGGGTCGCTCTCAGGAGCTCAGTGAATTCCAGCGTGGAATTGTAACAGGATGCCACCTGTGTAACAAATCCAGTGAAATTACCTCGCTCCTAAATATTCAAGTTTTGGACAATTCCATGCTACCAACTTTGTGGGAACAGTTTGGACCTGGCCCCTTCCTCTCCCGACATGACTGTGCACCAGAGCACAAAGCAGGTCCATAAAGACATGGATGACAGAGTCTGGTGTGGATGAACTTGACTGGCCTGCACAGAGTCCTGACCTCAACCCGATAGAACACCTTTGGGATGAATTAGAGCAGAGACTGGGAGCCAGGCCTTCTCGTCCAACATCAGTGTGTGACCTCACAAATGTGCTTCTGGAGGAATGATCAAAAATTCCCATAAACACTCCTAAACCTTGTGGACAGCCTTCCCAGAAGAGTTGAAGCTGTTATAGCTGCAAAAGGTGGACCGATGTCATGTTGAACCCTATGGATAAGGAATGGGATGGCACTTAAGTTCATATGTGAGTCACAGCAGGTGAGCAAATACCTTTGGCAATATAGTGAATGAGAATTTGTCATAAAATAAGTTTACCAATATTCATATATTTTAACACAAATATTAGTTATTATGGTAAATCAAATGAACTTGACATAGAATTCAAGCTAATTTATCTCATATACATGGAATTAAAGCCAATGTTGGTATCTTCACATCAATGAAATGAGTGTGTTAATTTTTAAAGCTCCCATATTTTGCTGCTGCCATTTTTTTAAACATAGTGTTGAGTGATACTTGTTATAATGTTCAAAGCTTTATAAAAGAGATTTAGAGACGCTATTATAGCAAACTAAGTTCTTAAAGAAGTCGCAAAAGTCAATAAAAATATCAGTCTAGATTATATAGAATTATTTATATTAGATATCTGAGTTTTTACTTATTTATGAATTGCTGTTTTTTGGGAATGAATGGTGGGCCACATTCAGTGAGGTGGAGGGCTGCACCTGGCCCCTGGGTTACCAGTTGCCCACCCCTGCAATACAGTTTAGAGAGAATGGTCTGGAAAAGAGAAAATATCAAATGGGTGGCAATTCTCTGAGTGAAAAATACCTTGTCAACTAGTAAAACACTGTTTTTGTCAAGCAAAACAAATTAGCTTAATTGAGGAGATCCATCTCCAGGTTTGATGGCCTGTCAGATTATCTTGCTATAGAAAAAGTTACTTTCATTGTTAAAGGTGAATGTTCTAATTTTGATCATATTACGATTCGTTTTTTAATTTAATTAGATTAAATTTATAAGGACAGTGCACATCAATCAACAATGTCACTGTAATTATGCCAGAAACAGCACAATAGCTAAATTTTATCCGTTGTCCTAAAGCAGGTGATCACATCGAAAGAAAAAACAAATTAAAATAGCAACACTTTCCACAAGATGGTAAACAAAAAAACAAGATTGACACAATCACAAAAATAACTGAATAAATAATTTTTTCTAACTGAAGTGGAAATTTTTTGCCTTTTCTGTTTTATGACGTGTACTTTAGGTTCTCCCAAACTTTTGGAGTTATTTCCAGAACTTTCAGAGCTTCATCTCTCTCCAAAACTTTTTAATAACCCCCTCAGATTGCTGGCTGGACTCCGGCCCCCATGATTGTGTTTGAAGTGCTTCAATCCAGCAGAATGAGACCGAACTCTGTCGCCCCTCTCAATCACAAACACAAAAAGCACTTCCAGCACAAGAGCGTACCATAGGTTGGGGTTGTGCAGTACACCGACTCCTCCTCATCTCGCCGCCGAGACTCTTGATCCAGGAAGGAGTTTGGTGACTCAGAGCGCTTGGCGAGGCTTACGCTGCCGTGGTTACGAGAAGCCTCATCTCCAGACAAGGCTCCTGTGTCATCTCTGAGACAACAGAGACAAATTGATATTGTCACTTTTTGCAGATGAATTGAATATCGTTTAAAGGGATATATCAAAATATTATGTGTTGTCGTGTCTTGCCTCATCAAGAGACCATGACAAGCAGATAGACAACATTCTTTTAACTGCGTGTGCAGCAACAAGGAAGAGACGGGCAGAGCTTGCCCACTGCGAATTAGCTTAGCTAAAACACTGAGAGTACATGGGAAGCATTAGCCTGCCCTTGCTTACGGTCATCAGATAAACTCTTCAGCAACCTGTAAGAAGGTCAACAAAACAAAGCACCCACATGTATTGCTGTTTAGTTTCATATCTATTTCTTATATGAATTACATTAAGTGCTAATCTTTGTCTAAAAATGAATAACGTAAAATAACACAGAAAAGAAACATAAAAAACAAGTCACAAAAAGCAAACACCATTTGGAGTTCCTGAAGAGTTTTTCTGATGATTGTAGGCCGAGGCAGGCTAACACTACACACTGACTCCCAGTGTTTGAGCTAAGTCAACTAGCAGTGGGCGAGCTTTGCCCGTCTCTTCCTTGGCACTAGAGATGGGAATCAAATACCAATTCCAACTGAGAATCTTTAACAGCTCCATCAAAGTACCGATATCATGAGTCTTTTTGCTAATCAATTCCCTTATCAATTCCTTTCACTGACAGGGTTCAGAAGCGCCAGGACTGTGGCTTAATTTTTTTACAAAAGATGCCTACTGCACAACTTTAAGTGAGTGGAAACACCAGCAGCTTTCAGAAGCAGTTATCTATGCTGTGATGTGTGTTTGACACTGAAAATCTACAGGCCAACATTTGCCCACATGGGAAATCTGCAGGAATCAATAAGGGAATCGTGAAAGAATTTGATCCATTAGCAGGACTGTTAATAGCATTGGTATCAATAAATCAACAAATCAGTACTCATCCATACTTCTTGTTGCAAGCACAGTCAAAAGAATGGTGTCTATCTGCTTGTCATGAACTTGGAAGTGAGGCAAGACACGAAAACAAAAATAAAACGTTGGCATTTTCCTAGTTACACAAAAAAAGGACAACCTACCTGGGTGTGTATGGTTCAGAAGGTGGAGGTGGGATGTGGAGGTCTTGGAGGGCAGAGTTCTTGGTGGGCGTGCCTGAGGGTGTTGCTGAACTGCTGCCCGGACTTCTGGTTGGCTGAAAAACAAAACAAGCAAACGCCATTCACTTAGGGAGAATCTCTTTAGCTTTCAGTAGTTTCATACTGCATGCATGTGGTGCATGTGCACTACATCCTACAGCTGTCATGGATCCATTTCTCTATAAATATCACCTGAATAATGAGCTTCTGTAGATGGTTTAAGAAGAACCACACAAACTCTCTTTAAAAGTGACCTGATTCATTCAATAACTGACCTGCGAAATCTGCAGCGTGACAGTGTTTTGAACAAAAAGGGGAGTTCCTCCTAAAAGGTGACAAACTTAGATTTAACTTCGAGAAGCACCGCAGGAAGTGTAATTTAAAAGCTTATATCTTTAAAGTTATATCTTCTGCTGCTGTGGACATACATTGTTCTAATTTTGAAGATACATGGACAAATTTTTCCATGTTTTTAAAAGGAAAAAAAATGAAACTTTTTTGTCTCAGTCATGTGAAGTCACTGTATATTCATAAGTATTACTTTTTTATTATTTTATGTATGATTTATCTTTTAATGAGTAGATCCTATTTCATTTCGAGGACAGACTAATAACCAGTCTGAACTGTATTTTGATTTAAACCTCTGTCAAAAAATATGACAAACAAAAAAAAACAAATAAAAAAACAGGCCTACTTCGGCTGAATGTTTGCTTCACTTATTACTCCCCCAACACCTTCTGGTGTCACCTCTGGGGGTCTCAGACCACAGCTTGAGAACCACCTGTACAGGTAAGTATAAATAAAAGAGCACTCATGATGCTATAGGACAAAAAACCTGAACACAAGGACTCACAGCAGGTCTGTTTCCAGCCTCAAGGTGATCTCTTAAAACAACTTTGTATTGATTTGTGCTGACCCTTCCTTCAGACCAGAACAGTATTCACTAAATGCTCCAAAATCACCTCTACGAAGATTCAAAGAACGACTCTGTGGCCTCAAACTGACACCTCACTACACCTTCAAGATGGATGCATGTGATGAAGCGGAGAGAGAGCAATAATGTAATAAGAATCCCAAAGCACACGATTCTTAAAATGCTGTTAGGCAGCTAACAAGAAAGGATGCAGCTTTCTTTCACGGAGTATCAAATAAAAACGTGCCAGCCTGTAAAGCTGAAAAAAAGACAAAACTCTCCTGGTAGAGTAATGAGAGCAGGGATGGAGGGCAGAGAAAAACTGTTTTCCTTTGTGTTCCCTGCTGTTTGTGCAGATAATCAGAGCTAATTACAGCAATAAGTTTCATAATTGTTGTAGCACTGGGAATGTGGGTGGAGGGTGTCATCAATTTCCCCACGTCCCATCCACTGCGGTGTTTCGGCTTGCAAACAAAACAAAAAAAAAAGAGCCCTGTCGAGCCGCCGTACCCTGACCTAATTACACGCTTTGGCTGCAGCCGTACGGGGGAGTGGGGGACGCCGTGGGGAATTATGTGGGCCAGCGTGGCGCTTTAATAAAGTCTATAAAAGGTAGAGTCGGTCCCACCTGCAGTGCGAGGGGTTTCCAGCGCATGTTCTTCAGCAGCGCAGGGGCGGAGCTGAGCGTGCTCTGTGGACGCTTCTTCAGGGTCAGGGACACGACGCCTTTATCGGCCCGCAGCGAGCCGACCAGGTTACGCAACTGCCAGCCCACCTGTAGACGGGGAGAGGACAGAGGGTCAGAGATGATGATTTGGTTTGATATTCTGAAAAATGAGCAACACAATCAGTGCTTTCATATTCTGCCTGGAGTTTGAATTCAGTCCAAGTCGTGATTGGATCTCGCTTGTTGAGCCTTCTGTGTGCAAGGCAAGTGGGTGTGGAGGTGGTGTGTCTATCTATAGAGCTTTCATGTGATGTAACCTGCCCTCAATTTGAAAACAAACGCATCTTTATCATAAACCTCCCTGTGATTTGAGCCACTGTGTCCGCAAAACCACTCCTTCTTTGAAGATTTGAGAGAAACTTCCTACTTTAAGCTCTCTTCTATTTCACTGTGCCTTAAAGGGAGAAACTTTCCAATGAAGGCAAACACAATTAATTATCTTAATTGCGTTTTCCACACTGACCTGAGATCAGATCATGATTCACGAGGAGGTGCAGAGAAGGTTGGAGGATCTGATTACACTAATTGAACGCCTGCTGCCTGCATTAGCACCTTGTGAAAGTAAGGGCACAATCTGCAAGTCTGGTGTAAACAAGGGGGTCGCCCTTTGAACAGCATTTGAGGGGGATATATACGCTCAGCTTTGACTCTTTGATTGCAAAGTGTGACTGTAAATCAGGACTTTGGCTGAGGAGTATATACACCAGAATTTTGGAAAAAAGTCTCCAGCAAAGGCTGTGAAAAAAAAGAAAGGACATTATTGTAAATGTAAGGTACGCGTGGTTTGTGGCTCTTTTGTGGTTTACATTAGCCGTATGCTAATGACAGCTAAAGGCGTACAAACAGAGGGGATGGGTTGTGCATAAGGGAAGGGGCGTAGTTGGGAGCACAACCATGAAAGGGAAGGTGTAGTACCATGGTTTAAAATGAAGGTTTTCCAAATTTTTCCCAAAAAATCTTCAAGTTACTCAAGTTACTTTGGTGACAATTTGAGAAAATGTTGGTCATAACACAAAGGACAAGTCAGTAGATTTTGGTGGTGATCAGAATCCTGAAGTAGATCCAGGCTTTTTCATGCAAGAGGGGGGAAATATGTAGCGTTCAAGTTGTACTAAAAAGTAGGGTTTTTTCCACATTGCAAGAGGGAAATTTCAACTGGAATGCGTTACAGGCTGGAATTTCCTATTGGAAAGTCGGCGGATCCCCACCACCATTGAGTTTACAATTACAGATGGCTGCCCCAGGTATAAACAGGTATTAAGCTCCTGTAAAACTCAGCTTATTAACACTTCTGACTAGTGTTTGTCACACTAAATCAGACATATACATATTATTGCTCTACATATATAAATGGACATGCACTCATAGTGTTATTTACTTACACCTCATGTGGTATGTGTGAACAACAAAACATGGCTTGCTAACAATGGCTACAATAGCCTGGCAGATTGGCAAATTTTTTCAGACTTTGTAACTGAAACGCTGATAACTCGGATATGACGTCATTCCCACTTCCCTCTTCCCGGTTCTATTGTAAAAGGAAGCCTTATGCTGCGTTCACACCGGACACGAATTGGCGTCAATGGACGCCCGTAACGCCTGTGACGCGCCGTGCTTAACGCCCGAGGCTGGACGCTGGACATTTTGACAAGCTGTGGGACGACGCGCGTCCTGGCGCAGGCGCAGCAGAGAGCCGGAGCTTGTCGGACTCAGTGATAACCCGTGCAGGCAAATCCAGCTGGAAACGAATATTTACAGAACTTACCTTCAAAACTGTCTCCTCAGCGACTTTCTCCCAAGCCTGCTCCTTTTTGTTCCAGTCTCTGTAGAGTGCACACGTTGAGTAGTAGAGCTTCGGATGATAGCAAACACCGCAGATAAACCTCTCCTCCATCTTTGAGAGGGGGTTTGAGCAGGAGCAGGAGACCGGGGCGTCACACGTCATCAAATCAAACCTGTCTGTCTCCTCGGCGACTTTCATCCAAGCCTGCTCCCTTTTGTTCCGGTCTCTGTAGAGTACACACGCCGAATAGTATAGCTCCGGATGATAGCAAACAGCGCAGATAAACCTCTCCTCCATCTTACAGAGGGCTTTGAGCGGGAGCAGGGGGACGTAGCGTCATACGTCATCAAATCAGTGACGTCGGGGGGGGGGGGATGTCATCGCCGATTGGCTGCCGCGCCACAGCGTCAAGCGAACTGGCGTCCAAAGTTCAACATTTTCAACTCGAGTAACGAGGCATCGGGGCGTCGGGGGCGTCAAACGCCTCGACGCTCGACGCCTCAAACGCGCCGGACGCTCCAAACTCGCCGCTCCAAACGCGTCCAACGTGCCGCCCGGGGCGAATCTGCATCAAGACGCGCCTTTGCATTGACTTTGTATGTAATCTCGACGCGCGTCGACGCAAATTTGCGTCCGGTGTGAACACACCATTAGACTACACATAGCACTGCATTATGGGAAGACAGTTAGCAGGCTTAACTGTCTACCAAACAAGTTGTAGATTAATGGGAGGTAAAATGTATTTTTCCCCCTAAATATCACTGTTCTTTAATGTTGAAGGGGCTTTAGGAGCAGAAGAACACAACACCTTGGACTAAGCCCACAGCGAAATGCTCTGTCCCCCTTTAAGAAACACCCCTTTTAAAGGCTCTGTTTTCACTTCCTATAGTTTATGATGTCATAGCTGTACAGCCTCCACCTACATGTGTGTTTTCTGTCCATCCTAAGCAGATGCAATGACTGTTTTGAAAGACACTCCTCCCTCAGATCAGGTATTTTTAGAACAGAGCTCACTGTCATAGCCTCCTGCAGCAACTCAAGAAATGACTGCATCAGGGTCTTCCGCCATTTTTGTAGTCTGTGTTAACAGCTTGTTAGCAACCATCCTTACACAGAAACACTTAAAAATCAACAGTCAGGCAACATCAGCTGGGTCAAAAGTGATCCTAAATATGTGCAGTAAAATAAAACACGTCACAAAAAGCACACAGGACCGTTTAAGAGCTGCTGAGGAGTTTACCTGATGAGTGCATGGCAGAGGCAGGCTAATACTACCCATTGACTCCCAGTGTTTGAGCTAAGCTAATTAGCGGTTGGTAAGCTCTGCCTGTCTCTTCCTTTTTACTGCACGCAAAGTAAAACCAATGTTGTCTATCTACTTGTCACGGACTCTGGAGTGAGGCAAGACATGAAAACAAAAAAGATGCTGGTGTATCCCTTAAACATTTAGAGAAGCAATTCAGAAGTTATCGCAGGGGTCCAGGGGTCACCTGTTAGCAAACTGAGATCATCTATGTCAGGGAGCTTGGCTGTCTCCATATAACCTAAATTGAACTGTGCCACAGAACATCCAATTGTATCAAGCAAATCTCCCAAACTTATTGAAGCAAAAAAAGAAGAGACTCCAAGGCACTCTCTTAATATTAAAATGCCTTTATTTTAACGGCATGGTCATGTCGACCTTAAAAACAAACTTCAATAAATTTCAATATCAAGCCTTCATCAGGAAGTCAATCTCCCCAACTACTCAAGTGTGAAAACCACCCTTGCATGTCTTAATTACCGATCACACATGCATATAAAACCAGTAAACACAAACACAGAGCTATGTACATACATCTACAACAAATCACTTACCACCGTCTGATGATTGACTTGTATGACTTCGTCTCCTGCGTGGATCTTCTTACAGCGGTCGGCTGGAGACTTCAGCCACAGCACAGAGAGACAGAAAGAAAACAAGATGACGATGAATTTATCTGAAATCATTGATCCGTGATGTCTGTGTGAGCCGCCTGTCCAAGAAACTGTTCTTCAGGACGCTGTAATATAACCAGGGGGTGGATTTACAGGGTCGTCTCTCTGGACTCTGATGTGCTGTTATGAATTCAAATGTCCTGTTTTTAAGATATTCTGGGAAAGAAACGTCTCTTATACCCTTCACGCCTCAGGCAGGGTGAGAAATCCACTTCACTGCTGTTTGTGAGGAGTAGTTTGTGGAGCCAAAGATTAAGCTTTCTGCTGCTCTGTATGGATTATTCTGCCCCATAGGTTGGATATCTTCTTTACTTTTTTAGACTCGGATCAAACTCTTTCTGAATGCCAAAAATATCTTTAGAATATCTTGGCTGAGTTTCAGACTCTGTTGCCATTGAGAATGATTTCATTTGCTGGAAAAAACATCTTAGTTGGAAGACAGTTTTAGAGTTGAACACCTACAAGAAATACGACGTAACTTCCAGGGCTGTGAAATTTAGCACTGGCAGAGACAGGAAGATATTAAAGGATAAAAAGTGATATTGTCAAGTAAACCTGTCAAAACTATATGAATGGATATCTGACTGAAAGAAGGAGCCAAACCTTTGGCTTAAACATCCCTCATATTTCCAGACAGCCTATCTATGTTGTCCAGTTTCAAAAATGTGAATAACAAGATGTGGACGGAGGAAGTAGAAATAGTTTTAGCTGATAAATACTGCAGAGATGCATTTTTGAGCCACTGCAATAACAGGAAGTATCATTAATGCAGAACAAAAATGTCACTGAGTCTGTCCATTGAGTCTGGTCACCTTAAGAAGAATCACAAACAGAAAACAAGTGAAGATTGAACTGATACAGCTGCTGGTTGCCGTCAGACAGCGAGAGAAAAGGCTGTTTTCAGGGAGGTAAAAAAGAGGAAAAACAACCACTGCTCAGAGGGGTCTTTGGTTTTAATACACTGCAAAATAATTTTTAGTATTTTTTTAACAGCCGTAGCTGCATCTCAGTGCAATATGTTTTGCTTAGCCATGTAAAATTTAACTTAACAATGGGCTTCCTTAAATGAATACTTCAATTTACCCATGTGAAAGACTGTCAAACTGTGCTGTGTTGGGAGAATTTTCCAGGTGTTTCTGTAATTTGTGCAACAAATCCAACAAATCTGAGCTGTCTGCCGGACTGTTAATGGCTCAACTGTTTAGCTTATATTTCTTGTACAATCTTTCTTTTTCACATGAATGTGGAGGAAAATCTGATGTTAGCCAAAATATGTGTGTGAATAGGTATGAATGTCCATAAAAACTTGGTAAAAAAATTAACTTAATCAATGAATTATTAAGATCAATGAAAATAATCGTAGTGACATGTTTTCCAGAATTGAGCAACCCTAGACTTTTGGTGGCACCTAAAACATTAAGCTCAATATATGTTGGTCCTATAACATAGTCCGGCACTTAATTGAATTTCAGTATCAGTCACAACTTTGGCTTCCAGAGATCATCAAAACAGCATAATCAATCAATAATCAAGTACAATTTATATGGTTTTCATGTTTTTAGTTGTTATATGTCATATTGACCTGAAACTAAAAGATCTGGCTTCACTGGACACTTTTAAGACAATGTTGAGTGACTTGGAGTTGGACACACCTGGCTGCAGATGTTTTGACTGATGCACTTTACCTTTCTTATGTGGACAATCCAAGCAAAACTGGCTGTCTGAACTTGTGTGACTTGTCTTTTTTTAATGTATTGAATCCTTGTTTAATGTGTTTGACGACTGCATGTGTTTGTGTAAAACTGTTGAATGTGCTGCTGTCTTGGCCAGGACACTCTTGCAAGAGACTTTAATCCCAATATGGTTTTCTTGGTTAAATGAGGGTTAAATAAAATAACAAAAAAATATTTTTACATATTTATTGTTTTCTCTTATTCATATTTATGAATTGCTTGTTTGATTAACTTTCCAAAGCGTTTGGACGTTTAGGCTTGGATTAAAAAAATTGCAAGGGATTGGGATGTAGTGAAATCAGGCGACACTTCTTTTTACAATCAGGATCTGGGTTTAATCACATTAATTATTATTTTTGCTATATTGGAGCAGCTTTACTGTGAAGTAAAGGTGGTCTACGGGGGGGGGGGGGGGGGACAGTGGTGTAGATCGCAAATGGACAAGTGTTTTTACATGAAAAATAAACAGACAAGCAGTATGATGGGAACGATGGATGCACCCGTGAAATTGTGCTTTTTTTGTGTATTTACATGTATTTTTCCGTTGTATTGTATCTGTGGTATCTGGTTGTATGCTTCTTCTGTGATGTGAGATACTGTGAGAATTTGTGTTCTAACTTTGTTTATGTGACATTAAACATTTTGAAATTGAATCAACTCAAATGAATAACTGTGTATATTAATTGTGATTTCAAATGACTTAATCTGATTCATGATTAAAATATCAGAATATTTATGATTTAAGAAGAATCACTGTGTGTTCTCACCTTCAGTTGTTCCTGATGACTGTGGTATCTGGTTGTATGCTTCTTCTGTGATGTGAGATACTGTGAGAATTTGTGTTCTAACTTTGTTTATGAGACATTAAAGATTTTTAAATCGAATCAACTCAAATGCTTTAATGTAGTTTCTTTTGTTCATCTGATCTGAACCAGAATATCCAGAATATTTATCAGATTTAGACAAAAACTTTCATTTGATTAAAATGCTGCTTTGTGGAAGAATCACTGTGTTCTCACCCCTTCAGTTGTTCCCGTGATGACGTGGAGGCCGTCATATGTTGATTTGATGTACATGCCCTGATGGAATAAAAAGAAAGAAGAAGACTGTGAAAGGCAATCTGGTTAATAATCACTTAAATTAGAACCCTGTCATAAGCTCTATCAATGTTAGACGGACATTTTAACATCCATGTGTGACTCAAATGAAACCAACCAAACTCTGAAACTTCTTGTTAGTTCTTCAGGTTAAGAAGCCTGAAAAAAAACAGCTTCTCCTGGCAGCTTAATTAATGTTCACGACCTAAAAGCTGATCAGGACTGTGCATAAAAAGTGAATTAATTTATTTGACACTTTCATTAAGCAGCTGCAGTCTGCTGTAATTTATGAACAACTCGCGCCCTGATGCAGCTCAGAAGTTTTTTCTCATTAAGTGTTTATTAAACGAGTTAAATTTTGACTGTGAGATTCTTAAAGTGACTGCAGGTCAAAAACAATCTTTATCTGAACAGAGCGCAGCTGCACACGAAGCAGAAACAAACTTTACTGAAGGAACATTAATTATCTGCAGCTGATGTGACTGGTGGATAAAATAAGAGGAGCTGTTATCTGAATGTTTTCCACGTCTCATTATGGATTTATGGGCAGGGGAGCCTAACGAATCCTGATATCTACAAATTGTAATGACGGTGTTGTCAGACTGACGTATAATAAACTGCACTGAAAATCCTAAATGAGTTAATTGCAGAGACTTTATAAACTCAACTTATTTTATTAAACTTTATACTTATGTGATAACAAGTAAATGTTATTGTTCCCTGTCTGATGATGCCGACTTTTAATTTTCAAGCTAATTTCACAAGATGACAAAAAAAGACTTAAGCTTCCATTATGTGAAACAGCTTTTCTTAAAACTGTAAAACATTTAATATCACTTACAGGTTATTGCACAACACTGCATTTTCTGTTTCCATTTCATTCAATTATAATAAAAGAGAAAAGACAAAATACACCTGTGATGGGTTTGAAATTAAACTATTATGTTTGAGATTATTCAAGTCAATTTGTCAAAACTGTGCTTTTAGTAATATTCCAACATTTTATCCCTTTTTTTGTGACACTTAATGATAGAGTGTGAAGCCTCGGTCAGTGTAAGTAAATGGTGAGCCGTAAAGCTTTTATAGAAAGAATCATAGTTTTCTCAAATGTCTTTTCATAACAATATAAAACCCAGGACTTGTTTTGTGGACAACTTATCCTAAACAACACGTCTATCAATAAATTAATAAAGCTTTCGAGACTCTGCTAATAGCCTGTATACAGACTGCTGTAACATATACAGCAGCTTCTATAATAACAAGCCTTTAGCTTTTTATTACGCAGTACAGGGATGGGCTACTCTGGTTACCAAGACAACAGCATCAACATAATCAGCTTTGACAGAGGGACAACAACTTTTATGCAATTTGAGGGAACATAAGGCTTTATCATCATTTCTAAGTATTTAAGCTCAAATGCAAGTAGCAAAACTTAATCCAATGAGCAAAACACAGGATTCAAGCCAGCTCTGGCTATTTTTTGGTGCAACAAATCGAGTATTTACTGGTTGTCAAAGCAGATTTCGCTTAATTCTTATTTCTTGTTTCATAAAAGGGGGTTAACAGAAAAAAACTACACCTATTTTGGGAGAAATATTGGAATTTTTATGCTGTCATGGCAGATTTTGTCAGGTTTTCTTCATAATCATGCTTTTTTATTTCTTGTCAAAGAGACTGCACCAGGCTGCCAGTTGCCCATCCTCCATAGTTAGGAGTGGAATCATACATATTAGTAAATATTAACGCAGCAGGTTATCTGAACTATTCTGTGGTCAGCCAACCGAGGGAGCTCTAAATGGTCTGGCTTCAGTTCTTGGCAGCTACAAAATGGTGTAGAAACAAGTCCAAAAATGTGGAATTGAATTAGCATTTCCTCAGAGTAAAGGGGATTTAGAATACCGGTACTAGTTTTGGATATTGTTTGATGAGAAATCATAAAAAAGCATCTGATGTTGCCTGCTTTTGACTCTTCAACTGCTGTTGGACGTTTAAAATGACTGTTGCCAACTAACAGCTAACAAGGACTAAAAACAATGGCCGGCAACACAATATCAAGCTTGTCTAATAGTTTTTAATAATAGATATTCATACACTATCACCACAGCTATGAAGACCAACTTGATCAGGTCACATGATCATGAGAAACTTCTCAAACAAGAGGTCAGGAAAATAAGTTTGGCACAGGAAATATCATAGCTGTTTCTAGGTTGAACCACCATTTTGTAGTTTTATAGTAGCTTACTTATAGCTTTTTACTCTCACTGATTACAATGAAGCTTAAAACTTCGTGAAAAGTTTGATGAGATTATCACTAAGGAAAACGTCCATGTTTTCTCAGTGCTTATGATCCAAAACACAGTGAAACACCCCAAAGACTGCCAATCAAGGGGCCAGCATGATGCTAACTCCCACGTTAGCCTACAAAAATACTCCATCTCCTATGCTATGTCCATCTCTCTTTTTTTAAATATGTTTACTAGATTTTAAGCTATTTTTACATTACATAAACATAAACATTTGGGTAACATATATATCCCAATTCAAACTAAAACTCATGGGCTGAAGGTTTCCATCTTATAGGTAAAGCAACAAACAGGTGTAGTACAAACTTGTTGCGTCTACAGCATGAAGGCCGGTAAGCATAGAGGAAATATTTAGACCAATGTATGCTAAGAAGGGCTGAAAACATCATCTCTGGAATGTAGCTTCCATATAAAGTAGTCCAGCGGGACATAATCAAGTGTGATTCTCGACCATTGTACCTCAGAAGGAACGTTATCAGTAATGCAATTTAACCGTATACACTTCCTGGCACTGAAAGTTAATATCTCATCAAGTGTCCTAATATATTTGTCAGCAATAACAGTATTGGTTAGTCTAACAGGTGGGGCATCTGTATTAATATGAAGGATCTTGTTCATTTCCTCCTCTATGGTCTGCCAGAACTGCTGGATTTTCTACAAGATCACAGGAAGTGTGTGGAATTACACTTTGGACATTGTGGGGATAAATTAGAGTTAAATTAATGGCGATGGGTGGAAGATACATGAGCTCTGCGTAATATCGTTAATTTGACTAATGAAGTATTTCTGATTCTGCTGTATTTGCATCCTTCGCAGCATCATTCCAGATATCATTTTTAACATGAACATTGAGTTCTCTTTCCTAGATGCCCATGTCCATCTTAAGCCACCAACACACCGAACGCGACTTTGCAACCTCAGCGACCACTCTCCATGTAAAGTCAATGCACAGCTGTGAAGGGATGGAGTTAACTGTCCAGTCACTCTGGTCATGATCAAGGTGACCACGTCGCTTGTCGTTCCGTCACCAAAGTTGACGGAGTGACGTCAACTTTGGTGACAGAGTGCTCTCAGACGATGCTACTATAGGGCCATCAGCTGCAGTGTTTATTATTCCATCCCACATTATTACAACTAGGATACAGTTGGAATAATGTCAGCTTATACATCCTTTTGTGTGATATATGACATGATTGCGGCAAAACTCAAGCGGACGTGATGTCACCGAGCACAGCTTTAGTTTCTTCATAATAAGTTTTAATGGCTGCTGCTATAAAACTGGAACTTAACGTTTCTCCTAACTGGTTTACATTTGGTGTTATTTGCTCAGATCTTTAAACACAACCAAGAAATGAAGTCAACAAAGAAACGATGGTTGACGTTATTACCACATTTCAGCAGACAGGATGGAGAGGGGAGGAAGTATCTGGTGTTTGACTCTGTCATTATGCACAAACACACACAGCTAAAGTGATTACCAAGCCCTCAGAGGGTTTGATGTTGGTGAGGTGAACCAGCTCCAGGTGGGCCGACTGAGAAACCAGCGGGTCTGATGACACACACACGATGTGCTCACACACCTCCGACAGAGTCTTACACTGCAGAGAGGGAGAACAAAACAACAGAGGAAGAGTAATGATACACAGGAGCAATTATAGAACAGTTTTACAGCACGGCTTTACAAAGAAAACAGAGATGAAAGCAAAGGAAAACAACGTGAGAGTGTTTAATAAAGCATCTTTACCTCTGCTACAGAGGATGGAACAGCCTCTGTGTCTTTGTTAGAGTTATTCCTTTTGACTTTGCTGAGGAAATAAATTAATATTCCCCTCCAACTCTTAAAACAGCAGCTTTAGATTCATGTTTAATGAGACGACAGCTTGTTATACAGCTCTGGGTTATTGTTTGTGTTTCCTTAGATACTTAAAAGTCAGTTCACATACACTTTCCAAAGAAACTGAAGCTTTGCAGATGTTTAGATTTAACGTTTTTAACAAGTAAAATTTCACTTTAAATAAATGATTGACAACTGTAGAATGAAGGGCAGTTTTTCCAGCAGGGGTGAGATGACTCTGCGTAACACCTTACAAGTTTAAAGGCCACTCCGTCAGCTGAAAGTCGATGGGATAAAAATGCTGACAGCTTTTTCTTTTCGAAAACTCAATGTGACTTCAAAACTTTAAATTTTTTTTACAGAGTTTACAAAAAAATTTGCAGCCTAAACCATAAAACTCAAGTGTCAGCAGCTTTTCTTGTATCTTGAATTCTGAGCTCCATCTTGAAATTCATTCAGCTCAATACATTTTCATCTTAGCTTTTTCTGGGCAGCCCCAAAAGACACAATATTGATCATCATTTTGTGCCATTTAGACTTGTTGTAGTAGCTAATCACACTCAGCTCTGATAGAGCAATTACTGCTGTGATCATCTGTAATTAGTTGGTTGATTAGAAACACCTGAGCATGACGAATCAAAACATCTGCTGTGAAAACGATCAATTAATTTTACTCTCGTTCTCGGGAAACACCGACCTGGAGCAAAACACAATTATTTATCAAACCACACGTTACTTCTGATTTTCATACATTGTTAGAGTTTCAGAAGCACGAGAGATATTATTATTTGGTCTGAGTGATGTTTGACGATGAGGATTAATGTGTCAAGTTTGGTTTCACAGAATCAAATCAAGCAACAGGTGGAGAACAGTGACTGAGAATTGTTGCATTTGTAGCTCTTGTGCTTCAACTGAATGATTTATTTCTGAGTTACTCTGAACCTAAACTGTGTTTCACTTTTCAGGTGAACATTCAAATCAGGGACGGGCATTTTTAATGACCATGAGGGCCACACTAATGTTATTGCTACTTTCAAGGGGCTGAATTGTTACTGCAGGTTACTTTTAAAAGTATCAATAATACAACAGAAGAAAAAGAAATGTTGTTGCATTTTCATGATTTTAATATTTTTTCATAAATAGTACCCTAGTCACCCCTCACAGGTGTGAATGCTGATTCTTTTTCCAATTGTAATTCCTGATTTGAAAATGAATGAATTAGAACTAACTGCCAACGTTGAACAACATTAGTTATTTATCACAAATTTGAATTTGTGTAAAATGTTAATTTTTGCCATTCAAGGCTACTACCCAACGGCAAATTTATTTTTAAGAATTTATGATTTTAACATCAATATTTTAACCTTAAAAATAAAAAAGTCAAGCTGAATTTAATAGGCAAAATGTGAAACTAAAGACAATTGGAATTTTTTCCTTGTAATTTGGGCATTTTTGTGCTTTTAATGATAGGAGATAAAGAGACAGCAGATAGGCTTGTGAAATAGGGGGTCACTCCGCAAACTGGCCACAGGGTGGACTTGAACCCGGGTCGGCAGAAGCTTGTGCCTTAATGGCTTACCAGCACAGCAAAGACATTTTTTTTCAGTATAATGATCTATTGTTAATAAGGGGTGGGAATTACCAGTGGCTCCCTGTTACAATGTTGTAGCAATATTTCAGGCAAAATTCCATTTTACTGCAATTCTTAATATTTTACAACATGCAAAGTATTGTGATACTTAACATCAAAAGATGTTCTGATTCTAAACCCTCCACAGTCTGTATTTACATCAAAAAAGAAATTAATGTGACATCACTCATCATATAAAATTCAACGAGAAACATATAAGTAATTTCAGTATACTCATCATGTCACTTCAATTTTAGTGAAAACAGCAGTAAAACTAGCAGATGTCCATGTGTAGCCAGTTAACCCTCTGCTGTGCTTCGCGTCTCTTTAACTTTTAGCTTCACTGCTCTGAACAGCTCCAGTGCTGCTGTTGCTGAAGTAATACGAAAGAGAAGGCAGCATGCGTGTCACAAAAATCCTTGTTTTCCACAACATGTTGGAGTCTTCAGTCTTTGCATATTGAGATATTTTTTAGATTGCTCAGAACTGTGAGGCAGCTTTGACAAGCCAAGCATGTCAAATATTGGCTGGTTTCTCAGTAGTGTTAGCTTAGTATTTGTTTGTGTTGTCTTTGGATGGTGCCTGACTGAGGTGAGACTTTAAGACCTCAAAGAACAAAATAAGTCCACACTGGATCTAAGTGCTTTTCTTCTGTCTCTCTCCTGTACAGCCATGGTTGTTTATTCTCCAACATGATGAACATCACTAATCTGAACCAGCTCAACAGAACCATCATATGGACATAAGCAGAAACTGGTGTTACTCTTTCTGAACAAAAGCCCCATTAAACATCGGAAATAAATACATTAAAATGTTGATACATGGTGTCTGTGAACCGATATTAGATGGTCACAGCATATATCAAAATACTTCAGTGTGTTGATTTCAGGTAATCATAGAAATGTTGCCATTTTAATGAAAGTACTATAAAGGCAAAAATTAGACTGAAGCACACAGCAGATTATCATCTTCAGGTGAACACATTTTGGAAATTTGATGTTGAAAGTTGAGCCACATTTTGTCCCCAGGCCACCAGTTGCTCCAGAGGAAATAAAAAAAATGTGAATACTTATCATAATTTAACATTACAATATTGAAATAACAGCCACCTCTCGCAGACACATCCCAGGCACGAGTCCAGGCTGAGGAGGGACCTCAAATGGCTGTTTAAGCGTCCTGCCCCAAGCCTCATCAGGGACTTAATTGCCCCAGAGCACTTAAAATGGAGGACAGATGTGTCATCATTAGAAAACGTTCTTCTGATCACAGGCAAGTAATAGAATATATGGGGCCATTTTATCACACTTTAAAGGCAGTTTTCTCCCTTTTCCCTCCACTAAGGAGATTATGTTTTTGCCTGCGCATGTTTGTTTGTTTTTCTGTCCATTAGCAAGTTTACACAGAAACTACTCAGTGTATTTTGATGAAATTTTCAGGAGATGTCGGAAATGGCCCAACTTAGAAACCGTAAGATTTTGGTGGTGATACTTACATTAACATTGGACAGAAGTTTTAGACATATCTCTGCCACTTTGTAACAGAATCACTTCCAATTTTCCAGGATTATATGACGTTCACGTCTCTATCGTCGAGGTAATTCATCTGGATGCCACTGACGACATTCATTACTTCACATAAAATCTAAATATTAAGTTATGTTCCCAAAACTTGTTATGTTCATGCATGATAACAACCTACATGTATGTGCTGAGTCTGGTCTGGATCCTGGTACTATTCAGGATCTGGTGATCCAGAATTGTGTCTTTTACAGAGGTTAAAGAACTGGGCTACTTGGTGAAGGTCTGCACTGTCTGAGTGCTTTTCTATTCTTATTGTTGTTTCTGTTGTGTCTTATTTAAGCTAGGAACACAACACAACTTTCAGTCTGACACATTTTTCAATGACTGAAAACTGGGGATCACACACTTCACATCCCCTTACTACCCAGCAGGTACGTGTCCAACTTTACAGCGTTATTTTGGGACTTGGGTGGATTGAAGGAAGTTGTTTATGTGATGTTCTTTGTTCATGCTTAACCATGCATATTACACAACTTGGCTATATTTAACAAACATACTTTAATCTCCTCTTGTAACTCTTGGCAGGAAAGTTTACTCATTCACTACAATGTCTTAAAATATTACTGGACGAGCAACTAATCTTAATAAACATATCAGACCCAGATGGAGAATGAGCTTTGTTGTTTGTGGAGACTTGTATGAGTAGGTGTGAGCAGTGAAATCCTGAAAAACTGGGATTTAGCCATCAACACAGAGCAAAACAAGCGACAGCTGGACAAGGAAGCAGGACTCACCACATGAAGGATTTTGTTCTCCGTCTCAAACACCGTACAGTCCTGCGGGAGAGGCAGAATTTAATGTAGCGCGAGCAGAACATCCTGTCATGCAAAATCTCCAAAACACACACACACATCGTCGTATACAGTCTGGGCCTCACATTACTGAACCCTCCACCTGCGCCGTCTATACCCTCACAGATAACAACATGCCCACGCAAACAGACACACACTAATCTTTTATTTACACACATCAGTCATACAATAGACGAGCTGTACGGATGAAAATAGAAAAACTCAAGTCGGAGTCTGAGGCTGCTGCATCGCGCCCACACACGCACCGTTCTTAGGTGGATATGACAACCATGGCAGAGAACAAGCTAACAGCCTTCAAAACACACACGCAAACACACACGGGTACACACAGACGATTACACACACCTGCTGTACAATGGTGGTGAGCTCCAGGCAGAGCTGAATGACATTATTTCGGGTTACGGAGTAGTCTGACACTGCAGCAAATGGAGACCTGGAGGGAGCAGATAACACAGCAGTAGATCTTCAAATGTTCCTGCAGCTTTAGATTGTATACAGAGGAGATGGACGCAGGCATTGTTAAGGAGAGACAGATACTGAGTGCACACACACGCACATTTATACTGAAAGTGGTTCTGTGGCTTGGTCTTTGGTGCATTTAGGAAGTCATATTTGAGGATATAAATTATACAAATTGGCCTTTATAAGGAGCTAAAGGAACCACATCACAGTTTTTAACTCACATAAAATAAAAGTACAAATTAAATGATATTAACACCTGTTTTCATAGCACGGCAACCAACTAACTTTCAGATTTCTGAATTGATTTTTAACTGTGACAACTGTTAAATCTCTTTGGATGTTAAAGGGATACACCAATTGTTTTTTCTTTTCATGTCTTGCCAATCTCCACCTTGACAAGCAAATACACAACATTTTCTCAACTGTGTGTGCAGTAACAAGGAAGAGACAGAGCTTGTCCACCGCTAATTATCTTAGCTCAAACACTGGAAGTCAATGGGAAGTGTTAGCCTGCCTCTTCCTACAGTTACCAGATGAACTCCTCAGTAACTCTAAATGGTCCTGTGTGCTTGTTGTGACTTGTTTTTATGTTTTGTGTCAAGTTATCTATTTCAAGACTAAGACAAGCACTTTATGTACAATTTGAAACAAACAAATACAAAACTAACCCACAGGGCACATACACAAACCAGCACAATCATGCTTACTGGTAGGTCAACAAAACAAAGTAACAACAAGCACACAGGACTGTTAAAGTGTTGGTGAAGAGTTTAATTGAGGACTGTATGCAGTAAGGCCCGACCAATGAGGATTTTTTTAAACAATGCTGATACCAACATTTGGCAAAAAAAATACAGATTACCAATTAATCAGCTGATAACTTAAAAATATATATACATAAAATGGATTTGAAAAAAATTTGGTCCCAAAACAAAACAGTGAATATATGAATTATAGGCAGAACATTTTATGGTTCTATAATAATTTGTCCTTCAGTATTTGTTTAACTTTACAAGGGAAAGGAAATTTAAAGTACAGTAACATGCAAACAAGTATTTAACCTCTTGGACATTATATAACCTTAAAAAAAGAGTCACTCTGTACTTCTTGTTGGTGAAATTTAGAGGTAGGTTATAGTACAGGTGGAATTAAACTTTTGTAAAGCTGTAAACAGGTAACTGTGAGATGAAAAGCAACAAAAACAACGGTCGGGCCCTAGTATGAAGGGAAAGGCTAACACTTCCCATTGATTCCCAGTGTATGAGCTAGGCTAATTAGCGGTGGTGAGCTCAGCCATTTTCTTCCAAGTTACCGCAAGTACAGTCAAAAGAATGGTGTCTATCTGCTTGTCATGGACTCGAGAGTGAGGCAAGACATGAAGAGAAAAACTGTTGGTGTAATCTGCCTTGTTTTTTCCGTCTTAAAATGAGGTGAATGTATGCCGACGCTGCACCGGTTCGCCTGTGGCTCTCCTGCTCCATCCTTCTCTCACTCATTAACAAGACTCGGATGTACTTGAACTCCTGAAAAATACTAAATATTTGGTAGGTTTGTGCAGAGCTGAAGTGATTTGAGAGCTCAATGCAGGACAAAGCAGAAAAAATTTAGCAAATTAGAGGGATACACAAGGGTTAACAGTCCCAGTTTCCTTGAATTAGCTTAAAAAATTAAAAATTAAAATCAGAAAAAGTGAATCAGAAGTGCTGTAATGTAGTCTTAGAATTTGAGGATTTAATATAACCCCTCAAAGACGGAGAGATGTTGTCTGTAAAATCCTCTCTCTTAAGTTTCAAAAGCCTGACTGATGAGCGAGTGTTGAGGAAAGGCAGACAGGAACTGTTCTTGCAGACAACATTAGTACAAATGGGGCTGATGGATACTGCTCTGTGCACTGGTGTTATGTGTGATGGTTTAAGTCTAATTAAATGCTACAACACTGAGTGATGCTGCCAGTGGAGCTATAATAGGGTGTTGCCTTAGTGTGCTGTCTAAATGTGCCATCATGAGAATGAATGAGCCTCTGCAACCTCGTTCATTAAACTGTACTTGGTGCAGAACATGAATGGAGGAAAGTGTGCACATTGACATTAGCACACGGTGATGCTAAACTGCAGGTATCTCCCTCTAAATACTGCTGCACATCGGCAACTGGGGAGTCATGAATCTGAAGTCCTTCTTTTACAACATGAAGCTGGTCAGAAGCGTGTAGTGCTAAGTGAAATGGGTGTTGATCTATATTTAACTTTTTAATTCTTACAAAGGTGGCACAATCGTATATCATAGAGTTGCATATCTACATTTGGATAATGAGCTTTGGATACACTGAGCACATTACCAGCAGATATAAAACAGACTTTAATCTAAAATATTTTCACAAAAAGGTCAAGTGCTGAATAAAAGACGTTACTTTTATATTCTAACTCATTTGTCCCTAATGACAAAGAAAATGTCAACCTCCGAGAAACAGCAGCAATAATAACATAACTTTTTTTTCTATTGAAAAAAAACAATTCTCTAAAAATGTAAAATATTGAAATATATTTTTAATTCTATTTGTGTATTTGTTTATATATTAAATTATTTCATTTTATTCATTTATTTATTTATCTATCTATTTTTGGGAGGGAATTAAAGGCCAGTATGTTTACATGTACATAAATATATATACTTAGGGGTGGGCGATATGGCAAAAATATCATATCACGATTTTTTAAAAATGAAATCACGATCACGATTTTATCATGATTCTTTTTTACGTTGATTTTTCTAGACTAATTTGCATATTTGACCATTATTTCCCTATGTTTAACATATAAAACACGTAAAACCCTAAAAGCAAAAAAAGACAATTAAAGCCAAAGAAACTTTCTGAACAGGTTTTAATTTGAATAGTGCAGTTTTTATAAAAATGTGCAAAAAATGTAAACATAAAAGGTAATGAACAACATTATCAACATTATCTCTTAAAGTGCAACAATTTAGAACAAACGTTATCTAACTGCAATGTCTATAACCTGAGTGAATAATACAGCTGCTTTAGAACAGATTTTTGTTCAGACATCTTCAAACTTTTATCTCCTTTTCTATTTCTGCCATGGCTTTATGCTACATAACCAAACAGGAGATCCTACCATGCACTGCGTGTAATGTGCTATGATTGGCTAGTCGGGTACGTGTCAAAGTCTCTGCGCCCACACAGACGATCTGACGATCTAACTACTTTATGAGATCATCCCCACGTTATAATCCTTAACGATTTTATATCGTCATATCGCACACCCCTATATATACTGTACATGTATTTCATTAAATACATTTTATTTATTTTCTATTTTGTTTTTTTTTCTCGTATTATTGTGACCTGAAATACATCAATAATAAGCAGCAATATTAATTTTGATGCAGATTTTTTTGCAGGCACTTCTACAGAAAACCATACAAAATACAAATTTGAAACGTTGTAGTTCAAAATTAAATCTTAACACAAGGGAGCGCATCAGTTAATGAAATAAATGTGAGGAAAAAATTGCTGATGTGTTTTTTTTTGTTGGGATTAAATGTGTTGTTGTTGTGTAGCTTGGGGATTTTAGGCTCAATTACAGAACTGTGGCAGGTGCAGTAAGAGGACGCCTGAGAATACACCTGGATCAGTTATACCATTGTATGTAAAACTGTAAAGTTTTTTGAAGCAACCGTTCAAAATTGAATATATGAACCACAGTAGAGGGAAAAAAAGGGCTCTTTCACAAACAGTTGTTAAACACTGTCTGTATCCATTTCTCTCCTCCTTTCCTGGATGGTCGTTGAAACAAGTTTAGGCTAATCAAGCGTAAACCACTTTTTTGCAAACAATTAACAAGACATACAAAGAAATAAAATGTAAATGAACAGCAGGAAGAAATAGCAAGAAATTTCAAAATATGGGAGTTAATAAGAAAATAAGACGCAGAAATAAAATAAACAAAAAAAAAAACAAGACAGTGATATTAAAAGGAATACAAAGGCAACAGGACAGGTAATAATAACAATAATAACCAGTAGTAATATTAATAATAACTCCTCATAACAGAGGAGGAGGAGTAACAGGAAGAGAGAGGATGGGAAGGAGCAGTAGCCATATATATACATATAGATTTTTTATTATTTATATTTTGTATATATCCATGTGTTGATGTATATCTGTTGTACTAAACTGCTGCTGGAATCCTAATTTCCCTGAGGGAGTTTTTTCCAAAGGGACTAATAAAGTTAAATAAATCTAATCTAAAACTAATCAAAAAATGGGATAGGAGAAGGAGTCATCAGTCACAAGTGTTCGTTTGCCAAAGAATATTGTTGCCTGAGTACGTGTGTGAATAAACTTCATGTGGTTCAAGGGCAAAACCTTTTATGGAGTAATATAAATAAGTAAATAAAAAACAAACCCCTGGAAAAAAAATATTAAAAACACACAAATAGGCAACTGGGGGTGGGGGGGAGAAAATACATATAAAAAGATAATAGCAAGGAGAGTAAACCACTTTACAAGACGACACTGTGACTTTAAAGGTTGTGAATGAGCTCAATAATAAAGATTTTTTGCCTTACACATGACTCAGAAATGCCAAATTGTTCTGCAGCCTCTTGAGAAAACGGTCTCTGACGTCTGGCTTCTTTACGGCTCAGATTAAACTTGTCGTGTTCTCTCACAGAGGAAAAAGGGGACACCGCTCCAGTGGACAGATGTAAGTTGCATTTAAGAACCAGGTAAATAGGCCACTCTGTTCCGGGAACACCGATTTACACCCCTCCTAAGGACTATTTAAAGTCAGCTTTTGGAAACTAACACTAAAAAAAAAGCACAGGTAAGGACTTCATGTTCCTTGTAAAATCTGAGATAAACTGTGAGGAGCATTATTAGCCCACTGTGGATCTATTATTCGACTAACTCACGTGTTTGTTTCCATTATAAGGCTTTCCAAAGCGTGTGCACATTTTATTTCCTGAGAGAAGAGGGCCTCCTTTATGCCAACACAATGTTTATAAATGAGGCCCAGGGCGTTTGGTAACATAATAGACTATTCAGGTGTGAACAAGGTGTTAACGATAAGGAACTTGCTGCAGCTAATGGAGTGCTAATGACTGCACACACACACACACACACACAAAAACATATCAGAGTTATGGAGTTCATTGTTACTCATATACAGCATGAATGTGGAACAAAGTCATCGTCACGACAAAGACTCACATAGTTGTCTTCATTGTTCCAAAGACCCAAATTAAAATTCGGACACAGCCTCCAGTGTATGCCGTACTATCTGTGGTGTGTGTGTGTGTGTGATTTGGGTCATCAGTATTGAGGCTGTGTGCTATATATACACAGGACCTAAGGCTATGCAGACTGTCTTCTGACTATAAGGCTCAAACCCTCAAACAAACTCTCAATCAAACACTTTTAATAAAGGTATCAACTGGAATTATGACAGACTAATCTGAAAATTTCTAAGTGTATCTCCACAAATTTGTCATGATCACGACAAAACTGCCTCCCAGTGACAGTAATTTAAGGTTTTTTTATCAGTATCAAAGCAGCACAGTAATAGCAGCCGCATAATTATGAAACACATCGTAAACTCAAAGTGCGAAAAGGTAATTTGGAAAACCAACATGGTGCCAACTTGCAAGGATGTAAAGTTGTTTTAGCCCTGCCAGTGATCCAATGAAGAGATTCTACATGAGTCCAAAAACACTGAGGTGAGTTTTAGCACATTCACTTCCTTTAAAGGTGTAGGGTGAAAAAGTTTGTAGCATTTAGCCACACAGTCCGTTGAGATAGGTTTACAATCATTCCCATGAAATGTTTGTTTTCTTTTTTTAAGTTACAGAAAGATTTTGATATTTATGTACCGCAGGTCTCCCCTCTGTGGAGGCTGACACAGCGATCCCGCTCTTGTCACTTCCTGATTTGGTGTGTTACTAACATACGGCTCATTCCAAAATCTGAACACTGGATGTTGCTAAAGTGCCAATTTCTACAAACTGCACCTTTAAATCTATGAGGTGTTTGAGTGAGCTTTTTCAGTAACCTTGCAGTGCAGATGGATCGCCCTGATTTAATGTCAAATGTCACCTATCATATCCAATTTGCCAAGCTCCAATCTACAATGATTATGAGCAGCCCAAAGTGGGACGGCCCAATTAGGGTTGCTATGAGGAGAATCTATTTCTGGTGACGAAAAGACTCTGCTACCCATGAGCACATGCAGATGTGACCCAAGCCAAAGCGTGCGTTTGTTGTGATGCTAATGAATGCAGCTCGAACCTTCCTAACTCTGCATTGCTTAACAACTTCTTTTTTCAACAACTTACAGGATGCAAAGCGACGAGGGAATGTATCTATTTCTAGTTACGTAGTGGTAGTTTTTGATGTGTGACAACAAGCAATTTTTGGAAAACTTAGTATCATAGTTTTGTAGCCGGCTATTTATCATTACTTACAGCCTGGTGCTCTAAGACGTGTCTGAATAATATAGATTTGATCTAGTTTTAATTGTCTTGTTCCCGAAGTTAAGTATCCAGGCCAGTCCAGGCCTGTCCGACCCGACCGCGAAGCTAAGGAATAGCATTTATAGATTACCTATTACTTTTTTGTAATTACTGAAAAACTCCTCACAGTAACTTTAAGCTAAAAATAAGCTAATTGGCTAGTTAGCTCCTAACATCAGCGTCAACAGTTTGGCGACCAGACGCCCCTATTACCGAGGATAGTCCCCGTTTTGGATGACCTGCACATGGTTAAAGCTGTCTCTGAAAATGTGCCCAATTTCAGTGTTTTACTTTTTTACATCTACTAGAACAAAGATTATTACTACAGCCATGTAGGAAGCAGAAAGCGTGAGGGAGCAGGTTGAGCGCAGACTAAGACAACAGTTATTGTGTTGCCAAGTCCACTCATTAATATTGACTTTGGGCTTGCTCTTCTACTTGTGGAAATCCCACATGATTATCACCCAGCTGCCCACTACAAAGCAAGACATGAGTGTGTAGGTAGTATGTCCTTTCCTCATTCCTCTTTCCTGGTTATCACGCCCTCAGGAAATCAACTCAGCACACCCCCAAACACATTCACGCATGTGGCACATGCACAACTACGCAGGAGCCAAAGTTGCCAGGTCTGCTCATCATAAGCGATTTGGGCCACCCTGTTTAAAGTCCATATCTGCTCATTTTTTTTTTTTTGTAATTACACACAGTTTAAGCATTTATTACATAAAAAGGACAAATACTTGTTCGACTTGTTTACTTTTATTTCTCATGAAAAGGTAAAAATGTACTCAAAGGGCATTTATTGACAAAAACAAGTGTTGTGATTATAATATTAAAGGGGTTGAATAATTTCAATTCTGTGTAAAAGTACTTTTTGAACATTTTGAGCAAACTGCAAAAAAAACGCAATAATAATGATAACCATGATAATTTTGGTCACAATAACCGTGATATGAAATTTTCATATCGTTACATCCCTACTGCTGACTTATTCAGAACTTTTCAATCAATTATAAGTCTAGCATCTTCATAAATTAATGTCCAAACTGGATGACTTTGCACCTCTTGATTTATCTTAACAGTCATTTTCAAGCCAATTTAGTAAATTAATGAGCAGCAAGTCAGACAGGAAAGGTTGAGGTCAGGATGAGGGGGTGGGAATGCAACATGATTATCATTTAACCACACTGCCACTGAATTTATTTACAAGAACCATAAAATTTACCAATATCAACCCCACACACGGCCTAAAGCTTCTCCTGCTTGTACCCGGTGAACCCATATATCTGTTATCTTTCCATTTGACTCGCTTTCCTTTCCCTTGACACTCTGCCCTCCCTATCCTACCACTCCCTCTGCTCATACCAGTTCACATCCATTCCCATCTCTTCCATCTTTTCATCACTTATTACTCAGTTCTTCTGTCCCTCTACACCTGTCGTCTGGGGCTTCTGGTTCTCTACAAAATGTCTAACTCCCAGAACTTAACCAGATAGATTCCTCCATCTCTCCCCTTAGCCCCTCGACATTTACTCATCCCATTTCATCTTCACAATAACATTACTGTGGTGTTGTCCTTGCTCACAAAATTGCATCTCCATGGAGGGGCATCAATCCTGAAGGTGTCCTCGGGTAAGAAATACGTCACTCATTTTTATTCTATCCAGCTCATAATCTGATATTTGACTCGAGGAGACAGGTCATAAATGTGTCAGAGCTGACAGTTTATGGTTTATTTCAGGACAAAAGATCCCTGGAATAACAACGGCTGAGGATACTTCAGTGACTCTTCAACTCGAGTGAGACCTTCACGTATCGACTTCACATTTAAAGAGACAACCCTGAAGTTTGAATGATTTTTAGCATAACAGTCAAAGTCAGGGTTTGTTTAAAAAATGTCATACAAGTATGAAAAGTCTCTTGACTCCAGTTGGACTTGCAGCAAAGAAAATCAATGGAGGGTGATAGATGCTGACTGAATCTGTCAGCTGGCAGAGGCAAAGTATTCAGATCTTTTCTTCGATTATGTTGTAAAACTACAAACCCCATCGAAGTTAGGATGCTATGTTAACTAAATAAACAGAATACCCTGATTTAAATCCTTCTTGAATCCTTTTCTTTTGCAAATATTCACTCAATTTGAAATTATGGGCTGCAAATTGCTCTAATAACTATGTGATGGAGGCATGTTTATC
This sequence comes from Scarus forsteni, assembly GCA_036419115.1. NCBI lineage: Eukaryota > Metazoa > Chordata > Actinopteri > Labriformes > Labridae > Scarus > Scarus forsteni. The sequence goes on along the minus strand of JAZDUH010000007.1, from coordinate 4,584,156 downwards.
ATCATGTTTATTTTAAAGGAACAGTCCAGCAGTTTTTTGTTTTCATGTCTTGCCTTAGTCCCAAGTCCATAACAAGCAGGTAGACACCATTATTTTGACTGTGTGTGCAGTAACAAGGAAGAGACAGACATTAATCGCCCAATACTAGTTCGCTTAGCTCAAACATGGGAGTCAATGGGTAGTGTTAGCCTGCCTCTGCCTACAACCATCAGATAAACTCTTCATCAACTTTAAGCAGTCCTGTGTGCTTGTGTTTTTTAGAGACCACATTATGTTACGTTATCTATTTTTAGACTTAGATTAGCACTTTATGCAGTTTTTGAAAGAAAGAATACACAAACTAGGGCTGAAAGATAAACTGTATTACTAGAAGTATTCGCTCACCTGCCTTGACTCGCATATGAACTTAAGTGACATCCCATTCCTCATCCATAGAGTTCAATATGGCGTCAGTCCACCTTTTGAAGCTATAACAGCTTCAAATCTTCCAGGACGGCTGTCCACAAGGTTTAGGAGTATGTGGGAATTTTTGACCATTCTTCTAGAAGCGCATTTGTGAGGTCACACATTGATGTTGGACGAGAAGACCTGGCTCTCAGTCTCCGCTCTAACTCATCCCAAAGGTGTTCTATTGGGTTGAGGTGAGGACTCTGTGCAGGCCAGTCAAGTTCATCCACACCAGACTCTGTCATCCATGTCTTTATGGACCTGCTTTGTGCTCTGGTGCACAGTCATGTTTGAAGAGGAAGGGGCCAGCTCCAAACTCTTCCCACAAAGTTGGGAGCATGGAATTGTCCAAAATGTCTTGGTGTGCTGAAGCATTCAGAGTTCCTTTCACTGGAACTAAGGGGCCAAGCCCAGCTCCTGAAAAACACCCCCACACCTTAATCCCCCCTCCACCAAACTTTACACTTGGCACGATGCAGTCCGACAAGTATCGTTCTCCTGGCGACTGCCAAACCCAGACTGGTCAATCAGATTGTCAGAAGCGTGATTCGTCACTCCAGAGAACACGTCTCTACTGCTCTAGAGTCCAGTGGCGGCATGCTTTACACCACTGCATCCGACGCTTTGCATTGCAATTGGTGATGTGAGGCTTGGATGCAGCTGCTCGGCCATGGAAACCCATCCATGAAGCTCTCTGCATTGTTCTTGAGCTAATCTGAAGGCCACATGAAGTTTGGAGCTCTGTAGCGATTGACTCTGCAGAAAGTTGGCGACCTCTTCTCTCTATGCGCCTCAGCATCCACCGACCCCGCTCCATCAGTTTACGTGGCCTACCACTTTGTGGCTGAGTTGCTGATGTTCCCTAACACTTCCACATTCTTATAATCCAGCTGACAGTTGACTGTGGAATATTTAGGAGCGAGGAAATTTCACGACTGGATTTGTTGCACAGGTGGCATCCTATCACAGTTCCACGCTGGAATTCACTGAGCTCCTGAGAGCGACCCATTCTTTCACAAATGTTTGTAAAAGCAGTCTGCATGCCTAGGTGCTTGATTTTATACACCTGTAACCATGGGAGTGATTGGAACACCTGATTCTCATTATTTGGATGGGTGAGCGAATACTTTTGGCAATATAGTGTACATTGTTATAGTATCAATATCTAGATATGAACATTTAAGATATTAATATTGAAAAAGCAACAATATAAACAATATAGATCTGTAAATGTAAATGTGGGAGCATTTTATATTTCAATACAGCGTTTTTCCTGAGAAAATAAGTATGAAAAAAATGGGGTGTGTGTTATGATCAAGGCTGTGTTATAATAGAAAAAGTAAAGTATTCAAACATCCAGAGATATATCCATCCAGGCAGAAAAAAGGGACTAAAAATAAAAATTTATGATACAGACAAACACATGGAGGCCCAGATCTCAAATCTGTCCTCATCGTATTTGCATCTGAATATAACATTTATTAAAGGTAAGCCCTCTGAGATGTGTTTTCAGGAGGATCCTCATGTATGGAAGAAGATCTAAAGCTCTCTCTGAATATCATTACAGTTATATGAAGTTAAAAAGGACTTTACATGGTCTAGTTCAGTATCAGTTATTTGGGGTTCTTTCAGCAGGGAGGTATTTCTTCTCTTACCATCATCCAGCCCTTCTTCATATCAAATTAATAATTTAAAGGCTGCTCATTCACTTTATTAAAAATAGTAAGAAAAAAGAAATAGAAGCACTACAGGGTTCTTAAGCCATCAGTAAAATACACATAAACACATATAGAATGAAGAACAACTACACTGAATGATGCAAAGTGTACCAAATATTTAGATCCAAAATCGAGCAGGAATATAATACTCATAGATGAAAAAACTGCATTAAGTAATGATGGTTTCACATATTCCATCAGATTTTAAAAGGAGAGAGCCTTTCTCACATATTGTGAACTAAGAACTGACGAGCTGATGCTCTTGCATTTGACAGAGGAAGAGGAGCTATAAATCAACTTTCTTCTTCAGTTTGTGCAAAATGACAATGTCAGGGATGAAGATGTTGTGGAGGAGGACTTTGAATATGATGGACATCCTTACAGTTTGGAGCCACAGTATACAGATAAAGATAAGGAAGCTGCAAAAGAGTACTTTCTGAAAGAGCATGTAAACAGCTGTCAGTTCAGAGGTTAGTTCAGCCACACAGCGCTGTGTATTTGCTGCCTGATGCTGCAATGGCGGTCCTTTCCAAATCATGATGGAATATCGGTGAAAAACATGAGTTTTTGAGCGATTAATGCAGTTTTAACGATCTATACGGGCTACCATTATATCGGTGTCCGCTGCACGATTTTGGATCTAAATATCTCCCGAAGCACCGTTTGCATCAGGAAAGCCTTCTGGGTGAGTATATTGTTGTTCTTCATTCTATAAACAATGTAAAAGCTGCAGGAACCGAAGTTATCCTTTAAGCCATCAGTAAAATACATCACATATAAACTGTGGACCCTGAGGGCATGAAGTGATTCCAAATGTGCATATAGAGAGGAAATAAGAGTTCAAAGGAAGAGAAATACTGCACATTTAAGAAATCAATAAATGATGTGCATGTTAAATTTAAAAGGGGAGGCTTTCCTCTTTCATAGTGTGTAGATATGATGTCTGCATTTGACAAAGAGAGGAGTGTGTACACGAGGACATATCAGGGTATCAGAGCGGAGGAAAAGGTGACGCATGTCGGCATTTTACAGATAAAGAGGCTGCAAAAACATCTTTCTCAAGGCATTTACCTGTAGAGAAATCACACAGCGGTGTGTATTTGCTGCCTGATGCTGCAGTCTTTCCTCCATTCCTGAGTTAAGAGGTGGCTAACAAGAAGAGATGAAAGTTCAGATTTAACACGTGTTATTGGTAAAAATCAAATTCTGAAGACCACACCTATGAGAGTAACACCTATGATGATCATGTCCAATGTTTTAATTTCACCTTTTTCTGTTTTTTGCTGATGATGATGTAAATCAATGCCTCATTTCACAAGTCCTCCCTCGCTGCTCTGATTTCAATAAAATATTTTTTAGGGTTTTTTTTTATTTTTTTTTTTTACTTTTTCTAACATTATAGACTTTATAGCTGTGCAGCCTGGCAGTGATGTCACCTTGTGTAATATACAACTTCTGTACTTTCAAAGTTAAGAGGTGGGCTAACAAGAAGGGACGGAGGGGGTTTGATGGTGTTATTGGTAAAAATCAAATTCTTGTCCCACACCTATGTCCACACACCTATGATGATCAAGTCCAATGTTTAATTTCACCATATTCTGTTTTTTGCTGATGATGATGTAAACTTGTGCCCTATTTCACAAGTCCTCAAAGTCAAGCTGGGCAGTTCATTAAATTTAGGGATGCATGATATTGGATTTTTGTCAATACTGATTCTTAACATTATAGACTTTATAGCTGTGCAGCCTTAAGAAAACCACTAATCAGTAAGGCTAACTGGAAAAAAAGGCCTCAGTTTGCTAAGGAGCATAAAGATTGGTCTCTGAGGACTGGAAGAAGGTCATGTGGTCTGATGAGTCCAGATTTGTCCTGTCCCAGAGTGATGGGAGCATCAGGGTAAGAGGAGAGGCAGGTGAAGTGATGCACCCATCATGCCTAGTGCCTACTGTACGAGCCTGTGAGGGCAGTGCTGTGATCTGGGGCAAATCTTCTGACATTCAGAAGCTGACTGAAACAATGCCACAGTGAATTTAAAGTTAAAGGCAGTTCAATGAAAAATTTGGGTGTGACCTTTGTTTTCGGTGGTGACTTTTTTTGGGGGGCCAGGCAGTGTATATAATGTGTATTTGTAAATATGCATATATGTGTATCTATAAAATGAAGAGATTATCTTGAGCCTGCTCTATTGTTAAGGGCCTTGAGATAACACTTGTTATGAACCAGTGCTATACAAATAAAGATTACTTGACTATTTGAAAAGAATGGCCTGGACGGACACCTATGTCTACGTACAGCCAGTGGATAAAAACGTAACACTATCATCAGCATGGAGGGATAATAAAAGCTCACACTGAATGACGTGTTCATTTAGCGGAGAGCCCTCAAATAGCTGAGAGATTCTGTTATCTCCTTGTCTGGGATATTCAGGACGTGAACATAAAAGGAGTCTTTGACAACGTCTGCACAGATACGTCTCAGAAATGAAGAATTGAGAGCATGAAGCTCTGCTGAGTCTTCCCCTTCTCCAGTGTCGCCTTGCCATTTACAGTTGCATCACTGTGCGTGGGCGTATGCGTGTGTGCGCTTGCGTAAGTGTGTGTCTGTGGGTGTCTGTCTGCGAGCGTGTGTTGTGTACGAGCGCGTGGGCATCCTCTGCGAGTCTGAGAGTCCATGTGTGGACGTGGCTCTACATGCCTGTGTGGCTCGATGGCCCGGGGACAGATGTGGGTTGCCCAACATTTCAAGAAGCAAATGTCAAAGACCTTCAGCTCTGAGTGTGATGAGTGAGTGAGTGTGCAGGAGATTGTCGAGTCATGAATAAATGAAGTGACAGAGACGAGAGGAGAAACCGAGAGACGCAGAGACGCAGGGAGAGGGTCTGACATCCTTTAGAAAATAACATAATTCTGAAAAGATGTCAACAAGCAGCAGCTTCAGGAGAGGCTGAAGGGGAGGTGATATTTTTAGACTCCAGCTTTGGCTGAATATAAATACTGTAAATATACTACAGAAAAGTATAAAGAAGCTCGATTAAGTACCAATGAACTCAGTAAACGATCTTGTAACTTCGGCTCCATTTTTGCAATTGCAGCTATTGACTGACTTTCTTTGGCAGTGACAAGGTAAAAATGTACTTTCATTGTTATTTTTTTCTTATTAAAGCTTTTCCGACGTATGTTTGTTTGTTAGCAAGATTACACAAAAACTGCTAGACAAAGTTTTGCTGAAAATTTCAAGAGATATTTGTAATGGCCCAGCTTAGAAATAGGCAGATTTTGATGGTGATCCAGATAAACACCATTAGCGAACAGTCATGTTTGCTCAGTAAATGTCCAACTTATGACATCAACATGATTCTGAGGGCAAGGTGTGAGTTTCATTACCAAAGAATCATATTTTGATGTTAACTTTATCATGAATCTACTGCTTATAGATGTAGCAGAAATATGTGAGCTACCTTGTCTGAGATTTAAGCTCTCCAAGTACTTTTTAGTTTTAATTCTATTATTATTCATATTCTGTTTCATTTTTTCCATTTTTATCTCCAGAAGTTGTCATTTGTTATTTTTATTTTTTGCTTAATTCTGATTTGTTTGTTCTTATTATTGTTATCAAGGTTTGTTTTTTCATATTTAATACAATTTATTAATTTATTATTCTTAAATGTTTGCTTGATTTGAATTTGTTCTTATTATTGTATTATGCATTTGTTTTGTACATTTAATTTAAAGATATTTTTGTTTAACTTTTAGCTTTAACTTGGTGTGGTTGTTTTGATTATTGTTATTTAAGTTTCACTGGCATATTCAATTTAATTTAAGGTAACACTTTATAATAACTATTCGTTATAACTAATTAATAGATCATTAGTAACTGTTAATTAATGACTTGTTAGGTGTTTATTAACAGTTAGTTTATATGTTATAACTACTTAATTAATCATAAGTAAGCTGTTAATTAATGAGTTATTAATGACTTGTTAAGTGTTTGTTAACAGCCAGATAATGAGTTATAAATGACTTGTTAACTGTATGTTAATCCTTTATAGCTATACCTTATAAATTAGTAGTATATCATGAACAAACTATTACTAAATTACTTACTAATGACTTATTAAGTATCAGTTATTAGCCTGCGTATGTTATTGGAACGTTATTCTAAAGTTGCAACTAATCCTCATTTATTGACTGTTAGCAAATGAGGAACAGTTGCAACTTTGGAATAACGTTCCAATAACATACGCAGGCTAATAACTAACATAAAATATACTTATATATTGTCATGGCTCAGTATGTGTGTTTCTATACATTAAATACAATTTTCAGCATTTCATGTGTGGTGTTTCTTTGGTAAAAAACAGTACTCTGAAAAGCCTACGGGTAGAACAAAGTTGAGGAACAAACATTTTATATTGCAGACATCACATCAAATTTCTGTAGCTTGAACTTGTTCCAGCCATTTGCTATTGTTCAAAGTTTCACTTGCATTAGTAGATGGTTAACATCTACTAACTGTTAACAACTTATCTGTAAAGTGTGCGATAATATAACAGCTTACTAATGATTAATTAAGTAGTTATAAGAGATAAACTAACTGTTAATAAACACTTAACAAGTCATTAATTAACAGTTATTAATGATCTATTAACTAGTTATAATGAATAGTTATTATAAAGTGTTACCTAATTTAATTAGTTTATTTTTTGCTTTATTTGTATTCCCTTGTTTTGATTATTGTTATTCAAGTTTTTTTTTCATATTTACTTTCATTTTCTTTTTATTAATATTTTTAAATTTTTTTGCTTCATTTGGGGTTGTTTGTTCTCATTTTTATTCAAGTTTGTTTTGCACACACTTCAAATATCAGATCCAGCATGTGAGTAAACATCACACTCCCACTAGTTTAATATTAAAATATAAAATAAACAGCTCAACAACACATCAAGACACCTGGTCCACAGAAGGCACAAACTGTTCCTGCGGTCTCGACCTCAACAGCGGCAGCATCTAGTCTTCTGGAAACTAAAACGAAAAGAGGAAACCTCGAGGAAGAGGAGGACAGGCAAAACTTGTGAGAAGTTTTGTGTGGAAGCTCTTTGGGCTCCACTGCCAGCTTGCATTCTTCAACAAATCCGCAGGCTCAGGTGTAGCAACAGTAAGCAAAGAAGGCGGGGCTTATCGAAGGGTCAGTTGTGCACTCGTTAAAGTCCGTTCTGCCATTTATTACAATGAGCACTATGTAAGAAATTTTTGTTTCTGACTGGTGACCCTTTCTAATTTAATATGTAGTAAGAGAAAAAAATTGAGTAATCTGGAGTGACCAGGATGTTGCCGTGATATAAAAACGGATTTTGATTTTGATTGAGATTCACCAGTTTTACAAGAAAGATCAAAACACTGGTGTCCTGCTAACTTCCCAGCCATGTTAGCATTAAAGACGCTGGGAACACAAACCAACAAAAAAATTCTTCATAAGATATTTCTGAACACGTACACATACTATTATGTATTTACAAATCTAAGGACTGTTTTTGCACATTTTTAGAATGTCTGCAGTTCCTTTTTTGAGGGTACTCATCTGGATGTAAATGGGTGGGCTTCAGACAATCATTTATGATGTAACAAATGGATCGGCCGATAGAAAAAATAAAATTTTGAGTTTCTTGTTTGTCGATTGGTGTCAAAAGGGAAGTGACCACCCACACAGTCGTGAGAAATCGTCTTAACTTTATATAAAGACTTTAAGAACAAGATTTTCTATTCCATTTTTCTCTCTACAACTTTCAAGGATGCTTAAAGACAAAATAAACTTTGATATTCTTATAAAACTCTAAAAATCTCAAATCTTGTTCCCAGAGGCTTTAAACAGACACAATTCTGTTGTCAACAAGGCACAACCTGAAAGATACTTTAAAAAGATACTTTCTGTGAGCAGCATGAAGCCAACAAATGTGTGTTTAACTCTTCAAAAATGACAAAACAGATCAAAATGCTCTCAGACTTCCTGTTTCCAATCTCTTCTAAGGGTAATGTCAGTGAATATAAGTCTGAACTATGTGATACAAGATGTGTTTCTTCCATTTTGTGTGCTGGTATTGATCATTTCCCTACAACACTACAGAGTTAAAACTCATAACATCAAGCTAATCCAGAACAAACTATAAAAACATTACCTGTCCAGCCACGCCAGCAGGCTCTTGGCTGCGGTGATAAGGTCGACCACAGAGGTCAGCAGATCGTTGGGGAGCCGCCGTGAGGTCCTGCTCTCTGATTGGCTGCTGCGACGACGACCAGAAATGAAGTTCTGCAGGTTTTTGGCCGAGGCACCGAGTTTATGAGCCAGAGTCCGGACGCTCTCTGTCTCCAGGCCTGAGTTCTACACACACATACATGTTGACATAACCCACTGAGGACCTTGAAGTTTAGGGTAATTTAAAGAGCAGTTCAAACTTTTTTGTCTTAGTTTGTGATGCAGCAATTTAAAGATGCAAGACTCTGATGCAGTACAGTAACAATTTACCTTCTGTATGCCATTACGCAGCGCATTCAAGCAGAACATGAATGCATTAACAGCTGCAGCTGTAAAGGCGGATAATGGGGGTCCAGCAGTGAAACTAAAGAAGAGAAAAACAAACTCACCAGAGCACAGAGCAGGTCAACAGCCTCCAGAATCAGCTCCTGGTGTCCAATACGAGAGACTCCCAGCTCCTCCAGCTCGGCGTGGCTGATCCTCAGCAGCCGCTCGCCGCACACGCCGCCACGTTCAAACACACAAACGTATTGCTGCAAGCAGTCGTCCAGACCTGCCAGAAACACAGAAGTATATTTACAGGGTTACTCACATTGAATGCACTCAAACATGAAGAGCTACAACAGATTAGAGAGACTTTTGAAGAGACAAAATCATCAATAGTACACAGTCCCAAAGGAGAAAACATCCAGTATTTATGAGGGTTGTCATCACGTTGTCTTTACCGTATTTAGGCCTGTCACAACAATCAATAAATCAATTAACCACACGATAAATAAAAACAAACTCAATACATTTGCATGTGCATGCATGTTTGTTTCCCTCCTCTCTCTCTACCAAACAGGCTGGATGGATGACAAGAGGGTTCACTCCGTACATCTGTCTCGACACCTGGGTGCGCTGGTACTGTAGCAGAATGAACAGAGTGAACCTTCCTGTCAGTCATTCAATCTTTGAGTGCTGCAAGTAAGCATCGTGAGAAGTAACAAGGAAGCGAACGTAAATATGAATGAAGGCAAAAAAGCTATGGTTTCTGAGCCGAAAGCCACAGCCCCAGTGTGGGAATATTTGGGGGTCTTAAGCCTATCAAGCCAAGAAGCAGGCAAATGGAATTTGTATTCAGTAAAAACAGTATTGACTATTTTAAATGGTTTTAACAGAGCTTGCCCACTGCCAATTAGTAGCGTTAGTCTGCCTCTGCCTACAGTCATCTGACAAACTTTTCAGCAACTCTAAATGGAGTTTAGAGAGATAAGGTAAGCACTTTTCACCAAACTTTGCATGAATGTCCTTTCCGACTCAAGGATGAACTTGTATGGTTTTTAAAGGAATATGCCAACTTTTTTTTGTTTTTATGTTTTGGCTCACTCTCGAGTCCATGACAAGCAAGTAGGCACCATTCTTTCGACTGTGTGTGCAGTAACAAGGAAGAGACATGCAGAGCTTGCCCACCGTAAATTAGCATAGCTCAAATATAGGGATGGGAATTGATAAGATTTTATCAATATCGATGCTGTTAACGATCCTGCTAATCGATCCAATTCTTTAACGATTCCCTTATCAATTCCTGCAGATTTTCCATCTGAGCAAATATTGGTCTGATTTTCGTGGCAACAATGTCAAACACATGTCACAGCATGTATAACTCCCCCTGCAAATTGCTGGTGTGTCCACTCACTTAAGGTTGTGTAGTAGGTGTAGCTAGGATTAAGTCACAATTCTGATGCTTCTGAACCCTGTCACTGGAAGGAATTGATAAGGGAATTGATAAGCAAAAAAATTAATGATGTCGATTCTTTGATGAAGCTGTTAACGGTTCTCAACTGGAATTGGTTTTCGATTCCCATCCCTACTCAAATACTGGGAGTCAATGGGTAACGTTAGCCTACAGTCGTCACGTAAACTGATCAGCAACTTTTAACGGAGCTTAGTAAGACTAAGATTAGCACTTAGTGTAATTTTCGAAAGAATTACATACCGATCTACTAGGGATGGGAATCGAAAACCAATTCCAGTTGAGAACCATTAACAGCTTCATCAAAGAATCAACATCATTAATTTTTTTGCTTATCAATTCCCTTATCAATTCCTTCCAGTGACAGGGTTCAGAAGCATCAGAATTGTGAATTAATCCTAGCTACACCTACTACACAACCTTAAGTGAGTGGACACACCAGCAATTTGCAGGGGGAGTTATACATGCTGTGACATGTGTTTGACATTGTTGCCACGAAAATCAGACCAATATTTGTTTTGTGAACCAACTTACAAGCATGGGTGGTTTGCAACCATTTTTTGAATGTGCATGCAGTAACAAAGAATAGACAGCAGAGCACACAACCACTAATTAGCTTAGCTCAAACACTGGGGGTCATTGGGTAGCATTAGCCTGCCACTGCCTACAGTCATCAGATACACTTTTTAGCAACTCTTACTGGAGTTTGGAAGGACTGAGATTAGCAGTTCATGTAATTTTAGAAAGAAATACATGCTAAAGTAAATGTGCTGTTAAGTAGATCAACAAAATCAAACACATCCACAGTTGTTCGCACATGCAGTTTAGTTTCAAATGTAGTTCTTTCCACTCCCAGTGTTTAAGTTAAGCTAATTAGCAGTGAGGGAGCGCTGCTGTCTCTTCCTTGTTACGGCAGGCACAGTCAAAAGAATGGTGTTTACCTGCTTGTCATGGTCTTGGGTGTGAGGCAAGACAGGAAAACAAAAAATGTTGGCGTATCCCTTTAAGGTTCTTGGACGAAATACCAGGACTAAAGGGATTAGATAGATTATGTCTGTGACTGGGACAATGCAGCCTCCTGAGGGGACTCTGTACCACTGTCCCATCATGGTCTAACTGTAGGTCATAGCTGATTTTACCCATCATACGGCTTGTTCTCCTGTGTGTTTTATGGACAGTAAGAAAATACAGACTGGGTCGATGTCGATTATGGGTTCTAGACACAGGAGGGGAATCTCATTTCAAAGACACCATCACTCTTCAAGACCATTTCCAGCTCAGACTCTCTTCAAAACGTCCATCCTCTGATCAATAACTACGCACATCCCTGTCTGAAATTAACGGTTTTAGGCCTCCACCTCTCGCACTAATCAGCTTTCGTCTCCATACGTTTTCTTCTCCTCAGAGCTGGCCTATAGGGACGACAGATGCTTTCACTCTGCACAGGAAAACACTCGACACATTCTCATTCACTTCTGTTCTTCTCAGATAATCCAACATCTGCTGTGTAATGTTTTTCAGGCATTCAGCTTGTTTGCAGTTTTGTAGATTTCAGCCGAGTGCTGTTTCAAAGCCGTGGTGCAATGAGGGAGAAGGCATAAAATACGGTTTGTTTTGAGAAACACCTCAGGGTGGAAAAGAGGCTTTTTAGGTCTTGTTTTGTTTTCTTCTTCTTTCCTGCATGAAGCGGGGAGCGTTTTGTTGGATTTATGAGTCAAGCGTTTGACTTTGAGGCACTTTCACCTTGAAATGGGGGAAAGAAAAGCGAATTTTAAGAAGGAGAGACCATTTGCCTGTCCCTCGTGTATGATGCTAAAGGGCTTGGTAAACATTAGCGGGCATTGTAATGACAAACAGCTTCATAATCTCTGAATATCACCAGTCGTTTAAATGCTGCCAAGATGGTAGTTACTGCAAATAGTAAATCAGCCAATCACAAAGCAGAGACTTTGCGCATTTATTTACAAATAAAGACACGATTAAGAAAACCTGCTGACTTTTAACCACACCCACAAAGAGAACGAAAGGTGATTCAAGAGGCTTTAAATGTGGTATGACTGTTGGTGTCAGAGTATTTCAGAGACTGCTGATCCACTGTCTCTAGAGTTTGAAGACAACGGTCCAAAAAAGAGAAAATATCCACTGAGCAGCAGTTCACTTGGCCAAAGTTTAGAACCACCAGATTACTTTGAGATGAAAACAAAAGTAACAATAGTTTAAATAATCACTTATGACAACCAAGAGCTGGAAGATTTTTGGATCGAGTTGCAATTTCAGACTCTCCAGACTGACCCAGAATCTGTTGTCAACTATTTTGCTCAAACTGTTTTACAAATCTGCAGGCAACCTGCATTTCCAGAAATCATTGAAAGCAGGTCAACAACATAAAGCCTATGTTTAGGAGTAGAAGTTGGAGTAGTTGGTAAGATGATAGATAATGTATTATGTGCTTTTGATTATTGATTTCTTTATTATTGTCTTTACTGTAAACATATTAAATATTGCACTGAAGTTTGATTTGAAGAAAATCAAATCAAATGAAAACTGCAAAACCTGCCAGAAAAGTCGCAGCTAGATCTTATCCTGAAATCGTTCAGCCCTAACTCACATGACGCCAACTTTGAGGCATGTGGGCCACAACAGCGGAAGACGACTTGGGGGTGTCACTCCTGTCAGCTGAGAAAGGGAAACTAAGGCCTCATTAATTTAAAAGAGCTGTTCACAAGACTTGACTTGTTTAAGATAAGATAAACCTTTATTAGTCCCACAGGGGGAAATTCCAGTTTTACAGCAGCAGGATACAAGGGAAATATCAGAAGAACAGTTACAAATGAAACGATAAGTAATTAGAATAAAAATAGAAAAATAGCATAAATACAACTAAGTGACAATAAATGAAGAGAGCTTGAATCATTCATCAACATTCAACTTCCTTATGAAGGAAAAGAAGTTTGAAAACATCACAACCCTCCGAAAAACCACCGTGGAAGTAGTTCAACAAAACAAAGCCTCTGTTTAGGAGTAGAAGAAGATAATATGAAAATCATGGAAACACAACAAGCACACAGGACCATTAAGAGTTGCTTAAGAGTTTATTTAATGACTGTAGGCAGAGACAGGCTAACACTACTGGTTGACTCACAGCTTTTGAGCCAAGCTAATTAGCAGTTGGCCATCTTTGTCTGTTTCTTCCTTATTACTATCAAAAGGATGGTGTCCATCTGCTTGTCATGGACTCAGGAGAAAACATCAAAAATGTTGGAGAGTTCCTTTAAGTTGGCCCACTACCAACATCTACTGAAAATTTCAGCAAAATGTGTCCAGTGGGTTTTTCGTCATCTTGCTAACGAGCAAACATACACTGGCAAAAACATAACCTCCTTGGAGGAGGTAAAAAAAAAATCTACCCACTTTTAGTGGGTTTGCAGTCAAAGGAACCATCATGATGCTAACTTCTGCATTGGCCTACAAAAAACATCTTCCCTCTGTGTGATACTTCCAGCAGGATAAGGCACCAAGCTTCAAAAGCTGTCTTCTGGAACATGGCAGTAAATACTTCTGTGGCCTTCAGATCTTTGAACATTTGCATCACAGATGTGCAGCTGACAAATCTGCAGCATCAGCATAATGCTATCATGTCAATAAGGACCAAAATCTCTGATAATCTCGATTAAATAATCAAATGATGAATGTTTCCAGTGAAGGCTGAATCTTTGCCATAAAGAATTAAGGCAGCTTTAACAGCTGAAGAAGGCTCAACCTGATACTTGACGCATGTACCAAATGAAGCGGCTACCGAGTGTGTTTACAGACTGCTGAAGCTTTTAAATGTTCTGCTCAGTCTGTTCGTCCATCTGGTTATTAATAATCGTAAGTGTGCTGGTTCTGTCTGCTAGACATTATAAATTAAAATAAAAGCCTGGTCAATAACTTAAGTAGAAGCTGTTTTCATTGAGATCTCTATAGTAGAAGCATCAAACAACCGTACGAGAAAAATGTGATGGAATGCAAATTAAAGACCGGCTTCACGAGTCTCCCTAATTAATTTTTGACCTGGATGAACATCAGTTACAGCAACAAGACACTTGATGATTCATTAGCATTTTCAGATCTGGCTTCCCCTGTTGTAATTACAGTATGTTTTCTTTTTATCTGATGTGGAAGCACCACATTTCAGGTTTTATTTTGAAGAAAATAATACCCCCAAACACATGACATATGTTTGACTGAAAGTGCTTTAAACAAGTGACAAGACTGCTAATTGAGTGTTAGTGCAAAATCATTATTTATGTATTTGTAGTACCAAAGATCAGACAAGGAAGGACTTCAGTTCTCAGTTGTAGACACTATTAGTACAGCTTTACAAGCAAATGCACATTTTTTACTTGACCATATTCGACAAAGAAGGACTTGATCCTGGAGAGAATATTGTGTTTATATTTTTGCATGCAAATGTGCATTTTTTCCGTAATTTTCAACAAAGGTGGGCTTGATTTCATATAGTTTCTTTGTTTTGAAACTCACATTTGGTTATTTGAACAAGTATTTGTAAATACACTGTATTTGAGATGTTAAGTACTGTTCATCAAACTTGCTCTCAACATTCTGTCCTGTGATGTTGTTAATACATTAGTACAACATTTACACAGTTAGCTTTTTTTTAGAGGCTCTAAACTCTGGAATTCATTACCAACCAAAATCAAATTAAACCCAGATGTAAAACCCTTCTCTACAAATGTCAAGCACGCAGGCTAAAAGCAAACCAGAGCTGTAATCATTCTTAGTTTGCCATATTATTTACTTACTTTGAACTGGTTTGTAGAATTACTTATGTGATTATGTATTTTATTGTTATTCTGTAAACTTTTGCGTTATTTTATGCTGATAAATATTGTACATTTTATGATTCAAAGGCTCAACTTCGGATAAGAGTTGGAAATAGTATTTGCTATCAACTCTCTGTGCAGCTCATCGGATTCTTGTTCAATGATGGAACTCTGTTAAACTACGTTGTCTCTATCGAATACAAATTTAAAAAAAAAAATCAATTACAGAAAAATAGCATGCTACAAGTAAAATGCTAGGCAAACTTACAAGTATAATTCAAGTTTGACAACAAGTAAACTAGTAAAAAAGCAAAAAAATAGTGGTTTTAGTTCATAAAACAATACCTAAAGTATACTTCAATAAACTCAGGCTCCATCCACAAGAAGACAAACCGAGGTCCAAACGCATACGTTTTTTGGCCAAATCTACGTATCATCCATACGAAGATGGCGTTTTGGGGGCCTGTAAACGATCCAAAACGATTTTGTCTTTGTGTGGATGGGGCCTAAAATGTGGACGAGAAGTACATACCTAGTCCTCCAGCAGCATATAAATAAGTGTTTTTGTAAACCTAAAAAGACCTTAAATGTTAAACTTTAAGTATACTTTTATAAACTTAAAAATGTTCCAGTTTAGTTCAATTAAGTATAAAATGAGCAGACTTTCTAGTACACTACAAGTACATGGTCTGTAGTACACTTGCTAGACTTATACTCAAGTATACCTAATAAAATGAACTTCAAGTACTTTTTGCAAAGGGTAGGTCAACAAAGATTTGCAAATCTTTAAATTCTGTTTTTATTAAATTTTTTCACAACAGCCTAAATTTATTGGATTACCGTAATTTCTCAAATAGAACGCTCATTTGTTTGCCTTTAAATAAGATCTGATTTTTGGGTGCATATTGTACATGAGCACAAGCAAAATATGTAAAATATTTTGTCTCGCCAACACCACAGTTTTTGATTAAGAAAATAAAACAGAGGACCATCAAATCATCATAAACTTTTGCCCTTTTGTGCAACACCTTGTACTTTACAAATCCAATAACCTCGGACAGTTTTCTTTCCGGCTATCTGTAAGAGGTCAGTGCTGTCGAGACGCTTCGCCATTCGTCCACAGTTTAAGTCTCGAGGTCTCAGCTCACCTCAGTTGAACTGTCTGTGAGACATGTGTGGGAATCCTCTCCCTGAAAGGCTCCAAACTACAACAAGTGTGAAGAGGCCTGCACAAAATGGGTAAAATATGGGCCATCAGGCAGCGACCCAGGTCCCACACTACTCTGCTGGGTTGTGTAACGTCTGTGTTGTGTCTCTTTAGATGTACAAGTGTGTGAGTGCATAAGTGGGTGGGTACAGGTTTGTGTATGTGTGTGCGTTTGTCTGGCCGGGCCGCGGTTTGCTGAGTCAAAGGAAAAGCAGATCAAGACGGAGCGGCTCAGCTGCAACCCCCCCCTACCCCCACCTCGACTCCCAAAACAATGAATGTATCCAGCATCTAACCTCTTAACAAACAGCCAGTTGGCACACACACGTGCTCCTAACACACACACACATGCTCACACCTCTGAGGAATGAGCATTGATTTCCCCCGCCTCGAGTCCCCGCTCCATAATACACTCATCTATCATAACTGCACTAACAAAGATGGGAGAAAAAAAACGGGACGGGGAGAGAAGGAAGAGGAGAAGAAAGGGCCTCATAAGCCAGCTGCTAAATTGCATTCAGACTTTTCCACACGAGCTCCCACACACACACACACAAACAAATTCCATCTCTCAATCGCACCAGCGAACGGCAGTTGTCATTTTGCGCAGCCTCCGATCACTTCCTTTCCGCCTTCAGACACCACATCTTAAGTCTGAATGAAGCTCCGAAACGACAAGCAGTAAATCAGGCTTGACAATCGGGAAGTACCGCCTGGAGATTTTTTACCTCAATGAGGCAAACAAGCTCCACCAGAGAAAGTAAAAAGTTATTAGAGAAGAGCTGTGGTGACTTTTGTGGGACGATGATCAGTAGATATTTGACATGTGTTCAAATATTGATATGGCAAATAGTAGGGGTGTAACGAAATGGTCAACTCACGAAACAATACGAAATACGAAACAGGGCTCATGATACGAAATACTCACGAAACAAAATAATCATAGAAAATTCCCAACAGTAGGAAGTTGTGCAAAAATCTCATTTTCTTCATTTTCTTCCTAATGCAGACATACAAAAATATTGCTGCATCAGTACAAAATAAATGCTCTTTGAATAAAAAAAACAAAATTGTAGTTTTTTCCCCTTATTTAGACTACAGTGCAAATACAAACATAAAATCTCAATAAAAAGTGCTTTGTTGTTGTAACAATCAGGATAACTACATTCTTGAATGAGAGCTGCAGTTTAGACCTATAAATGTCTGAACTGTGAACTATAATATTTAGCCTATAACAGTGCATATACTTCTGATCTTCAAGTATGATCAAATTCTGTCAACTTAACAGTAGATGCAAAAATCAAACATTGTTTTTTTATGCAGACTTACACAAACATACAGTTGCTGCCTGTCTCCAGTTCAAAGTAGTTGGTAGTTGTACTCGCCGCAGTATACGACGAACTGTAGCGGCATATTTTACACACAGTTGTTGTTTTGTCCGCAATCTTCTCACCGTTCTCTCGTCTTTTACATGGAAAACCAAAATAGGCCCACACAACAGATTTATTTGACGGAAGAACGTCAGCTAATTCCTCGACTTCCTCCATTCTGAAGCGAGTGCTTTGCTACGGTAGGCGAGGAGGGTAAAAAATCACCAGTCTCAGTACTGAGACGAGGTGTGCGACGCCCCTTCACGTTTTTTATTTCTTGCTTTTATTTCGTGCGTCTTTGAATTTTATTTCGTGAAATTTTGTGGCACAAAGTTTTGCTACACCCCTAGCAAATAGGGGTGTCCCAATCTGATACTGATGTCGATATTGGTCTGATATCAGCAAAAAACCAAATATCGGTGATGTTGTATTATCCTGACTAAGTCTTTACCTGAGGAACATAGACTTGAAACTGCCCAAAAAGGACAGATACCTTTTGAAAATATTTATGGTGTCAAGCAAAAAGGCCATAAGGCGATAGCTTTGTAAGGTACCACCGACTGTCAATCAGTGGATAGACACTGTAATAAACATTCAGTGCATGTAACACATGACTTACAATCTAATGCTGCAGAGGGACAGGTATGAGGCTCTATGGAAGAAATGGGAAGCAAACTTCACACAAAGAGGTGAAAACCTAGTTTAGATCTCAATATCTTTTTAAACAAGGTTGACAGTACTGTAGTTACTGATGGTACCCGTGGTCCCCCAGAACATTGTTATTGTTATTATTAATGTTCTTTATGTTGCTCTCTGTTTTACCCGTGCGACATGCAACTGTAGTAAAATATTTATTTTTTGCACTCTTCATTCCACCTTGTTATTTTTATTACCATTATCGTTATTATCATTAACGATTACTGCCATTATGATTATTAGAAGATATTATTTCATTACGTATTTAAATAAGTATTTGTACTGGTATGCATATGTATGAATACATGGGAGTGTAAGTATGTGTGCTACACGATGTATAGTGTTTTTAAGAATGCATGTGCTTGTGAATGGGTCTATATAAATATCAATCTAAATATTATTTATCATTATTATTATTCTATTTTTTTTCTTAATCTATTTGACTCTGATCGCTGTTTGTTATTTCACTCGTCTGCTTAATTTTGTGTTTTGTTCTCGTTCGTTCTTGTAGTGAGTAACAATGTCACTTGGCAGAGCTGTAATATCCTTTTATTTGGAAACTGGAAAAATAAAGTTTAAGAAAAACCAAATATTGAATTATTTTAACAAGACAAACCCATGAAGGAGAGGATGGTTGAAAGAACTGATGTAACATGACATCTATTTTATTTTATTCCACTTTACTTTAGTGTTTGTTATTATTATTATTATTATTATTATTGTTATTATTATTTAGGGTTGTCCCGATCCGATATTGAAATCGGATACTGATCCGATATCAGCAAAAAAATAAATATCGTATTATATCGGCCTGCATCTAAAATCTCTGATAAAAGCACTCTGATACAATTAGTCCACTCTAATTTATCTTTTATTTATTCATTTAATTTAATTGTACTATATTCTTTGTTTAAGGTCAAAATTTATTGAACCCATTGGTTATTATTTGAATAATTCTATTAAATTTTCACATATTCCACACCCTCACAAAGGCAGACAACATGAACACTCTCAAGAAAGCCAGCGGTTAAAATACATAAATCAATAGCAGATTTAAAAATAATGGGAATGAATAAGATAAAATTGAAATAAATAAATAAATAAAATGAAACAATAATAATAATAATAATAATGATAATAATAATCATAATCATAATAATAATAAAAGTAATAATAAAAATAGAAAGAAGAATAAAAGGAGAGGAATCAAAACTAGCTACATAAATAAAGCAAAACATCTGTATACATGAAAGGGAGTTTCTTAGGAACCCATTGGTTGATAACAAATGGGTCAGTTTTCTCATACGTACTATTGCTGACTACTGTTCTCTTTTTGATTAATCTCACTTGATCAAGCCTTTTCTTACAGTCCATACTACAAAATAAGTAATAAAAGAATGTATGATTCCTGCTGATACTGTATCAGATCAATATCGGTTTTGGCAGTACTTAAGGCTACAATATCAGTGTCGTATTGGAGCGGAAAAAGTTGTATCGAGACACTACTAATGGCAAAATATCGTAATGTATTCTTTTGCTAATGTTAACAATGGCACAGTTCAAAGTAGAAACCAAGCTACATGATGAAGCACATGAACAGAAAGAACAGTGTCAATCTGCTTGTCATAGACTCAGGAGTAAGGTAAGACATAAAAACAAAAAAAAAGTTGGCATATCCCTCTAAAATCATATAAGTTTAACCTTGAGTCCTAAAGGAAATTCATGCAGAGTTTGGGGAAAGCCTCTTCAAGTGTTCTTCCAAAAAAGTGTGTAGACCAAAAATTCAAGTGATCCACAGAGGGGCAGACAACCCAAAAACAAAACATTCAGTCAGAATGAAATCCATTATATTCTTCACGAGAAGAGTTGTTTAATCCTCTAAAAACAAATAAACAAAGCTTTTATTATCTGGAAATGAAATTTTAGCAATCATTTTGAAGACACAGCCACCTTCATTTACTGTTATCTTATTTTGGAGCAGAACTTGACAAACAGATTCCACTATCTCAACCCCAAACACCCAAAGTCGATGAGCTGTACCTCGGCTCACAGCTTTCTCAGGCGAGTATGAACGGGCTCTGATAAGAATAAAGACATCAGACTGCTCTGTTGTGATTTGCGGCTGTAAAGTTTAAAATAAAAGAAAGTCAGGGCTGAAGTTTTGGATGTAAGTTTACCTTGGGAGATAGTTTAATGCTGTAAATTAGTGAAGCTGTTTCAGTCCACAAACGGAGGAGACGTGTCATAGGCTGGCACATCTGAACAAACACAAGTGGTCCATTTATGACCTTTCCTGCATATTTCACAGCACGCCAAACATACTAGAATATTTAACACTTTAAACAACAAATATTATTCTGTATTTCCTATGAGAGATGGGCTGGACGGCTTCTGCTGTGAGCATGAAATTTAAGCCAAGAACTGTAGTGTACACACATTTTTTTGTGCTGTGAAATAAACCAGGCATTCATTTTTAATTGCGGCACAACTGAGGCATATATTCTATCATATCATTTGTCCCCCGGAAACTCTTGCAGTGATTTACTGATGAAAAACATGGTGCACATTTCTAAGTAAGGCAAGATTAAACATGTAAAGTTTAGTACACAAAGATTATCAGGCTGTTTTTGTCCCAACAGCAAACTAAAGATTATCTTGTGTTCTATAAGATTATCCTGTGGTCTGAGATGTGTCGAACAGTGCATTTGTCCTGATAATCGGCTCTGAAACGAGCCAGGGCCGAAAACTAAAAATATCAAACTTGTTAAATATTAAAGACCAAAAATCTGTGTGTGTGGTGAAAACAGACAAAAAACAATATACTGGGAAGTTCCATAGAATTACTTGCTTGGGTTCATTCTGGAGTAGGCCTGTCACGATAATCAATAAATCAATTAACCGCACAGTAAATAAAAACTTCCTCGATAAGTTTGCCAGCCTTGATAAATTGACACCTGCATGCATGTTTGTTTCCTTCCTCTCTTTCTACCAAACAGGCCGGATGAGAAGATGGTTCACTCCGTACATCTGTCTCAAATCCTGGGTGCACTGGCTCTATAGCAGGATAAGCCATCTGTCAGTCATTCAAACTTTGTGGGGGTAGGCGGGGCCGCTCGTGCATACACACACACACACACAGAGCTGCAAGTGAGCGTTGTGAGGAATAACAAGGAAACAAACACTTATATGAATGATGGTGGTCTTATGGTGGTGCATCCTTTGCTCCTGGCGAAAGTGAACGTAGACTATATGGAGGGGGCGCGGTCACGTGACTTACACTGGGAAAATAATAAAAATAATCGTCATTAGAAAAATTATTTCGATTACAGGATCTAAATGCTGATTTCAATTAATTGTCGGTTAATTGCCAAGCTCTAATGGATGGATAGATAGATAGATAGATAGATAGATAGATAGATAGATAGATAGATAGATAGATAGATAGATAGATAGATAGATAGATAGATAGACAGACAGACAGACAGACAGACAGACAGACAGACAGACAGACAGACAGACAGACAGACAGACAGACAGACAGACAGACAGACAGACAGATAGATGTTAATGTTTCTTTTTTCATTTCCTGGATCTGCATCCATATTCCAATCACCACCAAAATTAAATCACTTCTTCCTTCTGCTTTAACCAGCCTACTCATCAAATTCTGTTCATAGCTGTTTCACTTATCCAGTTAACAATCTCATAAACCAGCCATTCTCAACCTTGGGGTCCCGACCCCAATTGGGGTCGCGAGATGATTTCTGGGGGTCGCCAAATCATTTAGGAAAAATATAAATGCGCAAAATTAATGTGGCGTCCGACCGGACGTTAAAGGACAACAAGTGATTGGTCTCAAACAGGCATTTTATTACTCAAAATCAATTACTGATTTGTATATCCGACATACGTTTTATCAATTGGGTGTTGTTTCAGCACCGCGGACAGCGAATTTTCATTGCGTTCCGGGGGAGGGGGGTCGCGGACAGTACTGAACGTTAAATTGGGGGTCGCAGCTTTGAAAGGTTGAGAACCACTGTCATAAACTAACAGATTCTGGCAAAAACATCACCCCCTTGGCTAAAGTATTAAAGTAAGCCCTCCGTCTCTGCTGCTCATACCGCTGTGCACTTCAGATCCTGAGAGCAGCACTTGTGCTCTGTGTCACAGGTCAGAGCTATATTGTCGCAGTTACACTGACTTTTGCAGCTTAAGTTTAAGAGCACTGGGCCCCTGTTTCTGAAGAAACCTTGAAGCTGGAGCTCGCAATATTTGACAGCATTGATCTCTGTGGAAACGGTTTGTGGAGTCTCTCTTTGGACAATCTCTCCCTCCACAAAGCTATAACCCAAAAAAATATTACTTTTCAGTTTTATGAGGAGGAAACTGGACTGGACTCCAGTAATGCCTGACCTGAGGTCCATTTAGCACCCTCGGGATAAACTGATTCTCGGGCTGCAAGCCAAGTTTATAATCTTACATCCATTGCAGACCTCGGTGATGTCTGTTTTATTGAATCCCTGCAGCCACTATCGAATTTTCAGAAGATTTTCAGAGTGAATGTGAGTATAGCAGCCTTGATTTGTAATAAAGCACCTCAGCAATCACAAACAGGAGCAATTTCACTCTCGTGTTTGATCATTAGCTGCTTTCACACACTGATTTTGCTATTTTACCAAAGTGAGTTATCTCTGCGTGTTTTGAAATGAATGTTAACAGCGGTATTATTCTAGTAGGTGTGTAGCTGATTGAAACAATGACGCTCTCACAGGCAAAGTGTTACTATCATCGAGACTGGCGGAAAAAAGCAGATGGGAGATATACGCCGTGGAGCAAAACTTCACCGATAATCAGCATCGCTTATCACCGGCAGAGAGGGAGAGCGTGAATGCCCTGAATACTGATGAGTCAAATTGTAAGTGACATCGTTGAGTGCTCACAAACGCCCACGCCGACTGAGACCAACCTGGACCGCAACAGTGCTATACCGTTAATATACAGGCTTCATGCTGTAAAGCTGCTGTGAGGGATTCATTATTTTTCTGCTGCGTTTCCCACTCTTTTTTTTTTTGTCAGAGGGCTGCGATGTGAACTCAGATGCCCCGTTATTAGCAGTGCCATTTATTACAACCACTTCCTCAGCTGCTTTTGCGTCTTGCCTTTTCACTTTCCTGTCTCTTAATTATTTTAAGCCTATTATTTAAACCACTTATGACTTGTTTTTTTAAAGCTTTTTCCTTTACTTTAATTCCCACAGCAAAAGGGAAGGATTTTTGCTGCAAGATTTCAGAGTTTATCATTTTATTTAGCTCATTTAAAGGTTTTAAATCTCTGCTGTTTAGCTACCTTTGCCATTTACCCACCATTCATCTTCCACTTCAGCACTAAAATGGTGTGCCTATTAGGGACTACGTCAGCCTTTAATATATCACACCATAACCTTGTTTCTTGAAGACCAATTTATCCAACTGGCTTATACTGAGAGCTTATAATGCTTAGCTAAACCAGTCAGAAATTGGTAGTCAAGCATGCTACCATAGAATACTTTCAGTAATTTGATTAAACTTTCTGGACAGGTCAGACTGGGCCATGGATCAATTAGACTTTGGTAGTGATCCAGGCATTTTTAAAGGATTTATTAACAGTGTGAGATAGGGCCATATTTTTGCGAATAAGTAGCTTATTAAAGGAATTTAATGGCATTCAAGGATAGGTCAAAAACTGGACAAGGACCAAGCGCTTAGGTATTGGTTTTATTTTATTAAAGGATTTCATTACATTGTGAAGAAGGTTTTTTTTTCACATATTGCCACATGACCTCCACCAAGGAGGTTATGCTTTTGCCAGAGTATGTTAGTTTGTCTGTTTGTAGGCAAGATTACACAAAAGCAACTATTTTGTGGAAATGTACTTCAGTTCATTTGATATGAGCTAGCCAAGAAAAACTAGCATGGCACGTATTACACACTGTTCTAAACTCATTAACAATGCTTTTTTCCTACATTAGGAAGCTTCATTTTACTCTGCCAAGGAGGTTATGTTTCTTCTGGCCTTTGTTAGATGACGTAAAAACTACTCAACGGATTTTGTTTAAATTTTCAGGAGATGTTGGTAGTGGCCAAACTTAAACATGCTTATATTTTGGTGGTGGTTCAAATAACCAGCATTAGTGAGCAACCATTTTTGCTCAGTAACTGTCAAACTAAAAGTGATATCAACATAATTTTGAGTGCTACGTGTGGATTTTTAGGGTCAAGGAATCATATTATGATGGTAACTTTATTGTGGCATTATTGCTTAGAGATGTAACAGCAATGTGTGAGCTATGTTGGCAGAGGTTTGTGATCTCGGACTGCTTTCTAATATTAAATGCAGCTTTTAAAAAATTAAGCCACAATTCTGACACTTCTGAACCCTGTCAGTGGAAGGAACTGATAAGGGAATTGATTAGCAAAAAGACTCATTATATCTCTAATTTGTTGGAGCTGGTAATGAATCTCAACTGGAATTGGTTTTCCCATCACTTATTAAAGGTGTAGACAGCGATCTTCTAATCTTCTAATCTAATGCACTACTTGTCAAATTCACCATATTTCTCTTCTCCATCCACAAGATGTCACCACTGACAGCATGTTGGAAAAAAAAAGTCTGGTTTCAATACACAGCCTTGGCTCTGAATTTCAGCAGGTAAATACTGTGGCTCGGGTCGAGTAACCAAAACAGGGGACACCCCCCCACATCCAGGGGGCGATCATACTCATGCGCAGATCAGACAGAGGGGAGAGGGGGAGTCGTAGGTTGTGTAGCGTGCGCAGTTAGCGTAAGAGAGAGATACAATAGGTGCAGTAGCAATGGCTGAAAAACAGCCCAAAAGAAAAAGGTCAGAGGAGTGAAAAGTGAAAAAAAGGGCTATGACCATGAAAGAGCGAAGACCCGGGTCAATATTGGTGTTGCTTTCCGATGGTGGAGGGAACTCCGCCAATTTAAAGATCTGAAAATGGACGCGGATGTCGCCGTCTGTCTGCTGGATAGGTTAGCAACATTAGCTTTGAAGTGCTTCACATAACAGTAACAGCCATCGGGCATTCATCTTATTGTCTAATCTGCCAAAATGTACTGTTGTTGTGATGTTATCAATATTGTCAGTCGAGTTGTCTGAAGAGTCGGGTTACCTTACACGTTGGTCAGCTACGCAGTTTCTACGGCCGTTTCCATGATGATGCACGTCCATCAGCTTTCGGGGGTGGAGCCAGGGGTGAGGTATGAATGGAGAGGCGGGTCCAAATTCGTTTATAAACAACCTCTCCACTCGTTTTCTCCCACATCGCTGACTACACCTTTAAATAAGGTTCCATGGATTTTGCTGACATTCTTAGAAAAAGTTGATCATGGCAAAGGGGATAGCAGATTGGATTTTGGTGGTGATCCAGGCATCTTTCAAGGACTCTTTAACAGTGCATGATAGGGCAAGTTTCCCATTTTTCACAATAACCCAACAGTGCCTTTGTGGAGGTTTGTACTCTTAGAGCACTACTAGTTTTAAAATGTTACAACTGAAAGTAGGAATGGGATTGGAAAATCAATTCCAGTCAAGAATCGGCAACATCAAAGAATCGATATCATGAGTCTTTTGCTAATCAATTGCCTTATCATTTCCTTCCACTGACAGGGTTCACAAGCGTCAGAATTGTGAGTGAAAACACCAGCAACTTGCAGAGGCAGTTATCTATGCTGTGACTTAGGGCTGGGTTAAAAAAATCAATTTAATCGATTTCCCTTTAAATGGTTCATAATTGATCCATAAAATCCAAAGATCCATCTTTTAACATGGGTAGTTTTTCCCTTCATTGGACGGTCCGAGAAGCAGCCTGTGGTATCAACTCTGCTAGTCTTGCGTTTAGCGCTGCTTTCCACTGAACAAGATCTGGTGAGATGTTACTGCAAGCAGTCAAAAAAAGAAAACATGGCAGAAGTGAGAAGCACTTTTGGGGCACCACTGGAGTTTAATGATTGACATCTGGACATTTCAGATTTAACGAGCATGGAAGAAAAGACGAGTTGTATAAAAAACAAGTAACATGCAGAATATGCATGAATGCATATCATTAATATGTGATTAATGTAACTGCTTTGGGTTCAGTTCTTAATGTAAAAACTGTTTTTAATAATGTACCAGGTCAAAAAGTCATTTACAGCATTATTTTTACTGAGATAACCCAGACTGAACAAATATTAAATGGAATTGTGAATCGAAACGATTTGAGACCTCTTAATATCGAATTGAATCGATCCTGAAAATATGAATAGATACCCAGCCCTAGCTGTGATATCTGTTTGACATTGTTGACACTGAATATCTAACTAAAACATTTGCCCACATGGTCCATCTTTAGAAATCAATAAGGGAATTGTTAAAGAATTGCATTGGTATTGATAAAATCTTATCAATTCCCATCCCTACAGAGAAAGTCTAACTTTAAGTGAACTCTTTTCTCCAGCCATTCATCACTTTGAGCTGTTTTTTTTTTTAATCTTAATTGCATGCTGCCTGGTTCTCACACATTTTAACCAAGGTGTTACAGCTGACTCAACTCTTTATGTTTGCGCCAACTTATAAAGTTATTTTCTTCTTCGAAGTTTCCCCCACTGGAAATCCCCCCCTGGCTGATGTAACACCTGGGGAATCACTGTTGTGCTGCGCAACCAATAAAAATGCAAAAAGGCAGCCACCCGCTCACATTTTTACATAAATTGCTGGTCATTCTCTGTTTGAATGTCAATGTGGGTTTGTTGTGTAAGTGTGTGTTATCTGTACAACCATGCCCTCGTATCTCTGTACATACTGTATGCATGTTTTACAGAGAGATATTCATCTGTACGCTCATTTGTTTGACTGGTGGAGAAAAAGTGTGATTCAGAGCTGACTCACACACTTAACTCCCACAGAGGCACACTTTTCACAACAGCAGGAGAGCCAAACACCCACAAACACCCTCTTTTTCTCTGTCACACACACACGTCTAATAAAACGAGATTGTGCGGTGGTGACTTCTGGGATGTTGGAGGGTCCTATAAAAGATCCGGCCCTCCCAGTCGGGTTATGTGTCATCTGTTCCCAGGCTCTCTGAAGCTTCGGTAACAATAAAAGTGAGATGAGCTTTCACTGTGTTCTTGGGATTTGTAAACGTAGGCCGTTAGAAGCTCCTCGACTATCAGGAGCTCGCTTTATAGCCGGAGGGTTGCCACTTTAAATCCCAGAGCCGTGTGGTGAGACTCTACACGGGGGGAAATAAAACGCGCAATTTCGTCTCCACCATTGATAGTTTTTTTTTCTACTGACAATCTTCACTAAGCATTTTGTACCAGTTACTTTTCTGCTCTTGTCAATTAAATGCCGTTTTGATTTCATTAAGCAAGCCAGAGACACAGTTTGTGAATGAAAGGTCAAAGAAGAAAGCCATTCACATCTGAAAATATTCACTTAGCAAAGACATTTCTGCTCAGAAATTTGCATTTGTCGCCAAACATAAAATCAGTCCATGTCTAACTCTTTCAAAAACTGATGTCCAAAAATGTCTGCTTCTTTTTGGTAAATTAAGTGAATGTCAGTCAAGTTTCAACCACTGCCATGAAGGTTAAAAGCTTTCAAGTAGGGAATAATAGAGATGGACGGAC
Source organism: Scarus forsteni (assembly GCA_036419115.1). Taxonomy (NCBI): domain Eukaryota; kingdom Metazoa; phylum Chordata; class Actinopteri; order Labriformes; family Labridae; genus Scarus; species Scarus forsteni. Next base: position 4,556,233 of record JAZDUH010000007.1, on the reverse strand, counting down.
TGCTCTTCCAAGAGAAAAAGAGAAAGTCCTACCTGCACATCCCCCTCAGCTAAAGCTAAAGAAAACCCCCTGAACCTGTTGGTCAAAAGGATTCTCGTCACAGCAGCCTAACCTTGCAGTGCAGTTGGATCTGTCTGATTCCATGTATGTAATCAGGCAGATCCAATTTCCCAAGGTCTACAACAACTGTGCTCGCCGGGGTGCTGGTTTGGCGGAGTGGTTAGCAACTAGCTACCCCATGTACTCGCTTCTGCCGGTCAAGCCTTTCCACTGTCTCTCTCCTATCAGTAAAGGCACAAAATACCCCAAAAATACATTAAAAAAAAAAAAAACTGTACTCGCCCAAGCCCAGAGTTTTTAAAAACAGGAAGAGGTAGGAGGCACAAGCGTTATGTAGCAGGTTTATCAGATCTGAGCCACATGTCTTATTAAAGATGCAGTGTGTAGAAACTGGCATTTTAGCCACATCTAGTGTTCAGATTTTGGACTTAGCCTGTCCGTTTTTACAATATCACATTACTAATGGCCGTTTTCCATCAGCCCTATTCTACTCTACCCGGCTCTACTCGCCTTGTGCTGCTTTTCCATTAGCCCCAGGGTGCAGTGTCACTGTAAACAGCTGAGCGGCACTGCGGTGACGTCATTTTGAGCGCGACACAACAATCTGTGGCTTTTTCTTTTAACATTCTGCCCCTAACAACAAATTCAAAGGGCTCCTACCCAGATGGACTAGTGAAATATTTCTGTGGCAGATATATTGAGCTGTCCATCTGGCTTGTCAGGTTAGACAAAAATGATAAGTCGCCAAACTAACACTGGTGTGCTATGCTTCTCTCTTTGCGGCACAGCGCCCACTACAAGACCAAATCTGATGACTGACATTATTCATCTTAATATTTTAAAAAGAAAAAGACTTAAAACCCTTTATGTACGTACCATGTCTAAGCTGTTTGGGGTTTTGTGCCCTGCCAAAAACCTCTTCACCTACTACACCAGTTGACATTATAGCTTTGGTCCAAATGGGGCCTGATCCAAACACACTTAGCTGCTGCCACCCCATAAATGATTATCATTTTATTGCAGCAAGGCCAAAATAATCAAGCGTATTTGTTAAAGCTGTTGAAAAGTCAATTATCAGTATAACTGCGCAGTTCTGGCTCCAGTGAGAGCACTCTCAAAGCCTCTTACCTTGACTCCATTAATTCTGCCTGTTAAGTGCTGTAAAGGCAAAGGTTTTAAATCGAGAAAATCCTCAAACACAATGTTAATCAATGCATTTAAAGTTCCCAAGCTTGATCACTGCCTGCTACAGCATGTACATGTCCTGACCCAGAGCTCATCCTGAAGTGACTTTTAAAGGTCTGCTGGCCTCTGAATGACCAAGAGCCTTTAACACCTACACATCAGCTGCTTAAGTCTGTGCAGCCAAATGAGGCAGCAAATACAGAGGCTGACTTTCTGATGCAAACCGGCCGATGTCAAAGGCAATCTAAACCCTTAAAGCTGGTGTCTACGATTTGAAACCGCAGTCTGCCCCTCCTTCCCTCACCTCTCCCCTCCGTGTTCCAAGATCCCGCCCCCAGCTCGTGTCGGCTCATATAGCCCCCCTCCGGCAGAGCTACGAGCGACTAGCACAATATATCAGCAGCAAACTCAATCAAAAACAGCTCAGCTCAACTGAAAGTATCAAACACGACAGACATCTCCCTTATAACACACAGCAGTAGCCATTTCAACTGGACCGGCGGCAATGCGGGTTTGGCGCCGCCAGAGCGGAGCCGAGTGTGGGGGAGGATTTATCTTTCTCAGCCTGTCCTCCCCAGCTCAGCTTACAGTGCTAACGATTAGCGGCTAACAGGCTAACCCGCTCCCCTACAAGTTATTAGCCCGTGCAGGCACAAACTAACCAGAGTTATTCAGCAGACATCTCCCACTGTAGTAAACAAAGCCATTACCTGATCAACCAGGGGCGAAACGGCCGATGCTGAAGGTCTGACGGCCGGCTGAGGCTATTCGTTAGCTGTTAGCCCGCTAACAGGCCTCCACCCGCGGGCAGAGCTCCGTTGGGCCCACGGGAGAGGGAGGCGGATTTCGGCGCTAGGCTTTCCGGCTCCATGATAGTTCAGTAGCTAACGCTGCTAGCTGCTCACGGAGGTAGAGGGAGGCGGGACCATGGGCAAGATGCTGCGTACTGCGTAGTGAGGGAGACGAGGGAGAGGGGAGAGGAGAAGGGTGGTCTGCAGCCAGACTGTCTTGGGAGAGGGAGGCGGATTCCTGGGTTCGGCGCTAGGCTTTTCCAGCTCCATGATAGTTCAGTAGCTAACGCTGCTAGCTGCTCACCGGAGGTAGAGGCGGGACCATGGGCAAGATGCTGCGTACTGCGTAGTGAGGGAGACGAGGATTGGATGGACTCATGGACTAACTCACGGACCAATTAATAGTCGCAGGTTCTTAGGCTTGATTGGTCAGCTAGTATGCAGCTTTTCAGCGGATATACTGAATGGATTTTTTTCATTCTTTTTTGTCTTTATACTGTGTAGATAGGACCATAGGACCATAACAGCCTTATAAACGGTGTTATTAATATGTACAAAGCTTCCAAATCGTAGACCATAGCTTTAAGAGTCACATCAGGTATCACCTTAAATTCTAAGAAGATCAATCCTGGAGACGTAAACGCCCTCTGATCCTAAAAGCTGTGACTATCACCGCAGCAGCCACCTCTCATCGTAAACAGTGTCCTCAGATGTGACCGCAAGCTTCAAGGCAATGCTTTATCATGCAAGGAAAATGAGCAGGGACGGAATATACCAAGTTTTTCAGAAATATAGTGACTTTTTTCACTTTAAAGTATGATTCTATGATTCATACTGAAGTGAAAATGTTAAAGAAGAATTGTTATTAATACTACAAATTTCGGTAAAAATTAAAACATCAAGACCCGATGATGCAACAGCAACAATAACAGAGGCCATGGACACACAAGGGCAGTTTATATTTATGAAGAAAAACTGCAGACAAGCTTCTGCACATTGTCTTAGTGTACTAACACACTGCCAGGATTAGGGATGGGAATTGATAAGATTTTATCAATATCGATGCTGTTAACGATCCTGCTAATCGATCCAATTCTTTAACGATTCCCTTATCGATTCCTGCAGATTTTCTATGTGGGCAAATGTTGGTCTGATTTTTGTGGCAACAATGTCAAACACATGTCACAGCATGTATAACTGCCTCTGCAAATTGCTGGTGTGTCCACTCACTTAAGGTTGTGTAGTAGGTGCAGTTAGGATTAAGTCACAATTCTGATGCTTCTGAACCCTGTCAGTGGATGGAATTGGTAAGGGAATTGATTAGCAAAAAAATTAATGATATCGATTCTTTGATGGAGCTGTTAACGATTCTCAACTGGAATTGGTTTTCGATTCCCATCCCTAGCCAGGATATCAATTTTGTGAGGTTTCTGTTTTAAAGAGGTCAGCCCTGTTTTAAATGTTCATTTTTAAAGACTCCTAGAGAAGATTATGGTTATTTTTGTAGATACTGAAAACATAATTAGAAACTACAATCACTGGATCGTTTTAATTTTTTGTCTATTTGTATTAAAAACAGATGTGCAGCAAGAAAAAAAACTCTTATTCTTTGATTAAAGCTGCTATGAGGAGAATTTATCGCCGGCGTAATGCTGCGTTCCAGTAACCTCGGAAATGGGAGTGACATCATCTCCGACTTATCGGCGTTCCAGTTGAAGTCAGAAAAAAACATGCCGATCTACCAGGCTATTGTTAGCTGTTGTTAGCACGCCCTGTGTTGTTGTATGAAGAATGTGATTATCACTATGGCAGGATTTTTGTAAATATAAATCTAGCAATACTATGTATACAGCTGATCTAGAGCGACACACCCCAGTCAGAAGTGCAAATAAATTGATTATTACAGGAGCTAAATAACTGTTCACACTGTGGGAATCCATCTTCGATTGACACCTCGGGGTGGCGAGGTTTCACCGACTTCCCAGTAGGAAATTCAGACTTCGGGGGACATTCCAGTTTTAGTTTCCCACTCGGACCCCGAAATTCCTACTTCTGACTACAACTGGAACGCACCGGAGACGTGAAGCCAAATGTGTTTTTTTGTAATGCTAATGAATGCAGCATGGATCTTTGTCGGAACTCTGCATTGCTTTACAAGTTCTTTTTCAACAACTACAGGATGCAAAGCGACGAGGTAATGTATCTCTTTCTAGTTACGTAGCGGTAGTTTTTGATGTGTGACGACAAGCAATGCGGGGAAAAGTTATTATCGTAGTCGTAGCCGGCTATATATCACTACTTACAGCCCGGTGCTCTAAGACATGTAATATAAATGATAAAATAATATAAATTTGCTCTAGTTTTAATTGTCTAGTTCCCTGAAGTTGAGTATCCAGGCCAGTCCAGCCCGGTACGACCCGACCAGGGGGCTAAAGAATAGCATTTATAGATAACCTATTTAGATGCTATAAAACTCATCGATATGTGTGTATTTCGATCAGGCATACATCTAAAAGTGAGACTTTTTTGTAATTACTTAAAAACTCCTCACAGTCTCTGTAATTACACTTCTGATTCACATAAGTTACTTGATAATGTAGTAAACAATCACCGTACGTTGATCTGGTGACAATATTTCAGCCAATATGTGGAATTTTCATAGCCAATCTGTATGGTTAAATTAATTACTGTAAACATCAGCATATCTGCAGACAGATATTGGGGCATCTTAAATGCACAAAATGCAAATGTCCCAGTTGTTTAATCCAAATACATCTCTTGCACCTACCACCATTGTAGTGGGAAGTGCTCGGGTCAGTAGCCCTTAAAACAAAGTTTGTTCTGGAAGCACACTCTGAATTGAGTCATATGGGAAACACCAAAAGCGCTTTGCCAATTACGAGAGAGATGGCTACTTACTTACTTACAGCAGAGGAAGTATCAAATGACTGTTTTTTCTATGCTAATAACAGCTATAGGCTACATCTGCAGATTTATATTAATTAAATGCGTTTTATATAATCCTTGGTTGGTTTAATTTTAACAAAGCTACAAAAAAGTCATGCATAGCACATCCATGACTTGTTGAATGCCATAACCAATCATAAGTGTTCATATTTTCTTTCTCTACATTGTATTTAAAATTTCTCCAAAATTGAGAAATGTTAATATATATATCATTTCCCACTCCGTTTCTAGGGGCGAGGCAACATTAAAAAACAAGGGTGGAAGCAAGGAGTTCAATAACAAATGGAAAGGAGCCACTATGCATCACAGACAGTAAAATTTCACCAAATATTTTTTTCCCCGTATTGTTCAGCCCCGTCAGTCAACACATTTGTTACCAGTCTGCTAATGTGACAACTGCTGCTTATTGTTCTTTACAAAATAAAAAATATAAATTATGTCCTGTTTTACCAATCTGCTATAAATATCAGGGTTTCCCCAATTAGGCTTTTCTTGGCTAATACTGATCACCGATTTATATGTTGGACATAAATGACTGAAGACGAAGTTTAAGAGACTCTGCTACAGTTTATTGAAGAGGAAGACAAGGCAAAGGGAGTATCAGGAGGAGATGGTGTTCACAGGTAAACATGAGGTTAATACACCAGTGAGTGGTGGTAGTACTTGTGTTTACAGGTATTAATTCAATCATTCAACCAATCATGTTTTTTTTCTTCTCTTTCTTCTTTATAAAATTTGGCCAATACTGAATGGTGGAAAAACAATAAGGACACCTTTATTAAACATTGAGGGAAAAAAGTCCCACATTAGGGCTGAAGGATTTTAGGAAAAGATGTAAATGTGATTTTTCTGGCAGATATTGCAATTTCAATGCGATTCACCGTTTTTTCAAAGTAAGCTTCCGTGTAACATTCGCTGTGTTTACAGTATGGACAACAGTAAGGAAATGAATTATCTAAGGCATATAACACATTAGTCATGATCTAATATTGATGATAAATACATATTATTATTATTTAAGGGATATTCCAACTTCCACCAGCACTTACTTAAATGCAGATTCTCTGAAAACAAATCCCGGGCTTGTTGTCTGAAATTAGATTAAGATCGGATAACGAAAAGTCTTTCAGCTCTCATCCATATTGATCAATAGTGCTGGGCGATATGGCCTACACTTATTTTTTTTCCCTCTCAAAGCAAAAAAACTCCAAGTGACACAAAAATGACATGAATCAAATTCTGCCTTTATGCTGTCAAACTATATGCCTAAACCAATCAGAATTTCCCCCCGAAAACTAAAGTGTGTGTCATAAAATGTTGACTATGTAGTTCTAACACAGGCATGTTTGCCTGCATAAAGAGAAAGCTGAAGGATTTTCACAGCTTGTTAACATGTTACTCTCTGATTGATATTTAATCTAATTAAAAAAAAAAAAAGCCAATAAAAGTGCTTGTGCAAAACCTGACAGGGCCACCATCATGAAAACTATGAAGTTTCAGTATTTATATTTTTCAAACTTCGCAAGTACTTACAATTTAAAGGTGCTATGAGGAGAATCTCTTTCCGGCGACATAAAGACTCTGCTAGCCATGAGCACGCGCGACGACAGTCGTAAAGACGTGACCCAAGCCAAAGCGTGTGTTTGTTGTGATGCTAATGAATGCAGCTCGGACCTTCCTCAGAACTCTGCATTACTTTACAACTTCTTTTTAACAACTTACAGGATGCAAAACGACGAGGTAATGTATCTCTTTCCAGTTACGTAGCGGTAGTTTTTGATATGTGACAACTACCAATTTTTGAAAAAACTTAGTATCGTAGTTTTGTAGCTGGCTATATATAGCTACATACAGCCCGGTGTTCCAAGACGTGTCCGAATAATATAAATTTGCTCTAGTTTTTATTGTCTTGTTCCTGAAGTTGAGTATCCAGGCCAGCCCAGCCCTGTCCGACCCGATCGCGAAGCTAAGGAATAGCATTTATAGATGATCTAGTTTGATGCTGTAAAACTCATCTTAAAGTGTGTATTTTGATCAAATAATATCTAACAGTGAGACTTTTTTGTAATTACTTAGAAACTAATCATAGCATCTTTAAGTAAGTGTATGCAAAAAATCTTGATTTTTAATTTTTAAATCTTCTGTAGAATTAATCTGATTGAATAGAATCAATCAAATATTGCCCAGCCCTATCCAGTCCTAGAAATGTGTTTAAAAGAACATCCAGTGTGAACATATGACAAGAGAACACACTGGTGAAAATTCCCAGCAGCCCCAGCAATGCACAGCAAGTTCTCACATTACCACTGAAGTGAGCCACTCCCTCATTGTTGTAGCTGCAGGCGTGCCAAGTCAACAACACTCCGACCTTTTGGCCCCAAACGCCTCTGCTGCTCATGATCTGTGCGTTTTACTGTACACACACACACATCAACAAAAATACAGTAGATCACGTTTCTCTCTGTAGCCACAGACACACCCAAGAGACCCAGCATGAACCGAATACCACGCTCCGGTATGCCACGTGTGTTGCGTGTACGTTTGTGTCAGTGTTTATGTGTGTGTGCGACGGCAAATGTCCGAGGACCCGGGTGGAGCCTTCTGTTAGGAGCTGGTGTGTGTGTGTCTGTCAGCTGTTCTGCACAGACGGTCTGGGACGAACAACTCACCATCCGCCCACACACACACACACACACACACACACACACACAGGGGCACATATAAACACATGCCATATGCACATGACCAACTGATAACCCTTCAAATGATGAGGCTGAGAATCTGACACAGAACATCATGTAAATAAATCTCTGTCACGATTTTCAGCATTTTTCGTCTTGTTGAAGCAGAATGTGACTCAATAATTCCCCTGACCTGCTTTTTCGGTGTTAAACAAACACAGTGAATAACAATTCTTGCTAATATTAGCCGTTATTAGTCATTTTTCACAGATTATTTCGAAGGCGGGACTTTGGATCAGGCAGTGTTTTGTTATGAAACCCTGATGAGACATGGAGCAGCGGTATGTCTCGGTGCTGCCAGTGAAATTTTTAAAGTCTGTCTTAATGGGGGCGCAAGGTCAAAAAGTCAATTGTATTGTTCAAGAAAAATGGCTGACACTGAAGATGGTATGACTAATTTTACTGTAGGGATGGGAATCGAAACACCAATTCCAGTTAAGAATCAATACCAACTTCCTCAAGGAATCAATATTATTAGTCTCTTTGTTTATCAATGGCCTTGTCCATTCTAAAATTGTGGCTTAACTTTTACTAAAAAGTGCTTTACTGCTCAACTTTCTGTGAGTAAAATCACAAGCAACTTGCAGAAGCCTTCATGCATCCAGAAAATCGGTATCCAGATATATTTGTAACGGAAAAACTGACTTTTACTTTTACTTTATATTTCACTCATCCATCCAGGAAACAGCCCAAAGGAAGTGTTTGGAAATGCATATCCTGTAATCCAGCAACATCAATCGCTCCAACAATCACATTCGTTACAGGCTAATCAGTTAATGTATAGGCAGCCACTACTGCAGAGGTGTAAAATACAAAACGTGAGCCACATCATAGGACAAACTCACCAAAACATGCCAGAAGTGGAGCAAAATATACTTTCGATTTACAAATGCTTTCAGTGTAGGGCTGAAAGATTTCTCGTTTTCAGATAGAAATCGCAATTTCAGCCAACGAGATCATGTAATTGCCAAAGCTGCAGTTCAGGAGTAGAAGTTGGACTATCCATTAAATAATGAAAACAGATGCATTTTTATCAATATAAAATGATGAATAATGTCTCATATCCTTTGGATCATCGATTTCCTTACTGTTAGCTATAGTGTGAACACAGTGAATATTGAACTGAAGCTTAATTTGAATTAACCGAGAATCGCATTCAAATCTCAACGTCTGCCAGAAAAATCGCAAACTGGAAATTGTTCATCCCTATTTCAGTGTTGTTGTTTTCATGTAATCAAGAAATGTGGTCCAGATCTGATAAAACTGCAACTAAGGCTGCGTTTACAAGAGCACTCCTGACTTTAAGATCCAAAGATTTGTCCTTTGCATTTTAAAATTCTTCTGCGTTCGACACTGTAAGACGAGTTAATCCACTGCACTATGCATGCCGGTTCAGTAGATGGCGTTATAGGTCTGCAGAGAGGCAGCGCTGCTACAACACACGAAGGAAGAAGAAAAACTTCACAAACAACAATGGCGAATAGGCGCACGGAGACGCAGGAGTTTCTTTTCTGGACAACAAATCAGTTCGGACAACAAATCTGTCTCGATAGTTTTGACTGGATAACAAACCGAGCACGGGCAGAGGCTCACACGTTACTCAGCAGACGGCCGAAGCTGTTGTTGTTCCTGGTTTGCGCGCGCAGGCTTCATGTGAAAGAGTACTGCGCATGTGGTGACATCAGCTTTTCACCCTGAAACGCTCTGATGCAGGTTTACATGGAGCTGAATGGAGAGCAGAATCAAATCTTTCCACTCTGGAGCCTGTTTTCAAAAGTGTCCGTTTTAGATGGAAACACAACACATTCTCATCTAAACGCAAGGCCAAAACGCAATGAAAGCTTATCAGATTTGACCGTTTTCAGCGCCATGTAACCACAGCCTAAAGCTGTTAGCATCCATGCTAATCTCTGTATAATCAGTCACTTCCATCTTGCTTGTAGCTCCCATCTCCAACTGCTCTAAAATATAATATAAATCTATTTTATTTAAAAGCGCCTTTCAAGATATTCAAGGACACTGCAAAGAATTAAAACAACAACAAAACAATACAACTATAAAATCAGCAAAACACAACAGACAATGACGGATAGTGGATGGGAATGGCAAATTCATGTTAAATGGAGTCTTGAATAGGTGGGCTTTGAGTCTGGATTTGAAGTGGGAAAGAGAGTTCCGTTTTCGGACCAGGTGGGAGAGATTTCCAGAGCTGAAAAGATGCTGATTGGGCCGTCCCACTTTGGGCCGAGCACAAACGCTATGGGTTGGAGCTTGGCAAGATGGACCTTTCTGATTGAAGACCCTGACTCAGCCAATCCAGCTGCACTGCAAGGTTAAGTTAACCTCCTTTCACTTACAAGTTGGTGAAGTCAGCGTTCCTTAGATATTGGGACAACTGAGATCAAATGGGAAGTCTGATTAAACTTCATTGTTAGCAGGGTGCTAGTTTGGTGGAGTGGTTAGCAACCAGGCACAACCCATTTACATACTTCTGATGGTCCCGGTTCGAATCCAGCCTGTATCCAGTTTGCAGAGTGTCCTCCCCTACTCTCTCATCCCTTTCCCAAGCCTATCCACGGTTGTTTTTCCCATCAATAAAGGCACAAAATGCCCAAAAAAACATTAAAAACTTTACTGTTAGCATCCACACAGCTCGCAGAAGTCAATTCAGTCATTTTTGAGGGTTTTATGCATTTTGCCCTTTCCCTCCCACAATCCAGAAATAGGAAAATAAGGAAGGAAATAAAAAGTTGCAGTCAGAAAATTCCCCAGGCCTGGCCACAGCTCTGCTTCCAAACTAAATACATTTGTCCGTACTTGTAGAACAAATGGGAACAAAGTCGTGTGTTGGCTTTTTCAGGTCAAAATGGCACACAATCGCTTAACCGGAGCAATCATTTGTTTTTTTTCCAAAGGTGTATATAAAATAAAATTAGCCTTCACGGTGGGGAGAATGCTGGTGATAGTAACGCAAACAACACTGCGCATGCTCTTCAAACCAATTAAACGGCATTAATCCAACAGATTTAACATAAAAATGGATCAAAATCTCAGTATCGTCTGTCAGTTGTCTCTGGAAGGGTTTTCTGAAGGTAATGAATAGTAATGGTGGTTGCTACAATGCAAATTCTGTTGTAACTTTATGTTTGTCAACCAAACAGACCAGGAGTATATCTGTGGTGATCTGAGGCCTCAATGCAAAAAGCTTTACATAGCAGGCATTTCTGTACATCTACATGTCAGAGGAAATCCTTGCCAAACATACAGACATTTATATGAATATTTACTCAAAATGATTTATAGCACTGGAGTCTATTTAAAGTGGACTAAATCTATGATAATTAAAGCCTCTGCTCCACTTAAACATTTCACTTCTACTCTCTTCCAGTGTTAGACTCTATAAATAGAGAATATGGTTGGAAATATTTCATTTTACAGTTTCTCACTTAATTTTGGCATCCAACAACGCCCCCATATTCCATTAACTTCCATGAACTCAACCATGCAGTGTGATTAGATTCAAAAATAGTGAGAGCTTTAAGCTTGTGGAAAAACTCTTGATATGATGCCAACAACTGACAGAAGGACCACTAAAAGCCTCTAAATGGACTGTTGTGTAATTTGCAGCTAATATTTCTGCATTAGTCTTCCAAACAAAACAATAAAGAGCTAAAAAATGTGTTGCAGAAGCAGCAAAAAGTTAATAATCACTCTTTTTGCTTTAAAGAAATCAAGTCATTATTAGGTTAGCTGGTTATTATTTTCTTAAAGTCCTTGTCATTGCTCAGTCTTGCTCCCTGATAATAAAAAATATGTGTTTCAGCAGAAAGAGTGTCATAAACTATATAGACTCTCTAATAAAGTGGTGCCTGACTTTTACAAATTTCTTTGCCTCACAGGACATATTACACTTTCTGTGATAAAACTTGCACTTACAATATTGGCTTCAAGGCTTCAACTTGGCTGCTAATTTACACTTCATTAAGTTCGATAATAATTCTGATTAATGGACTGGTCTTCCTTTTGGCAGCTGGTAGATGCTGAAGGAGGCCTGAGTGATAATGACACCACACATTGATCCAAAACGAGTTATAACTCCAATACAGTATGCTACAGTAATGGTTTCAACAAAGTTAAAGTTGAATTAAATAAAAATAGCATTACAAGGTATGATTGGTACACGAGATCAAGGTCAAAAGGTAACTCAGGTAAAACATTTGTTCTGGTTCAAATCTTTGACCAATATATGTTAAACTGCTGCTTAGCCTGCCAGGGGGGATCTGGCACATTGGGCTCTATCTCTCTCTCACACTCTCTCTCCACATCTGCCTTTGCCCCTTTTGTTTGCTCCTGTACTCGTCTCTGGCTCTTGTCTTGTAGGTGGCCTGGGATCCTTGGGGGAGACTTCCTGCTGCTGTGGAGCCATGAAGCCTCAATTACTACAATTACAAACATGACACATTTGGTCATTTCATTAGGAACATTTCATTCCCATAATCATTATAGCTGTTAATGTAGATATTAGCATGATCTCCATATCCATGGTTGATACATCTGTAGTATCTATATTCAGCACCACATAGTCGTGGGGTCAATCTTGAAAATGGGATGTCACATCTTAGGAGGCCTTCCATACATTTATACTTAACGGAGACAAATATGGTAGCGATGCACTTGTGGTCTGGGCACCCATGAGTTTGTCACTACCATAAATTCTTATTTTCAGTAAGAAAATCATTGATTATTCTTCTATAAAATGATCACCACAACCATTCAGACATGAGTACCTTCCTGAAAACAAGATGTAGCATCTCAAGAGGCTAACCTCTAATAAATCAGACGACAGGTCTATGGTTCATGGATAGTCACTAACTTTAGTTCTTACTTTAGTCCACTTGTCTCCTCTTACCTTCCTTCCTTTGCCTTCACACCCATCACAGCATCGTGTGGATTTGCTGTTCATCATGAGACTGGGATCCACATTCAAGATTTCCTGCTGCTTAACAGAAAGTTTTTTCTTGCAGCCATGATGGAGGGATTCATGATTGGCTTTATATTCATCTTGGGTGTTGGATGTATATATTTGTATATATATGTATATGTGTATTTTTATATGTATATATGTATCTATGCATATATGTGTATCCATAAAATGAAAAGCTTTATGCTCTGTTGTAAAGTGTCTTGAGATAACATTTGTTATGAATTGGTGCTATACAAATAAAGATTGATTGATTGACTGATGAGACTTGGAGACATTAAGGTTGTTCCACACCTGGCATTTTTGACCAAACAAACCCTTCTTTTAAGGAAAGTCTGGTTGACTTGGGGTGGTGTCAAAGCTCATACCAACTCTGGTGCAGACCAAATAACTGATCTGGTCCACCTAAAAATAAGGGGTCTTGGTTCACTTCTAAGGAGACCAGGGTTCAGATTAGGGATGTAACGGTTACCAGTTAAATGGTGAACTGTGGTAAAATTTCCCACGGTAATCATCACCATGTCCTATTAAAATTACTGTTAAGCCGTGTTTGATTACCAAACTGTGTCAATAACGTACGGTGATGCTGCTCTTTGACTGGAAAAGCTGGAACTGGGCAGCCGTCTCTCATAGACGGAGGCATGCATGCGCAGTTTGCAATGTTTGGCCTCTGAAAGTCCAGCAGTTGGAGCCTCGCTCAGATGCTTACAGGTTTTGCCACTTGCACCGGACAAAGTCTAAAGTCTTGTTGAAGTTTGGATTTTACAAGGACGTCAAGGGCAAACTGATTTGATGAGCCACCCTGTCTAAAACACTAAGCTGCGGTGAAAGACAAAAATGCACGTGATTAAAATTGCGGTAACTCCTAGAGTAAACGGTATGGGGGGTTTATCAGTATTTTCTGTGTTAATAATGTATAAATGTTGTAAATAACAGCAGGTATCCCAAACTCTTTGACTGTCTGATGAGGCCATGGTTCTGCTGAGAGGCTGCAGTCTAAGGTTAGACATTAGTCACACCGTCTACTGCTTCATCATCCTGTGAACAGCACAGTGGAAGAGCACAGTCTATTAGCTCCAGACATTTCTATTAACGTGTTGAAGAGTTTTATAATGCCAACAAAAGCCCCCTGGTACAGACCCAATAGGCCCCTGCTCTTCAATTATGCATAAGTGAAATCCCAAATCTATCACCTGTGGCATATCACAAGCTTTTGTGCACACAAAACTCTGATACAATTTTAGCTTGGCACTCATTAAGGCCTCTTTGTATTTCCGCTGAAGAACTGTCTTCGCAGTGTGAAATACTCCCTCACGTCAGTTTGACTCCACTTAAGATGACATGAATTTAAATCCCTGAGACTTTTGTTGGCCTGAGAGAATTATTGAGTTGTGCTTTACTTAGCTTGCATGGTCATAGTCTTTTTTTTCTGCAAAGAGGCAGGAGAGAAAGGGGACAGCCTGACCACCACAGTAAACAGATGGTGGGTAGTTTTCTTGTGGGTTTGAAAATATCTGAATATGGTGACTTGATGATCTTTCTTTGCTGAGAAGCCGCAACAATGCACCATGATTATTAGTGGTGGGAGAAAAAAATTGATTCGATAAGAATCAGGTAGGCCTGTCACGATAACAAATTTTGCTGGACGATAATTGTCCCAAAAAATTGACAATAAACGATATTACTGTCAAAATTACTTTGATTTTTTTGAATTTTCCATTAATGTAATTATAATATATGTCATAATAAAGTGAGTACACCATGTCAATGATGAGTCCAAACTTTAATTTCTTAAGAGTATTTAACTGTAATTGGATGGTCAAAATCTTTTAAATAAAATAAACAAATAATATAATAAATTCAACAAACAAAAAAAGAGAAAACAAACAAATTAAATGAAATGGACTCTCTATTAGGACAATACAATACAAAATAGATCCCGTCTACTCCAATAAAAACACACAAAAATAAAAACAATAAATAAAATGGAGTTTATACAGTTCGTGTCTGTGACATGTTCTTTCTCCCAGTCAATTTGTACTGTCTGTCAAACGTTTATAACACTGCTGGCTTTTCAACCGTATTGAATGGTTGCATTTCTTTTGCAAAGTAGTGAACGACACTGTCTGCACTGCTTTCTTTATATTTTCTTTGCAGACCAAACACCTCAGTAAGCGCGGACTGTCAGGACGAAGGCTCCGCTGCACCTCCCTTCTTCAACGCCACTACTTTCAAACAAATTCGACACATCTGCTCGTCGGTGTTCATGGGCTTGCACCTTGTTGAATCTGTTTAAAACCAAAATATTCCCACACTTGGGCTGTGGCAGTCGGCTTAGGAACCGTATCTTTCGTGCCATCATTCATTTTGGCGTTTGTTTCCTCATTACTCCTCAGGACGCTCACTTCAGCTCTCTCCAAAGATTGTATGTTTGACAGATGCTCACTCCGCCATATATCCGCTAAATCCGCTATAGAACCGATGCACCCCAGTGTTAAGAAAGATGGACAGAGTAAGTCATCTTCTCATTCAGCCTCTTTGGTAGAAAGAGAGGAGGAAAACAAACATGCACGCACAAGTCAGTTTATCGAGGCCAGCAAAGTTACGAGGACGTTTTTACTTATCGCTCGGTTAATTGATTTATTGATTATCGAGACAGGCCTAGAATCAGGATTTTTTGTTTGATGATTTCTGAATCAATTTTTTTGTTCAAATATTGTTTTTTTTTTTCAAATTTAAATGCTTCATCTTAGTCTGTGTTTATAAGCTGGGAGGGAAAAAAGTTACCACTTTCTCCATCAGAGGGTGCCATGCTTTTCTTCATCCATCTCGACAATCATTCTCCCTCATTTTATTAGAAGGGTTTCAGATGTTTTCCATACTGATAATCGCTGTTTTTAAATGCAGTCCAGACTTTTGAAGAGAGAGTATAAACAGCTGGTTAAAACATATTTCTGAATAAATACTAAAAACAGACCCACATGTGATGTGTATTTTCCTGATATAGTCTGTAGGCATCATCATGATTCATATTTTTCACTGGTGTTAAAAAAGCAAACTAAAAGTTGCAAAAATCTGCAATATCGTAGAATCGCAACTTAAATCAAATCTGCACCTAAAAAATCGTGAAAAATCGTATCTGGAGAAAAGCGTATCGTCCCAGCCCTAATGATCATACAAAGAAACCAAGCAACTATAAGAAGAATCAAAAATATTTTTAACAGGCTGAAGAGAAGGATAATAACAGCAGAGGAATGGAAACTAAAATACAAGAAGCAACGGCAAATTCCTTGAGCGGATCCATCGTCGGAAATCCTAAATCTAATCTAATTACATCTTTCCTCGTCCTTGCGCCAGGACCAACATTCAGTGAAAATTTCATCAAAATCTGTTGATTACTTTGTCAGTTATCTGACAAAACATAACCTTCTTGGAAGTGGCAGTAATCACTTCAGGTGGAAATCACACACATCGAGGAGACCCCTAAAGACAAAATGACTACAGAGAGATTAGAAATATTGAAATGAGTTTAGTAAACACAATTAGAAGAGAGATTATCTCTCTGAATTGCCTAATTACTGCAAAGGGATGCATAACAAATACAAAATGGCACAAAACAACAACGAAAAAAGGCTATGACAACATTAAGATGGAAAACCTGCACTGAGGCACAAAACTACTGAGGTGTGACAGAATGAAATATGAGCATAAAAACAGACACTTGCATTAATAAACACAATAAGAGAATATTAAATCCCTCACTGTCAGGTTGTTTGCATAACTGTTGGCTATTAAAACAGCAGATGAAGCTGTTTTAACATGTTTTTCATGTAATGGTAAAGTATGCCAAAGGATTTAGTGTTTCTTCATTTTCCAAAAACGACAACAGTCATCATTTAAGGGGGGATTAAATGCTGGCTTTCTTTTATGATGTTTGACTCACTGAATAACAGTCATAATAAGAGTAACAAAATCATAACACAGAAGAGATTAAGGCCTTGTCTGCATGTAGAAGGGTATTCTTAAAACATGGCTCTGCTTAATTATTCTGTTCACACGTTTAAGGTCTCATGTCCTGCAAAATTAAATTTCTTTGCTTTCAATGTTGGGCTTGGGCAGCAGAACACGACACCTTTAACTTAACTGTCAGTTCATGGAGAAATGCTCTCTGTCCCTTTAAATGCTCCGTTTTCACTTCCTAGGGTTTATGATGTCACAGCTATACAGCCTCCACCCACAAGTATTTATTCTGCTCATTACAGACTGACACCATGACTGTTTTGAAAGTTTTCTCGACATCCTATCTGCACCCCTCCCAACAGACATTGCTTGGGCAGCCAATCAGCACAAAGCTTGAGATCAAAGCCTCCCCTCCCCTCAGACCAGAGCATTTCCAAAGGGGAGGGAAAAAGATCCTCATCTGATCCATTACAGAGATTAATGAATGCTCTAGGCATTCATCTGTGATGATTGATTTTCAAAGTAGATCCACAAAACAGTGTTAATTTTTTTTAATGCATTTTTTGGGCATTTTGTGCCTTTATTGATAGGAGAGAGACAGTGGATAGGCTTGTGAAAGGGGGAGAGAGAATAGGGGAAGACAATCTGCAAACTGATCACAGGCGGGATTCGAACCAAGACCGGCAGAAGCAAATACATGGGGTGCCTGGTTGCAAACCACTTTGCTAAACCAGCACCCCAAAACAGTGTTAATTCTGTTGACTAATGAATTTTTTCATTGTTTTAATCAACAACTTTCTATCCATGATGAAAACTAGACAGTAACTGACATTTTTGAAAACCAAATAAAACTAGATGAAAACGTTTGACAGACTTAATCCAGTCAGACCTAATTTGGTCATGTAAAAGGAAGGGACAAGTTAGGAATATATCTAATCACAGCTACTTTGGTTGTGTATCCAAAGGCTGGATAAGTCAAGAGGGACATCTAATCACAGCTGCCTTAGCTTCATGGTGGTGGGATAGGTTGTGGAGCGATCCAATCAGAGCCGCTCTCTTTACAAATTGATGTATTAATGTAGAGCAGGTTCGCTGTTTGTTGTCAGTTCTGGTATTGTAACTGAGATGCTCTGCCAGGTAGTCTAATGGCCCTTTTCCACGAGCACGCCTTGGCCCTATTCTACTCAGCCCAACGCGGACAAGCTAGTTTTAGTACCTACTCCGCTCTGGCTCCAAGCGAACTGAGTCGATACTGAAAGATGATGTCACCGACTGCTGGCTACTGATTGGTCAGACAATGTCATCATCGATGGGTCATGAGCGCGACGACCTAGTATGCTAGCAGTAGCTACCGTTAGCTTACTCTCATATGTCTTTTCTTTGCAGCTCGATTGCTCTCGTCCTCGGCTTCATTCTGTTGTATAGCTTCCAAAACTCTCCTGTGCTTCTCAAGGGGTATTTCTTCTTACCACCTGCAGCCTTCTTCTGCTTTCCTTTTTTACTTGGTTTGTGACTAAAAGCCACAGATTGTTGTGTCACGCTCAATATGACATCACTGCAGTGCCCCTCAGCTGCTTACACCGACACTGCACCCTGTTGGGCAGGCAAGTGGGGCTAATGGAAAAGCAGCACAAGGCGAGTAGAGTAGAGCCGGGTAGAGTCGAGTAGAATAAAGTAGGGCTAATGGAAAAGGGCCATAAATAAAGGTCACTGCATTGCACACAAAAGTTAAATTTCTTTCTAATAATTTATACATTCAAACTTTAGAGTTGGCATAAAGGGTTATAGGGTTTTTCATGTTATCCAAGTGTAAAACATGAAGAAACATAAAAAATGCCTTACCCTTTACACTTCATATTTTAGAATATTTAACATCAAATTTCGTTGACTAAAATGTTGTGAAATTTCATCAACTAAAACTAGACTAAAATTAAAACAATTTAGATGACAAAATTATGACTAAAACTGAAATTTATTTTAAACAAGAGACTATACCTTCAATTGAATTAAAAAGTGCGGCCAAAATCCACACTTCCACAAACCCAAGTCTCACTGCGTTACTGACTCATAAATGTGTTAATTTGTGTTAAAAGACCATCTTTACAATGTCCCTTTATGTAGTTTTTATTAAATAAAATACATGATATGCTAATGCTGATTCTATTCTGAGAAAAAAATGAGATTTTGCAAGTTCAAATATTTGCTGTAATAACAGCAGCCACAGACACAGGGGGTTAAAAGATGCAGCTAAAGATTATTAAAGAGCCCATTAAAGGCTTTGTATTTGATTTTAATGCCTGAGTATGTCAACAAACACTAATTTTCAAAAAACCTTCTGGTTTTAACATACTGCTGATCCAGCTGTATCCTCAGTCTGTCTGAGACGCTCTGGTGGAGCTCTTGTCACTCCAGTCTCTGTTCCCCATGTGGGCCCGGTCTGTTCTTGTTGGTTCACTGATCAACTCTGTGGTATCTGGTCTTCAGCACAGTTCGGTGCCATCTTTTCAGTGGTGCTGCAATCTGTTCATGGTCCCTGATCTGTACTGGGCTTGAACTGCTGATGAAACAGCAGCAGAACACGATACTGGTGGGTTTATTTAGGAAGACTGGGGGGGGGACTGTTTTAGGTTGCTCTGTGGCTTGTTGTGGTCGAGAAGGAGAAGCCCTTAACTTTTGTCTTGTGCATAGATGCAGTTTATCACTCAAAGGAGATATGTACAGTAAAACACACTGAAGGGCACATTAACCTTAAACAACAACATTATACAGAGTCTTTGAACACTAACACCCGTTCTTACCTGAAATGTCTGTAAGGGTCTGTACCTGACAAGTGTGGCGTGAAGCAGCAACATAGTGGGTGAACAACTGTAAGTGTACATATCAGCATGTACAGTAATTATTATCAATGCTAAAACCAGAAAAGGTTTAGGGATGTATAGGGATGCGATTCTTCCAATATATTACAGTTTAATTCATTCACGATACAACCCTTAAAAAAACAGTTCTTATTTAAGGATCTGCCTCCATCTCCTGAGCACAAACAGAAAATATATTTTAAATAGACATTAAAAAAGCAATAAGTCTGCACTGTTCTATTTTTTTAAGCTGTTAAGAACAATTTAGACATTCAGTCAGGTAAAGCAAATCTATCAGTGCTCTCTCAGAACCTGCCAATGCATTTATGATGTTCTTAGCCAATTTGTCAGCAAGTCTGTAAACTGACGTATTTTGCAATATTAACAAATCAAAAACAATTGAAACACTACCTAAAAACTTCATCAAAACCTATTCATAACATTGTAAGTTATTTTGGTAAGACATAAACAAAAATGCAATGGAAAAGAAACAGTCTCTTTTGCAGGATAAAAAAAGAACACAGATGCTGCGCTAGGGACTGCACATCCTCTAGCTATACACAAAGAGAGAGAAAAGAGAGGCTACACTAAAGAAAACAAACAGCATAATACTGTATTTGCTGAGCTAGGCCACAGGTGAAAAATAGCATTCAATGAAGGAGGTTGCTTTAACTAAAGGTGCTCAGAGAGCACAAACCCCCGGCAAGGTGTTAATGGTCAGACTACCTCTGCATGAATGATATTCAAAGCATTTCTGACAGAGTTAGCAAAGCTGTTAGAGGCAATGCGATCTCTCAGTGTTAACAAATACTTAAATATGATCTTGATTTAGATGGCAGAAGAAAAAAAAATTGTAAACAAATGATAAGTTCTTGAATCAGTTCAAACTTCCATCTCCCAGTTTTTGTAAGTTTGCTTGTAATTGGCTGGAATTTGGCAGGCACTCAGCTGGAAGAGGAAAAAGTGGCTGCAATTGTACAAGAACAGTTTGCAAGCCAGCTGTACACTTACTAACAACATAAATGAGGGAGCCGCTAATGTTAGCATTGCTAGCACTGCCAGCCACTGGTTCTCTTAACAAGATCATACAGATTATTGTTACAAATGGCTCTTGTAAAAATACCATTTCTTTAACAGCCCTAATACAATCTTTACTTTATCGCTTAAAATACTGCAGAGCAGATATAAGGTAAAGAACATTATTATTCAAAGCCAGTTGTTTAATCGGTGTTATAATGAAACAATAGAATGGAGCAGGGCTGGCGTATTTTTGCTGGCTAATGTGGAATTTAGCATCACTATAGTTCCCTCAATTGCAACCCACTCAAAGGAAATTGATTATTTCACTTTTTGTTTCATTGCTGATAGTAGCAATAGGCTAAAATTATGAACTTACATGTATTACTCTTAATATTAGATCTAACCAAAAAAACCCACACTTTTCATGATGTTTTAAGCTTAAACATAATCACTAAGAGTTAAAAACTCTTCGTAATCCACTGTTGATTACAACATGGCGGCTCAAATTAGAAGCAACAACAATATTTCCAGCATATAACATCTTACTGCAACCTCATGTTTGAGAGTTTCCTCATAATCAAGTGACCTGATCAAATCGTCCTCATGGCTGTGGCAATTGCGTCTGAGTAACTGACAAATAAAAATATATCAGAAATGCTTGCCGTTGGGTTCTCTGATATTTAAGATTAAGGTTTTAAAGCTCATTTCTAGCAACACCAGATGCATTTCGTTATTTCCAATTAATCTCTAAAAATTGCTTGTGCGCTTGTTCATCCTAAATCGTATTGACTTTGGGGGTGTTGTGAACCAGGAAGTGCTAAATGCTACCTCGCTTTCACATTTTAGGGCTCATTCCTACACCTAACTGTTACTTAAAGCCGGTTGTGTACTTTCAGGTATGGTGAAACAAGAGCTGTGTTTGAAATCATTCCCTATCACGGACGTAGTGCACTATATAGTGTGTTCGCCATTTCGTAGTGTTGCTCGAATTCTCAGAGTTTAATTTCTTTCACTATATATTGCACTATACAATACCTACAATGCACAGCAAATGTGAGTGTACCTGCAATGTACCGTACATTTTACTCCCATATACCACAAATGCAATGCGGTCGTGCTTTTCCAGAGAAGAAGAAAAGGAAGAAGAAGAGAGAGAAGACTGCTAAGGCACAAACTGGCACTGCTTTTGTTACCTCCGCCAAGGAGGTTATGTTTTTGGGAGAGTTTGTTTGTCCGTCCATCTGTCTGTCCGTCTGTGAACAAAATAACTCAAAAAGTAATGGATGGATTTTGATGAAATTTGCAGGAAATGTTCAGCATGGGAAAAGGAAGAACTGATTAGATTTTGGTGTTGATCTGGATCAGCGTCTGGCTGCCATGGCGAAAAATGTGATTTCTGTGAAGAACTACTGAACTAAAATAGATATCATTACGAATCAAGTTGCTAATGGTATGTTTTCATGGTCAAGAAATCTAAATATTTCGATGAAATAAAGGTAGGACATATTTATGGTCAAAATCACAATATGGCTAAGGACTGTGGCGCTGGCGGACGTCTGTGCTCTCCGAGTGCTTTTCTAGAAAATAAATATCATAAACGTTGATGTATCTTTAGCGCGTTCGTAGCGTAGCTCTTTTAAGTCTTAATGGTTGTAAACAGCTGCAGAATAAGCTACTAATCCTCCCGAGTGCCCGGTTTGTTTACATGATTCTTGCTGCATCCACTTCCATCACAAGAATATCAAGCTCATCTAGTGATGCTATGACATTTAGAAAATTTCAGTGTAGCGTCTGAAATGTCATTTGGCCATTCCCTATGTAGTTCACTATTTCATTTACACTTCATAGGGAATAGTGAGTGAATGAGTGGATGGTTTAGAATGCAGCTATGGAGTCGGATGGCAGGAAAAAGCCAAGGCTACAGCCCCATCTAGGGGCGGGAGGCTGTATAACACAATATTTGACAAGTTTTGGTGCAAAATACACAACCCCAAAACTACAGAGAAGCAGAAAACAACCCCAGACTCATGAAAAAAAGTAGATTAAAGATTTCAAAGAGAAAACTAATGACTACAGATGCA
Source organism: Scarus forsteni (assembly GCA_036419115.1). Lineage (NCBI taxonomy): Eukaryota > Metazoa > Chordata > Actinopteri > Labriformes > Labridae > Scarus > Scarus forsteni. Next base: position 4,533,592 of record JAZDUH010000007.1, on the reverse strand, counting down.
AACACACCCACTTTAAAGTTAAGAAATAATAAAAAGATAAATCAAACGACCTTTAAGGGATAATATTTATGTAATTTCATAAAGAGGAACTAAATTATTCCCCTGCTCCACCCCCGTAAAAGTTTCTAGCCCCGCCCCCTCCTCTCAGAAGTGAAGTTTGGCCCGTTTCCACCTGTCACTCACACATTACATCATCCTCCACTGATCATCAGGTGCTGAGGTGATGCATCGGCACACTAATGCACACACACCTCCCACGCAACCTCACACCTTTCGTGCCTCTGCCATCTCCCCCCCTGCAATTAGCAGTCGGCGTGCGTGAGTGCGTATTTATCTGCATCCAGGTGTGTGATTTATGGCACATTTCGCTCGGCGCGTTTCCTACCTTTCATCCAGTCCACCACCTGGCTTGTGCTCCATTTGCTCACCGGCTCCATCACCAGCGCCATCGAGGAAACTTTGCGTCGAGGCTCCGTGTTGTCACCCCCCAGGACGAAGCTCTCACAGCCGGGCGCAGCTCCCCCCCTCCAAAACCTCCCTCCCTCCTCCTTCTCTTCCCCTCTTCCGCAGCCAGGTGTCTCCTTTTCTTTCTTTTTTTTTTTGTCCAAGTCCTACTCTCCCCCCAGGTCCCCGTTCCCCGGACTCTCAGCTCAGTGTCCGGTCCCCTTGATGCCTTAATGCGGGACTACCCAGTGTTTGTGTGTGTGTGTGTGTGTGTGTGTGTGTGCAGGGTCCGGTACATTCCCCAGCTCAGTCCGGTGTGACATGTGTCTCTCCCTTTCCTTCCTCCGAGTGCACCAGTCCGCTCCTGCGCTCCCGGTATGCGTGTGCGAGTGTGTGTCAGAGCGATAGAGAGGAGTGTGTGTAGGTGTGCGCAGCCGGCTTGTTACCGACAGCAGCAGAGTAGGAAAGATAAGTCACACTGGACTCAACACCAGGCTGCATCTCTCTCTCTTCCTCTCTCCCTCTCTCTCTCACCCTCGCTCTCCCTCCTGTGGGTGGCTCCACGCACACATATCACTGTATTTCCCTCTGGAGCGACAGAATCATGCAGATAAGAGGAGGGTGAGATACTCTCGGAAGATGTTTAATCAGGCTGTATGTGTGTGGGAAGGAGGGACGGAGCGTGTGTGCGTACCTCGGGGAGCGCAGGGGGACGGGGTACCTCCACACTTTCTGCTTCAGCTGCTGTGAGACCAGACTTAATGAATCCGCAGCCAACCTCTCCACCTCCTCTCCACAGATAATTTGGCTGTAGCCTCAAAACATTTTGTGCTTTGTGCTGGTAGGGCTGGGCGATGTCGACTGAGAAATCACACCTCGACACTTTTTGTTAACCTGCACAGGAGGGGTGGGAGAAAAAAAAGCAAGTCACTTAAGTATCAGGATTTCTTGTTTACGATTTTTAAATCCATTCTTTTGTTCAAAAATGGATTTTTTTTTCCCAATTTAAATGCTTCATTGTGTTAATGAGCCACTTTTAAATGCAATCCGGGCTTTTGAAGAGAGAGGCAGGCTCCGCTGCACCTCGAGCAGTTCTTTACCATCCACCACCATCCAAACTTTACAGGATGGTTGTGTTTGAGGTGCGTATGCAAGTTGGTCGTATTCCTCTTCTCCGTTCACACTTTTGAACAAATGCGACATATCAGCTTGTCGGTGTTCATGGGCTCAAACCTTGCTAATTCCAACACTGGGGCGGTGACTTTTGGCTCAGAAAAACAGCGCTTTTGTGCCTTCATTCATGCTTGCGTTGCTTCCCTGTTACTTCTCACGACGCTCACTCGCAGCACTCAAAGATTGAATGACTGACAGGAGGGTTCACTCTGTTCATTTTACTATAATACCAATGCGCCCAGGTGTTGAGACAGATGCACAGAGTGAACCCTCTTGTCATCCATCCTGTTTGGTAGAGAAAGCGGAGGAAAACAAACACGCATGAACATGTCTATATATCGGCAAACATATTGAGTATGTTTTTATTTATCATGCAGTTAATTAGTTAATTAATTTATTGATTATCATGACGGGCCTACTTCTAACTTATCCTGTGATCTATCACCAACATTGTCTGGAAATTTTGCCCAAATCCCTCAATCACTTTAGAGTTATAAGCAAAATAATGAAATGGGTTGAAATGGGTAAAAGAGGCTTCAGATATGCTGCTCCTGCAGACTGGAATCTGCTACAAGAAAAACTGTCTTGCAGAGCTTCTCTTTAAATCTTTTTAAATGCAGATTAAAGGTTTTAGAGGAAGATGAGGTAGGCTGTAAATGTTTCTACTGAAAACTTTCTGTTCTGTGACTCTGACTTAAGATAAGATTTTCCTTCATTAGTCCCACAAGGGGAGATTCCAAATTAACAGCACCAGCTGGATACAAGAGAAATATAAGAAAGAAATTTACAAACGAGAAATAAAGTAAGAAAAATTAAAATAAAAAACATATAGTATAAAGTAAGTGGTATTTACGGTGGTTACATAGATGTTTTATATTTTACAAATGGGTAATTGAGATATTACAAATATAGTACAGTGGTCATGTACATATTTTGAATTGTACCAGTGAAACATTTAAGGCATTATAAATATATGGTTTATATGATATGTCTGTATCTGTGTCTGACATTGTTTATGTCTGGAACTTTGTTTTCCATCTCAGTGAGGTTCTTCTGGTTAAGTTAAGTTTTATTTAACCAGAAGATTTGAGAAAACCTTTTCAATTATTACTCCATAAAGGTGTTCATGGCCTGTCCAAAATCCCCCTTCCTCTTTAGCTCTGACAGGTTCAGTCGTTGTTGCTGGCTTGACAAACATCAATTTTAAATAGTCTGACTTTTAAATCACATCGTCTTTTAGATCTTGTCAAGTGGTATCACTTATTTAGGTATTTTTCCAACTCCTAATAGTGTAATAATTTCATACCACGGCAAACCAAAATGAAGCAGACTGCTTGGTGGGAAAATCGCCAAAAGAAATTTACACCCCCATCTCACTGTAACCAGAACTAATTACCAATATATCTAAATGCTGCCAATGCTGGTTAAATAAGTTCTTTCTGTAACATTGACATCAGCCACTCATCCGGGCTGTTGCCTCTGACTGGCTGTTGCTCGAGTTACCAGTCTCTCTCATTGCTCTTCTGCCCGGATGTAAACAAATATAGTGAACAGTTTGTTCAAGAAATGGATCATCAAACTGCAACACTTTATTAAAGGAAATTGAGATGATAAAATATGCAGATTTTACCTGCTTTAACTGGCAAATTAATCTAAGCAGGGAATTTCATTCATTTCAATAGAATCAAATTACTGAATTTGACTTACTTTTTTAAGTTTCTTGTGTGATTTGATAAGAATTTGGTATTACAATGCATTTTTTAACACAATGTCTATCCTTTAACCCTTATATTCTATGCATTAAGACACAGTTACTTATCAGTTGAACAAAGACAGAATTTAGCAACATGGGTAAACTTTATTGTCCGTCCCAGGGGCAGAAATAATAACAGTGCATATAAAAGCGCAGCACAGAGTAAAGTGACTAAAGGTCTGCTGCCAACTAGCAGCTACTGAATAAAAAATACAGAAATAATATTGCAAATATAGTCATTAAATGATAAAGCAGCAATATTTATCAGAAAAATATTGCACAGTATTGGTAGATTGATATTTTCCCACACTTGTACTTGGGACAAGTCTTTCGCTCTATATACGTATTTTTGCAGTCAAACAACTTTGAGAATAATTGCTTTGGAACGTGTGGTCAAAAACACCAGCTGAGTTGGTTGGTTTATATCTGAGAAGGTGCAGAATCCTGAAATCATGCTTCCACAGAGTACTTGTTATAAATCATCAGGAGGAGAATCTGTATCAAAATCTAAATATAAAATCTAAGATTCTCCAAAAACATTTAAGTAAAGCAACTCTTCAGACTGTACTTGTACTTATTTTTTGTGCTTAATTATACTAGATTATCTCAATTGAATTCCAAATAGTATATATTTTCTCAAAATAAAATAAAGTCCTAGACAACAACAGCCAGTAAGAAGCACAACAATATTTTTCTTGCTATTTTAATACAGACACATTTTTAATGTATTTTTCAACACTGTTCTCTAAAAAGGGAGACGATGCATCCACGTGCAAGCCACACCACCTACATGATAGCTTTAGATAGAAACTGCAAAGGCTTAGTCAGAAAATTCTGTTTTCAATTTTTGGTTGATACTTTGCCATCATTTATCCATTTCTTTTTTTCATTGCGTTTTCCCCTTTGAACATCTACTGCCAGATATATTCATGAGTACAAAACCTCAGCTCTCTCTTTGTCTCTGCCTTTTTGAAGCTGGCACTGCACTCTGTATCAGAATAAAAACTCTCTCTGGTCACAGTTCTTATACATATTAATGTTTAGCAGTGGGATGTTAAGCTAACGCATTGTTGTAATTTCAGACAGTGTGATCAAGTAATGAGAAAGTATGATTAGTTCATTATTCAATTTAATCAAACCATTAAAGATTCATTACCTGGGCTGCATTAGTATGTGCGGGTTGTGAGGGTGTGTGTGCTGAAAGAGCCCCTACTTGCTAACACACACATAAAGATGCAGGCTCACAGGTCAGAGATAGCTATGAGACAGACTGAACATAAAATCTGATCAGGTTTCTTTTGATTTAATTCACAGCAGCTTCATCTCCCCAGTCGGTGGATGTACACACACACTTAAAGAGTGTGTTTGTTTATGGCACAAAACAAGGACCTAAACATTTTCTGTCCAAACGGGGACCTCTGCTGGTGACAGATGTTATTGCTGTTGGTCACTGATGTTTCTCCAGCACTACAAGTTTAAGCTTTGGATTTTCAGTTTGTTGATTATAAATCAAGTTAGACTGATTTTAAACCCTAATATGAATCATTAAAACTCTATTACTCAAATTACGCCATCCAATTCCAAGCAGTTTCTGGTCATTTGTTGCTCTTCTCACATTTTTACTTACTGTGGTCTTATTTTTCTCTGCAATATGAAGTCCAGCACCTCTATAGATTCAGAACAACCATGGCTATTGACTATTGTAACTCAATTATGTCTACATGCAGTGAAACAAAATTTACAAGCTGAAAGTCATTTGAAAAAGAAAAACAAACATACATTTTTTCTAAGTATTTATTAATATTTATAATATTAAGTAGGAGCAGGAGAAAAAATTGATTCACATAAGTATCAGAGGGACAAGAGTGTGGCTGTAGAGTGGAGCAGAAAGAGAGAGGAAAACAGAGACACGCACAGAGTGACAGAGAGAGAGTAAGAGTACTCACGATGCTGGGAGTACTTTGTCAAGTACTGGCTGACTCTGAATCTGAGGAATATTTACTCTCTGAGGATGACGGTCAGTCGTCCAGTGAGGACGAAACTGGCGGTGCGTGTGCATGCAGCGCAAGCGGGTCCACGCGCCATTACAGTCCCCAAGCAGCACATATCGAGGCCGATGGTTTGCCTCTCCGTGGCTGGCGACTGCCGGGGAGACAGGGACGTGGACTGGGATGCAGGGAAGCTCAAAATACCACGAAAAGTAGTGGTGTTAGCAGGAATGAGAAAGACCGTGGAGCTCTGGTCAGATGAGGGAGAAGCCGGGGGTAAAAAGCACAGTGAAGGCAACAGAGGCGTTCATGCATGGTCCGTAAATTACAGTGATGATGAAACTATGAAACTATAGCCTTTAAAAATCTTGATAGCAAAACTGAATATTTTCTTGAAAAAAACTCTGATGCTTAAAGGGTTAATAAGCAACTTTTATATACAATCCAGGCTTTTGAAGAGAGAGTATAAACAGCTGGTTAAAAAATATTGCTGAATAAATCCTAAAAACAAACCACATATGTGTATTTTTCCTGATATAGTCTGTAGGCATCATCATTGTTCATAGTTTTCGCTGGTGTTTAAAAAAGCTAACTAAAGATTGCAAAAATTGGCAATATTGTAGAATCGCAATTTAGATCGAATCAGCACCTAAACAATCGTAAAAAATCAAATCGGGAGAAAAGTGAATCGTCCCAGCCCTAATATTAAGAATATTTATATTATTAATATACAGTCTACACTGCAGAGGCAATCTGTAAAGCACTCATTCCTTTGTAAAAAAAAAAGTTTACTGGGAAAAATTTGCCCTGAAACACGTCTTCATACACTTTTCAAGACAACATTTCAAGATTGTTTCTCCTTTGTCAGTGTTTGAAATAATTTTTTATGACTTTAAAAAATCTGTTATTAAAAATCTGATCTAATCTAGGTTTTTGTCAGGTCATATAAATGTCATCTCCTCAGAAGGTGGATAAATACTCTATAAAGAGTATGAAAGCCTGAGGCAGAAAATTGACTTTTAAAGTTTTCTTACCAAATGGGGACCTCTACTGGTGACAGCCGTCGTTGCTGTTGGTCAAAGTGTGAACTGTTGCTTGGAGCATTAACAGTAACATGTGAGCCACAATGGCGGGGGCTTTTGCTCTTGTAGTTGTTCCTGATATTGAAACCTGCTTGATACAGTCAGACCTGTTGTTGCCTTTGTTTGTTCAAATCCATCACAGTCTCAGTCAGTATATACAGTATAAACCAATGAGCCTGTTTGCTAAAATAGAGAGTAACACTTTTACTGCTGTGGTCAGAAAGTACTAAGGTGTTGAGCTTCTTCTTGATCACACTGTGGACGTCATTTTTAACCCTTTTAAGATTCAAGATTTGAAGTGTTATTTGTCATTTGCACATTGAGAAACATGTTTCCCTGCACAATGAAATTCCTACTCTTCTGTCAACAACAAATGCCAGGTGAGAGGTATAAAAATAATAGATAAATAGATACTAAACAAAAAAGATACTAAATAATAGGAGTAAAAATAAAAAATAAAATAAGAAGAATCAAGTCCAGATATAAACAAGATGAAGATGGATTCAGACTTCTTAACTGATACATAGTTAAATCTATGTTTTATAAGCACGAAACACATTGCTTCTGCTGGTCATTTCAGGTGATCCAGCTCTGACATTTTTCGCTCTTTACCATATCTTTTTTCACTGCAGAACTTGTGGTTTGTGGCTGAAGGACCTGAGCACATCCTCAATCTTAACTCTTGGCTCACTGAGAAAAACAAGCTTCCTGTCATGACAATCTTTGACCAGAAATGTGTACCGCCATACAATGGACGATCAAACTGCAGCACAAAGCAGTTTAAGACACCAATAAAAAAAGATGAAAATAGGATTAGAGAAAATAAACATTCAGAGAATATTCATAAATGGAATGTCTGGAATGTTTTAGCCTCAGATTTGTCTTTATTAACATACTGTCTTTGTAAAACAAAGAATCACAGAGTGTAGAAAAAAAACATGCATCTTCTTGGTGTGCATTATAACTGCAAGCCTCAGTTATGTTTGGGTAGATACACCGTACATAACGTGTAAAAGACAAGGTGTGACCATCAACTGTCAAAGATTTCACAAAAGAATAAAAAGACAAAATTTCAAAACCTGATGGTGTCATTTGTCTTTGAAAGAGGATGGTGTCTCTTCCTCTGTCTATTTCCCCAAAGTTGTAGTTATAAATATTTTGTTAGTTGAGCAATACAGTGTTTTCCCAAACATGTTTGGACCAGAATTAGATTTCCCTTGAGCTAGTATGACTTAACACTGGAGTGTGAATTTAATCAATCATGGAAAGAGGTAGAGTCCGCTTGCTTAACTGAAAAACTGCAAATCAGAGACATTTTCAGCTCTTGCATCAGCTTGCTAGTTAACCACAGAACCTTAAAGGGATACTGCAACATTTTTTTCTTTTCATGTCTTCCCTCACTCCTCAGTCATGACAACCAGAACGACAGCATTCTTTTGACTGTGTGCAGTAACAAGTAGGAGATGGGCAGAATTCGCCCACCGCTAATTAGCTTAGCTCAAACACTGGGAGTCAATGGGCAGTGTTAGCTTACCTCTGTCAACAGTTTTCAGATAAACTCTTCAGCAACTAAATGGAGTTCAGAGAGACTAATATTAGCACTGTATGTAATTTTGGAAAGAAATAAACATAAAATTAAACTCTGAAGACATCATCCTTGTCCTCTACCAATTTTCTTCGGCTCATCAACAGATGTTTTGTTTTGTTGACTTACTTAGAAGCATGGGTAGTTTATGCATGCACCCTCTGGTTTAGTTTTTTATGTACATCTTTTGGCATAAAGTGCTCATCTTAGTCTCTCTAAAATCTAGCAAGAGCTGCAGAAGAGTTTATCTGATGAAGGTAGGCAGAGGCAGGCTAATGCTACCCATTGACTCCCAGTGTTTGAGCTAAGCTAGTTAGCACTGGGCAAGCCCTGCCCGTCTCCTCTCCTCTCCTCATCATGGACTCAGGAGAAAGGCAAGACACGAAAACAAAAAAAAATGTTGGAATATCCCTTTAACAATGTAAGATTCACAGAAAACTACGAACAATTCATGAGATTCTAAATTGTTTCAGAATCATTTTTCTTTAAAGTTGACGTGCATTTGAGTGAATCCAAGCTTGTTGTCAGGGTCCATGCAATCAAGTTTACAATTTTTGGTCATAAGATTTGTCAGCCTAAATACATATACATACATATATATATATATATATATATGTATATATATATATATATATATATATGTATATATATATATATATATATGTGTGTGTGTGTGTGTGTGTGTGTTTATCAGACTTTATCAGAATTTATCAGACCACCAACCGATGGAAGTTTTATTCACAGCTGTCCTAAATTTACAATGGTGGTAGTTACCAAAATTCTTCTATATGTTTCTGTATTAGTTAATACTCCAGTATGTAGAAGCTCTTTAACCCAATGATATTTTAACTACAAAATATAATCACTATTGTTATTCGTGAAATTAGAAGTATTAGAAGTTTACTGCCTTACAATAACACAGAAAAAAAGATCTCTGTTTTGATGGGCTTACTGCTACACAAATGTAACAAATCAATGCTAATGCATATTGCTGAGGCTGGCTGTCCACAATTTGGACCCCTGGTGCTTTGCACTGTAGGTAACAGTATGCAAGGTAGACTGTTCTAATGCATGCCGCTCTTTCCTGTAGTATGATGGGTATTTCAGGCATACTGCCGAAGTCTCAAATGTTTGCATACTACGTACAACATGCTACATTTTAGAAGAATCAGTACTTAATACAATGGCAGGAAACTCTGTGCTTGGATATGGAAGTCAAAGTGGAAGTGCAGAAAGCTTCAGTTCCCGAAGGCTTGGAAGTAAAACCTTCTGCGGCCTGAAAAAACATCTTTACAGCCTGGTAAAAATGTTGTTGTTCTTAAACTATATAGCATCTGGTGTTTTCACATCACTATTTTTATACTGAGGTTTTCTGGCTTTGGAAATAGAGACATGATTGACAAGTGTTAATTTTGACAGCACATTTTGATTTAGTTCTTGTTAAAGGCTCTTGCCTAGAATATCTTTTAACTTAAGTCATAATTAAATCATCTCAATTGCTTAAATTTTAGTCAAACTGCATTTTTGTCGATGAAATCTACTGTAAGTCCAAAAGCAGCATCCAAGTAGCTCCTCTCTGCTTGTTTTTTATGTGAAAGTGAAGAAGCTGCCCGAGTTAAAAATGATCTTAGCGAATGCAACAAGTACTATTTAAATACGTGTTGCATTATTTTCTGCTGTGATGTTGGACATTTTAACAGTGAGCCTAAATATTATGCTTTTATTAAAACTAAAAGAGCAAAGATTATATATAAAGCAATGTTAACCCTGACAGCACTTCTTCATTTAGTTTTAGTTATAGTCTTTTTTTGAGCATATCATTAGTTTCGGTCATAATGTAGTCATCAAAATTGTTTTTAATTTTAGTCTAGTTTTAGTTGATGAAATTTCACAACATTTTAGTTGACAAAATCAACTGTAATTTCGTGGACTAAAATATGAAATGGTAAGCGAAAAGCATTCGTATCTTTCCTGGAATTCTTAAGTCATGTTTTACACTAAGATAAAATGAAACAACTTAAAACCCTCTATTGAGTCCTGGTAGTTTGAATGTATAAAAGGACAGTAATAAAAGTTACTTTTGTGTAAATTCAGTCACCTTTATTTAGGCTACCTGGCAGAGCATCTCTGGCCTTGCAGAGCAGACAGACCTGCCTGATTCTGAAATCCTGCGGGTCCGTCTTGCTAGCCTCCATTGTCCGATGAAGTCACGCCAAATTCTTAACGGCCCAATCAGGGAAGAGAGGCAGAAGCTGCAGAATGCAGACGTGACAGCAATCAGAAGTTGAGAACCGGAAGTTAAGAACAGACATGCCCATTAGCCTATTGTCCTCATGGCTAGTCAGTGAAACTTGGTGAAATCTGCTCTCCTCAGAAGTTTACTTGTAGGGATTGTCTTTGACGAGGTTCATGTCACATTCAAGTGTTAAATGAATCATCTGTGCGGTACAATTTAGTATAAGACGATAGTATAAGGCAGTTAGCTGTTAGCAGCTAAGTTAGCGGCTAACAGTCATTAACTGTTGTCATCTGTTAGCAGCTAAGTTAGCCACCATGGCTAACGTCCATGAACTGCTGTTAACTGCTTTTAGCCATTAGCCGCTACATTAGCTGCTATGTATGCTACATTATAGGAGGCAACCTTGCTTGATGTGGACTGGTCTGTGGTGAATGTGACGAGCCAAACGATTGTCCAATCACAAGCTTGTGTTTTATTTTTTTTAACGTTCTGCCCCTGATAACAAATTTAAAGAGCTCCTACCCAGATGGACGAGTGAAATATTTCTGTGGCAGATATATGAAGCTGTCCATCTGGCTTGTCAGGTTAGAGCATCTCAGTCACAATACAGAACTGACAACAAACAGTGAACCTTCTCTACATGAATATATCAATTCATAAAGAGAGCAGCTCTGATTGGACCACTCCACAACTTGTCCCACGACAACCAAGCTAAGGCAGCTGTGCTTGGATGTCCTTCTGAACTCATCAAACCTTTACACAACCAAAGTAGCTGTGATTGGATATATTCCTAACTTGTCTCTACTTTCTACATGACCAAATTAGGTCTGACTGGTTACAGTCTCCGTCAAACATTTTCTTCTTGTTTTTATCTGTTGACGACAATGTCAGTCAAATTCATTTTAGTTATTGTCCATGTGCACTTGTTTTACTAGTTACTGTTTCATTTTCATCAGTGGAAAAAAAGTTTGTTGATGAAAACCATAACGAAAAACAATACCAACACTGGGCTGAACGTCCACACTGAGTCACTAGCATAACACGGCCTGTGAGCAGATGGAACCAAAGTGTGGTTGAGATGATGTGCAGTATGGTTCATTACAAGAATCCAGAACGTTCTGAAGACTCATGATAACCACACAGCTGAAGTCACAAAGCTTCACCCTTTTCTTTTACAGTTTGTGGTACTGCATGAACATTACATGTGGTTTCTAAAATGGCCGTTCTCTCATGCAGGCGATACAGTCTTCACAAGACTCACACAGGAAATGAGTAAAACAACTGCCTGTGCCTATTTGCTGAATACTTCAAAATATACATATGAGCAAATAATTTAACATCTTAGACAACTCCCGAGCTCCCCGTTCATGCCTTAAGAAGCAATAACTAAGAATTGAAGCACATTTCAGACACTTTGTTTGAACATGAAACATTTGTTGATAGCTGAAAGGGTACTACGCTGCTATTTTAAGTAAATGAGGCTGTCATTACAAGAACTGCCCTTCCTATTTCAGCGTCTCTCACTTCCTTTCTTATGTGAGAAAAGAAGCTTTGTTTACACCGCATATCACACTTGTACTCTGTCAGAGTATCCTCCTGCTGAACTGAGGAACTGATCTACAAGACAAACTGAAAATCTCTAGCCCGCTCTTCTTCATGTAAAAGTAAGTAGAACTAGGACTTCTCATTTTATTCTTTTCTTCGGCTTAAGTCTTAAGAACATTTTAAAGATAAAGCCATGTTGGTCGACACAGTAATGCAATATGCTTTTTCAGCAGTACATAAAAAATCAGATTATCATATTCCATATTAATAACCTTTCAATTTAACACATGCACACCAGGGCTTTTCAAAGCGTGGAAGAGTGGGTTTCCACTGTGAAAACTAAATCTGATTCACCCTCGCACACAAGCCGACACACTTTCATAAAAGTTTAAACATGGATGTAATTGTAAACAAAAAAAATAGACAACGCTGTTAAAATACATATCTCTTATCTTCAGGCTTTTTGGAATTTGTTTTTGGAAACAATTTTTTCTCATATTTTGCTTACTCACATTGCTGTCATTTTGACCACAAAAAGGCAAATACTGTATTAATATTTTCCATTTATTTAAAACATGAATGAATGAATGAATGCTTTATTTCGAACATAGTAATAAAATAGTCGAAGAGAAAAAAAGAGAAGAACATCAACAGGAAAAAGAACAAGTGAAAACACAGAAATAAATAATAATAATAAAAAAAAACAAGACAACAGCAACAACAAAAAAAAAATGACCCCCCCAAAACAGTTGAAACAATATTGACATGTTCGAAAGGGAGTAGGAAGGGCCATCAGCTTATTTCATCCTACCCCTTCTCCTCTGTGTCTTGAAATAAAGGTTTTAGAAACTTTTAACTTTTTCAACATTTAAAATAAAAAACAGCAAAAAAAGGATTTTTTTTCATACTTTCAAATTATATTAAATGTCATAAAGCCTGCATCTCTCAGCAAATTACAGACTGATGACACTCTTTTTTTTTTCAAGCCCAATTCATCGGAAATAAAAAAACTTGAATAGCAGTGGTCGTTGGCTTTCTTCCGCTTTTTCAGGCATTACCAAACACTTTCCTTTAAAAAAAATGGTGACACATGCCTGATGAAAAAAATCAAATATTTTCTAAGGATGCATAAATTCATCAAACAATATTGATATCAGCAGATAATTTCCCAAAAAGGTGATTGTTGGTATCAGCAGTTATATTTGTTGCAGACATTTTTCTGTAATTAGGCAAATTGTACAGTTTATCATAGTGGTTTAGCTCATAAACATTTAATGCGTACTTATTACAAATATAATTTAGCATAATTTATCAAAATTTGGAAATATACAGTGTTGTGCATCCCTAATATTAGCACTATGAATAACAGAATATGGCTGAGGCCCAGCTCACACTTAAAGCCACTGGTGTAAACTTTTATATGTGGTTTCTTTATGAGGTTAACAAATAATTTGAGGAACAATATTTAAGTCATGATCATGATTATGGAAATGACAGAGCAAAAATTTACACTCACTCTGTCATGTGCGGCAGTTGCACTTCTCCCTCCCCCCCTCACAGCGCTGCTCATCCACCTCACAGATTTGAGCCTCAACATGTCAAATAAACTTGCTCAAATTATTCTGAAAAAGTGAATAAAGTAATTAAATGTTTTAGTCATGGATGAGACGTGAATGTGGTTTGTGAGTAAAAAAAAACAACAAAAAAAAAGTGAGTACACTTTGAGATTAAACATTGCAGAGCTGAATGAAAGTCTGTTCCCTTAGTAAAAAGCATTTTACTTGAACTTCTTTTTATGAAGTAAACCTGAGTATAAATATACCGTAAGCACAGCAGGTGTATTACAGACCATGTACTTGGAGTGCACTAGTAAGTATACTAATTTAATACTTTTTCATTTTAAACATTTTAAAGTTAAGTTTTAAAAATACACACGTTATAAGCTCATTTTTTAAATTTTACATCAGCACACTTTCAATTTTATAACAAGTACACTTATCTGTATATACTAGTAGTGTTCTAGGTATATGCTTGTAGTCCAATATTAAGTTCACTGAGGTAAACCTAAGTATACCACAAGTAAACTCTTCAAAATACTGCCATTGTACTAGTTATGAACTTCTAGTCTACATTTTAATTTACTGACATATACTTAAGGGAAACTTTCATGAACTAAAAAAATAATCTGTTTTTAATTCTTTTACTTTCTGTTATAATGTAAGTATATTTTTAACTTCTGCTTTTTTGTAATTTCCCTCTTAGCAAGATGACACAAAAAAGTTCTGCATCAGTAATTATGACGGACTAAAGAAGAGATACAAAACAGTGCTGTATGCTTGAAAGATTGTATATTTTGTTTAATATTTGGTTATTTTAAACAAACATGTTCATATCACATTGCTGCTGTTTATCGATGTTGTGTTTCATACTCAACAAAAATATAAATGCAACACTTTTGTTTTTGCTCCCATTTTTCATGAGATGGACTTATCTAAAATTCATTCCAGATACACAATATTACCATTTCTTTCAAATGTTGTTCACAAATCTGTCTAAGGCTACGTTTACACATACACGGGTATTTTTAAAAACGGAGACATTTCCCTACGTTTGTGCCTTTCATTTACACGCAAACGGCGAATTCGCCTCGGAAAACGAATCTTTCTAAAAACTCCGGCCAAAGTGGAGATTTCGGAAAACTCCGTTTTTGCGTATTCATGTAAACTGAGAAAAACGGAGAAATACAGGCTGAATCTCAATCTCCTCCCTGAACCCTGAGCCCTCTAGCCCTAGACATTATATACGTAGACGCCTCATTACGTGCTGGACCCATGGATGTATTATTTTTTCTCATAATACATCCATGGCTGGACCGCATCGGGCGTAGCCGCCATATTGGAGGGGTCTCTTCACTCTGGTCTAGCACCAGAAACAAGTGGAGTGAACGCATTTATGCTCGCGTTTTGTGCAGCGTCCAAAACAGCTGAATAAAAACGTATATAAGGTTTAATACGCATGTCAACATGATTTATATAAGATGTCTGGTTTGTGTGTGCGAGCGCACGTACATGTGCCTGAAATAGTTGCATTGAATATTCTTACAGCACACAAAAACAAAAATACGAAAATAATAATAATTATACTGTTGTTGTTACTACTATTACCATTACTATATTGCCTTTATTACTTAATCATCAGACTTACTCATTTATTTTCTTGATCCCCTTCTTATTATTGTATATATGTATGTATATATATAAACATATTTTTATATATATAAACATATATATGTATATATATAAACATGTATATATATATATATATATATATATATACATATATATATATATATATATATATATATACATATATATGTATATATATAAATTGTAATTATTATTATTATTTTCATATTTTTGTTTTTGTGTGCTGTGAGAATATTCAATGCAACTATTTCAGGCACATGTACGTGCGCTCGCACACACAAACCAGACTTCTTATATAAATCACGTTGACATGTGTATTAAACTTTAAATATGTTTATACTCAGCTGTGTTGGAATTAAACTAAAAAAAGTCATCTGCTTTCAATATTGCGCCGTTTACTGTCACTTCAGGCTGCACAAAATACGAGCATAAATGCGTTCACTCGACATGTTTCTGGTGCTAGACCGGAGTGAAGAGACCCCTCCAATATGGCGGCGACGACCGATGCGTCTACGTATATATGTCTATGGTGGTCGTTGATATGAGGCTTCTGATTGGCTTGCATGGCTTTCTCCTTCTTCCTACACTGCCACCCATAGGCTTGGCGTAGTTATGACGGCGCTCGACGGCGTATTTATGCGGGTTGATGTAAATGGAAACTTTTTGAAAACGATGCCGTGTGCACGATGTTATTTTGGAAAACGGAGGGAGGGAATATTCGTTTCTCAAAATACCCGACTACGTGTAAACGTAGCCTAAATGTTTGATAGTGAGCACTTCTGCTTTGCTGAGATAATCCATCCCACCTCACAGGTGTGCCACATCAAGATGCTCATCAGACACCATGATTAGTGCACAGGTGTGCCTTAGACTGTCCACAATAAAAGGCCACTCTGAAATGTGCATTTTTTTTGCTTTATTGGGGGTCTGGGGACTCAGAACCAGTCAGTATCTGGTGTGACCACCATTTGCCTCATGCAGTGCAACACATCTTCTTCGCATAGAGTTTATCAGATTGTCAATTGTGGCCTGTGGAATGTTGGTCCACTCCTCTTCAATGGCTGTGCGAAGTTGCTGGATATTAGTGGGAACTGGTACACGCTGTCGTATACGCTGGTCAAGCACATCCCAAACATGCTCAATGGGTGACTCATGCAGTTGAGCTTCCCTGAGACGGTTTCTGACAGTTTGTGCAGAAATTCTTTGGTTATGCAAACCAATTGTTTCAGCAGCTGTCTGAGTGGCTGGTCTCAGACGATCTTGGAGGTGAACCTGCTGGATGTGGAGGTCCTGGGCTGGTGTGGTTACACGTGGTCTGCGGTTGTGAGGCCAGTTGGATGTACTGCCATATTCTCTGAAACGCCTTTGGAGACGGCTTATGGTGGAGAAATGAACATTCAATGCACGAGCAACTGATCTGGTTGACATTAATGTTGTCAGCATGCCAATTGCACGCTCCCTCAATGCTTGCGACATCTGTGGCATTTTGCTGTGAGACAAAACTGCACATTTCAGAGTGGCCTTTTATTGTGGACAGTCTAAGGTACACCTGTGCACTAATCATGGTGTCTGATGAGCATCTTGATGTGGCACACCTGTGAGGTGGGATGGATTATCTCAGCAAAGCAGAAGTGCTCACTATCACACATTTAGACAGATTTGTGAACAACATTTGGAAGAAATGGTAATATTGTTTATCTGGAATGAATTTTAGATCTTTAAGTCCATCTCATGAAAAATGGGAGCAAAAACAAAAGTGTTGCGTTTATATTTTTGTTGAGTGTAGTTGAGGTACTTACTAAATAAGACTGTCCTATATGTTATGTATGTAAAAAGTACTTTCATAAATGAGGTTAAAAAACAAACTGTTAATGCCATCTGGCCTGATATGATTAAAACAAAATGTGTCCTTTTGAAACAGATGATACTGTGTATATAACACCATTGCCAAACCCTTAAGAAAGGGACAAGAACTTAATCAATAAAGTCAAGTCAAATGTTCCTCTGTTTATATTTTAAGGTAAATAAGGAAAATTAGATTGAGCACTCATACAGTGTACTGTAAACTTTGGAACTCCAGCACCATATGATCTTGAATATATAAGATAAGCAGAGGTAATACCTCAAAGCAAATGTGGGTAGTAATACCATTTTTGTTCTGCTAAATTAAATGTAAGCACAATGAGATATATATATATATATATATATGTGTGTGTATATATATATATATATATATATATGTGTGTGTATGTATATATATATATATATATATATATGTGTGTGTATATATATATATATATATATATATATATATATATATATATATATATATATATATATATATATATCTATATATATATATATATATATATATATAGAGAGAGAGAGAGAGAGAGAGAGAGATCTATAGATCCTTTTAGATCCTTTTAAAATTAAAATCTGTTTTCTTTTAAAACACAATGCAGGTGATCTTAAAATGGAATTAAATGAGGATTTGTGTGTGTGTGTTTTATTATTTTTTATTTATTGTGCTGGTACACCTTAAAAAAAAATTTAGGTGTACCATTGCAGCCAATGCAAAAAAAAAAAGTTAGTCTGGAGCCCTGTATTCCCATCCTTACTTAAAATTGCATTGTAATGAAATAACTTTTTATTGTAATTTCAGGACCATCATCTGAACATTCATTCACCAAGTGGACTGACCCTGCTGTTGAGCTCTTTTGGCTAAAATGGGTCATGGACTGAAAGAAGACAGAACCATAACAACAGGAGGCTCGACATTTTTGACACTTCCTATTATGTTCTACTTCCTCTTTTTCATTGGCAGCGCTGTCCCAGTTGCGGGGTTCACACTGAGAGATCAGTGTAGGATGAGTGACACTAACGTCATATGTAGGCCTATAAGGGGGGCACTCAAAGCTGTTCCTCAAGGAATTCCCCAAACCGCACGGACAGTTGACCTGTCGTCTAACAAAATCT
This sequence comes from Scarus forsteni, assembly GCA_036419115.1. Taxonomy (NCBI): domain Eukaryota; kingdom Metazoa; phylum Chordata; class Actinopteri; order Labriformes; family Labridae; genus Scarus; species Scarus forsteni. The sequence continues at coordinate 4,515,598 of JAZDUH010000007.1, read as the reverse complement.
CAAAAATAAAAGCTACTGATTTCAAAAATCTGTCTCTTGTGACACAGTTGGACCTGAAGCGGAACCAAATCACAGCAATAGATGCAAGAGCCTTCGCTGACCTGGTTTCTCTAACAAAGTTACTCCTCAACAACAACAGACTCGTGAAACTTGATGATGACCTTTTCAGTGGTTTGAGAAATCTCACAGAGCTCAGAATTACAAGTAATCGAATCAAAGCATTGGCACCCACCTGCTTCAAGTCCCTCACGAGCTTGAATTTTTTGGACATCTCCCATAATAAACTACACAGTGCTACAAGGCTTAGCTCTGTTCTACAGCAACTACCAAATCTTCAAACTTTAGTCATCACAAACAATGACTTAACTCACTTTCAATCATGGGAACTGACCAACAGCTCACTAAAGCTTGCCAGCCTTGATGTGTCCCAAAATCGAATAGCAGTGTTTCGGATCACTGCAGATATATTCCCAAACCTCACCTGGCTGAACATTGGTTCAACTATCAAGCAAAAGATAATATGGGACATCCAAAACAAGACCTTCCTTCAACGGGTGTCCACACTTGATGTAAGTGGGCTTCAACTGAAAAATGGCGACTGGAGGGCTCTCCTTGCCAGCTTCAACTCCTCCCTGACGACTCTGAGGATGAATCAAATGAGATGGAACTTGACAGAGCTCATCAGCATTTCCTGTACCATTCCGACCTTGACTTCACTCCAGCTTCGGCAAAATAAACTAATTTTTATCCATTCGAACCTGTTCAATCTCTGTGGTAATGTCACGGGAATAGATCTATCCAATAACAGGATCAGAGACGTCGAAGACGGCAGCTTTTTGTCTCTGAAAGGTTTAAAGATCTTGAGTCTGAGTCGTAATATACTTCCATCAGTTCCAGCTGCCATAAGGAATCTACCAACTCTTCAAGAGCTTGATCTGAGCAGTAATAACATCAGCAAACTTGGATGCCACGATTTCGCCAATTTGACAAGGCTGAAACAGCTAAGCCTTTATCTCAACTCTATCCCCACTTTAAACGAGTGTGCTTTTAAGGATTTAATAAGACTTCAAGTTTTAAAGCTACAAAACAGCAAGATCATCAAATTAAACGGGGCATTCAAGAGACACCTGCCATATTTGAAACAACTGCGCTTGAATGGGAATAAACTAACCGTTATCAAACAAGGGGAACTCAAGGGTTTACAGTCCTTACAAAACTTGTCTTTACATGAAAATCAAATAGAAGTTCTAGAAAATGGCTGTTTCACTGGACTGGGCAATCTCACTGATTTACAGCTTCAATCCAATAATATTCAGACTGAGAAATTCAATCAGGGTTGCTTCATCGGTCTGATGAATTTAAGAAGACTGGACCTGAGTGACAATCACATCGCGTATAAATCATTTTCTGCCTTAGAGCATCCGCCATTTTCTCAGCTCCCTCTTCTGGAAAGGCTGGACTTTCTTAGTCAACACCACAGAGGGAAGTCCTGGCTGCCCTGTAACTTACTGCAAGGTCTGGGGAATCTTTTAATTTTCTATGCAAGAAATACTCAACTTGTAAGCCTCCACAAGGATACTTTTAAATACACACCTAAACTGAAGACACTTGAACTCAGCTCTAATTACCTTGGAACTCTTTCAGCAGATTTGTTTCACCCAATCCAGAATCTTAAAAGCCTCTACATTTCCAGAATAGGTCTTCAATCTCTAGATTTCTTCATAGATGCCAATCTCAATAAGCTAGAGTTCCTTCAGGCAAGAATGAATACATACCCAGTGATGAGAAAGGAAGAAATTGATGCCTTACCAGCTCTCGTTTACATTGATCTCTACGGTCATACTTTTAAGTGTGATTGTGACAATGCCTGGGTTGTAAACTGGGCTATAAAAGACAACAAAACTCAAGTTTTTGACGCCTATAACTTTGAATGCAACTATCCTCTCAGCCTTAAAGGTACAAAACTGTTGGACATGGACATCAAGTCGTGTGCAGTGAACACTGAGTTCATCTGCTTCATCACCACCACCAGCGCAACGCTTCTGTTCATGATGGGGTCTTTCATCTATCATTTCCTGAGATTGCAGCTTGTGTATGCCTACTACCTTTTCATGGCTTATCTCTTTGACTCAAAGCGTAAAAGCAACCAAACCCAAGACGAGTATGATGCCTTCATCTCCTACAATGCCGATGATGAGCCGTGGGTCATCAGGGAGCTGCTGCCGAAGTTGGAGGGAGAACAGGGTTGGAAGCTGTGTCTGCACCACAGAGACTTTGAGCCAGGTAAGATAAATGGCACAAAGAAAATTTGAAAATGGCTGCAGGTGGCTAGTGGCTTTTCTTTTCAGTGTTGTCAGTCCTAAGTCTATTAGTATTATTATTGTCTTTTTATACTTGTTCTCCTGTTTTCTGCCTTCATCCCCTTTTTATTGTCTTTTCTTTTTCTTACTGATTTTATGCTTTTAGCTTTTATTTTCAAGTGCCTTGGGCCTCTAGCAACCCCACTTCAAAAATAACAAACCAACCCGTTAAGCATTTAAAGAGCTAATACTCCAGTACTACAGCAACTTTCTAGCCTGACATGCCAGATGGACAGTTCCATATTGGAAATATGAAGAATCCATCTGCTCTGCAGGGCTAGCAACTTTCACCTGTTCTGGTGATTGTGGTGTTAGTTTAGTACTGCCTTGTTTACATCCCATAGTCTGCAAATAGAATGACAAACTGTGCAGAGCCATATAATTTAAAGCTGTATATAATGCCTAAGTCACACAATTCCATTTCTCATAGCGACTGTGCACGACTGTACACGATTGAGGAGGCTGGTGTGATCGCTATGATACGGGATTAAATTACTGTCTCACCCCTGGAGACACCCCGTAAATACACCGTCAGTGGCGCTGCTACAGCGCTTCAGGGGGCGTTTGTCCCGCTCCAGTTAGGTTAATACAGCGATATGAGGAGGATTCCATCCCGCTGGCAGGACGTCAGCCCCGCTCGAGCTCAGTTCCGTCACGTAAGCCCCGACTGAGCCCCGTCGCTTGCACCGTCTTGAACGGGACACAGTCGGGGCTCAAGCGGATACATCCTTGTCAGTCGTCCTCATAAAGCTTTCAGGATTGAGCCACGATTGGGCCACGATCAGCTCGACTGAGCTCCGTACATGCCCCGCTAATACCGCTCGCCTTAGGACTGCATTAGGCTTCCATCCCGCTATACCGAGAGCGGCGATTCTCCACGACAGTTTTGAACAGTTCAAAACTGTCGTGGAGCTTCTACGTTCCCCTCCGTTCATCCACGACTATACAACGCTGATCCAGACCAAGTAGCGCATGCACCCTGACCAAAGCACGCTTTATCAGGATTATGACAGTCGTGCACAATCGCCATGAGAAACGGGAATGTGTAACTGGGGCTTAACACTGTTTGCAAATAGTGATTTCAGCAGGAAAGAGAAGTGCGTTTTTTAAGTCACATGAACATGTTTCAGTGCAATTTGAGCTCAATCTCAGCCAAAGTTCAAGTAATTTGGTATCAAGTATTTTACAGATCAGATCATTTTGTGCAATGTCATTACTACGCATTGATCTATTCACAACTGTGCAAGCTTTCACCCACTACCCTAAACCTTCAAACATACAATCTTTGCAAATTTATTACACGAGCTGTCAAAAAGAGGAAACAAATACATTTTAAAAGTCTTTCAGAAACTTGTTTAAAAGTGAGAATGTTCCTGTTATTGGATAAACATTTCAAACAGGAATGACGGATTTTAAATTAAATTCACCTCTTTACACCCATATATGAGTAGACTCAATGGGCTTCACTGAGAAATCAAAAATTAACAAAGTATAATGTTCAACCACTAAAAACTATATTTTCAATTCAGGTATGCAAGTAAATTATAATTTGAAATCTTAATAACGAAACTATAAGGTGTTTTACAGCTGTTTCTTGGTTCCTTTTTGTCAAATAATGAATTTAGATATTCTTGGATTATATTTTAGCATTGAAAATATTACTGTTAGGGTTTACATACTGGTGCATTAACCATCACAGAAATAATAAAAATGATTTTGGTAATTATCAATGCTGTTAATTTGGAGCAGCTGGGGTTTCAACCTTGCACTGGGTGTTGGTCTAATTAATGTTTAAAACCCTGTATGCATTAAATAAAAACTTGTCTTGCGTTTGCAAACCAACCAATGCCCTATAAAAAACAAGTCTCATTTACTGTCCCAGGGGTTTTAGTACGTCGAGAGTTTTTCCTGAATCATTAAACAGAAAAGTGTCCAAAAGGTTTTTAAGCTGGCCAGATGGATGTTTTCTTCATGTTGTGACTTCATCCTTACTCCACAAGGTGTCGCTATTGTACTTTACACATCAGACAAGCTCAAGAGCAGAATCGAAAGTTACTGTGACTGTGGCATTTGTTTTTTTGTTTGTCCTCAGGTAGACCCATCATGGAAAACATCACAGATGCTATCTATGGAAGCAGGAAGACAATCTGTGTGATCAGCCAGAAATATCTGGAGAGCGAGTGGTGCTCCAGAGAAATCACACTGGCTAGGTAACCCATCAGCAGAGGCCTGTTATCTTTTGGTGATCACAACTTTGCAGCTGTGTATAGCTTCTCACTAATTTCCAGTAAGGCATGTCACAAGCTTATATTAGGAGAGATAGACTGGCAACCTGGGGTCCCCTGTGTACCACCCTCTCACTCATAATAGTCTTTTAGTTGATTTTTAAACATTTGTGTGCTGCAAAATCAACAAGAAAATGAGACAACAATTGCTAGAGAGGATTTAAAGTATCACTGTGATATACCACACAAGATCAAAAGCATTAATATTAAATAATAGAAAAACCTCTGCTAAATGCTATAAGATTTTGAAAACTGGGGTGCAGGTTTATCAGAGCGGGTTGCAAGTATGACATATTATATAAGAAAGTTTTTGCACCGAGTAAGTGTCCTGGGTTTGGATCCAAACACGTCTGAACTGAATTTGAATTTAATTAATTAATTTTTTTTAAATTTAATTTAATCAATTTTTTAACTGAATTAACTTTTTAAATTTACTTTTTATTTCATAGAAATAAAAAACAATAGCAAAATGCCATTCACATACATTAACCCTTTTACTCCCAGCTCATCTGTTTGGCAGAGGTCGTTACATTCAGGAATATTTTAAGTGTTAAATAAACTTTTCACATCATTGTTTGTCTCTGTCAGTATTTTATGATACAGAAAAAAAACTGCAAACAAACCAAAAGAACTGATGTTTTATTTGTGGGGTTTACAGGTTAAAAAAGCTGAAAGCTACTATTATTTTTTCCATCATTATTTTAAAAACTTAAAAAAAAATACAACTTACTGACATGATGGTGTATATGTACATATAAAGTCTGTTATTCATCAACAATATTTTTTTTCTCAACCTCAATATCATCTATTTTAACTTATTTTTGCTTTTTTACAGACATTTCTGCCTTTTCTAGTTGTTTTTGTCCCAAATATTTGTGCTTTTCTTTGTCACCACTGAATCAATTGTTGGTTTTTAAAACCTTTTAATCCCAAAACAAAGAAAATATCTGTTTTTTGGTTTCTTTGTGGTTTTCTTTGTTCCCTGAGGTGTTAATAGAACCAAATGATGATTTGATTTGTTCTGTTTTTCAACACATTAAATATCCCTGAATCTAAAGATGACCTCTGCCAAACAGTTGAGCTGGTAGTTAAAGGGTTAAAAAAGAAGTGAAGTAATTATACAGGCTCGAAAAGGAGTAGTAAGACGTGAAAACTTTTTGATTTCCTACCCCCATTACTGTTCCTCATTGGTTTTATAAAAACAAATTCTGCTATCCATGCAAATATATTATACACATGTACAATACAAAACATATAATCTTTATAACTATGTTTATCTACCTATACACAACAAGTATATATAATATGTAATGAATACACATGTTTACATACAAACATACATATATATACACATATGTATGCATGCTCATAAACAAACACTTGCCATGTGTCTTCCCCTTCACTGATTACCACCTTTCCCAGCCTATCCACTGTCTCTTCGCTATCAATCAAGGCCAAAAATGTCTCAAATAAATCCAAGAAAATAAATAAAATAAATTAATTGATTTTCCCTAAAGGTAAGACATCACAATTCTACACAAAATATTTTCAAATGACTCAGTTCATTGGTCCATGTAGGCCTGAATCAAGAAAAATCTGTCTGAAAATGGACGATGGTTCAGGCTACAAATTCAACATGTGCTTCAAATCCCAGCCAAGACATTTCTGACATTGTTCTGCAAGTCATCATTGGAAGCATAGAAACTGTCTTTCTGCACAGTGTTAACAAATCTTCTGAAAAGTTCCTTTCTCCGCATTCAGATTCAGCCTTTAAAGGAAATTGCAAATACTTAGAGATTCTCCTCCATATTTATTTATCATCTTCTCGGGACTTTGACACTTTACTCCTTCAAATCCAGACTGAAAACTCACCTTTTCAGAATTGCCTTTTTTGCTAATATTTGTTCTTTTGCGTCTTCAAATTAAATCATTATGTTGTGTTAAAACTGGATAATCTGTCCTTTTTATTATTGTGCTATTTTTAGAGCTATTGTGTTTGGAAGGCCCATAAATAAAATAAATTATTACCATGATCATCTTTACCTTGAGGAGTGAAGTGATAAAGTGTATTCAAACCTGTAAATACATTTTTTATGCTGAAATAAAATTTGAGCAGAAAATGTGTTTGGCTGTTTTGACCACACTAATCAAATTATTCTTATCTTAACGAGGAAATCCTCAGTAAAACAATGGTTTATCTTAAAAAGCAGTCTGAGCAGCCGTCACAAACGAAGCTCTTACTTCACACAAAGCGTGAGAAACTAAAACTGGGGCTGAGGCATGCTTCAGCTGAGGATTAACAAAAACAACAAAGCATTTGGCTCACTGAACATGCAGGTTGACTTTTGTTTTTCTTATGTTCAGTTTCCGACTGTTTGATGAGCAAAAGGACGTTCTGATCCTGGTGTTCCTGGAGGAGATTCCCACGGCTCAGCTGGCTCCTTACTACCGCATGAGGAAGGTGCTGAAGAGGCAGACCTATCTGAGCTGGCCAAAGGCCCAGGAGAACACTGATCTGTTCTGGGAGAAACTCCGCCAGGCTATGAAGACCAAGGAACACCACGGGGAGGACCGCTATCAACTCACTGTAGCAGACCACTGAGAAAAAGGAGAAAATAGAGTCTGTCTGCAGTTCCCCTTAAAATATAACAGGGACTAATCCGATCAAAACTTGACATATAAAAACAACCATTAACAGATGGACTCCTGACATTTTCTTGTTCATTCCAAGACAGAGTCTTCCTCTCATGTGTACCCTACAGTAGGAGATTCTGTTGGACATGAGTTCACAAATGGAAAAACATAAGACCAACTCGAACCAACCTTAAGTACAGCTCTTCAAGTTGCCTTGTAGGTAGTACAAAATCAACAATATGATGGAGGGAATTAAGGCTGTCACTTTTCCTAAAATCAAAGTGGAACAGTTTTCAGACATGCACCCAAATAATCGAAGATATTCGCTTATCCCCCCGTAGTGAGGGACAGAGACTCTATTATCTGCCCTTTCGGTAAAGGACCTGCCGAAAAGAACACGGTCACGCGGGGTTAAACTCTTGGCAAAGCGCTGTTGCACTCGGCCGTATAGCTTGGATGAAAAGCCGATAGCTGAGCCCGCAAATAAGTACAGGACGAGTGACTAAACTGCATTTCACATAACACACAGCCTTGTCTTTGATTTTAAATTTGCCATCAACGGTGTAGAACCAAAACTACTTCCACATAGCTCTCCTCAGATGATTCGGAGCTGTTAATGTCCGCTCGGAGCGGAAACTCTTTGTTTACTGAGGTCAAGAGAGCAGCGGATGTGTCTGAGGGTCAAGCTGAGCTCACAATCGATCGGCTATTCGAATATCGAATATAAAGTGACAGCCCTGGCGGGAATAATGATTTCACTCATATTTACAACATCCAAGACTAACGTTATTCAACATGTCAACAAATGACCAATCAGTGTAAACTACAGAGGGATGCAAGGCACGTAGTTGATGACGATATCATGTAGGTTTTCTGTATAGTTTGTCAGTCTGTTTGCAGTAATGACAGTGTCAAAAACATGCCTGGCCTCAAAAAAAAAAGGCGGCGCCTAAAAAAAGGTCATACGATTATATTTCATTTGACCACCTTTAGCTTTGAATACAGCACGTATTTGCTGTGGCACTGTTTCAATAAGCTTCTACAATGTCACAGATTTGTCCCAGTTCACAGCACTGCCCCCACAGGCTTGGACAGTAGGCACTAGGCATGATGGGTGCATCACTTCACCTGCCTCTCTTCTTACCCTGATGCTCCTATCACTCTGGAACAGGGCAATTCTGGACTCATCAGACCACATGACCTTCTTCCAGTTCTCCACAGTCCAATCTTTATGCTCCCGAGCAAACTGAAGCCTTTTTTCTGGTTAGCCTCACTGATTAGTGGTTTTCTTAAGGCTACACAGCTGTTCAGTCCCAATCCCATTGAGTTCCTTTCACATTGTGCGTGTGGAAATGCTTTAACTTTTACCATTACACACACTCCTGAGTTTAACTGTTGTTTTTCTTCAATTTGATTTGGCCAAATGTATAAGTGATTCGCCGATCACAACCATTCAGGATTTTTTTTCGACCACATTTATTCCTTGGAGACAATGGTTCCCCAACATATTTTTCAGTTTAAATGACGTGTTGGGCAGTTCTTAACCCAATTTTAATAGTTTCTTTAATCTCCTTAGATGTTTTCTCTACTTGATGCACGCCAATGATTGGACCCTTCTTAAAAAAACTAAAATCTTTTCCAGGTCCAAAGGATGTGTCTTTTGAAATAGCTATTTAAGAGATGACAAGCTACTTAGTGCATCAGCTGGTGTTAAATAACTTGTTGCCAGCTGGAAGATAATCACCCGTGCAGTAATTATCCAAAGGACGTTCATACCTATTTGCCAAGTTAAATCCAGGTGGCAACTTTTTCTTGTTGGCCAGGCAGTGTGTATAACCTTAGTCTGGACTTTCAGGTGTGAAAACACTCTAGGAGGACGTCCATATGATGACAAATTCAGGCTTATTCACACAAGTTTTTGATATTTTAGGCATTTCGTCTACACAGACAAGCGTTTTAAATAACGTAGAACACAAAATGCAAAGCATGTTTTATCAAAAATTTAATTAAATATTATACAATATTTATTACATATACAAACTTTTTGGTTTTAAAAACAATTGAGGAAAAACATTGTTCCTTAATACATTAAATAAAAGCATAAATATCCAAAATACAAGAAACATCAATATTTTTGTGAGCTTGTTCTCAAAGTCTTGTCGCTTTAACATACATTTTAACATGTATCAATAATACTACACTTCCCTGTTTATAAAACAGATCATATAAAAGAGGGAATGTTATAAAAAATCACATGATAGTCCCTATTGCAGCAATTAGGAAAGATTCAAATGGAGTATGAGTGAATGTTGTGTCAGACTGCATAGTTTGGGGCTTGTTGTCGTTGTTGCAGAAAGATTATGATGATTTAGCGTTGGTAGTGGTTCTTCATTTGGAGACTGGTTGAGTCGTCTTCTTCTTTTGGCTGAAAGAAAATACAAAAACAACATTAATTCTGGTAAATATGTCAATTATAGGGTCAGAATATCCCGAGAATGTTCATGTAACATGCCAGGAAGAGTTTAAACGTTAACTCACTCGACACACTTCATTAAATCCAGGGTACCGGAAGCTAATGGGTCGACACACAACCACCCCTTTCTGGTCCTAAATCTGTGGAATCAGGAAACAGTGATAAGGAAATATGATCGCCCTCCTGCAGAGACACTTTCCCTCCATGTGGTCTCATTCCAACACGTTGCCACGTGTGACTTCACCGCCCAGGTGTCTCTAACACACATTTACAAACCGCTCAAATGAGCTCCTCGACAAATTCCTGAAGCCTGTCATGTTTGTTTCTGGGTCAAAGTTTAACTAAGCTCGGAAGTCTTTCCGTATCAAAGGTGACTCGGCAGCAAATGCCATGCTGCTGAGTCATAAGTAACGTGTGAACGCTGAGAGGCACAGTTTCACTTTCCATCTTTACACTTAAACAATGACTATATAAACATTATCAGCAAACAGAAAAAATGATTTTTGTCTGAAAGGAAAACAAATGTGTGAATTTACTAATTTTTTTTATATTTATTACAAATCCTGTGTAAACATGTGTACACTGACAATAAATATCAAAATTGTAATATCTGAGGATACAATAATGAACCTTTTGATATTTGCTTGTACTGATATTTAACCATTAACTCTGTGCATTCCTCACAAAAACAAGCTCTTGTTTCTGAGCAGTAAGAGTAGCAGGAAAAGTCCTGCCAACAGATGAAACCAAAGAAAACCTTCTGTATGGCTGGATCGCCTCCAGTTTGAGTGGATTAGTTCCTTTCTTACACACGTTTCTTACAAAAAAGGCATTGTTTTTCAAAGTTTGGACTGCTACCAACATTCTGAAGGCCTGTATAACAGAGGCTGTATTGTTTAAAGACAAATGGTGACATGTTAAGCATTAAATTTCAAATTGTGAAACATCTACACTCGGGCTGGGATACATGAACAAGATGTGTTCTCACATTTCAAGCTGAATGGCAATACACATACAATGGCTGACAAAAACACCAAACTTATAATTACTTCTAGAATTTTTTTTTTTTAATAAAGCGTTATTGAGTCCTGCTTGATATAATATCAATAATAAATGAAATTATTGGGTAAATTTATTTATTATCAGCCAAACCTAATACCAACATTTCTATATACTGAGGTTTTCAAACGTTGCGGCAATCTTAACATTATGTGCTAGAGAATCTTTAGGATCACATTTTAGGTTAAAAAAAGTGAGAGAACTGTCTCTAACTTGCTGAAAACATTTGTTAATGTTTGGTAAAGTGGAAGAATCTGGTGAGGGGTTTTCCCTCTTCAGTTTGCAATTACAATACCAACAAATGGTTGATGGAGACTTCTATTTTGTTGCTTATGCATCAAAGGGGTATGAATGTCATTTTAATTTAACTATAAATAAAAATTCTCTCTAATTTAATAAAATTAAATAGATGATTCTTCATTTTGACAATTAAAAATGTATTACCTTGTGGTTAATAAGCATATTAGTATTACTGTTTAGTAATTCTTAATCTTATCCATCATTTAACTGAGCAGATCATGATGCAAATCTTTTCTAATGAACATTAACATAAAAATATAATTACAAATCAGTGCTGTCGTAAACTATGTCTTGGTTTATATACACGTTATTTATTTACCATAAAATACTCTTTTATATTTTGCTCATCCTAAATCTTAACTCAGATTTATATATTCACTTAAATGCAGAATAAAGCAGGAATTTTGTTGAGTTAATTTATTAATTATTCTGAAGTAGGGATGTGCAGCAGGTGGCTACATGGGGCTGTCCACCTCACATAATAAACCTCTCAGGTCACTTTAATTTAATCAAAAAAAAAAATAAACATGAGGAAAAACATGCAGAAATCTGCAATTAAGGATTCTGATGTCTCTTCCAAAACTATGTGCATATGTAAAAAAAAAAATTTGAATATGCTATGTTGATGTTTCTTCATTTCTGGTCATTTCCACTAGAAAAAAAATCGCTACATTTAAAAATTGAATATTTTTCAAATCTATTAAGGTAAATGTAATTGTAATAGAGTGGCTCCGGTAATACATTTATATTAGCAATTTTCATCTGCATTTGAAAAATGAAACATAACTTAATCACATTCTGTTCTAATTCACATCTAATTGCTTATCAACTTATTAAATAAAGGATTTTTCAAGTTTAGCATAAGTTAATTTAAATTTTTGTCCTTAATAGCCAAATAGTCTGACTAAAACAATTCACTCGCTCTTAATGAACGTTTCTGACAACTTCAATAGTTTGACCCTCGAGCAAAGACAGTTGAAATTACGTGGTCACCAAAGTTGCCCACCCCTGTTAAAAATGCTGCTGCCACTTTGCGTCAGAAGAGTTAAAATTCCTTCAAAGAACTCTGACTCACATGATGGAATTGATGTCGCAGGACCTGTTGATGGTCTGGATGGAGTAGTCGTGTATGTGGTCACAGTTGCGGTGCCTCTTTAAGAAAGTCTTTGAGTTTTTCAGACAGCATCCCGCTGTAAAGACACACAGATGTGAAGAGAAGATGAAGAAATGCAGCTACCGAACAATCTTATCTTCGTTCAGCTGAAACAATGAGGTGATCATGCTGCACTTTACTCTAAGAATCATGTGGAGGCCATTCACGTGCTGTGATTTTAAAGATTTACTACTGTCATGTTTAACAGTAAAAGCTTCTCCCTAAAAGCATCTTTGGAAATCAGAGGCAGCAGAAGGACTCACCTGCTTGCGTGCTGTCGATAAATGCAGAGAGGATGATGATGGAGCACAGGGCTGCCAGGAGAAGCGCTCTGCTGCTTGCCATTGTTCCGGATGTTGTTCTTGGCTTCTTGGCTCGGTCTGAGTCAAAGTGCGGCCGTGGAGTGGCGGCTGGAGTTCAGATGATTTGTCTCAGAGAGCTCCAGAGCTTTGAGTGAGAGTGTGAGTGACTCCACCGGAGCAGCTCCATTTATATCGTTCAGCCTGGGTTTTCCCCTGCTCAGCCGGATTGTGCAACGCCACGTTCAAAGAGTCGAGCGCGCAAGGTAATTGAAAGGTGCAACCAGGTGAGACGGAGAAGTGTGGGAAGATGAGTTGGGTCATTTCACAGGACAGGTATTTATTATATAAGACTTTCTAATGTGCTGATCTCTTTCAAAGATTTTTAACATGATTATCTCCAAAATAAAATATGTGGTATTTCCAGCAAACAGCACAGGTATATCAGTATACTGTGGACCAGCTAGACTCAAAATGTTTTATCCTGCATCAGCCTTCAACAGTAATGACATCATTTAACCTAAATTCAGACTTTTGGACCAGTGAAACCCAACTTTGCCCTTGAACTCCAAAACAAACTGTTCGGCAGAGGTCAATAAATCCAGGAATATTTAATGTGTTAAATGAACATTACAAATCATTATTTGTTTCTGTCAATGTTTTATGAAACAACTGCAAACAAACCAAAAGGACTGATATTTACCTCCGCCAGGAGGTTATGTTTGCGGGAGAGTCTGTCTGTCTGTCTGTCTGTCTGTCTGTCTGTGAACAAAATAACTCAAAAAGTAATGGATGGATTTTGATGAATTTTTCAGGAAATGTTCAGCATGGGAAAAGGAAGAAGTGATTCAATTTTGGTGTTGATCCGGATCACCGTCTGGATCCGCCAAGACAAAAAATATGATTTTCAAGAATAACTACTGAACTAAAATAGATCAATCAATCAATCAATCAACTTTATTTATAGAGCACTTTAAAATACAAACAGAGTTTGAGCCAAAGTGCTGTACAGTGGGGAAAACCTGAGAAGAGTCAAGAACAGAAAGAGTACACCAAATGATAAGACAAAAACATCATGATAAAATGAAGACAGATGTACGGAAGAGGATTAGGGCCACTGAGAAAAAAAATACTTCTCTAAAAAAAAAAAGTCAGAATTCTGACTTTTCTCGGAATTCTGACTTTCTGAGAAAAAAAGTCAGAATTCTGAGAAAAAAGTCAGAATTCTGACTTTTTTTCTTTGGAGAAATTTTTTTTTTTCTCAGTGGCCCTTATCCTCTGCCGTACAGACGAACAAAGTAGCACACAACTGTGTTAGGGCAGCACAAGCACATTACACAAAGACTTCCACAGCCATCATTAGATGGAGTCGTGGCTGGAAACCCAAACAACCACAGATGGCAGCATGAAGCCGCTGCAACAGCCATCGTCATACACTCAGACAGACAGACACAGATGCATACATACACACACAAGTTCTTCCACAAAAGAATATCACTAGAAAAGCACTCGGAGAGCGCAGACCTCCGCCAGCGCCACAGTTCTCTCCCATATTGTGATTGTCACCATAAATATTAGTCCTACCTTTATTTCATCTAAATATTTAGATTCATTGACCATGAAAACATACTATTAGCAATTGGATTCATCATGATATCTATTTTAGTTCAGTAGTTATTCACCAAAATCACATTTTTCGTCTTGGCAGATCCAGACGGTGATCTGGATCAACACCAAAATAGAATCACTTCTTCCTTTTCCCATGCTGAACATTTCCTGAAAATTTCATCCAAATCCATCTCTAACTTTTTGAGTTATTTTGTTCACAGACAGACAGACAGACTCTCCCGAAAACATAACCTCCTGGCGGAGGTAACAATGAAACCAATTGCTAAAGGTATGTTTTCATGGTCAAGAAATCTAAATATTTACATGGAATAAAGGTAGGACTAACATTTATGGTGAAAATCACAATATGGGAGAGGACTGTGGTGCTGGCGGAGGTCTGCGCTCTCCAAGTGCTTTTTTAGTTTGTTTTATGGGATTTAAAGGTATAAAAAGCTAAAAGCTACTATTATTTTATCAATCATTATTTTAAATACTTAACCATTTCCTGATATGTGTGTATTTAAAGTTTGTTCAACAAAAATATTTTTTGTCAAACTCAATATCATCTATTTTAAGTAATTTTTGCATTTTTTACATACTTTTCTGCCTTTTCTAATTGATTTGGCCCAAATATTTGTGGATTTTTGTGTCATCACACAATCAACTCTTGGCCTTTAAAACCTTTTAATCCCACACCATGAAAATATCTGTTTTTTGGTTTGTTGGTGGAATTAAACAAAGATTTGATTTGTTCTGAGTTTTAAAACATTAAATAGCCCTGCATTTAAGAGCTTGAAGAGCTTGAAGCAGTTCCTGTCAAGCTAAAGACAGAGATCTCGACAGTTTTTTTCCTCCAATATTTCTAAAATGGCTATTTATGAAATTCATAAAAAAAAAAAAAACTGTGATCAAAAAGACGCTAAAACACAGAAAATAGGTCGGAAATACAGCAAACAAAATTTGAAAAGAAAACACTCCAGAATTATACTATTTCGTTTAATCTTTTCTATATTTACACTGAAAAAACTAATACTGGGGTTAAATCACTCTCACGTTTGGCTCTCAATCCTATCACTCTTTAAGCATGTCTTCTCTACAACTGGCGACAGCTGGATAAACGCTGAAAAAGTGCACAGCACCTCCCACTGGCCAGGAGGTGAATGGATTCAGATATTTGCTCAATCGATATTGAACTGGGTGGGGAATAATTGCAATTAGGGGTGTGCGATATGATGATATTAAATCGTTAAGGATTATAACGTGGGGATGATCTCATAAAGCAGAAAGATCGTCAGATCGTCTGTGTGGGCGCAGAGACTTTGACGTGCACCCGACTAGCCAATCGTAGCACATTACACGCAGTGCATGGTGGGATCTCCTGTTTGGTTATGTAACATAAAGCCATGGCAGAAAGAGAAAAGGAGATAAAAGCTGAAAGATGTCTGAACAAAAATCTGTTCTAAAGCAGCTGTATTATTCACTCAGATTATAGACATTGCAGTTAGATAACATTTGTTTTAAATTGTTGCACTTTAAGAGATAACCAGTTACTTAAGTTTGCATTTAAATTTGACCTTTTTCAATAAGCTATTTGGTGTTTGTTTGGTGTTTTTGTGTTTACTTTTTAATGTGACAAAAGTGCAATTTATTGTTGTTCATTACCTTTTATGTTTACATTTATTGCACATTTTTATAAAAACTGAACTATTTAAATTAAAACCTGTTCAGAAAGTTTCTTTGGCTTAAATCGTCATTTTTTTTTTTCTTTTAGGGTTTTATATGTTTTATATGTTAAACACGGGGAAAAAATGGTCAAGCATGCAAATTAGTCTAGAAAAATCCACGTGAAAAAAAAATCGTGATAAAATCGGGATCGTGATTTTATTTTTAAAAAATCGTGAGATTATATTTTTGCCATATCGCCCAACCCTAATTGCAATGCATTGCTGAATCGATATTTCTGCACACCTCTACTGCTATATTAATCAACATTCCTCTCCAGATTATATTCATTGTAGATATTAATGTTACTGTTATAGTGTTACCTCTTTTCATGGTTGAATTGATTAAATATCCACAATAGCTCTCTTTGCAACAACACAAGCATGAGATTCTCTCTAAAATGAGATGCCACATGTCCATGGACTTAAATAAATTTATATTCAACAAAGACAAATCCGATGCCACACAAATAAAGATGAACTGACTGAATTTGTTTTTAGAAGAGACAAATGTGATGAGGACAGATTGATGATCTGGGCGTCCATGGATTTGCAACTATCATAAATTCTTATTTTTAGTCCCTTTGTCTCTGCCTGCATGGATACATCTCTGAATACATGTATATACAAATATATTTGAGGCCTTGTAAATCTCTTTTGATTTATCCATATTAATTTTTTCTGGCTTTAATTTTTTTTTTTGGTTTTAAGTATTTGATGCAAATTTACCGGAGACACAGTATAAAGTAATGAAATACCATCCGGTGGTCCTCCCACATATGTCTGCGTGTGTTGGTAAAATTTGCAGAACATTTGATCAGCTGACACATGATCATCGTTGGAAAACTGCTCTGCCCTGTACTTTGATGGAGTTTCGTAGTTTCTTTGCCATCTTAGCTGTTGTCTGAGGCAAACACTTTGACATGTGTTCACTGTTAATGAGGGGAGAAGTAGAGGAAGGGGAAGTTAAGCGTGAATTGTCCCCAGCTTTAGTGACCCCCTCGAAGCATTTTGTCAAGCGATACGTACGTTTTTATTCAGATTGTGTCCATTTTATTCCGCTTTTCATGTCCGATTCCTCAATCGTCAGTAATTCTGTGATTGCACATTTCATAGGGCCTTTATAATATCTTTTTGTATATCAGGCCTGTGCTCAAAATATCGATATGGCAAAAAATATCATCATGTACTTGTATTGATACTCATTGAGCAGAATCGATACGGCCTCACATGCTTTGACAGTTGATGTCAATACTCTTTGGGTAATGTTAACAATGTCACAGTTCAAAGTAGAAACCGAACTACATGATGAAACACATGTTCCAAATTTGAACTTAGGTCTACGATTCTTTGAGGACCTGAATTTAAGTTTCTTAAGTAGGAGAGTCATTAAAATCTCATCCTTGTTCTTTTTCTTCTGATAGTAAAGAAAAAACTTCTTGCGAATTCTACTAAAGGTGTAGTCAATGTTCACAATTTATGTATATTGGGATACATACAGTGTACCGTGGCCTCAATGCCTTCAACCTGCTCTGTTGTAAAGTGCCTTGAGATAACACTTTTTATGAACTGGAGATATACTAATAAAGATTGCTTGATTAATAATTACATTACTAAGCTCCTCTATCGGCTACATCAAATCATAAAAGAAAAAAAAATCCTCATGTTCACAAACAAGCTCTGAAACGAGGCTCCATGACGTCCATCTTTGATCTGTGACTTATTAAATCTGACTGGACTTGTATCTTACAGGATCTTACCTCAGAGAGGACATGTGGCAAATGTTTGGGGAAAATTCCTTAAGATGTTCTGGAGATGAAGTGCTCCCAAGCATAACACTGAATGATCTTTGACCCAAAAATCTGAAAGCTCATCCAAGTGACAAACTTGAAGTTGTTAAGCTTGAACAAAGTCCCAAAATGTCCTCTAGAGTCAGACAGTTAAAAAGCAAGGGACGGACTGTAGACTGTACAATTGGACAAAGTTATGTGATATCAGCTGTTGAATATTTAACGCTGCCATACTGCACATCATCCAAAGGAACTCCAGGTACATCTACTGGCAGACAGACAGGCTGTATTGAATCTTACGCACAACGCAAGATTCTGTCGTCCAGCTCTTTAGGGCCCTCTATGGTAGTTGACATGGATGTATTATAAGAACTGGATAGCGTGGCTCCGCCTTCTACCATGTAACGGATTTGAAGCCAAAATATCCCCCGTCAGGGCGCCGTCATTGTGCAACCAGTAGAGAATTTGGGCCATAATCCGGACGCAGCTGTCGTAAACGGTCGCAACACTCCGCAGCATACGCCGTACACAATCATTGTGAAGCTGCCGTAAACCGCGGTTATTTTTAAAGTCTAATAACTGATAAAAAAGAAACTTTTCAGAAAAAAGAGGACTTGGAAAACACGCAGCCCAATAATACTTTCATATCCCCACAGCATACAGATGGGAGAAATATTTGTACGGGGTGTAATAATTTTTTGAAGTTTCACTTCGGCCCGTCCAGATGAATGGGGGAGACGGATATTTGACCTATACTGCAGCCAGTCACCAGGGGGAGCAGTTTTTGTGGAGGCTTCAATTTGAGCCCAGCGACATGGCGTCCATGTTTTTTACAGTCTATGGTAGTTGAGTGTAACTGTACTGTCATACACCAACATGCATTTGCTGACAGACAGAGGGAGGAGAAACGAGCTGACACGACATCCAAAGAGACAGTAAACCATGTGGACTGATAAGGTACAGTCTGATCATGTTTCTATTCGAGGAGATCATTATGTGCCTACAAATCCAACAATAACAGGGCTAAATCAGCATCTAACATCCCTGCTTATGTTTCTGCTCATGCCAGCGAGTGAACACCAGGCCAATGTTAATCCCTGTCTGAGCATTTCGCTTGTTACTCTCCAGCTTTCCTTTTTTGTCTCCTCTGACAGAACTTCTTTTCTTCTGGTTTTTCGATGCTTCCGCCATAATAATAACGCTACATTTAGCTTTCTTCTTCTTCTTCTTGTTTAACAGCAGGTGGCATCTAACATTAGAGGAGTATTATTGCCCACCTACTATGCAGGAGTAGGAGCTAGAAGTCCCTATTTCCATTAGGAAAATAAGCACATATTTATTTTAGACTAAATTCTGTTCATTAAATCTGTTTCAAAATTTCAAAAACTGCTTTATATTCTCCTTTTCCCAACGTTTAGCTTTCACCTCGAAGTGGAAGTGACATATGCAAAGAAGCAGTAGTAAAAATTTGTAGTTTTTAGTGTGAAGTGTTCCTACTATCCACATCGAGGTTACATAGTGCCAAAAAAGGTGATGCAGACCCCCTCAGACGATGACAGAGGAGTCATTCAACCTGTTGTAAGGTGATGCACCATCACAATGACTCTAGAAATATTATATTAGGGTGGAAAAAAGTACTTAGCGTTTGTTTAAGACCATCCGACCAATTGTGACGTTGCTTCCTCAATTAATCTTCAACAAAAGAAAAACAAGCGCAATATAAAAATAAAAACAATCATGATGCGTTTATATTTAGACTGAAGTGCCTTTTAATCCAGCCTGTAAAGATGGTCATGAAGGCTGTAAAAACTCACACTTGACAGTCATTAAATCGTCAGGTGTCTGCAGACAACGTCAAGATAAAGAGAGTCACTTGGGCTTCAGTGTAAAGCAGGCTGAAATAATTCAAGCTTTGGGATCCAACCAAACAATAATAATAATAATAATAATAATACATTTTATTTAAAAACGCCTTTCAAAACAAGGACACTGTACAGGATAAAACAACAACAATAAAATCAACAAAACAATACAACTATAAAATCAGTAAAATACAACAGACCGTGATGGATGAGTGGATGAGAGTGGAATATTCATGGTAAGGAGTAGGGGTGTGCGATATGACTATATTAAATCGTTAAGGATTATAACGTGGGGATGATCTCATAAAGCAGAAAGATCGTCAGATTGTCTGTGTGGGCGCAGAGACTTTGGCGCGCACCCGACTAACCAATCATAGCACATTACACGCAGTGCATGGTGGGATCTCCTGTTTGGTTATGTAGCATAAAGCCATGGCAGAAAGAGAAAAGGAGATAAAAGTTTGAAGATGTCTGAACAAAAATCTGTTCTAAAGCAGCTGTATTATTCACTCAGATTATAGACATTGCAGTTAGATAACATTTGTTCTAAATTGTTGCACTTTAAGAGATAATGTTGATATTGTTCATTACCTTTTATGTTTACATTTATTGAACATTTTTATAAAAACTGCATTATTTAAATTAAAACCTGTTCAGAAAGTTTCTTTGGCTTTAATTGTCTTTTTTTTCTTTTAGGGTTTTACACGTTTTATATGTTAAACATGGGGAAAAAATGGTCAAAAAAGCAAAATAGTCTAGAAAAATCGACGTAAAAAAAGAATCGTGATAAAATCGTGGTCCTGATTTTATTTTTAAAATATTGTGATGATATTTTTGCTATATCGCCCAACCCTAGTAAAGAGTTTGCAGTTCGGAACAGGTGGGTTTTGAGTCTGGACAGAGTTGTTTCTGTTGGAAAATGCTGTTGGAAAAAGCTTCTCCCGAGGGATATGAATCAGCTTGCTTAACTTTCTGGCAATGATTATTCAGTCCTGTTCAGGCAGCAGAAAATGATGAAGTGATGAGTGGACGAATGGAAAGCTGACCACTGAGGAGCCAAAGAGTCAAAATTTCCATTTAGTTATCACCAAATTTTAAAAAAAGGGGCAAATTAAAGGCTCATAACAGTCGCCAATAAGTCTAGACATAGTGATCTAGTTCACACCCATCCCATTTCACTGTTCTTTGATTGATGAATCATTTAGTAGCATCGTCAATCCATGAGGTGTCTACAAAACAGAAAGCCAGTGTTCCAGTTCCCTGGAAGAACATCAGTTAATGAGACAGAACTTTAAAACAAGCACATTAGGACTTGCAAACCATTCTTGAGCGCTCTATGTGATAAAACGTCAACTTCAGAGGGTTATTTTTCCAGTGAAACAGAAACGCTCGTTTGCTGTGTCATACTTCAATAAGCGACACTGTTGTCCATGTTTTAAAAGAGAGGAAACAGTGCAGATAGACAAAGCAGACAGTAGATCTTCATTTAACTTTTTAAAATCTGTTTAAGGAGTCCAGGGACCGAGTTAAGATGAAGTTTGGGTGACGAAACCGAGCAGCGAAATAGTAAAGGCAGTTCATTGCAGGTAAACAGCAGTCAGGGAGCAGGTTCTACTCACAAATTAAGGCATGCTCTCATGGCAACAATACACAAGGCCTTTGTCATTCATGAAAATTAAATAATTTCCCTCTCCTCGAAAACTGAAGGAATAAGAATAATATGAAGAATTTTACATACTGTACATTTAAAACAACTTTCTAATGCAAGGGATGATCATGAGGCCTAAGAACCCTGACCTAAGGCCACAATAATCAATTAGTCTTTGAATCAGACACAAAAACAGATGGATGGATGTGTTTAGAGGTGAGCAACCCAAAAACAACATTCCCTCTGGCCTCTGCTATTACCACATATAATACTGATAATGACATTAGCTTTTATGGGACATTGAATTCAAAGTAGGGGTGTCTTGATACAACTTTTTCACCACCAATACCGATATTGCATCCTTGAGTATTGGTCGATACCAATATCAGCCAGAATCATACAAACTTTTATTACTTATTTTGTAGTGTTGACTGTAAGACAAGGCTTGATCAAGTGAGATTACTAAACAGAGTCTGCAATAGTAGGTACAAGAAAAACTGAGCAATTTGTTTTAAACCAATGACTTCAATAAATTTTAACCTTAAACACAAGAATATAGTACAATAAAATAAAATGAATGGGAACTAAATTAGAAGACCATGA
This sequence comes from Scarus forsteni, assembly GCA_036419115.1. NCBI lineage: Eukaryota > Metazoa > Chordata > Actinopteri > Labriformes > Labridae > Scarus > Scarus forsteni. The sequence goes on along the minus strand of JAZDUH010000007.1, from coordinate 4,493,803 downwards.
AAAGTAACCTCAAGAAATCCAGTAAAAACAAAAATGTTTATTTTTAAAAAGCAAAATAACCACACTGTTTTACTTTAACACAAGCATATTCTACAACTAATTTAATTAAATAAAAGATAGAGTGCTTGCATCAGAGATTTTAGATGCAGGCCGATATAATCAGATATTTGTATTTTTGCTGATATCGGTTATCTGTCCGATATCGGATCAGGATATCCCTGATTTTTAACTTAAAAAAATCAGTCCACATCCCCATACCCCAATAAGCCATAAAGAAATGTGTCTTTCACTGTCTGGGACTGTCATGTTTTACATCCCTGGTTTTAACTACTAATTCTCATTTCCTGGGCCAAATACTGGCAAATAATGGCTTTCAGGCGTTGAATCAAACACAGAGTCATACCTGATAAAACTGTTTCATTATAATTTTTTAGGGGGGTTGCATTCATAGTTTTAGAGGATATTTTTCTGTTGTGTTAATCTCAAAGAATGGTTCATCTCAAATAATTAGCAGGTATTCATAAAGTTAATCTTGACAAATGCAACTTTTAGCTCATTGTCTTGAGAATTAGTCAATCATATCTGCCACTGACATGCTGTTTTTCTTACTTTCACGTTGTTTTTTCAAGTAGGACTTTGACACTCTGAATTCTCTGTGAAGCTGACATGAACAAAGAAACCTCCAAACCTTGTCAAGTTTCCAAGAAAGTAGCCCTTCCTCTGAATCATCAGGAAGTGAATTTTTCACTGCACCCGTGAGCTTGTATGTGTTGCTATGGTACTGTTTGACCATGCATTTAAAAACAACCACAAAGATACCCAGACGAATCTGGGATAAACAACTCGACATGACTTCACTTGTGACTAAAATACAGTTTAACATGGTTGTGATGATAAAGAGATCCAACTGATGGCCTTCAAACCCCACTTCTCCCACATGGATGTTATCAAAGGTGAAAACAACGTTTCAAAAGTGAGTCACTTTATCTCAGATGCACCCAGCATGGCTACATTTTTTTGTTTCTTGTTTTTGCTACAGATGGGAAAGCTTTCAGTGTGGGGAGAGATTAAGAAATTCCCTAGAAGTATACTGTCGATAGCGTCGTCATTTGATCTGGATCACATTTTTCAAGGATGATTTGTTTGTTTGGGGAATACTTGCTCACGTCTTACCCAAGCGGACAGGCATATTCCTCTATTCACTGCTGGCATAGAGGCCCATTGATCATGCAGTACAAACAGAGAGCAGCTTTGACATCAGTGACAAGCAGCTTGACAGAATACCAGACTACTGAAACCATAAGTTGGATTTGATTCAAATATATATTTTTAAGAAAGCATCTTCATTGGAAAAATGATAAACTGATAGAAAAATCCTCATGCAAAATAAAAATTCTTCTCGTCAGTCTTTACATCTAGGTCAGTGGTCCCCAACAACCAGGCAGTGGACTGGTAGATCATAAAATAAGTAAATGGGCTGCAGATCATTTACAAGTGCTCTGTGGAGAGATAAACACAGTTTAACACTATTGCAAAACTGAAACTAGAGGCTGTTTTGATATGGATGGAAGGATGACTGGATTCGCACATTTGCCTGTTGTAGATCAACTACAGAGACACTAAACTCTGGAACTCAAGTTATTTTTTGTGAATAAAAAGGAAAGTAGTTTTTGGGGAAATGCTCTGAGGGAGTCACTAAGGCGGGTGACAATGCACGTTTCACTTCAAAGTTGGCAAAAGAGCTGCTAAACTCTTAGCTAACTCCAAAGTTTAGAACAGAGCAGTTTCTTAACTATTATTATGTGACAGGTGATCAAATGTTCTCCAAATTTCATCAATATGCTGTTGACTGGACCCATAAAGAAATGCGTGTTTGTTTACATGCTCTTCGCGCATGCGCAGTACTCTCTGGAGCGTTGCGATCGCTTCCTCATTTCTATGAGCTCCTTATCTGTATACTGTGGCTCCAAACTGTAAGGACGTCCATCATATTCAAAGTCCTCCTCCACAACATCTTCATCCCATAGACATTCATCCATTTTGCACAAAACTGGAAGAAGAAAGTTGATTTGTAGCTGCCGATCTTCTCCTGAAACAATGAGCCACACTGCGCATGCGCAAAGGGCATGTAAACAGCTCGTCAGTTCAGAGGTTAGTTCAGCCACACAGCGCTGTGTGGAGAGACACAGGCTGCAATGGCGGTCCATTCGGCGCGAATCATGATGGAATATTGGTGAAAAACATGAGTTTTTGGACGATTAATGCAGTTTTTAGGAGCGGCGATCTATGCCCTACGGGCTCCCATTATATCGGTGTCCGCTGCTCGATTTTGGATCTAAATATCTCCCGAAGCACTGTTTGCATCAGGAAAGCCTTCTGGGTGAGTATATTGTTGTTCTTCATTCTATAAACAATGTAAAAGCTGCAAGAACCGAACTTTTCCTTTAAACTAGAAGGTTCACTGGCATAGGCTTTATAAGGTAAACCCCAATAAAGGTAGGCCTGTGTTTTCCCTGTCATTGTCACTTTCCTATTGCCCTATGGAACAGTTATTTTTCCCAAATTCCATCTTATTTTTTCCCACATTATGCTTTTTTCCGTTAGTATTTTACGCAAATTTAACCCCGAGACACTGTATAAAGTAATGACATACAATTGCCATTCAGGATATTTTAGGTGTCCAGTTGACAGCATGTTGACAAAATCTGCTTCACATTTGATCTCCTGACACATGATAATCATTGTCAAATTGCTCTGTACTGTACTCTGGAGTTAGTGGGGGGTTGCATAGCTAACTTACACACCACTTGAGGAACTATGTGTCACTAGCATTCTATCGCTCTTCGCCCCTTGATTTGTTGAAAATGAATGGCAGCTTAAAGCAGAGGATGCTCAGATCGCTTTTGGTGTGAACACAGGGTCAGCCAGTGTTTAAAACAGCCACTGTGGCATGGTGACATCGTTAAAGAGGGGGAAAGGAGGGGAAAAGGAAGTGAAGTATGCATTGTCCCCAGCATCATTCAATCCTTCAGGGCATTTTTTCCAAGAGATGGGCTCCTTTTTAGTCAGAAAAAATGCTTCTACATGAAATGTCAGCCATTTCCACGATATTCCGTGTTTATATTGAATTCCGTGTTCAATGCATAATTCTGTCCGCGATTTCGAGTTTGCAGATTTTATAGGACCCTATTTTCCATTCATATTGACTCATACTGAGGAAAGTAAAGCATGTTTCACCCAACTGTACATTCAATCCAACAGAATTTCATGGCTTGTTTTACATAAACCTCACACAATTACACAAAGTAACTGTACCCATTGACAACAATGTACCTCTGGTGGTCTCAGTTTGTTCTCCTTAAAGGTGCAGTGCTGCTGGGAGCCTTTCACTGACCACTGTAAAGTACCTGATACAGCTCAACTTCAGAAACACTGAACAATCCCTTTAAATAAATAAAATGTGTTAAAGAAGTCTGTGTTTTAGTTTGCACCACTTGTGCAGCAAATTCGACCTTTGCTTTCACAGGATCCCAAGGCCTGAACTGTGAAATGTGCACTAAAGTACCCATGATGCATCACTGATTAAAGTGAGCTTTTTGTACTTGTTATTGACAAAGGAACATCTAAAAATACCTGCTGTGACGTGATGTGAATTATTGACAGGACTGATTAAAAGGGTGTATTCATTTTCATTGTGTTTTAAAGACAACTTAATGGCAGTAAATGGGTTAATTGCTAGAACACACACTTAGCCAGAGGAAGTGAGGGTTTATGACAATGCTGATAATTCTTAAAGTGTCAGTCACCATGGACTTCAGTCTATTAGAAGTACTCACCCTGACGTTCGAACATCAAGAGTGTTGCTCAAGCTTGATTGTTAAACAGTATTAGTCCACAATCTGAGTCATTCAAGACCTTTCGAAAAGAAAATAGAAGGTTTATGGCATGCACTAGGGCTGCTTGACTGAATAAAAATGAAAAACTCACACACTGACCGATACTGAGATCACCCCAGCACAATGTCTCTTTGATTCTTAAAAGACATTGGTGCACAAATTTTAAATTGTAAAATGAATCAGTGTCCTACAATTTGTCAGAAATAAAGTTTGGAGAGCTGTGTGCCAAATTAAAAAATCAATATGCCAATTAAGCATTTACTCTCCATCTTACTGGCTGTTTGTATTACCTGTACAGAGATGATTATGGGTGTTTCACAGGCTAAATATCTACCTTTAATAAAACAAAACTTATAAGGTAAGAAACATGATGCTGGCTGACATCCAGGCACAAAGAAACTGCATGCAGAGGAGGTCTGAGATTGAAAAATATCACCCATAAAGTGAACACTTAACATGTTTTTAATAGCAATAGCTATAATACTAGCAGGAGGGGGGATGAAGATTCCAAGTCATATTAAGTTTTTGCCTTTTTCTTTTGCGAGCTGTTTTATGCCCAAGTCACACATTCCCATTTCTCATGGCAACTGTGCACAACTGTACACGATTGGCAAGGCTGGTTTGATCGGCATGATATGGGTAGAAATCACTGTCTTTCCCCCAGACACACCCCATAAATACACCATCAGTAGCACTTCTACAGCACTTCAGAGGCATTCATCAATACAATATAATTAGGTCAATAGAACAACACGAAGAGGATTCCATGAATTTCCATCCCACTGGCACGACATCAGCTCCGCTGCATCATGTAAGCCCTGTAACTTGCTTCGCCTTGAATGGCACACAGTCAGGACACAATTGTATACGTCCTTGTCAGCCATCCTCAGAAAGTTTTTTGGATTGAGCCACAATTAGCCTGATTGAGCCTCGTACATGCCACTCTTATGCCTTTCACCTTAGGACTGCAGTAGGCTTCCACCCCACTATACTGAGAGTGGCAATTCTCCACGACAGTTTTGAACAGCTCAAAACAGTCGGGACTAGAGTGGGAGAAAAAATCGATTCACAAAAGTATCGCGATTTTTTGTCTGCCGATTTTTAAATCGATGTTTTTTTTTTTCAAAAATCGATTCCCCCTCCACCAAACTCTTTAGGCGCTATAGTCGCAAAATTGCAGCAAGGGACACTGCTTAAAAAAACAGGCCATAGCTGTTAAAATAGTGCTGAACAGTGTTACTACGTTTCACCAGCAGATAGTGGACAGGTGACAGGTTTCTATTCAAAGTTTTGGCCTGTATTTATTTTGAAAAACACACACCTGGCCGAGGGACGCGAGTGTGGCTGTAGAGCGGAGCAGAGAGAGAGAAGAAAAGAGAGACACGCACAGAGTGATAGAGTGAGTAAGAGTACTCACGTTGCTGAGAGTACTTTCTCAAGTACTGGCTGACTCCGAATCTGAGGAATATTTACTCCCTGAGGATGACGGTCAGTCGTCCAGTGAGGACGAAACTGGCAGCGCGTGTGTGCGCAGCGGGAGCAGGTCTGCGCGCCATTACAGTCCCCAAGCAGCACATACCGAGGCCAATGCTTTGCCTCTCCAGGGGTTGAAGTAATCGGCGAGTGCCGAGGAGGGGACGTGGTCTGGGATGCAGAGAAGCTCAAAACACTGCGAAAAGTGACGGTGTTAGCGGGAATGAGAAAGACCGCGGAGCTCTGGTCAGATGAGGGAGAAGCTGGGGGTAAAAGCAAAGTAAAGGCAGCAGAGACGTTCATGGTCGGCCCGTAAATTACAGTGATGATGATGGGTGGGAAAACTAACCACTCTGAAACTCTCGCCTTTTTAAATCTTGATAGCAAAATTGAATATTTTCTTGAAAAAACTCTGGTGCATAAAGGGTTAATAAGCCACTTTATATACAATCCAGGCTTTTGAAAAGAGAGAGTATAAACAGCTGGTTAAAATATATTGCTGAATAAATCCTAAAAACAGACTCACATGTGATAAGTATTTTTCCTGATATAGTCTGGAGGCATCATCATTGTTCATCTTTTTCGCTGGTGTTAAAAAAGCTAACTAAAGATTGCAAAAATCGGCAATATTGTAGAATCGCAATTTAAATCGAATCGGCACCTAAAAAAAATTGCAATACATCGAATCAGGAGAAAAGAATCAACATAAGTAATTGAAATGTGTGATTGGGCCTTTAAAAGCAAATTGCCTGGAAAATTTAACAATAAAACGGAAAGCATTCAATCAGGCGATAACGCTGAGATCTCATGTTTGCTGGAATTCGTCCTGCATGATGCAACTGAGAGGTTGGTGTTAACGATCCCTCATCTTGAGGAGCTAATAATAGCACAGGGGTTATACAAAGCAACAGGTGCTTAATATAGCAACAGGTTGTCAAAACAGGGAAGCAAGAACAAGAGGTTACGTTGATGAGTTAAAAAACATTTCCTGCACACGCTGCGCAACATTTTAAAGTGTCATATTAGGCATTTTTGCTTAGAGTAACTTACAATTTCACAGTAATGAGGAGCATTTCATATTTCTATTAACCTGGCAGCATTCTGGCTTGTTTTTCATTTCGACTGCAGTCTCAACCAGGACAATCGACAGATATATAAGACAAAATCCACATCTAAAGTTCTCATCTGTACTTTCCTAGCGTGAAGTAATTTGATAAGTCAAATTCAATAATTACACATGGTGGTGCACAGCTAAAAATAGAACAGAGGCTAAAAATAGAATCAACTCAATGGGACTGTCCAGGAATGCGAGCATGTATTTACACACCGCTGCGATAACTCACGCCTTTGTTTGCAGATTTGACAGAGACTAACGTGTCAGACTTGCACTTAGTCAACCCGGAAAAGGTCTCAAGGTTACAGGTTTTATGTCCAAGTTTTATTGACGTTTCACAAGACCAAGGTTTATATTTAACTTTGTGTGATCTAAGTTTTTGTTGAGCATTTTTACAGCCGGTTAGAACCAACAAGGAGAGGAAGTTTGACACTGAGAGCCATGCCAGTCCTGCAAGTCCCATAAACATCAGAATTTAGAAACAACGGAAACTTCTTTGTGTAATCGATGTTAAACCACTGAAGTTATCACATGTGATAAAGGACTAGGGATGGAAATTGATAAGATTTTATTGATTCCAATTAGGGCTAGGTAACCTAAAAATAAAATCCCCTACTTTTTCCACAACATTCTTTCTACAATTTGAATTGTTTTTTTCCCCTTAAAAAATAAATTCCAAGTCACCCAAAATGACATGAACCAAGTTTTGCCTTTTTGTTGTCAAAATGTATTCCCAAAGCAAACAGAATTTTCCCTCTTACAGTTAAAGTGTACGTCTTAAGATGTTGATTATGCAGTTTAAACGTAGGCTGGTTTGCCAAAAAAACTGAGGGCTGGGATACTTTCACAGTGTACAACATTAAATTCTCTGATCAATATTTAATCTCATAAAAAAAAAATACAAACGTGAACCTATAAAAGTCTTTGTGCACAACCGGACAGGGCCTTCCATCATGAAAACTGTAACGACTTACAATCAGAGGAAGTCAAGAAAAAAAATCTTGGTTTTTAGTTGTTAAATAACTTGAATTAATTGATTAAATCGATACATTACCCAGCCCTAATTTCAATGTCATTAACTATTCTGCTGATCAGTCCAATTCTCCTTTGTTGATTCCTTCTGACTTCCTGTTTGGGCAAATGTTGGCCCACGTAGACTTTCACTGCTAACAGTCAAACTTTCCTCGGACTATAGTTTGGACACCCCTGCTCTTAGGCAAGGATGAAAACTAAAATTAAGAATTACTTAAAGAGCCATCTTTGACTGTCTTAACTTAAAACGTGGTGCAAAACAAGTTAAATAAACTACAATAAAGTAGAAAAAAAACAATGTTAAACCAATGTTAAACAAGTAATCAAACCGATGTTAAATAAGTCATGTTAAATAAGTAATAATCAGAAAAACCAAATTCAACAATTTCAACAAAGAGGAAAGGACCTTACCCAACAGTTTTACACTCATTAAGAAGGTCAAAGCCAATCTTTTATAGCTCAAGAGCAAGTTCATTAACATCTATAGCAGCAGTTGAAGTACTTAATTCAACCCTATATTAAGAAACCTGGACTATCTTATTCAGCGAAACTGAAAAAGAGTGGTAATAACATAAGACTCTTACTAAATAAAATGACTCTACCACTGCCCTTCTGAAAACTATGTCAGACATTAAAATAGGGGTCATTCATTAACGACTCAGGAGCACCCAAATATTGCACATCTATTCTGTAAAAAAACAGAACAAAAAATAGTTATATTTTTTTGAAGAAAAAAAGGCTGACACCACAGGTTAGGGTGAAGTGCAGAACAAATAAAATCTCAAAGTATTTTATCAACAATAATACTTGCTTCCCTGATATCTCGACATCACTCTTTACAGACATGAGCACTGACATGTGACCACACCACTTGAAAATATTTGGCACAACAGACGGTCGAACACCATTAAAAAAATCAACACAGCAGCAGAACAGCTCTATTTAACCAACCTGAGCATCAAGTTAACCCAAACTAAAAAAACAGACCTTTGTAACCAACAGGTAAGAATGGCAGTCTTATTTTCTGAACTCTGTAGCTGTTGAGTTCATCCCTTTACATGACCAGATGCTTTTTAAGTATTTACTGTCCAAGAGGAAGCAGACACGTATCTTTGTTTGGGCTGCTGGCCAAGGCTAACACTCATGCTTATTTGGGTGCAGAAAGTTCTCATGTAGAAGTTACATGTTTACTGATTTCATACCAGGTGTCTTAGTGTTTTGAAAATCATTGAAAACCTTTAAATAAGTATTCATGCAAACATTACAGATGATATTTACTTATGTGTAAATACTGTATATAATATGTGTATGGTGCATAGATCTGTAAAGACATTCACTCACCCATCCAAATAATCAGAATCAGGTGATCCAATCACTTCCATGGCCACAGGTGTATAAAATCAAGCACCTAGGCATGCAGACTGCTGTTACAAATATTTATGAAAGAATGGGTCGCTCTCAGGAGCTCAGTGAATTCCAGCGTGGAACTGTGATAGGATGCCACCTGTGCAACAAATCCAGTCGTGAAATTTCCTCGCTCCTAAATATTCAATATAAGAACGTGGAAGTGTTTGGGAACAACAGCAACTCAGCCACCAAGTGGTAGGCCACGTAAACCGACAGAGTGGGGTTGGCTGATGCTGAGATGCATAGTGCAAAGAGGTCGCCAACTTTCCGCAGAGTCAATCACTACAGACCTCCAAACTTCATGTGGCCTTCAGATTAGCTCAAGAACAGTGCAGAGAGCTTCATGGATGGGTTTCCATGGCTGAGCAGCTGCATCCAAGCCTCACATCACCAAGTGCAATGCAAAGCGTCGGCTGCAGTGGTGTAAAGCAGTGATTCCCAACCAGGGGTACGTGTACCCTAAGGGGTACACGAAAACATTGCAGGGTACGTGGAAAAGTTATTTTCAACTTGGAAGTACTGAGTCAAGCCTGTCGATAGAATTGCATGTGTGCGCTACAACTAGTTTTCCCAGGGAAACAATAACCAAAGCTAAAATGAAAACAGCTGCTAACCTGCTCCAGTTGTTCTGGATTCAGGAGAGGGTTAAGAGAAGCCCACAAAGAAAATATTTTGAGTGTTTTGTTCCAGATTTTTTAAGGTTAAATGCCAGTTAAAAGGGGTCTTATTCAAACATAAGCATTACAACAGTTATAAACAACAAAGGCAGGTTGATTATTTAGATTTTGTCTCTATTTATTTCAATTACATATTTATTTTTCGAGACAAAATTTTACATATTATTATTGATTTGAGTTTAAAAAAAAAGAATATTTCTGAGAACTAAATGTTCAAATTAATAAAATAAAATATTTTCTTTTATTTATCAGTTGTGCTATGTTTTGCTTTAGAAGACTCATGAACATGTATGAGTGAGGGGGTACTCATGGTATGACAAAAAGGCTCAGGGGGTACACAAGACAACAAAGGTTGGGAACCACTGGTGTAAAGCACGCCGCCACTGGACTCGCAGTGGAGACGTGTTCTCTCGAATGACCAATCGCGCTTCTCCATCTGACAATCTGATGGATGAGTCTGGGTTTGGTGGTTGCCAGGAGAACGGTACTTGTGGGACTGCATTGTGCCAAGTGTAAAGTTTGGTGGAGGGGGGATTATGGTGTGGGGGTGTTATTAGGAGCTAGTCTTGGCCTCTTAGTTCCAGTCAAAGGAACTCTGAATGCTTCAGCACACCAAGACATTTTGGACAATTCCATGCTCCAACTTTGTGGGAACAGTTTGGAGCTGGCCCCTTCCTCTTCAAACATGACTGTGCACCAGTGCACAAAGCAGGTCCATAAAGACATACATGACAGAGTCTGGTGTGGATGAACTTGACTGGCCTGCACAGAGTCCTGACCTCAACCTGATAGAACACATTCGGGAAGAAATAGAGGGTAGACTGAGAGTAGGGATGTAACGGTTACCGGTAAAATGGTAAACCGCGGTAAAATTTCCCACGGTAATCATTATCGCGTCCTATAAAAATTACCGTTTTACCGTGTTTGATAACCACAATGAGCCAAAAACGCACGGTGATGCTGCTCTTTGCCTAGAAATGCCTGAACTATGAGGCTCTTCCTGGATGAAACGGCCTCATGGGAAGCGCGCATGCGCAGTTTGCATTGTTTGGCCTCAGCATCCATGGTTACAGACAGCGGAGATTTCCCTCTGGAAACGGACTCTAAAGTCTGGTTAAATTTTGGATTTTACAAGGATGCCAAGGGAAACTGTTAGAAGACAGTCACCCTGTCTAAACATGAAGCTGCGGCGAAAGAAAAAGACGTGCACGGTTAAAACAGCTGTAACTCCTCGAGTAAATGAACTGACGGAGCCGTGGAGGTCGAGCGAGAGAGAGAGAGCAAGAGAAAAGAGAAGAATGAACCATACCCGAGTGAATTACAGGAGATTTGTCAGTATTCTCTGTCTAAATAATGTCTAGATGTTGTAAATAACAGCATTAGTATCATTTTGGAGTGTATTCTTGCCGTCTTTTGCCATGTTTTCACCGTATTTTGAAATTGATCGTCTTTTTCCATCAAAGTTTGTGCTTTATGGATTTAATCAATCATTCTCTGGAAAAGAATATCGAGGGGATCTGCCAGGGAGAGGAGGAGGAGACCAGAGGAGAGTCATGAAGGGGGCTAACAGGGACTATCGTCAGTAAAAAAAAAAAAAAAGGCCATGACATGGTCTAATATGACAAGCTGTAACATGGACACTAATGCTGCAGGCAAACTAAAATGTGTGAGTAGGATTGGGCATCGAGCATCGAGTATCGATTGGAACCGGGAGTAACTTTCCAATTCTCCCGGAATCGTCCAAATGTTTTAATTTCGATTCCTAGTTTCGATTCCTAGTCCGCCGACCAGAAGGAGAAACCGCCGAACACCAACGAAGAAGAATCCGCCAGAAGAATTTAGGTTAGCGCAACCATGGACAATACACCCATCATGAGTTTTTCAAAAATAAAGCTCTCTTGTGAAAAGTGAACTCCTGCGAAAAGAAAATTTATATTTTTTTTCAGTTCAGATATGTATATAAAAACAGCCCTATGAGAAATTCATAGTATAGTTCATAGAAAGTGGTAAGTTCATAGCATTAAAATTCATGGAGAAGTACAGACTATTTTATCCAGAAAGACCTCTGGCTAGCTAGCTCATTTAAAACATCAAAACTTTTTCAACCCTGCCTCTTAAAAGAATCGGAATCGAGAATCGTTAGCAACCGGAATCGAAACTCGGAATCGGAATCAGAACCGGAATCGTTCAAATTCAAACAATGCCCAACCCTATGTGTGAGTGCATGTAAAATAGGTTACCGGTAAATGTTGTTAATTTTCAATTGTTTATAAAGAGAATCCTGTTTAAAGCTTAAATCTGAGCAACCAGGTCATGATTTTTAGAACGAGACACTGGTTTAAGTCATTATTAATAATGACAAATACTTGCTAGAATTGTTTACATTTATTTCTCATGAAAGAAGGGTAAAAAATGTACTCAAATGGCATTTCAAAACACATGACAAAAAGACAAAAAAGAACTATTAAACTTATAATATTAAAGGGGTTAATGATTTCAATTTTGTGTTAAAGTACATTTTAAATATTTTGAGCACACCGCAAAATACCGTGATAATAATGATAACCGTGATAATTTTGGTCACAATAACCGTGATACAAAATTTTAATATCGTTACATCCCTAACTGAGAGCCAGGCCTTCTCGTCCAACATCAGTGTGTGACCTCACAAATGCTCTTCTGAAAGAATGGTCAAAAATTCCTACAAACACTCCTAAACCTTGTGGACAGCCTTCCCAGAAGAGTTGAAGCTGTAATAGCAGCAAAGGGTGGACCGACGTCATATTGAACCCTATGGGTTAGGAATGGGATGTCACTTAAGTTCATATGTGAGTCAAGACTGGTGAGCAACTGTCTCACTGTGACTCAAACAAGATAAAATCATGATTCTGATCTTGTGGTGAAGTTAATCCTCCCAATTCCGCACTCAAATGTCTTTGCTACCATAAACAAATGCTGCATCCTATATGTAGACAGCATCTTTTGTGTTGGTAACTTAAGACATACACAAACACAAAAGAAAGAAATATCCCCACACCCCACTTCAGGGGGCCGATTCCTAGCAGCCAATTCAAGGCAATGCTGAACAATAGTCTGTCACTTTATCTGTGCAACCAACCGGCTTTTATCACCGCCCTGTGACTAAAAGCACTCAGATTCAGATCATTTTACTGAACTATCCTTCCTATCCTGTGCAGTAGATCTTTTCTTGATCTTTCCCTAATACTCCAATACTATACTGTACTACTGTCCTTATTAGGAGTGGCAGAAAAAATCGATACACCTAAGTATCGCGATTTTTTGTCTGCCGATTTTAAAATCGATATTTTTATTCAAAAATCGATATCCCCCCCCCCCGCACACACACACACACACACACACTCACACTCTATAGGCGCTAAAGTCGCCAAACTGAGGCAAGCGACATTGCTGGATAAAATAGGCCATAGCTGTTAAAATAGTGCTGAGTAGATTTACTACTTTTCACCAGCAGATAGTGGACAGGTGACAGGTTTCTATTCAAAGTTTTGGCCAATATTTATTTTAAAACACACACACCGGACCGAGGGACGCGAGTGTGGCTGCAGAGGCTGTGGAGCGGAGCAGAGAGAGAGACACAGAGTGATAGAGAGTACTCACGATGCCGAGAGTACTTTGTCAAGTACTGTCTGACTCTGAATCTGAGGAATATTTACTCTCTGAGGATGACGGTCAGTCGTCCAGTGAGAACCAAACTGGCAGCGAGTGTAAGAAGCGGAGCGTTCAAGGCCATTACAGTCCCGGAGCAGTACATACCGAGAGCTTTTCCTCTCCATGGCCGGCGACTACCGAAGAGTGCACATAGTCTGGGATGCAGGGAAGCTCAAAACACCGCGAAAAGTGACGGTGTTAGCGGAGAATGAGAAAGACCGCGGAGCTCTGGTCAGACGAGGGAGAAGCCGGGTGTAAAAACAGTGCAGGCAGCAGAGGCGTTCATGCTCGGCCCGTAAATTACAGTGATGATGATGGCTGGGAAAACTAACCACTTTGAAACTATTGCCTTTATAGAGGGATTATCAGTCCACGTCACTACATACGTCACCACGCTCTACTGCGCATGTCGACTGCAGAAAGAGAGCAGAGAGAGCCGCGACCATGTCTTGTTGTGCTGTTGGTTGTACGAACCGTTTCGATAAGAATAACAAAACGCTCAAGTTTTACAGAATACCATCAAATCGTACCCCTTTCAAGGCAAACAGGAGACGTCTTTGGCTGCAAGCCATCAGAAGAAGCGATTGGAATGAGCAGATGATCACAAATGCAAAAATCTGCAGCGACCACTTCATATCAGGTAAGCCTCGGCTAACAAGCTAATCGATATCGTCAATAAACACAATTATCGAGCCCCACAGCCATATAACAATGTTAATAATGAACGACTGTAAGCGTGAGTGTGTAATCCTTCAAATTTGAGTAGAAGTAGCTTACAAACTACTTTACCTTTGTTCGGTTTTGCCAAGTTGTTGTGCTAAACGTTGTAACTAATGTAGGCTACCACATGCTAGCTCTGCCATCTCTGGCCAACCATGAAGTTTTACCATTACCGTAAGTCACTGGAATACGCTTTATTTGTACAGGGGAGGCATCTGACGACTTCGACAGTCCCGACTTTATCCCGTCTATCTTTACCTATACAACCCAGTCCGGCAAAGATGGCGATGCAAAACTCGAGAGGTAAATATAGTCTTATTTGTTTTTGACCGATCTACCTGCATTACTGGACAAAGTATGACTGGAAGTGCAGGGAATAGTTGTTGAGTGATGTCGTGTAGCCATATTTGTTAGGGGGGTATCTGTCACGCCATATTGTTTTTTGTCAACATTACCACATGAAGCTCGTTGAGACATGGTATGTGATTTGTACTTGGGCTACTTGAATTGAGGATGCAATAAAACTTGTGGTTAACCAAGTAAAGTAACTGCTTTCTTTGTATTAAATGCTGTCTAATGTATGTTTCAGATATGAGAGAAAAAAGCGAAGAAGTGAACCCCCCCGCAAATGCCAGGACGATGGACCTCAGTCCACACCCACAATTACTTCCCTCTCTCCAAATGATTGTGGAAAGGACGCTGGTGCTGATCCTTGTACTGGTAAGAACCCTTAGCACTCACTTGGTCATATACCTGATGGTCTGTGAACTCGTTTGGGTTTTCTTAAAGGAAAGTATCACAAGTCCATGACTTTTCCTGAGTATGTGCTTTTTATGGGGTTTTTTTTCTATCCGAATGTGATCGTCTTAATTATTGTAGAGTAGAACAGTGACTACCATGATTAATCAGATTGTCATGTTTATACTTTTTTGTGAAGAAGTCTTTCACTAGGATTATGTTTGGCACAGTCTGAAAGATCACCCAGATTCTAACCATTTACTGTATATAAATAATAGGATGGTGACATTTCTGTTTGTCTAATTTCTTTTTCAGAAGATATGGTCCCGAAGGCAGTCTATGATGACCTCAAACAGAAGTACAGCCAACTTCAAACAGATTGTGACAACTTGCGAGTGGAAATCAATGACATCAAAGCAGAGAATGAACATTTAAAAGCAAGGCTCAGGACTGCACAGTTCTCATTTGATTCTATCAAGGGTAAAGCAGCACAGGTTCTGTTTCTCACAGGTCTGACCAGTGTCCTCTTTAATTGGGTCCTCCAGACAGTTAAAGACAATGTAGCAGTTGTGTGTGGCTCGCTGTCCCTGGAGGACCATCTATTGGCTACCCTCATGAAACTCCGATTAGGGCTCACCAATAAGGACCTTGCATTCAGATTTAATGTTACCCAATGTAACATCTCAAAAATTATGAGAAGTTGGCTTCCTGCTATGTCTCAGACTTTGAAACCTCTAATTAAGTGGCCAAGCAAGCATGCCATAATAAAGAACATGCCAAAATGTTTCAAACCTAAATACAAGCATTGCAGGTGCATTATTGACTGCACTGAAATTTTTATTAACAGACCCAAAAATCTAACAGCCAGAGCCCAAACATATTCAAATTATAAGAGCCATAATACAGTTAAGTATTTGGTTGGCATGTCACCTGCAGGAGCAATTACTTTTCTGTCTGCAGGCTGGGGTGGGCGTGTTTCTGACAAACAACTTACAGCTGAGTCTGGATTTTATGACCTTCTACAAGTAAACGATGAGATACTAGCAGATCGTGGTTTTACCATTAGAGATGAGCTTGCCTTGTGTGGTGCTACTCTGAGGATCCCTCACTTTACCAAAGGAAAAAAACAGCTGTCTGCTCAAGAAGTAGAAACATCACGCCGTTTGTCCAACGTTAGAATACACATTGAAAGAGTCATTGGTAGATGGAAAACTTTCAGAATCCTGACAACTGTAATTCCCCTCTCACAGGTAGACCTTTTAGATGATATGGTAGTTGTATGTGCAGCACTAACAAATATTTGTAAATGTATTGTCCCGAGAAAATAAGGTGTAAATATTTTGATGAAGTAACCAAGTTTCAAGGTAACATTTGAAGCTTTTTATTTGTCTTGTGCATGTACAACTTAGAAACATAACGTTTTTCTTCTTTTCTTTTCTTATCTTATGATTGTAAATATTTAAAGGGACTGTGTCATCTCAGAGTTATCAGCGTTCAAGTTAAAATCGAAAAAAACATGCCGATCTACCAGGCTATTGTTAGCTGTTGTTAGCACGCCCTGCGTGGTTGTTCACAAATATCACATGAAGAATGTGATTATCACTATGTATACTATGTATACTATCAGCATTTTTGTAAATATAAGTCTAACAATACTATGTATACAGCTGATCTAGAGCGACGCACCCCAGTCAGAAGTGCTAATAAATGAATTATTACAGGAGCAAAATAACTGTTCAAACTGGGGGCATCCATCTTCCATTGTCAACTCGGGGTCGGTTGAGGCTATGGATGCAATGAGGACCTTCCTCAGACCTCTGCATAGAGTAGCGGTAGTTTTTGATGAGTGACAACAAGCAATTTTTGGAAAACTTGTTATCATAGTTGTAGCTGGCTATTTATCGCTACTTACAGCCCGGTGCTCTGAGACGTGTAATGTAAATAGTAAAACAATAAAATATTGGCTCTAGTTTTAATTGTCTTGTTCCTGAAGTTGAGTATCCAGTCCAGTCCAGCCCTGTCCGACCTGAACGGAAGGCTAAGAAATAGCATTTATAGATAACCTATTTTGATGCTATAAAACTCATCTTAAAGTGTGTATTTCCATCAGGCATATATCTAAAAGGGAGACTTTTTTGTAATAACTTAGAAACTCCTCACAGTCTCTTTAAATACATAGTTATGCAAAGAACCTAAGTGCAAACTTTCAATGTAAAACAGGAACTTGCAATAAATGATGCATTGTCAAAGAGGATAATTTTTAGCATTTTTTTTTACACTGCTCACAATGCCATTCTTTAACCTTTCTTTTCATTTTTACACATTCATAGTGGAAATGCTTATAACACTTTGCACAGGTGGTGATTTTTCCAAACCCTGGCCTTTCACAGTGCGAGCAGACTGTAGGTGCTTCATGTTTTGGATCCATGCTGCGTGTTAAGAGCTCAGGCAAAACACTCGTTCTGAAGAACTGTTCAGCAATAGGGAGAACTGTGTTCAGCATTTCTTCATCTCTGGCTACACGAGTGATGATTAGATCCCGCTGTGTCCAAATCACAAAGTCGCAGTACTGTACACCACATACAAACATGTGAAGCTGAACTTGATGGTAGTATTCATGGTTCTTCTTGAGATGGAATGATTTGTCCAAGCAAAAATCTCTGTCCTCAGTGCTCCCTGTCAGACCATCACGGTATTTGTATGGGCACTTGATCTCTACAGTTGCTCTACCACAGCAGCTACAGTTTGCCACTCCATCTGGTGATGCGCCAAGATGTGGGTTTTCCGGATGTACAACAAAACCGCAGAGGGACACATTAAAGTTCTGATGGTGTGCTTTCATTGCTTTAGTGTAACAGTTTCTGGCAGTGTGCTCATTTTCTCTTCCCCACTTTATTGCATTTAAACCAGATAAGTCTTTGTCATCATAGTGCATTATTTGTTTGACTACATTTGTTTTAGCACTGTCAGCTCTGGCAGTGCATACACGATGTAGGGTGGTGCTTGTGATGCGTCCTATTCTGTGTGTTTGCCAAGCCTGTGATTGGGCCTGGTGTTTAGTAATACATTCAAGGTTCACACACTTCTTCTGTGTTATTTCCTTCCTCAGTCTGGAAAATGTCTCATCACTTTTATCCTGTAATTCAGTTGAGGAGAGGCCTCTAAGATTCGCATCATACAGAGCTGCCAGTGGCTCCAGCGGGTCTTCATTCTCTCTGTCGGATCCCGATGCGGAGTCTGTGTCACTGCAGTCTAGACTGGTGAGCACAGCTGCCTTGGGTTCGAGTAGTTTTAATTCCTTAATGTCTTCATCGGTTATCTCTGCATACATAATAAAATGGATATTAGATAACATGAAAACAAATTGTGTAGGTTTAATCTATCATAATATATCAATCATAATATCAATAAATGACTGTTAAAAAGAGAGAAATTAAAAAAAGCATGGTCTCATCACTACATTCCCCATCTAACGTTTAGTGTGTGGTGTGACAACCTTACTCCAGGTGATGGCAGTATATATTGGTTAGTGTTGATCAGCTTTGTTTTTTAAATATAACTTAAAATAAATCATACCTTTGACATTGACCTTTTTACGATTCCCTATAGCTGGTTGCAGTAAGCTGGTGCCCGTCCACTTTGGCCTTCTGACACAGATTTCACTCAATCTGGCTGCCTTCACCTCTCTTCTAGATGTGAGAAGCCACTCGTTCACCCCTGAGGTACAAGCCTGCTCCGTCTTTCCAAACCTGACCCACAGCTCGACTTTGAGCATCAGTGCTGCAGCATGTCTGCAGCATGACCCCAAGCTGAAAGAAAAAAGCACACTGGTATTAATTTCAAGCAATACATATTTGAATGGTAAGATATGATAAACTTTTATTGATCCCACAGTGGGTATCATCACTACAGCACCTCAAAAAGATAGTGATATTCGAGGGGAAGAAAGAACAGAAAATGTATAAGTAAGGATTAAACAACTCGGAAGCGTGCGCTAGACCGTTCTAAGGCAAGACGTGGAGTGGGAACACCGCGACGCGCAGCGGAGTGGTGTTTCTCCACGGAGTGCCTGAGAACGGTCTAACGCACGCTTCCGAGTTGTTTAATCTGCTTATACCTTGGTCCCACAAACTGTAAACTTTAAAAGAAATAACGAATAATTGTTGTAAACTTGCTAAATGTGCTCTTGTGTTATCCTCACTCACCCGCTGAAATGTGTGTGACGCGTTGCTATGGTAACGCGCACAGCGGAGAGATACAATGGTGATTTAACTTGCCGAACTAACTGTCAACTGGCGTGCATTAGACCAATCTAAAGCAAGTAAAAAGCAAGCTCAGATTAATTTGTGGCGTTATATTATTAGAAGTTACATACCCGGCCATGCAGGTGCAGTTCGCTGTCAGGATACAGTTGTTTTTCTTGTTAACAATGACCCAGACTTTATACATCTTCGTCCTCTTTCCTTGTCTTTGACTCGGCAGCACCTCAGTCTTCAGAGCGACAAAGTTTTCAATGTTGTAATCGTGTAAAAGTATGTCCTGAACATGATTGTCGGTTACGTAGCCGTAGGCATCCAGTGTCTTGTAGGATTTCAGGCTCTCCCGGGTATAGAGGCTTGGTGTCTCGATCAGGTAGGAATGAATGTCCGGCCACTGTAGTCCGGGCCATTTTTTCTCATCATTTATCCACTCACCTGCTCCTAAGAAGTATGGGTCATTGAGGCGTATCCCATTAACTAATGTTAATTTGGCAGCGTAACTTGTTTTGTCACTGGGTGATAAACTGTTGTAGTATGACGACAACATGCTAGCTAGCTAGTTATCTAACATCGCAAATGCGCGGCAGCCTGTCATATACACTGAAGGGTCCGTTCTTTCTGCACCCGATCTGCGCGCGCATCCGCCGTTGTTGGTAAACAAATAATCCCTCTATAAATCTTGATAGCAAAATTGAATATTTCTTGAAAAAACTCTGTTGCCTGAAGGGATAATAAGCCACTTTTTATATGCAATCCAGGCTTTCTAAGAGAGGGAGCATAAACAGCTGGTTAAAATATATTGCTGAATAAATCCTAAAGACAGACTCACATGTGATGTGTATTTTTCCTGATATAGTCTGTAGGCATCATCATTGTTCATCTTTTTCACTGGTTTTAAATAAGCTAACTAAAGATTGCAAAAATCGGCAATATCGTAGAATCGCAATTTAAATCGTATCGGCACCTAAAAAATCGCAATAAATCGTATCGGGAGAAAAGTGAATCGTCCCAGCCCTAGTCCTTTTATTCATTTAAACTTAAAATGAATCATGTGCCCAAAAGCTGAAACAAACCTCTAACCGGGCAAGTTATTTCAAAGTTAACCTGACTCACTTCTTAGTTTCTGTTCAGCGGAAAGAGAAAATCATCAAACAGTGAAACTGCTCATGTCGACACAAGAAGAATTTATCTGAAGCCGAAACATTACATCCATGCAAAAGGAAGCTACAAAAACAGTGACATCCAAAACCTGGTCTTCCTTATTGCAAAATTTCACTTCAAGAATATCCTATCACGATATAATGTCTGACAAACTAAAGAAAATCATATGGCTTCAACAAGTATAAATATAATAGTTGTATTTAATCAGAGTAATCATTCACAGGATTGGAAAAAACTTGGAGACAATGTTTGCGTTGTCATTTTTTGATATAGTCAACATTACACAGCTGTATGAATTTCAAACTATATTCACCTTTTTTAACCCAAGCTTAAGCCAGCATAACTTCAATCAAATTTATCAGGCATAACACCTAACCACTAAAGCATATTTCTTCATGTTCAGGAATGCAAGTACATATTATTTGACATCTTTATCGAGAAATACTGTAATAATTGGATTTACTATTTTTCTGTTTTTTTGGTAAAGAGCTATAAATAGTAATTATATTTTAGTATTATACATATCATATCAGTTTAGGCCTGTCAAGCAATAAACTTTAATTTCGTAAGATTATTTAACTGTAATTGGAAGGTCAAGATCTTTTAAATAAACTAAATCAAACAAACAATATAATACATTTAACTAACAAAGA
Source organism: Scarus forsteni (assembly GCA_036419115.1). NCBI lineage: Eukaryota > Metazoa > Chordata > Actinopteri > Labriformes > Labridae > Scarus > Scarus forsteni. The sequence continues at coordinate 4,472,983 of JAZDUH010000007.1, read as the reverse complement.
AGGAGGGAAAAATCAGTGAAAATGAAATGGACACTTTTTTATGAAAAATTGCATGTAAATAAAATTAATTATACTAATCAAAAACAATAAAAAATAGACCCTGTCTCTGTAATGAAAAAAAACGAAACTCCAATAAAAACAAACACTAAATAAAAAAAATAAATAAAATGGAGTTTATACAGTTCCAGAATTGTTTGTGTCATGTACTTTTTCCAGTCAATTTGTACTGTCTGTCAAACGTTTGTAACATTGCTGGCTTTTCAGCCGTATTGAAGGGCTGCATTTCTTTTGCAATGTAGCAAACGACACTGTCCGTGAGTGTGCATCATTTTGCGCTTTTATTTATATTTACTTTGCCGACCAAATGCCTCAGTAAGCGTTGATTGTCAAGGATGGAGGCTCTGTTGCACCTCCCCTTGTTCTTCTTCGTCACCATTACTTTCAAACAAAAGCGACATATTGGCTCATCAGTGTTCATGAGCTCACACCTTGTTCATCCTGTTTAAAACCAAAACATTCCCACACTAGGGCTGAAGTAGCCAGCTTAAGAACCGTATCTTTCCTGCCATCATTCATATTAGGGTTTGTTTCCTCGTTACTCCTCAGGACGCTCACTTCAGCTCTGTGTGTGTACGCGCGAGCGCCCCCCCCCCCAAAAGACTGCATGTCTGACAGATGCTCACTCCACTATAAATCTGCTATAGAACCGATGCATCTCGGCGTTCAGAAAGATGGACAGAGTGAGCCATCTTCTCATTCAGCCTATTTGGTAGAAAGAGGAGGAAAACAAACATGCATGCACGTGTTAGTTTATCGAGGCCGGCAAACTTACCGAGGACATTTTTATTCATCGTGTGGTTAATAGATTAATTGATTATCGTGATTTGTGACAGGCCTACATCAGTTAGAGAGCTTTAACAAGCTGGTTTATTATTCATTACAGAAACAGAAAACGACTTTGTGAATTACCAATGCTGATGATACATCACCGCTGTGGCATTTACCCCTAAATTGGGTGATGGTAACCTTGTTAAGCACCATATATACTTTATACAGTGGCTCTGCATGTTGCAACCTGCTTACTTAATTTTCATGCTCTTTCATTTATTTTCATTTTAGTTGTATTAATTTTATTTTGTGTTTACTTTTACTTTATTTTAGTTAAATTAATGCTCATATCTACTCAAAAGTCTTTCATCTGATATTGTATTGTTTTTTGTGTCAACAGTCAGACGGAAACTGAATAGCCATGACAGGTGACGTGTATGTGCAGTGTTCATTAAACATTAAATCATGATTAAGGCCTGATAATTGCTCTATAAAAACGGTGTCACTGAAATGTTATGTGCTAATGTGGATCTTACTGGAGTGTCCATTACCTGTTCAGCTGCAGATTTTGATTATGTGGGTGACTTTTCTCTTTTTGATGACTGAATCCTTTTTGCCTTTTTCATAATCATATACAGCATTTTAAATTTAACAAAGAGGCATGCCTCTGGGGTGTGCCTCAGGGCTCAACAATGGGTTTTCCCCTTTTTTCTCTACTACTGTGAACACTGCCCTTGTTTAATAATTGACATGTTGAACTCACTGCTGACGACACTGACCTACACACAGATGATGGATGATGAAATCATCCTCTAGTGGTGGGTAAAATAAAACTAAGACGTCATTTAGATTAGCTAGATAGATAGATGTGCTTTTATGATCCCAAGCTACGAAATTGTGGCAATTACAGCAGCTTTTTCAGAGAATAGTAACAGCACACCCATCAAAAAGGGACTAAGGATTTAACAAAATGTATATTAAACATAAAACAAATGAATACATATTTTTTTAATAAATTTCGACAATAGTCTTTTACCTTGGGTGGTACGATAACAGTAGGTAAGCTTTTAACATTAAATGTGACTTTTCTTCAACCTAAACTTTGCTGGTGTCACAATCTGCTTAATCTATAAATTCAAAGTTAAGGTGCCTGTAACGCTGCCTGAATTTCTGTGATATAATGAAGGAAAACAGCTGTTAGTTAAAACACTGGTACATTCAAAAATCAGGAGGTCGGTGTCTTTACAGCAGGAGTTGTATTTACAGCTACATCACACCTCTATGTCATGAATAACAGTGGCCAACACCTCATTCAAACTTGTTTTTAATTTCCTTTTTAAATGTCTGTTTTGAGTTGTACAAATGTGTATTGTACTTGTAAGTATAATAAACATCATTATTCATGTGAAAGCCAAATCAAAGTCAAACAATCACCACCCTGGATGTACGTAAGGACGTACTGTACGGTGCCAAAGTCTGACGTAAAGAAGCTGTTAAGAAAGGCGTGGTGATGATGAAACACCCGACAGAGCTGTTTAACCTGCTGACTTATTAATCTTCAGACAATACAACTGCTGTCATTTAGGCAGAGTAATAAAATATTCAGGAAAAAACATCCTGGGGATTTTTTACTTTAATTGGCACTGTTCTGATGAGGTAAATGACATGGTTTAAATGTGGTGAACAGTCTATGATGATGTACATGGAAATGAAAAAGGTCAGGCAACGGTGCAGGACATGTTTACTATCTCGAGGAAGTGGCAACGTTATAGTGGTAACATGCAGCAGCAAGACGAGAGTGTTTACATGAGAACTTTGATTCCTCTTTAACTGTGATTAAAACTTAAATCCTCTTTAAAAAGATTAAAAAGACCATGTAACAAATAAATAAAAAAATAATCATTCTGAATAAAACTTAATTCTGAAGTTAGTGCCTGGTTTATTCTGATTTTAAATGAATTAAATAATTCCTTGATCAGGTGTACATTCATTCCACTTTAAATTAACTGGTGGCTCGTTCCCGTGTCCGACAACAACAAGGCACGGGATGCTGACGGGAACAGGACGGCTGCCTAAAGCAAGCGTCGGCCTGCACGCAAGCCGAGATAGTTTATTTAATAAGAGCCGTAGAAGATTAGGAAGTGAAGAAAGTGTGGATAGACGTAAAAATTAAAATGCAGACCTTTTTAAAGCTGCAGCATCCAAGTTGGATGAGGTTTCCTGACAGAGACGCTAAACTGGAGTTTTTCTTCCAGTAAACGTAAATACGAATGTACATAAATACATAAATAAGCTGAAACAAAACTTATAAATACTTATGTACAGGTTTTTTTATGCAGTCTATTCAGTTCAGACAGTGAGGAGATAAATATTTGATTCTTTTTTTTACTTACTGTTGAGCTGTCAGTAACTCAAAGCACTTTGTTCTTGTATTTAATCACAGTTTGAGCTGCACTGAATGTTAGGATGCTTTACACGCATTGTTAGAGGGAAAACAAGAATATTTCTTTGCAACATTAGTTTAACTGACTTGATGCACTCTGTGTTTTCAAATTAAGTGTATGTATGTAACACTGCATTTGACATATTTCAAAAACAATAATAGTTTTGAGTAATACTGTTTGATTTACATATGCACAATCTCTAATGTTTTCTTGCTTAACTGCATCACCGCTTTGGTGACCCGTAGGGCAATACACTGGTACACTTTCATTTATAAGGCAATTCTTGGTCTGCTTCCCCCCTATTTATGTGTTTTTATCATGCAAAGAACTACCGGACAGTATTCCTTGCGTTCACAGGACCTTATCATGCTCTCTGTCCCAAATGCACGAACTGAAATTGGGAAAAGGGCTTTTGGGTACTCTGCACCATCAGACCGGAATGTTTTGCAGAATGACTTATAGCTCAAGGAGCTGGCGTCCTTAAATGTTTTCAAATCGAAAATGAAAGACATGGAAGCAGATTCTATCCAATGCCGATGTTTTTAGCTAGGCTGTGATATGGCTCATAGATGTCTCTGTTTTTAATTCAAAATCATGTGCTTGTAAATTGTCCTTTTTGTACTTGTATGCAACTTTGTGTTCTTGCTGCTGCCTGTCTTGGCCAGGTCTCCCTTGAAAAAGAGGTTTTTAATCTCAGTGGGACCAACCTGGTTAAATAAAGGTTAACTAAAACTAAAATAAAATTACAATACTGTGATATATCGTGATGTGTATCGTATCGTGAGGTTCTTGCAAATACTCCCCTAGTAATTACTTAAATACGTAAATACATATGTAAATACATCCCGTCCACCCCGGTCCAATCAGAACCATTCCAAACCACCAGGCCCTGAATAAAGGCGAATAAACATGTTCTCCATGTAAACATTCATTCTGAATTATTATTTCCATGTAAACATGAAGGAGAAAACTTGAATTCCCAATTATTTCATGTTGAATAATTCATTCCAAATCAAAAAACATCATGTAACCATGGCCAGTGTCAAGCCTTCATTGGCTTCCAGCCGACTAAAGAACTGATCTTAAACTTTTAATGTTTGTTTTAAATGTTCAAACGGCCTTTCCCAGTTGTTCCTGTCTGAGCTTTTAACTATTCAGGAGCCTGGTAGAGGTTTGATGTTCTCGAATCAACCTCTGCTGGAAGTGTCCGGATCAAAATGCAAACACTGGGTGACCAAACATTTTCTGTTTCTGCTCACGAGCTCTGGAAAAAGCCCCCCACCAAAATGTGTCTTATTTCTGACCTTGGCTGCTCCACTTTTTAAAAGAGGTTTTTATTCCAGTGGGACCAACCTGGTTAAATAAAGGTTAACTAAAACTAAAACCGCAGTGCACGCTTGCTTCCCTGCACCACGAAGCCGCCTGGATTGGTCTGCCGCAGCTTATGTAGTGCAGGAGCGTGACGGCACTGCGGAAGCACGCTTATAGCACTGTTTAGGCTCGAAAAATGTACTAAATGACCTCGCTTTAATTAATTATGGACGTTACCTGCTCAGGACACTTGGATTACAGCGGACGAGCAGTATGAAGGAAAATAGGCACGCTTTTTGTGGACTTTATGGACCTTTTTTCTTCGGCCTGGCTGCCCCTGTTAGATGGACGCTTTGTTCACAGCGAAAATCCCCCCGGACCTCCAGCTGCATTTGAGACATCAAAAAAGTGCTCCAGAGTGTTGCTCAGCATGAGGGTGAGTAGAAAATTAAGGCATATCATTCTTTGGGTGTAATATTCCTTTAAGATGCACTTGTTCACTTTGGTGGAGTATAGCCCCCTTTATATTGATTTATTTATTGGTATGTTTCTCTCGGTTTTGCCCTGTTTGTTTGTTTTTTGTTTTGTTTAATGATTGTATTACTTAAATGATTTATACTGTTTTCTGTCTATTTTACTGTGAAGTACTTTGGTAGGACAAAGGCTGTCTTAAATGTGCTACATAAATAAAGTTAAAACTGATTTTGGGCCCTTTATATCTATTCTGAAAACCTGTTTACTTAAGATGGCACTTCTACCTTCATTGATTTTATCATATTTTATTTTTTTTAATTTTTTTACTGCTTATATTGTTTTATTGCTTTTTAATCTTTTTTTAATGTTTTCTGTAAAGTTACTTAGCAATAGTTGGAAACATATTATTAAATGTTTTCATGTAGCCCCTGCAATGTTCTTGCATACCCCTATGGGTGCATGTACCCCTGGTTAGGAATCACTTACCTCGCTCGCCCTAGCCTGGCACTGCTGTTCATTTTTACCTTCACCAGGAGTTCATGTTATTGCCAGAGTCTGTGTATTTTTTTTTTCATTCGTTTATGGTTTGTTTGTTTGTTGGTTGGTTTGTTTGTTTCTCTGTTAGCAACACAACACAAAAAGTTATGGACAGATTTCAGGAAATGTCTGGATTGGAACAAGCAACAAATGATTAAATTTTGGGAGTGATCCAGATCACCGTCTGGATTCGCCATGACAAAAAAGATTTTCATGAATAACTACTGATCTAAAATAGATATCAATATGAATCTAATTGCTAATGGTCTGTTTTCATGGTCAAGGAATCTAAATATTTATATGAAATAAAGGTAGGACTAATATTTATGGTAAAAATCACAATATGGGAGAAGACTGTGGCTCTGGCAGTCTGTGCTCTCTGAGTGCTTTCTAGTATTTTAATTGTACTCAATTTTCTACACTTTTCATTTTTTCTTATTTCATTTCTTGTGTAAAGCACTTTGTGCTACAAAATCTTGCATGAAAAGTGCTATACAAATACAGTTTGACAGTAATTAACATATGAGAATTCAAGCATGTAAATAGTCAATGTATTTATTGTAATGTTAGTCTGTTAGTCTTTCGTTGACCTGCCTCCTGGACACAGTCATAAGTGAGCACTTCTCTTCTCACAAAGGATTATAGTGAATTACTGTCAGAAGTGTCTTTCATCTTTCTGTAGATTATTCAAATGCAGGGAGTGTAACAATAACAATCTCTCTGTTTCTTTGTTCCTAATCCTTCAGACCTGACTCTTGCACAACTACCATGAAAACATACCACTCTGTCCATGAAGCTAGAAGAAACAGGCCACAAAAGTAAAATGCTAACTAAAAAGGAAAAGGACAGATAATGACGTCTTTTTTAAAGTAAAGTTGAAATATATTACACAACCTTATTGCATGATGCCTGTGTTACATATGACGCAAATACAAACTCTACTTTCAGTACAGCGAGCCAAAAGCTCTGATATATTTATGTTCCTCTTCATTTTCACACTGGAGTGATGAAACAAACCTGTTGGGCTGGTGAATGAGTTGTGACTGACAGAATTGCTGGAGGGTTGATTAATTCTATTGTTTCAAACCAGACAAACATCCTCTAATCAGAGGCTTCCAGGTGGAGCTGTGAACGTTGGACATGGAAGAATTAAGTACTTAACGGGTTTATGGAAACTTTATTAAAATAACCGCAAAGCTTTATGGTTCAATGATTCGATCCAGTTTGCCTGAAAGAGAACTTGAATTAACTGGTGAGCTGTCATGGATTTTTATGTATAGCTTTAAAGGTAATAGTACTTGAAAATTTCTCTCTGTTGTAAAATTTAACAAATACTAGTGGTGTCCCGGTCCAATATCAATATTGGATATCAGTCCATCGGATTATATCAGACTGCAACTGAAATATCCAATAACAGCTCTCTGATACACGCAGTCCATTCTAATTCATTTTTTATTTATTTAATTTTGTTGTAGAATAAGCTTATGTTTACGTTAAACACTGTGGTTATTTTGCAATTTCAAAATATATGTTTTTGTTTTAACTGGATTTCTCGAGGTTACTTTTCAGGGTCTTCTAATTATTTTTTTATTTATTTTATTTAATTGTGCTACATTCTTATGTTTAAGGTAGGGGAGTGCGATATGACGATATTAAATCATTAAGGATTATAACGTGGGGATGATCTCATAAAGCAGAAAGATCGTCAGATCGTCTGTGTGGGGGCAGAGACTTGGACGCGCACCAGACTAACCAATCGGAGCTCATTACACGCAGTGCATGATGGGATCTCCTGTTTGGTTATGTAGCGTGAAGCCATGGTGGAAAGAAGAAAGGAGGTAAAAGCTTGAAGATGTCTGAACAAAAATCTGTTCTAAAGCAGCTGTAGTATTCATTCAGATTATAGACACTGAGTTAGATAACATTTGTTTTAAACTGTTGCACTTTAAGAGATAACCAGTTACTTAAGTTTGCATTTATATTTGACCCTTTTCAATAAGCTATTTGGTGTTTTTAGTTTTTATGTTACAAAAGGCCACTTTATTGTTGTTCATTACCTTTTATGTTTACATTCATTGCACATTTTTATAAAAACTGTACTATCTAATTTAAAACCTGCTCAGAAAGTTTCTTTGGCTTAAATTGTCTCTTTTTTTCTTTTAAGGTTTTACATGTTTTATATGTTATAAACATAGGGAAAAATGGTCAAACATGCAAATTAGTCCAGAGAAATCAATGTAAAAAAGAATCATGATAAAACCGTGATCGAGGTTTTATTTTTAAAAAATCACGATATGATATTTTTACCATATCACCCAGCCCTAGTTTAAGGTTAATAACAAATGAGTCAGTTTTTCTCATACCTACTATTTCTAACTGCTGCTTTCTGTTTGAGTAATCTCACTTGATCAAGTCTATTCTTATAGTCCATACTACAAAATAATAAAAGTATGCATGACTTCTGTTGATATTGTATCAGATTGATATTGTAACCAGCAAATACTCAAGGCTGCAATATCGGTATGGTACTGGAGGTGAAAAAGATATCGGGACATCCCTAACAATTACTTCAAGTCGAAGGATTGTAAAACAGTAAAATGTTCTGCTTGTAATTCAGATATTCATTGTTGAAAGTGTTAAGGGACCATTTCTTTTTTTTTATTCGTTTTTTTTTATCAATCTGCCAATAAATCTGTAATTAGGGATGTAACGGTATGAAAATTTCATATCATGGTTGGGACCAAAATTATCACGGTTATCATTATTATCGCGGTATAGCTGCAGTGTGCTAAAATGTTGAAAAAGTACTTTTACACAGTTAAAATCATTTAACCCCTTTAATATTATGATTCTAACAGTCCTTTTGTCTTTTTTGTCAATAATCTTGTCAGGAAATGTCCTGTAAGTAAATTTGTTTAAACTTTTTTCATTAGAAATAAAAGTAAACAATTCTGGCAAGTACTTGTCATTATTTTGTGATAAATGCTTTAACTGTGTGTAATTACATGAATAGAAAAAAACAAATTTGTACTTAATTTGTACAACAAGCTGCGTATGTGCGCCTCTGTTTGCGACACACGGCTGCTTCATCCGGGGCAGACGCACATAGTTTCGCCTTTCCAGGCAAAGAGCAGCATCACCGTGAGTTACTGGCACAGTATGGTGATCAAACTCGGTATAATGGTCATTTTTAAAGGACACGGTAATGATTACCGTGGGAAATTTTACTGCGGTTTACCATTAAACCGGTAACCGTTACACCTGTAATCAGTATTTGTTTCTGTTGATTATCAGCATTGGCCTTGGCCTCAAAATTTCATATCTGTCAGGCTCTACTATGAAGCATTAACCATTACAGAAGGTGATCAGGGTCACCACATAAAAACATTTTAGGAACCGAAGAAAACATTAAGTCTGTGAAAAAAAATAGTAATTCTGAGATTAAATGCACTATTGTGAAAAAAAAATACATGACTCTTACTTTCCGTACAGCGAGCCAAAAGCTCTGATATATTTATGTTCCTCTTCATTTTCACACTGGTGTGATGAAACAAACCTGTTGGGCTGGTGAATGAGTTGTGACTGACAGAATTGCTGGAGGGTTGATTAACCTTTTTTTTTTTTTAACCAGACAAACGCTTTCTAATCAGAAGTTTCCAAGGTGGAGCTGTGAACGTTGGACATGGAAAAATTAAGTGTACTTAACAGGTTTATGGAAACTTTTTTTTAAATAACCGCAAAGCTTTGTGGTTCAATGATTTGATCCAGTTTGCCTTAAGGAGTTGAATGAGGTCAGGACTAAAATAACTCAAATTAACGGATGAGCTGTCATGGACTTTTATCTATAGCTACGAGGTTAATAGAGAATTAACTCTAATAATTACACTTTTGTATGTTTTAGTACTTGAAAATTCCTCTCTGTTGTAAAATTAAACAAATACTAGTGGTGTCCCGATCCGCTATTGATATTGGTCTGATATCAGCAAAAAAAATTAAAAATAAAAATCAGATTGTATAGGCCTGCATCTAAACTATTCGATATAAGCCGGCCGATACACACAATCTGTTCTAATTGTTTTTTTATTTATTTATTTTAGTTGTAGAATATGCTTCTTTTCAAGTTAAACACAGTGGTTATTTTGCCATTTTAAAAGATATGTTTTTATTTTTACTGGATTTCTTGTGGTTACTTCTCAGGGTCTTCTAATTTATTTTCCATTTATTTTATTTAACTGTACTATATTCTTATCTTTAAGGTTAAAATGTATTGGACCCATTGGTTAATAACAAATGGGTCAGTTTTTCTCCTAACTTCTATGGCTAACTACTGTTTTCTGTTTGAGTAATCTCACTTGATCAAGCCTATTCTTATAGTCCATACTACAAAATAAGTAATATAAGTCTGAATGATTCTGATATTGTATTGGATCGAAATTGTAATCAGCCAACACTCAAGGCTGCATTATCGGTATCGTATCGGAGGTGAAAAAGATGTATCGGGACAACCCTAACAAATACTTCAGTGTAAAGGATTGTAAAACAGTAAAATATTATGCTTGTAATTCAGATATTCATTGTTTTAAGTGTTAAGGGACCTTTTTTTTTTTAATTAATCTGTAATCAGTATTTTTTTCTGTTAATTATCAGAATTATTATAATTAAACATTTTAAGAACTGAAGAAAACATTCAATCCGTGAAAAAAAAGTCATTCTGGGATTAAATGCACTACTCTGAAAAAGATACAACTTTTACTTTCAGTACAGCGAGCCAAAAGCTCTGATATATTTATGTTCCTCTTCATTTTCACACTGGTGTGATGAAACAAACCTGCTGGGCTGGTGAATGAGTTGTGACTCACAGAATTGCTGGAGGGTTGATTAATTTTATTGTTTCAAACCAGACAAACATCCTCTAATCAGAAGTTTCCAAGGTGGAGCTGTAAACGTTGGACACGGAAAAATTAAGTGTACTTAACAGGTTTATGGACATGTAATTAAAATAACTGGTACAGTTGGTTTAATGATGCAATCCAGCTCCCTTTCTATGAGCTGAATGAGGCTGGGACTAAAATAGCTCAAAAATTAACCGATGAGCTGCCATGGATTTCTATTTTTAGCTTGGTGGTTCGTCGAGAATTAATCCTAACCCTGTAAATTAACGATAACAACATTATTACAATTATATTCATTTTTTAAAAGGAGAAACTTGAAAATAATTCTCAGTATTGTAGGTAAACTGTGCACACATATCCATGATACTCTAAAAATCAATAGCATGCATTAACTTTCCCAACTGTATCATTCACATTTCGCTATGTTGCTGCCACTGTTAGATTAAGATGGATGGACTTAGGATAAAATGTAACTGTTCTTGCAATATTCTGAATGACTTTAATTCAACATATGATAAATACCAACAATTCTTGACTTTTTGAGACAAAGTCTGTTGATTACTGATAAGTAATCACAGATTTTTAACCCAGATGGAGTACAGTATCAGCATCAAAATTAGGCCCTCCTCACATGAGGACGGCACCGTATTGTCTTGGCGTCGGCATCAAATCATGTATCGATGTTTACACATCGTATTGTACATAGGCTTGTGTATTTACTTGAGAACGCAATATCCACGCCGGGACGTACCGATGGGTTCCCACGCATGCTCCCAACCCATATTGCATGCTGGGTAATGTAGTTCTGGAGTTACTACATTCGTAACATCACAGTTCTGCTCCGAGGTGGATTCCACGTCAACAAGTACTCATGTGTGCGTAACATGCTTCATCTCTGCGTGAGACCTTGTTGCTGTTGTTGCTGTAGCTGGTGTTGTTGGTGTTCTGTGAGCAAATGTTGGTATAAAAGTCGTAGCAATATTTATAGCTGCTGGAAGAACATCAGAATCAGCCCGGCTGCCGCCATTGTTGTTGTTGTTGTTGGAGTGTGTGACGTGGGTTGGGGGGCGGGAAGAAGGAGGGGTGCTTTGAGGTCACCGTCTTTTCCGGACTTATCTGTTTATACCAACTACGGCATGAAGACAAATACGCAGATATCCACTTGCAAACCCGTTTTTAAAAAAGATGCGGAGTCATGGACAAATACGCGTCTCCGTGTCAATATCACCAGATCGATAGTTTTTTTTACCGGAGTCTTACAAATTCGTACTCGTGTAAAGCCCACCTTAGGTTAGAAATTAGGCCTGGTCAATGTGTGTGTTTCCATTCATTTAGGGGTGTTACACCGTAATCTAAATCAGAATATTTTGCGTCACAATGCTGTACCAACATTTCATAGCAAAAAAAGACATTTAATTAGTCTAAAATTCAGATGTGGGAAATCTCAGAGTGAAACCTGCAAGGGAGCTGGTCGGAGTTGCCAGGTCTGCTTATTATAAGCAACTCTGAGCTATGCTATCAACATTAACTCAATTCAGAAGTTACACAAACTATTTCCTCCTACTTCAAACACAAATGCAAATTTTACAGTAAAAACTTACCAAAAATGAATGCTTACAGACTAAATGAAACTGATTTCTAATGTAACTTGAACTGTTCTTATCATAATAAAGCTGTAGTGTATCAACATAAAATTAAATAAAAGCCTGACTCTGTCTATTTGGACACAAAAATCACAGTTAGACAGACTGTTCAGTGATAACTAGGGGTGTCCCTATACAACTATTTCACCTCCAATACAATACCAATATTGCAGCCTTGAGTATTGGCCGATACCGATATCAATCCGATACAATATCAGCAGGAATCATACAAACTTTTATCACCTATTTTGTAGTATGGACTGTAAGAAAAGGCTTGATAAGGTCAGATTACTCAAACAGAGAACAGTAGTCAGCAATAGTAGGTATGAGAAAAAGTGACCCATTTGTTATTAACCAATAGGTTAAATAAATTTTAACCTTAAACATAAGAATATACTACAATTAAAACAACATTAATAAAAAATATTAGAAGACCCTGAAAAGTGACCTCAATAAATCAAACAAAAACATATTTCACCAATTGCAAAATAACCACTGTGCTGAACTTAAACATAAGCATATTCTGCAACTGAATAAAACAAAAAATAAATATATTAGAATGGACTGCTTGTATCGGAGTGCTGATATCGGAGATTTAGGATGCAGGCCGATATAATCCAATATTTGTTTTTTTGACCGATATCCGATATCAATATTGGATCGGGACATCCCTAGTGATAACAAAGTTATAAATAACAGTTAGTCCCCTCTTCACTTCAGTATAAAGACAAGGATGTTCCACCTCCAAACAGGATGATGTTTGATGATTAATTTAAAAGAAAAAATAAGAAAAATGTCACTATGAAATTGAAATGTTATGTCAATGAAAATAAAAACATGCTTTATGATGATTTCTCTTGGGGAAAAAAGAATATATCGTATTAGAAAAACATACAGCTGGATTTAGATTAGACATGACTTCATTAATCCCTTTGGCAGTAAATTAAGATTCCTGATAAACATAAATGTAAATAAAACAAAAATACCCCAACAAGCTGGATACCTTATTATTATTATTATATATTGACCTGGTTGTTTTTCTGTCGATTTTTTTCATCATATATGTCTTTAATGACTCTTTTTATTTAAAGCACTGTGATATACTTTATTCATAAAACTGTTTTTCTTTACGTTGTACTGTATGTTGCTTCAGTAGGTGTACTAAAAAATGGAATATGAGGCCATTCTACTGCTGATGTAAAGCACTGGACAGAAAAATGCAACATAAATATGACAAAACATCACTAGGGTCCTATGTCTAATTAAACTGTGTGTTAAAACCTCATAAGAAAGCACAATTAAGTTCATATAACAAAACTGAACACATCATCAGCCATCACTGAAGACGACCGTTGACAGCGAAACAAAATGGCGCCGTTTCAGTGACTGTAACGGTTGAGCTAGCTTAAGCCCCAATCTTCCTCTAAACGCAGCATGTACTTGGATTCTGACATCAAACATGTACTCACATTATCCACGCAGGTGCTTGAAACCATATTCCTCTTCGTCGTCCCCCTTCTTGAAGCTTTTTTCGGTTCTCTGAATTCTGTTGGCCTCCTCTCCATGTTAGCATCCTGGTGGCTAGACTTAGCTTAGGCTCTACATGAGAAGTCCACTCCGATCAGTTCTTATGAGCTGGTCAGTTCGGACTTCTTACACAACTTAGGTGATTTAACTCTTGATAAGAAACAGTGAGAGTATGTTATAAAGACCGTTTACAAAGAGGGAAGTAGGTGGGTTTGACAGGAAACGTCCATACAGGTGTTGTGGGGAAACCTGCAGCCTTGTTCACGGTGACTTCCGGTTGAATGGCTGCGTTGAAAACGGTTTAAATCTGAATAAGTGAAAATACATAACTTATAAGGTAATTTTTAAACAAAAGTGCAAATAACCATGTCTATATCACTGCAGTAACAGTTAAAAAAAGTGTTCACAAACAATTATTATCTGAGCCTTAATATTTGAATGCCCAGAGCTGCATTTATCTGCTATAAAGCATTTAACCATAGATGAACACTCACAAAATACAAATATTTTAAGGAATAAAAGAAACAAATAAAACCAGAAAAAGTAATAATTCTGAAATTAAAGGCATTATTCACAAAAAATAAATGTAACTAGACTAAAGTGTTTTTATTCTTTCTGAGGCCCCATCCACACTAAGCCAAACCGAGGTCTAAACGCATACATTTTTTGCCGAATCTGCGTATCATCCATACGAAGACGGCGTTTTGGGGGTCTGTAAACGATCATTTTTGAAACCAGGTTCCAGAGTAGAAAGATTTTGAAACGCCGTGTACACAGCTCCGTGTTTACTGGCTCTCCGTAACTTTTCAGATACGCTTACGTCATAGTTTCATATCGTCATTGACACGCATGCGCCACACGCGGCAACAACAACAACAATGGCGTACGGTGTAGCATATGTGCTAATGAAGCTAGTGACCCTACTATCCCTGTTGCAGCAAAGTCTCCTTCTCACCAACGAGTTGAACAAACAATTATCGAGGACACATTACGGCACTTTATGATCACTTTATCACAATCTCTGTTTACAACTTTTTCCATAAGTGCGCATGCCCACTGCTTTTTCGTCTGTTTCCGCGTGTTTCCGTCATATTGTTACAGCGCCCCTAGAGATCTGGCTTGTGTTTTTACAGCGTTTTGATGCATATCGAGTGCATTCATGTGGACGCACACATTTTCTGAGACGCCTTCGTCTTTATGACGATCGTTTTGGAAACTGTTTAGCGTTAAGTCTTCGTGTGGATGGGGCCTAAGTGTCTTTCTCCTTATTCTTATTCTGTACAATCCAAGAAATCCAACTTTAATAAAAGAATTCTGATTATTTTTCCTTTGAATCAAAACTTTTATTTCAGAATTCTGTCTTTTTTTTTCAGAATCCATACTTTATTCTCAGAATTCTGCTCTTTTTCTCGGCATTTGAACTTTAATCTCAGAATTCTGCCTTTAGATTCAGAATTTTAGAAGCCTGTTTTCTGGTGAAGTCTCACGGTCATCTCAGATTTATTTTTATGCAGTTCTGATTCAATCTGGCTGGGATCTCATAATTTGTTATCATAATTCTGATTTACATCTCAGAATTCTGACCTTCATTTTAGAATTCTGCTCTTTTCTCTGTAATCTAAATGTAAAATTTCATATTTTTTTTTTTGCCATAATTCTGACATTAATCCTAGAATTGTGACTCAAATGAAATCTGACTGTTACCCTTTTTTTCATAATTCTGACTCCAGTTCCAGATTTCTGACTCATTTCACAGAATTCTAACTTTAATTCTCACTGTCGTCGTAATAATCTTAATAGAGAAAAACAAATTTTCCTTCTTTTAATTGAATCAGCAAGCTCAGAAAGCTATTATCAAGCTTCTATGAGACGACAACATGGCAGTTTGATTGAGAAGCAGTCACAATACTTGTAGTGCACAATGAGATGCTGTGACCTCTTTGCATTTGCACAAGAAAAAAAAAACATGTTTGTTTTTATTCGTATTTTGACACTTTTTTACACCACTTTCTCAATTAATTTGAGCTATTTTTAATTGTGTTTGTGTTTTGTTCTGAAGTCCTGGCACGCACTATTAGTATCTATTAGCTAAGAAACCAGAGAACAATATATTTTCTCACATGAATACAGTGTGATGCTCCTAGCCATAAATAGTTGTGTTTACTGTCTGTTATATAATCTTACATAGACCCGAGCACAGCTGCTGTAAAAAGAACTGACCCAGTTGAAAAACTAAAGCACAGGTACACTCTTCCTCACATTTCAATGGAGGACCAAAGAAACCAAATACCTGATTGTGGCTTTTGAACACCGTCACAACCTGGGATAACATGACAGAGCCTTGGCAGGACATCAAGCTCCCGGGTAACAAACTGATAATCAGACATTCACTTACAACTGGCAGGCCGCCCCCGTTAGGTAATAAAATCTCAGCGAGAAGAGGAAACGGTTGACAGTTAGATCTCACTGAGTGGGTGATCAGGTTTCAGTGAGATATAACGCAAACAGATACCAGATAGTGATGCAAACAATCTGACGTTGAGATTTAACTTCTTTAGAACTTACAGCCACACCCTTTTAAATTTTAAAATTACATACTCTCTCTAAAGCATTGGTACATTTCACCATATTCTACGTCTAAATCCAGGCATTCAAAAAGTCTCACATGTATAACAGAAAAATACCTTTGACTTTTTTTTAACTATAAATTTTGTGAGGGCCAACACATGAAACCAGGCGGGGAAACATTCTCAGAATTTCCTGATTTAATGCAGTAGCAATCATGAAACTGACAAGCACTTGCAATCAGAATAAAAAACAAATATACATAGATAAAGGGAAACACACAGAAGAAGAAATATCATCAAAAACTAAACAAACAGGAAATATCATGCGCACAAAACTTAAAAGAGATACGCCAACTTTGTTTTTTTTTTTCATGCCTTGCCTCACTCCCAAGTCCATGATAAGCAGATGGACATCATTCTTTCGACTGTGCCTGCAGTAACAAGAAAGACAGGCAGAGTTCGCCCACCGATAATTAGCTTAGCTCAAACACTGGAAGTCAATGGGTAGGGTTAGCCTGCCTCTGCCTACAGTAATCAGATAAACTTTTCAGGAACTCTTAACAGTCCTGTGTACTTATTGTGACTCCTTTTTTCACTGCTTTGTTACTTTATTTTTAGACTAACATTAGCACTGAATGTATTTTTTGAAAGAAATACATACAGAACTAAACAGCAAACTACAGTGGACATGCTTAGAACTGGGTCAACAAGCACTTCCACTGGTTTGAGCATGCCCCCTGCGGTTAAGTGTTTAGAGTTTCTAAAGGGTTTGTCAATTACTGTAGGCAGAGGCAGGCTACCACTATTCATTGACTTCCAGTGTTTGAGTTAAGCTAATTAGCAGTAGGCAAGCTCTGCCGGTCTCTTCTTTATTGCTGCGCTCACAGTCAAGAGAATGGTGTCCATCTGCTTGGTATGGACTCGAGAGTGAGGCAAGACACAAAAACAAAAAGAAAACCGCTTAAGGCAGTGATGTGGACCATTTAAGATGCGTGCATAATTTGATATATTACCAAAGAGGGTACTTCTTCATAATATCAAGGCACTTACAATAAAGCTGGAATTCCTACTAAAGTACATGATCCCTGTTGTGTTGGGTCATCAGTGCTAATATGACACAACAGATGGACCGTTCAATATATCTCACTCGTCCATTCAGGAAAGAGTTGAAGAAAGTACTTTGGAATAGGCAGAACCTTTCTAAAAGCAAACCGACAAGTGATTGGACAAACATTCTGTTAGTTACATTCACTACGAGCCAATCAGACACTATTGTAGGTGGGCTCTACTGCTACAGCGTGAACAACAAAACATGAACCACTTAGTAGAACAAACTATGACAAACATGTCATAGCATCTTTTCATGTCTTGCCTAACTCCTGTGTAAGTAAGTCAACAAGCACTCCTGCAGTTGTTTGTGATAGTGTTTTAGTTTCATATATCTTTCAGCATGTGTGAGGCAAGCTCCAATCTAAAACCACTGTCAGCTGCCCAAAGCAGCAAGGCCCAACCAACGTTCTTTGAACAGGAAGAGAAAGGAGCTTCAACGAGGACAGCAGGAGGTGACTGTGCTACAGAGATTAGCATAGCTGCTAACAGCTTCACCGGCAGTTTTGTCAGATCTGAACTGCATTCCTTTATTGAATCAAATACATAACAATACAAACTTCTCCAAAGGATATATTTGCTTCACTTTCAACATGTTTTTAACGAGAGTTTATAATATGAGTGGCTCAGGTGTTGCACCCCTCTACGACGTTATCTGATCAGTACTTGGTGAATATGATTGACAGAACAATTGTCCAATCACCTGCTGGATATACTTCTGAAAAGTTCTGCCTTCCCCAAACACTTTCTATGGGCTTTTTCCTAGAGGGACTTGAGAAATATATTGAACAGTCATCTGGAGTACCGGGTTGGCAACATAAGGCAGTTTTCCACATTTTCACTGGTAACTCAAGAATTTCTCAACAGATTTTGATGACACTTTTTAGGAATGTTGGTCATGGCTCAAGGGAGCAGGCAACAGATTTTGGTGATCCAGTAATTTCAAATTTTAGCAGATAACACAGCCAACAGTGCCAGAAATACCTCAGTGGAGGTTTGTGCTATCTGAGCACCTCTAGTTTCTCTGTTGAGAACGTAAGCTAGCAATACTGTGTGCCATAGCAAGAGTGTTTTTGTCTGGGTCTGTATTGGGGCTAATCATGCGGAGCAGATGGACCTGCTTGATTCATTGTCTGAAATCACACAGATCCATGTTGTCAAACTCAAACCTCCAATGACTTAAGTGGCCAAAAGCTGGAAGGCCCAATCAGAGAAAAGAGGTGGAAACTGAAGATGTGACAACAGCGGGAAGGAACCGTATGTTTGAAAAAAATTGACTAAATTTCTTTTTTTAAAAGAGGAGCAAAGAACGTCACTTATAACTTTCCTATCAGGAAATCATGTTTTTGCTCTTCTCCCGAGTGGTGATTACTGCTGGAAAACTGGAAGAAAACGATTCAGGTTAGTTAATGGTAGTCATGGTTACTCAGCAATACCTGGTGAAATATGCTCTCCTCATTAGTTTACTAGGAGAACTTGGTGGGGGTTGTCAATGATGAGGCTTATATCACATATAAGGGATAAACGATACATCTGTGGGGTATGATTTAATGTAATATGATAGTTGAAGGGACAAAACATAATTTAAGCTAATAGCTAACTCCAGGGTCTAGCTGCTACATCATACTGTGGCTTGATATTAATTGGTCTGTGATGAGTGTGACTGGCAGAATGATCAACCAATCGCCAGCTGCAGTTGTTTTTGAAGGTTCTGCCTCTGAAAACTTTTTTCTATGGGCTCTTCTCCTGATAGACTAGTGAAATATTTCCGTGACGGATGTATAGAACTGTCCTTCTGGCGTGTCGGGTTATATTTGAGCTACAGAAGCAGCTAAAACAGCTGTTAAGGTTGGGTTTACCCTTGACTTTGATACCCTGAGTCACTTTTGCAGACCTTTTAAACAACGTTGAAGTAACAAAATTAAAGTCATGGTTTTACTGCAAAGCATTTATAAAGCTTGGCCCAAACTAAAGTATGTCTGCCCAAAAAACAAAGCAACATTTGCTATAAGACAGGGTCATCTAACTGGTAGGTCAGCAAACCAAAGAGCAATTTAAGAAGGGGTCAATTCATAACACTGATGATTCATTACATCACAGATGAAGGCACACATTTAAAAGCAGTGACAAACATGTACAGCGGCGCCTGCACTGAAGCGCTTTGGTCAAGTGTGACGCCGAGTGAAGCAGAGAAGTCGACCACAGACTCAGTCCTGAACACACGAAGAGACAAAGAGGCCTGAACATGAAAAGGCACTGGGGATATATAAAGAAATGAGAGGCAGCATTGCAGGGCTGGTAGTGTGCAGATCTATTTCTGCTAAACATGAACAGTCCACGTATCCCATCAGGCATCATCTTCTGATTGGTCGTCATTCCTCAGCCTCTGTCGCTCTCTGTGCCGCTGGATGGCCCTCCAGATGCGGCAGAGGACTCCACCCCTGACAGAAGAGGAATGTTGATGATTCACGTGATTAATGATAAGGCGATTTATACGATTTTATTAAATTAGCATTCAAAATCCCCTCCCCTCTTGAAATACAAAGAAGAAAATTACTTTGATTATATAATGCGACAAGGAATGAAGCTGATCAAAAAGGTGTAGGTTGTGTAGGCTTATTATGCCGACTCTTTTTACTAAGACATCTTCAGCAAGGAAACTCAGTTACACCCTAAGGCTTATGAACAAGCCAACTGTCAATCATCTTAGAGAAGTGAATGAATAAAGTTTCACAACAATAATTCAGTGATTTAAAGGTGCAGTGTGTAGAACTTGGCATTTTAGCAACATCTAGCGTTCAGATTCTAGAATGAACTTAAGCACCTAAGTACCTAGCCAAAACGTCACGCCGCTGAGCAACGGAATCCTGTGAAGACCAAAAAGGTTCCTGAACACAGCACACAATTTATGTTGTGTGTGTGTTTATACACACAGTTTGAATCCCTAGTGCAGAGTAACAACTTTCTATGCATCCACTGCCATCCTCTCCTCTTCTTCGCCTGCATTCCGGGTAGATTTCAGAACCGACGGACAGATTTGCGTTTCGTTCTTTTTGTCCCTAAAAACCACCCATAGACAACATGGCGGATCAATATGTCGGCCTACACGAAACAGCAGCCTGCAGTAATGTAATTTTTTTATAAAGGTTTTTCTAACTAAATAAAAATAAAACAAAAGTTCTATGGGGATGATTGTACTCCTATTTTGAAGGACTTTGCATACATATAGAAACATATATCTCCTATATTCATCGTTTCTGTTTGGCAAAATGCGGTGGATGTATAAAATGCCACATTCTACACACTCCACCTTTAATTCTTCTTCTTTATACCTGATTTGTTGTACTTTAGTTTTAAATATGTTTTTAATGATGGAAGTGAAATAAACCTTCATAATTCATTTTCACAACAATTCCAACAGTTAACACATCTAACAGAAACACACCACTGCTTTATATTTGATACTGCTGTAAAGTAAATTATTTTGTGCTTTAAACCAGTGTTAATTTTGTCGACTAATTATTTTCGTCATATTTTTCATCAACAAACTATTTCCCCTGAAGAAAACTAGGCAGTATCTATAAAAGCAAGTGCACATGGATAAGAACTAAAACTAAATTAACTGACATTTCATAAAAAAATAAAAACTAGACAAAAATGTTTGCTTCATGGTGGTGGGATAAGTTGTGGAGTGATCCAATCAGAGCTGCTCTCTTTATGAACTGATATATTCATGTAGAGCAGGTTCACTGTTTGTTGTCAGTTCTGGTGTTGTAACTGAGATGCTCTGCCAGGTAGCCGAAATAAAGGTGACTGCATTTCTTTAAAAGTAAAATTTGTATCTGTTTGTGTATACATTCTTTACTGTCATTCAGCAAAGGGTTATAAGATGTTTAATTTTATCCAAATGTTACACCTGACTTCAGAAAGTCAGGCAAAACTTAAATGAAGCCTTACACTTACATTACATATTTTAGTCGACTAAAATTACAGTAGATTTCATTGACTTAAGTGTTGTAAAATTTCATCAACTAAAACAAGACTAAAATTAAAACAATTGAGATGACTACATTATGACTAAAACAAAAAGACATTCTAAGCAAAAGACTATAACTAAAACTAAAATCAAAGTATACACTACCTTTGCTTTTTTTTATTTAATTAAATCATTAAACTTGGGGTATTTAGATGTACGTGTTGCATTCGCTAAAATCATCTCTAAGGGAAAGCTTCTTAACTTTCACATAAAGAACAAGCAGAGTGAAGTTAATCAGCTGCTTCTTTTGGACTCATCCATAAAACCAGATTTCAAACATCTAGGAGTTGTTACCGTAGACGAAGACACCGAAGGTCATCTTTGGATACGTCATTAAGAATGTCACTCAGCGTGTACTCCTCAAGTACAAACTGCAAGACAAAACACAATGATATAATTCATAAAACACTTCCTGACACTTTGTGCTCAAATAAATTCAAATAATCATAATTATCTTCACAACTTTAAAGACATGAGGTCACTCTTGAAAATGAGATGCCACTTCTCAAGGGGCTAATCTTTCATAAATTTATATTCAACAATTACAGTTAAAGAAAGCTTACTGATTGAATCTAGATTCAGCAGAGACAAATGTGATGAGGACAGATTTATGATCTGGGTGTCCATGTGTTTGTTGCTGTCATAAACTAATATATTTAGTCCCTTTGATCTTTAGACCTTTACAGATGCCAGCTTGCCACCCTACAACTGGAACTATACAAAAAACTGATTGATTGAAGAGAAAAAAAAACACTTGTTGGCCATTTTATTAGGTACACCCTTGTAGTACCAGGTTGACCTCAATGTGGATTAACAATGTGCTGGAAACATTCCTCATATTTTCGGCCCTGTTTACTCAGATCTATATTTTGCTGAATCTGAAACCTACATTGCTATCTACTGGACTGGCATGCACACTACAGGGTTATCAGTCATCTAGGCCTGTCACAATTATCAATAAATCAATTAACTGCACAATAAATATAAAAGAACTCAATAATTTTGCCAGTCTCAATATATTGACATGTGCATCCGTGTTTGTTTTCCTCCTCTCTCTTCCAAACAGGTTGGATGAACAGAGGGTTCACTCTGTGCATTTTTCTCAACACCTGGGTGAGCTGGTATGAAAGCAGAATGAACAGAGTGAACCCTCCTGTCAGTCATTCAATCTTTGAGTGCTTCAAGTGAGTGTCGTGAGAAGTAACAAGGAAGCAAACACAAGTATGAAAGAAAGCACAAAAGTAGGCACATAAGGTATGACTAAAGGTGCGTTCACACCGCAAGCGACCCAGCTACCAAAGTCGCATCCCCCACAGATGTAGCGTTGCGCGTCCATAAATACCTGTTTGTTTGCCGTACGAGTCGGCCGTCGGTCGGTGACGTCACGTCCGCTCCAGTTTTACCGCGATATCATATATCACATAATAGGATGTATATGCGGACATTATTCCAGCTGTAACCTTTTCACTCACTTATCAGACACAAAACTCTGCAGCTGATGATGCAGCAGCATAATCTGTGAGTTTACCGCGGTCCGTCTGCAAATGTCCTCACTGAGATTAGTTCCGCCTAGAAGGAAGTCATCCGCCCTGTGATCCGGATGAATAACTGCACCGTCACACGTACACACCGCTGATTGGCTGATGCCACACAGCCACACACAACATCACCTGAATAGATCAACTTTTTTTTAACTCTGACATCGCGCGACGAGTGAAGTGGTCGTCTTGTCGCCGGCTGTTGCATCGCGGGAGGGTTAGCCCCGCCCCATCGCGGCTGTACATTGACTTTGAATGGAGACTGATTGCCGAGGTAGTACAGGTAGCGTCCGGTGTGAACGCACCATAAGAGTGAAAAGATTCCCCACCTTGTCTATAGTATCAGCATCTGCCCCCTGCTCTTTCAGCCAATCAGTGAGCAGTTTGTCTGGCTCGTGGTCTGCTGGTATGTGGAAGATGGATGGAGGAGAGACGTCTGTAAAATAAACACATTAGATAGGAACAGAAGTGCAAAATAAAAATAAAAACCTAATCTTTCAGTATCAGTGCGTTTACCTGGAGGTTTGTGCCGGACTCTGACCAGCTCCAGGTCGTGTGTCCTCTGCTGCAGCGTGGCCTTCAGGACCTGCTGGTACTCCTTCTCCTTCTGCAGCAGCTCCTCCAGCAGCCTGCAGGGGGCACCAACAAAGAGTCATGTCTTTTCTAAGCTCCAGTTGGATCTCAGAGGTGTGTAGCCCATAGACTATAAAAAACATGGACACCATGTCGCTGGGCTTGAATTGAAGCCGCTGTGAAAACTGCTCCCCTGGTGACTGGCTGCAGTATAGGTCAAATCTCCATCTCCTCCATTCATCTGAACGGGCCGTAGTGAAACTTCAAAAAATTAATAAACCTCGTAGAAATATTTCTCCCACCCGTATGCTGTGGTGATATGAAAGTATTATTGGGCTGCGTTTTTCCAAGTCCTCTTTTTTTTGAAGAGTTTCTTTTTCATCAGTTATTAGAGTTTAAAAATAACCGCGGTTTACGGCAGTTTCACAATGATTGTGTACGGTGTATGCTGCGGAGTTTACGACAGCTGCATCCTTATGGTCCAGATTCTCTACTGGCTGCACAATGGCGGCGCCCTGACGGGGGATATTATGGCTTCAAATCCGTTACATGGTAGAAGGCGGAGCCACGCTATCCAGTTCTTATAATACATCCATGGTGTAGCCTTGTACGAAACTCGAAAGTGGTGATAAAAATGACGATAAATGACACTGTAATATTCTGCTCTGTTTCATAAAAATGTTAAAGTGATTCGCCAACATCAACACTGCTTGTTACCTGTCTCACTGTCGCTTTAACATCACTGTCACTTTATCTTCCACGTATAGCGCAGAATGGCTCAGTTGTCCTGTATGACACTTATTCCGTTATCATTAATTTTAATTTGACTTAATAATAATTAATAATTTCACAAGTCATTTTGCTGTTCTTAATGCATTCTTCTTTACACTTGCACTTGCTCCTGTACTGCTGCAACACCTGAACTTCCCCTCTAGTGATTAAAAAAGGTTTATCTTATCTTAACATTCTTTCTGTTTTCATGTCTTGCCTTACTCCAAAATCCATGACAAGCAGATGGACAACATTTTTTAACTGTGAATGCAGTAACAAGGAAGAGGTGGGCAAAGGTACTGACGACAGTTGTACTTGTAAGTAGGTTAAAAAAAAATCCCGAAGCACTTCCATGGTGGTTTGTGCATGCACCCTTCTTTAAAAATGACATAAAATGCTAATCAAAATAGATAACGGAGCATAAAGCAGTAAAAAGAAACAAGTAACAATAGGCACACAGGACTGACAGAGTTTATCTGATGACTGTAGGCAGAGGCAGGCTACCGCTACCTATTGACTCCTAGTGTTTGAGCTAAGCTAATTAGCAGTTGGCATGCTCTGACCATATCTTCCTTGTCTATCTGCTTGTCATGGACTCGGGAGTGAGGCAAGACACAAAACAAAAATAATGTTGGTGTATCCCTTTCAATATTTAATACAGTATACATTAAACAGTGTTCTAGCATGTTCTTAATGCTAAGTAGAGGTCCTGTGTGGGGGTCATTTCCCTCTGAAGGGTTTTCAGATGCTATAAAGTAGAAGTGCAGTGGTGGCTAACGATGTGGGATCTTTTTTTTTAATAGTTTGAATATTTTTGTGACAATGTTATTAGTAAGAAAACATATTTCATTAATGGTGCAGGTGAGTAAAAGTCAACCTTTTCTGGATATCATATTCCAGACTTTTAAGAAGGGGTGGGAGAAAAATTGATTCACATAAGTATCTTTCGGATTTTTTGTTTGATGATTTTTTTTTTTTTTTGGTCAGAAATTGATTAAATTTTAATGCTTCATTTTAGTCTGTGTTAATAAGCCACTTTTAAATGCAATACAGGCTTTTGAAGAGAGAGAATAAACAGCTGGTTAAAATATATTGCTGAATAAATCCTAAAAATTGACTCACATGCGATTTGTATTTTTCCTGATATAGTCTGTAGGCATCATAATTGTTCATCTTTTTCGCTGGTGTTAGAAAAGCTGACTAAAGATTGTAAAAATTGGCGATTCCGTAGAATCACAATTTAAACTGAATCAGCACCTAAAAAATCGTGAAAAATCGAATCAGGAGAAAAGCGTATCGTCCCAACCCGACTTTTCAGCACATATTTAACCCCCCCTTAAAATTTATTTATTTTTAACTCTCAGGCATGAAATTGTCTGCTAGCTATCTTTTTAGCCTGGCTTTTATATTGTTATAAATTCATGGGTCATATTTATTTTTAATCTTAATATATTTGCTGATTGACTGTTTAAGTGGCCTTATTTTGCCATTTTATCATTTATTTTTGGCAATATTGTTTTTAATTTTGTGATTTTATTCCTTAACTTGCATATGTTATCGACTCGTATTTTATGGAAAAGTGTGAATCAGTTTCCAAAAACATTTTAACCTCATTTCTTGTGTTTGATTTTTGTTCATTTACAAGCTACAATGGACAATTCAAGCTTTTTCAGGAGATTTTACTTTTTACTACATTTTCCATATGTTTTCCATGACTGTAAAACTGACCAATCATTTTCCAGGTTGTCCAGGACATGTGGAAACCCTGTGCAGTGCAGCTGGATCCACCTGATGTTTTTGTCTGTCACCAGGCTGATCCATCTGGCGTCCTTACTGAGCAAGCCCAGACCTCAGGTTGGGACTTGAGGAAGAAGAGTTAAAGCAAATATGATCTCCTTCATAAGTCGGACGCGTATTTACTGCCTGTCACTTGCATATGAGGAAACAAAGATGAGAAAAACACATTTATCTGATCATATAATCAGCACGATGAAATGTTTCTTGATGATGATGGTGTAGAAAGCTGACGTTGTGGGCCGACAGGTTTAACCTGATGAGAAAAGGCGGATTATTGCTCAACAGCAGAACACAAAAGACGCCTTATAACAACATGAGTGGTTGTTTATATAGTTTCATTTCCAACATGTATGCGGCTATAATAACAAAATAAATACAACATACTACTGAAATATCGTCTTTTATCACTGGAAGCAAAAGAAAACAGCGAACATTAGTTAAGCCAAAAATCAAATGTGTGTAAATCCTGATCTCAGTTAAAGGAGTTTCATTACATCAGTGGGTGTGTGGTTAAAATCTTCTTTCTTTATCTTAAGCTCAGAAGACAAAATAGATACTATAGACAAAATAAGTGACGAAACTCTAAAGCTACAGGAGTGAATATCGACCAAAAGGGTGGTAATAATAGGAGAAGTATTGATGCTGAGGGTGATGCAAAACATCCTGACATCAGACAACATTAAAACCATCAACTCTAAAAATGTATTTTAACCCTGTCAGATGATTATACTTATTATTATTCAATCTGAATTATTTTTTATGTATTTTAACCCCTATGATGTGCTTTATTTTCCATATCAGTTCAGATTTATTGTTCAGAATATTATTCTCTGGTAATTAATCTTTTCATTATCCCACTTTAGCAGATTTTATCACGCATTTGGTAATTAGCTATATCATTTTGCCATATTATTATTTCAAGTTTTGTTTTTTTACTTATTTACTTTCCTTTGGTATTTTTATTTAATTTCTTGCCATAATTTTTGATTGAAATTTTTGTCTTAACTCCTGTTTTTCCTCATTTTAATTCAAGATGGTGTTTCCTCAGTCCTCTAATTCTGTTTTCTGATCAAATATCTTCTTAATGACTGTGTGTTTGGGAGGTGTGTGTGGATTTTGAGGGTGGGTGGGGTATTGTATTTTCTTTTTTCTTTAACATTCTTTTTATTAAATTTTCAAAATCAAACATGTATTAATAAACAGAGACAAAGCAGTCAAGTTTAACTTCAGTGGAACAATAAGGGTGCTGGTGGAACATACCAAAACACCACTAAAACAGCAGTGACAACAACAACAAAAAAATAAAATAAAATAAATAAATAATAATAAAAAATAAATAAATGAGTAATTATAGTAGTAGAGAATATTTAAAAGAAAACATTAGTTTAAAAGAGTAATTAAAAAAAATACATAACAGTAGTAATACAATAGTGCTAAGATGAAAACCATTACAGTAATTATAATATACAGAATAGACAATCAGAAGGATAAATCAAAAGAAGTGAAGTGAGCTTATAAAGAGAAACAATATCAATAATAATAAGAATGAGAGAGGAAAAAAAATAAGGGGGGGGATCCACACACAGGCACGCATACACACGAATGGGAGGGGCTCCAGTAGCACAAACATATGCCAGTTAATGTATTTTAAGTATATATAAAATTTGCTGGGTGTTAATCAGTCCAACTATCGACCATCAAGATCCCTGACATAATTCATAAAACCATCCCAAGTGCTATGAAACTTCTGGAGGGCACCATTTACAATGTATCGGATCTTTTCTAATTGAAGATTAGACATAATATTACGAATGAGATGAGTGTGGGTGGGTGGGGCAGCATTCTTCCAGTTCAATAATATCAACCGCCGTGCTAATAGGGAGGAGAAAGAAAGAGCCTTGTTCCCTATGGAAGTTGTGGAAATGTTTGCTGGGGGTACACCAAAAATGGGGTCTTGTATTTTCATTGAATTCAATTTTCTACTTTTAATTTGTTATCTGATTGTATTTTATTTTATTTTTTTATGTAAAGCATCTTGCACTACAAGACTTTGGCTTCTGTAGCTTATTTCTACACTGTCACTCTTCACTCTCTGCTCTTTTTACTCTCCTTTCTAACAAAGTCAAAAAAAAAATAGCCCAAAAGTAAAATATGAATGAAATTAAATCTGCCAACTAAGTCAATTGAGCGACCACAAAGCAACACAGAGCCCAATTTGACACAAAAAAATGGAAGAAACAAAAATAAACGCTTCATCCGATCATTGTTTGTGATGAAATTCAGTTTACAGATGAGGGTTGTAAACAACACTTCAGTCTGCAGTCTCTGTTAACATACGACCGGCACAAAAACAACTCTGGCATGTTTTGTTGTGCACTGATATCTGCAAGTCATCATGTCATAAACACAGCAATATTAAATGTGAAAATCATCTTCATAAAGGCCACGTGAATACTGGTGTGAATCTTTGTTTGCAGCTAAATTTGAGTGCGTGTGAATCAGCATGAGCTGTTTTTCATACTATTGTTGATATTCTCGAACATTTAAATAAACACTCCCGTATATTGATCATAGTTACCAACACTCCTCGCTCGCTGACAGCTCTTCAAGGCTCAGTAACTCTTATCAGCATTCAACAAAAGACTTTTTCATTTCAGGTGCTTTCCAGGAAGACATTTTTTCTTGAGTAAAGCCGTTGCTATGATTCATATTTATGCTTCCCTCCCCACTCTACCATTTCATTCTTCTTATTCACACGGAATGTAAACGGGAAAGAAAAACCGTGACGACAGGGGTACTGAGTCTAAAGGACTGCAAACGTCATGAAGAAGGAGATTTAAATCCCAGAGGTGTTTTAAGTTGACTGCACACTTGACGCAGATTAGCTTTGCTAGGTTAGTAATGAGGAATGAGTGTGAACTACAGATGGGGCTGATGAGAACATACTGGAAACTTGATGACTGACTCCTTGAGATTAAAATTAGAAATGTAAGCAGAAGTTTTAAAGGGATTCGCCAACATTTGTTTTATTTTAATGTCCTGCCTCACTCCCAAGTACATGACAAGCAGATATACATCAGCCTTTCGACCATGTGTGCAGTAACAAGGAAAAGATCGCCCATCATTAATTAGCTTAGCTCAAGCAATGAGAGTCAATAGGTAGTGTTAGCCTGCCTTTGCCTACAGTCATCAGATAAACTCTTCAGCAGCTCTAAACGGTCCAGTGTGCTTGTTGTAACTTTTACTTTTTACTGTGTTACAAAGAGATGTGACATTCATGAACAATTCAAGTCTTTTGAACGGCTCTTTTAGGCGAATGCTGAGAACCAATTCACATTTGTGAGTGAGCTGTTCATTTGTGATTCTTAAACGCAAATTGCCTTCAAATGCTAGAATGGCTCACAAACGACTGGCTCTTTTCCTTGTTACAGGATGCACAGTTGAAAGAATGGTGTCGATTTGCTTGTCATGGACTCAAGATACAAGAAACGAAAACTAAAAAAGTTGGCGTATCACTTTAATGATTCTCTTTAGTGTTGAGGTCAAGACATTGCTCATTTGGGTAAAAGATATGTCTAATAGATTCGGATCTGTGCACTTTGACACCCCCCAAAGGTCATTTTCACACCAACTTCAGGGGCACTCTGGCACCTACGGGTGCACTTTGGGGACAAGCAGGGGAGTGTTTTATATTATAATGAAACATATATTCTACCTCGACCTCATAGACAATAAGCATTCATTGATGAAAGCAGTGGAGAAGTCTGCAAAGATTGTGACAGGAGCCAGTCAACTTTGGCAGGTTTAATTATGGATTTTGTACAAATGTGACTCTGCTCGTGTCGACAGACTGTTGTCATACTGTTCACAAAAATGAAATGTTGGTTCTTTAAGTAAAGTAGTGTCACCAGTTAACAGTCATTCATTTTACTGTAACACCAGGACAGTTTTATCGGTTAGTGGAAGACACTATAGAGTGCAAAGTCACCAACATTTATGAACCAGTCACACATTCCCATTTCTCATGGCGATTGTGCACGACTGTACATGGTTGGCAAGGCTGGTGTGATCGGCATGATATGGGTAGACATGAGTGTCTCTCCCCAGGACACACCCTGTAAATACACCATCAGTAACACTTCTACAGTGCTTCTACAGAATTTGAAGTGGGCATTCATCCCACTTCAGTTGGGACAATACATTGATACGATGAGGATTCCATGAATTTCCATCCCGGTGACACAACGTCAGCCCCACTTGGGCCCAGTTTGTGTCATATATGCCCCATTCGAGCCCTGTCACTTACGTTGCCTTGAACGGGAGACAGTTGGGGCACAATCGGATACGTCCTTGTCATTTGTCCTCAGAAAGTTTTCAGGATTGAGCCTCGATCAGCCAGATTGTATTCATGTACTTGCCATGTGAATACTGTTCACCTTAGGACTGCATTAGGCTTCAACTCTGCTATAAAGAGAGCAGTGATTCTCCGTGACAGTTTTGGACAGTTCAAAACTGTCGTGGCGTTCCCCAGCATTCGTCCATGGCTATTCAGCGCTCATCCAGATCATGTAGCACATGCACCACAACCAAAGCACGTTTCATCAGGTTTATGACAATTGTACACAATCGCCGTTTGAAACAGGAATGTGTACAACAGCTTTGATTATGCCAATGGATGCAAATACAAGGACATCCATCCTCCTCTGTCTCTCAGCCACTGTGCAGCAAACAGTGCAAAAACTGCTTCTTTCCGGTAAGGGATGGTGTATGAAGTCGTGTTGTAAAGTTTTCACATTTTCATAAATACAGATCTAGCCATAGCTTCTGAGGTTACATAGTGCTGAAAGCATGCAGCTGGTGCACTCTGTGGAAATGTGAAGGATTCTGGTCTCATGGCGAAACATATTGTGCTGTTAGACTGACTTTAAAATGTGTAAAAGATGTATGATGTTGCTTTAGGAAGCAAACTACATCAAAATATCCAGAAATAAATAAATTAATAAAAATGCACAAAACCTTTGTCTTTATAAGAATGTAAGATCACTTAAAAGGTCAACAAAAAGCAGTCAAATTGAAGAGAGAGAAATAAAAACAACATTAAAAGTGATTAAACTTGAGGGAGAGTTCATACCAGTGGTTGAACCATCTACAACCCTGAAAGACAGCAAGAATGTAGGGGTTTCCCACAATCATCAAGCCACCTCACTTCATATATATGGAAAAACACAGACAGTGCATAGAGGATGCATGTTTCAAAACGGAAAAGTTCACCTACTGACATGGAAAAAACCAGAGGTAAACTGAAAGTAAAGCTGCTGCAGGAGCAGCAATACAGGGTGAAAATATTCGCTTGTCTTATATTCCAAATAATTAAATTTGTAAAGTCAATCCATACCAAAGTCTTTCCACGTATAAAACATTCATCTCACAATCTCATTTTACTGCATAAACAAATATACAAGTTCATATGGGCCAATGAAAGACCAGGAGCAAATTTTAAGGCCCTCTAGATTGACAAGCAGAGGGATGATTAAGCAATCCAAAATCTCTGAGAACATTTTCTTGCGGAGTGAGATCTACTGTCTGCTGATGCCCCTGGGTGAACATAGCCAAATGGAAAGTTACTGGATTAAGTTAAATCACCACTCCAGCCCCCGGCTACATTAAACTGTAGAGTGGTATGAAGCTGTTAAAAGTATAAAACAGAAGGAGAAAAATAAATCTCAATTTGGCCTTCACTTAATTTAAACCACCTTTGAAAAACCCAAACATGAATATAAACTTCTGTAAAGATCTGATGTACTTCATCTACTCCACAGATGGAGGTCAGTGCTCTGAGATCAAGACTAACACAAGAAAAAATACTTCAATGGACAATTCCAAATGAAACACATGAGTCACTTTAGATATTTTATCAGGTGCAAAGGACTAACGATTCAACGCACCCTATGGTTTGGTCCCCAAGCTTTTCTGTGTGGAGTTTGCATGTTTCTTCCTGTGCATGTGTGAGTTCTATCCGGGCACACCGGCTTCCTCCCACAGACCAAAAACATGCTCATTGGGTTAACTGGTGACTCCAAAGTGTCCTTCGGTAGTGTAAGCATGAATGGTTGTCCATCTCTCTATGTGGCCTTGTAATTGGCTTGTGACCGGTTCAGGGTATGCCCTGCCTATTGTCCAAGGTCAGCTTGAATAAGCTCCAGATTTGTATGTATTTGTGAATAGACAGATGTGGACAAAATTGTGGTTCCCTTCTGTTCATAAAGCCCACAATGGTCCCTAATATAACTTGAGACTGACAAAGTAATAAATAAAAAATTACTGAACATTAACTAATGAAAACCAGACATTGCTTTTAAACTGTACAGAATCATTTAAAAGAAAACAGAATTATGATACTGGTCTGGACAAAAATGATGGTACCCCTAACTTAATGTTTTTGTGTTTTTAGATGTGTGGGTCATTATCCTGTTGGAGGACCCATGACCTGCGGCTGAGACCAAGCTTTCTCACAGGGGCAGCAGATTTCACTCTAGAATGCCTTGACAGCCTTAAGATTTCATTGTACCTGCATAGATTCAGGACGAAAGCAGCCCCAGAACATAACTGAGCCTCCTCCATGTTTCACACTAGGTACAGTGTTCTTTTCTTTGCATGCTTCATTTTTGCGTCTGTGAACATAGAGCTTATGTGTCTGGCCAAAAGTTCCAGTTTTGTCTCATCTGCCCAAAGGACATTCTCCCAGAAGCTTTGTGGCTTGTCAATATGCATTTTAGCAAACTCCAGTCTCGCTTTTTTTATGATTTGCTTTCAACAGTGATGTCCTCCATTAAATCCACTTTGGCTCTTCGTTTACCATTCATATTATCCATCTCTTCAATTCGTCATCATTTCCTCTTGCAGCTACATCTAGGGAGGTTGGCTACAGTCCTGTGGACCTTAAACTTCTGAATAATATGTGCAGCCGTAGTCACAGGAACATCAGCCTGCTTGGAGATGGTCTTATAGCCTTTACCTTTAACATGCTCGTCTATAATTTTCTTTCTAATCTCCTGAGACAACTCTCTCCTTAGCTTTCTGTGGTCCATGTTCAGTGTGGTACACACCTTGATACCAAATAGTACTTTTCACCCTTTAAATAGGAAGACCGACTGATTACAAGTTTGAAAACACCTGTGATGCTAAATACAGGACACACCTTAGTTTAACATGTCCCTAAGGTCAAATCATTCTCAATCTGTTGTAGGGGTACCATCATTTTTGTCCAGGTAAGTTTATTTTGTTTTTTAAATGATTTTGTTAACCACAATTCAAAAGCAATGTCTGATTTTCTTGGGTTCATTTTTCTTTCTTTGATGGAAGAGTACCAACATTTTTGTCCACATCTGTATAAACATATTTTTTTTACTTTTTTAATTAAAAAAAAAAAAGAAAAAAGAAGAAGGACTGACATTAACACCAGTGTTTGTACTGCAAAAGACAATAAACATCTTGAGGTGTATAGTAGTAGGGCTGGGTTAAAAAAAATCAATTTAATCGATTTTAATCAATTTCCCTTTAAATGGTTCATAATCGATCCATAAAATCAAAAGATCGATCTTTTAACATGGGTAGTTTTTTTCTTCATTGGTTGGTCCGAGAAGCAGCCTGTGGTATCAACTCTGCTAGTCTTGCGTTTAGCGCTGCTTTCCACTGAACAAAATCTTTTGAGATGTTACAGCAAGCAGTCAAAAAAAAAACATGGCGAAAGGGAGAAGCACTATCGGGGCACCACCAGAGAGTTGTACAAAAAACAAGTAACATGCAGAATATGCATTAATGTATATCATTAATATATGATTAATGTAGCTGCTTTGGGTTCATTTCTTAATGTAAAAACATTTTTAATAATGTACCAGGTCAAAAAGTCATTTACAGCATTATATTTTACTGAGATAACCCAGACAGAGTAAATATCGAATGGAATCGTGAATCCAATCAATTTGAGACTTCTTAATATCGAATCGAATCGATCCAGAAAATCTGAATCGATACCCAGCCCTATATAGTAGATATCCAAAATGTATTCTACGACTGAACAGAAATGGGGCAAGAAATCAGGCCGGGAGTTATCTGACGATGAACAGGCATTTAGGAATATCAGGCTAAGACTACAAAGATCACTTCTTTAATTCTGCTGGAAAAACAGTTTTTTTTAAATGTAATTTTTAATTTTCATCATGTAAGGACCACTGCAACTAATGTTCAACTTTCTTTTTGTCCTTGCCCTCTGTATCTATTTTCTTAAAAATCCAATAAAAATGAGGGTACAAAAGAGTAACTTCATTAACTCCAAGCTGTAGCTGTCGTGATCTATTTTCTACCATCAAAAAAAATCCACACAATTACAGTAACATCCACCTCACGATTAAGGGTGTTAATGTCTCACTATTGAACAAACACTCGTAAAGACTCATAGCCATGACGCCAAACGAGTGAAAAGTAGAATAATCCTCCTTAAACATGATTCATCACACTTAAAAAGCCTTTAAATAAAAAATGGGAACATGTTTTTGTTCTTCAGCCATGCAAACCTTGATGGTGATGAAGTTACTTCATCTCGTACTTTCCACCACAAACAAATTTAAAGAGGATCCACCTTCAGTCACGCCAACGGTGTGGAAAGTCAAGATCGTGCAAAATCATCAGACAAAAGGCAGAGCACCTGCACCGTTAATAAATACAAAAGCACGCATGCAGGCCTACAGGTATGCACGCCTCTGAGGCAGCACATGACATGATTGCTACTAATTCCACAGTGATGACACACAGAAGATTCAAACGGCAGTTAATGGTTCAGTCAGTGACAGATCAGATACCATCCCAACATTCAAAACCATATAATACTGTAAAGAACAAGAACTTAAATGAAAAACTTCAAGCTTTAATCAATCAACTATATAATACATTTCCAGGTTAAGTGTAATAAAGTAATACACAGGTATGCATACACAATGCATGGAAATGTAAATTTATATATGAATTTAAAGATATCTTCATGTATATAGGTGTACATAAAGGTATGGTGTTTAAGTTTATATGGATAGGTGATCAGATCGGCAGAAGGGTATTTATATGTGTATAAAAATAGGTAGGTGAATGTTTAAATAGATTTCATAAGTCCATGTAATTTGCTTCCATGATAAGTCTATTGGAGTACATATGTTGAACACAAGTCAAATATGTAACAGGGAATAAGGGGTAGGACCAGATAAGTTTTACTTCTTCCGACTCCTTTTCGAGCATGTAAATTGTAACTTCCTAAGAATATTATAAATTAGTTTTCTGCTTTCTTATTATTTCCTCCTAATTTTTTTGTTTTGTATATATCTTTGTTGCTAATATGTTTGAAATAAACAAATAGATAAAAAATATATATTTATAAAGTCAACCTCTTTGTTTCCATCAAGTTGTGATAACGTTTGTTGTCATATAACCTCAGGCAAAGGTCCAAATCAATGCACCCTGATCTGTACTGTAGGTGAACTGAAAGCTTCTAATGTCTGGTCAGTGAAATAACTGTGAGATGATGTGTTCAAAAGTCTGTCAGTAAATTTAAAGTAAGTGTTTTAGGGCTCACAGATGAATCATTATGAGTTACGCATAATGAATGTAAGGCAAAGATGATAATGAGTTATTGCAGAAAATGTTACAAACTACCATAACTGGCATGAAAAACATCTGTCCATTATCTGTACTGCTAATGTCTTTTGGGGTCCCTGGGGGCTAGAGCCTACCCTACCTGACATTGGGCTCCAGTCAATCACAGGGCCACATATAGAGACAGACAATCACTCAAGCTCCCACTCATACCTAAAGGTAATTTAGAGTCAATAATCAACTAAACTCCACACAACTAACAGCGAGATCAATCCAACTGTGCCATCCACTCTCAACAAATGCATTAAAAAAATCCTGGATCCACAACTGCAGATCATCACCAAAATGTAATCAGTTCTTCCTTTTGCTATGATCAAGATTCTTTGAAAATGTCATCATATTCTGCTGAGAACTTTTTAAGTTATTGGCAAAAATGTGGTTTAGGGCTCACAGACTTAAGATCATAAATTATGCACAACGAATGTTAGTCTATTAGTTATTAACCTGTCTCCCACCCTCTTCAACATTTATATAAACCAACTGGCCACCCTTCTTGAACAATCCTCAAGCCCAGGGT
The DNA here is from genome assembly GCA_036419115.1 of Scarus forsteni. NCBI lineage: Eukaryota > Metazoa > Chordata > Actinopteri > Labriformes > Labridae > Scarus > Scarus forsteni. The sequence continues at coordinate 4,436,722 of JAZDUH010000007.1, read as the reverse complement.
TAGATCTACAAGGCAAAGACATTAAATTCCTCATGTATGCAGATGACCTGGTTCTCCTGTTTCCAACAGACCATGGCCTGCAGCAGAACCTCTCTCTGCTGGAGGACTTCTGTCAAAGCTGGGTGTCAGATATTCCTCTCCTTCTCCTCATCTGCCCCCTGGTATACCCCTGAGCTTCGTTCACTTAAAGCCAGGGGTAGACAACTCGATTGCCTCCATAAAAAAACTGGTCTCACCATCCATAAGGACATGTACAGTAACCATCTACAGATATACAAGGACACAATTACACACACCAAATCCAGCTACTACTCAAGTCTCATCGTTTCAAATACCGGCAACTCCAAGACCCTCTTTGCACAGCTTAATAAAATCACCCAGCCACCTAATTCCCTCCCCCCCCCATCTCTACTCCACGGACACTTGTACCTCCATAATGACATTTTTCAGAGAAAAAATCAACAATATCCATCAGCACCTATGCTTGACCGGGCCGCCACTCTCCCCTCCACCTCCTCCCAGCCACTCTCAGTGCTTTTCCAGTTTTCATCTCCCCGCTCCGTCCGAAATCTCCACTCTCATCAAAAATTCTAAGCCCTCTACCTGCCAGCTCGATCCCCTCCCTACCACCCTAGTCAAATCCTCCCTCTCCTCTCTGCTCCCTCTCATCTCCGCCATTATTCACTCCTCACTCTCCACCGGTATCGTTCCCTCATCTTTCAAATCTGCAGCCGTTACCCCCATGCCCAAGAAACCTGGTTCAGATCCAAATGAGTTCAATAACCTCCGCCCCATTTCTCACTTACCATTCATCTCCAAAATTCTTGAGAAAATAGTCGGCAGCCAACTCCACTCCCACCTTACCCACAATAACCACTATGAGCCTTTCCAGTCTGGTTTTCGCCCCCGTCACAGCACTGAAACAGCCCTTCTCAAAATCACAAACGACCTCCTCATGGCAGCTGATTCTGGTTCACTCTCCATCCTCATCCTCCTTGACCTGAGTGCGGCCTTTGACACCATCTCACACCCCGTCCTCCTCAGTCGTCTCTCCTCCATTGGCATCACTCACACCCCCCTCAGCTGGTTCCAGTCCTATCTCAAAGGCCGCACTCAGTTCATTCAGTTACAGTCCTTCCAATCTGATCCCTCCCCAGTTACCACAGGTGTGCCCCAGGGCTCCGTCCTGGGGCCCCTCCTCTTCATCACTTACCTCCTCCCCCTCGGCCATATTTTCCGCAAATTCAATATCAATTTCCACTGCTACGCGGATGACACCCAGCTCTACCTTTCTTGTAATCCCAATTCCACATTCCCACCCCCTTCTCTCACCTCCTGCCTATCTGAAATAAAATACTGGTTCACCTCAAATTTCCTTAAATTAAACAGTGACAAATCAGAAATACTTTTAATTGGCACCAAATCTACACTTTCAAAAATAGATACCTTCTCCCTCTCCATTGACAGCTCCTCGGTCTTCCCCTCCCCTCAGGTTAAGAGTCTGGGTGTCATCCTCGACAGCACACTCTCCTTTCAGTCTCACATCAATAACATCACCCGGTCCGCTTACTTCCACCACCGAAATATCAACCGCCTCCGCCCCTCCCTCACTCCTCTCAGCACCTCCATCCTTGTCCATAGCCTTGTCACCTCCCGTCTAGACTTCTGCAATTCACTCCTTTTCGGCATCCCACAAAAGTCATGCCATAAACTTCAACTGGTCCAGAATTCAGCTGCCCGTATCATCACCAGAACCCCCTCCCACCATCACATCACCCCCATCCTGCAGCAGCTCCACTGGCTCCCGGTCAAGCATAGGATAGAATTCAAACTGCTCCTGTATACCTTTAAGGCCATCCACAACCTCGCCCCTCCATATCTGTCGGACCTCATCCACATCGCCACTCCAGCCCGCTCCCTCAGATCCTCCTCCTCCACCCACCTCACTGTGCCCTCTGCTCGCCTCAGCACCATGGGGAGCAGGGCCTTCAGTCGCTCTGCTCCCCAGCTCTGGAACTCTCTCCCACCGGACCTCAGAAACCTGACCTCCCTGTCTATTTTTAAATCCAGACTCAAAACCCACCTGTTCAGAACTGCATATTCCTTACCATAAATATCCCACTCTCATCCACTTATCCTTCACTGACTGTTGTATTTTGCTGATTTTATAGTTCTATTGTTTGTTGATTTTATTGTTGTTGTTTTATCCTGTACAGTGTCCTTGGGTGTTTTGAAAGGCGCTTTCAAATAAAATGTATTATTATTATTATTATATTAACCAGGACAAAACAAAAGTCATGGTGTTTCAGAAAAAGCCCAGGTCACAAGAATCTAAGCATGTTTTCACGATAAGAGGGACCACTCTCCAGCATAGGATGGAGCACAGTTACCTCGGCATCATCGTCAGTGCATCTGGCAGCTTCAGCAGAGCAGTAAACTCACTCACAGACAAGGCACGCAGGGCTTACTACAGTATCAAAGGTTCACTCAATCTGTTCAAACCCACCATTCAAATCTGGATTAAACTGTTTAAAAGTGTCATTCAGCCCATCCTTATGTACAGAAGTGAAGTGTGGGGCCCCCGACTCACCCAGGGACACACCTCATGGAACACATCACCTCCAGAAAAGTTTCACCTCCAGTTCTGCAAAGAAATCCTCAGGGTCCAGAGAAAGTGTCCAAACCATGCATGTAGAGCAGAGCTGGGACTCTTCCCTCTCTCTCTACACATGATCAAAAGGTCCATTACGTTCCAGGTTCACTTAGCTCAAGCTGATCCTGAATCCTGTCACCACAGAGCCTTTCTTAGTAACAGCCTCAGCCCAGAGACAGACCCTCTGAGAACCATCAGAGAAACCTGCCACCTCAAAATAAAACAAATCCAAGAGCTCCAAAATCTCTCCAGAACTCAGCTGGCATACATAGACAAAAAGAACAAAGCTGTTTACACTGACAATTCGAAAAATGAAATTAAATCCATTCATAAACTAGAATGTTATGACCTTCTGAACAGAGAATATTCTCTGGCAAAGTATTTAATCAGTATAAAAAACCCCAAACAGAGACGCACATTAACAATGTACAGACTCAGCAACCATCAACTCCAGGTTGAAAAAGGTCGCCATAGGAAAGAATGGACACCAAAAGAAAAGAGAATCTGTAAACACTGTTCTTCAGGAGAAATCGAGACCGAGCTCCATTTTCTGCTCTGCTGTCCACTGTACCAAACTGAGAGAGAGGCTTTCCTCCGTCAGGTCTCAGCAGCAGACTCCTCTTATGAGAGAAAAACACATGCTGAACTGATGACACTCTGTCTGGGAGAAGATCCACAATTCATACATTTAGCTGCACAATATGTGACACTCTGCCATAAAATCAGAGAAAAACATCAGATCTGAACCATCATTAGTGACAAAGCTCTATTAAACTTCTTTATGATTAACTGTTTGTGAATATTTATACCACGGCTGTATCTTATTGTCCAACCAATGTAAATATTGTATAATTATTATAATATTAATTTGATTGTTATTGTTATTATTGTTATTGTATTTGACTGTTTATTGTTATGCTTTGGCAACAATGTACTTTTATCATTCATGCCAATAAAGCTTGTATTGAATTGAATTGTTAGTCAATAATGAGAATGAGTTATTACAGAAAATGTTATAAACTGTCATAACTTGTACTAAAAACATCTGTCCATTATCTGTACTGCTTATGTCTTTTGGGGTCCAGGGGGCCGGAGCCTACCCCAGCTGACACTGGGCTAGAGGTACACCAAAAACCACTCATAACTAAAGGTAGTTTAGAGTCACTAATCAACCAAACCACACACAACCAACAGCAAGATCGATCCAACTGTGCCATCCACCCTTTACAAATCCATGAAAAAAATCCTGGATCCACATCTGCATTCAGATCATCACTAAAATGTAATCAGCTCTTCCTTGTGCCACGATCAAGATTCTCTCAAAATGACATCAACTTCTGCTGAGAACTTTTTGAGTTATTGGCAAAAATGTGGTTCTCTCCTACATTGTTAACAAATTGTTGAAACAATCCTCAGATCCATATCTGAATTCAGATCAACATCAAAATAAAAGCTCGTGTTCCTTGTGCCATAACTGACAATCACTGAAAATGATCTCACACTCTGTTTGTAACTTTTTGACTTATTCTGTTCACAATCTCACAAACAAACAAACACTGGCAAAAACACAGCCTCCTTGGTGGAGGAAATTAATGTTGCTATGACTAGTATAAACTGATTAAAGATGATAAGGTGATGTGTTCAAGGGCCCTGTTGGTAATATTTATGAGGCAATGGTTCTCAATGACATTTTCCCACCCTCTTCTTTGAGAAGATCACATCTGATCTATTAAAAATCCTTTTAGTAAAATAAGTATAAGACAAAATGTTCAAGGTCCTGTTGTATGATGATTAACTGATGGTGAGTTCAAGGTCCTGTCAGTGAAATAACTTAATTGGTGCAGTTAAGGTCCCATTGTTACAATAACTATCACGTCATCTGTTTATGGCCTTGTGCATGTGATGACTATTGTGCAATCTATGTTTGGTCCTGGTGGAAATGAATAATAAAGTGGTGCATTTAAGGTCCAGTTAGTAAATCAAAATTAGGTGGTGCATTTAAGGTGCTGAACATATTTGACCATGATGAGATGGTCCGTAGGTGCCATGACATAAGGGTATAACCCTGAAAATCAAGTCGGTAAAATAAGTCTTATAGGACTACTACATGCTGTGTTCAAGGTCCTGTCTGCAAAATGACAATCAGACAAAATGTTTAAAATTCTGTGGGTAAAAGAAATGTTAGGTGATGTGTTTAATGACAATTCAGCAACGTGTCAAAGGCAAAACAACTATTAATCAACCAACTATAGACCTGTTTTTTAAACTGACTGTTAAGTGATGCGTTCAAGTACCAGTCTGTAAAACTACAGATGGACTTACATGTTGCTGTTTGTGCAACTTTGAAAACAAACAACTTTCAGGAAAGCTAAACACAACCAGCAACTTTCTTCTCTACCTGTTGGTTTCCTGTTTGAGCCTCCCCAGCTGTGCGCCCAGCTGATGATGCACGCGCTGATGCTCCTGGGAGTGGGCGGAGTTTAGTGTGCTTGTCACGGAGACGATGGGGTCAGCCGCCGCCCCAGAGTCGTCCGCGTGAGGGGTTAAAACATGACCGTACTCTGCCTCCTCTTCGTCCACTTCATCCTCCTTCTCTGCTCCCTCACACTCTGATGCCGGGCCGAGGTGGGTCTGCAGCTCTGAGCGGTGATAATGGGAAGGCCAAATGTTGAAATGTTGATACGCTACTTGCAGCTGTAGGAATTTGGGGGTGGGACCCTTTGTTAACGCAAACATTTTTTTCTTTGTGTGTCTGGCCTCACTCCCAAGTCCATGACAAGCAGATAGACATCATTATTACAACGGTGCATGCAGTAACAAGAAAGAGGCAGACAGAGCTTGCCCCCCACTTATTAGCTTAGCTCAAACCCTGGGACTCAATGGGTATTGTTAGCCTGCTTCTGCCTTCAGTCATCAAATGAAGTCTTCAGCAACTTTAAATGGTCCAGTGTGTTTGTTGTTGTGTTTTTTACTGGGCTATGTTACTTTATCTACCACTATTATTGCATTATCTTCTTCTACTCTTAAATAGAGGTTAAGTTTTGATGATCTACTTCCGCGGTGCATTGCACAACAGATGTGGCGTTAGCGCACAAGTGGAGTCTTTTGAACAGCTCTTTTAAGTGAAAGATGAGAGCCGATTTGCAGTTGTGAGTGATCCATTTGTTCACAAGACATTCTTAAATGCAAATTGCCGACAAAAACAACGTCAAACAGAGGCAGAGGCAGGCTAACAATTCCCATTGTTCCCAGTGTTTGAGCTAAGCTAATTAGCGGTGGACTTTTCTCTGCCCTTTTTTTCCTTGTTACTGCACACACAGTCGAAAGAATGGTGTCCAACTGCTTGTCATGGACTCAGGAGTGAGACAAGACATGACAAGAAAGGAAAAAGTTGGCGAATCCCTTTAAGAGCTCTGAATCAAATGGATATTACATTTTACTATTAATGTTTCATGATGTAAATCTATAAGATGCAGGTTGACAGTCAGTTCAGAGCACAGCCATCTGAAGCACCCACCTGGTATAAGGATGGTGATGGCAGCCTGCACAGCTCGCCGGATGATGTTGTCCATGGCAAACATCCAGTGAGGTTTGATGTGATGATTCCTCAGGACTTTGTTAACCTGTAGACATCACAAACAAAGAGACAATGACATATACCAGAAGTACATATGGAAAGGTATTTGGGCTTAAAATTGATGCCGATGACATCAACTTAGAGAATGTGCTCAAGTTTGTTCAACTGCTGTACAAATAGACTTTACTAGTGAAGCAAAAATGCTACTGGTACTACTGATAAGCCTTATATGCTATGCTACTATTTAAAAAGTTAAGGTTAATAAATCTCCATGAAGGCAAGGTCATGTGTGGGTGCATTATCAGTGGTTTCCAGTGAGTCAGGATGGTTCAAGGGTGAGGCACACACATACACACATGCTTAATTAAAACAAGCTTACAATAAAAGTGATAGAATAACACATGCCCATATTTAGTAATGTGTTTTGCTCTCTGTTTGCTTTTCTCAAGGTCGGTTCAGTTTGAGCTGAATGTCTGTTTTTGTGTCTGGCTGCTGTTTTGAGTATGCCGTCATCACGGAGTCAGAACTAAACGAGGTCAAGAATCAGAAGACCAGCCTGTGATACAAATTACTGAACAGTGTGATGTCTCCTCCAAGGTGGACAGGGCTTCTGCAACTGTAATTCAGAGCTCTTTCTGATGATACACTTCCTAACCGAGGTGGACAGCCCGGAGAGAGACTGAGAAAGTTTATTTTTGATCTGATTTATCCAGTAAACGGACCGATTTGTCTACATCCAAACGTATTAACTTGTCATTGTCCTTCCTGTTCCATTATTTTTTGTGCGCAGCTTGCCTTTTGACACTGATGGGGCTGGGAAGGAATCCCTCCTACTTTATTTGCATTAGGTCTACTAGTACTACCCCTGAATGTTTTGACTTAACTAGTACTATAAGTGGACTAAAAACAGCCATATGCACTACTAGTGAGACATTTTGAGTTTACTAGAAGTTCGAATGAACAACATTGTTTAATTAGTAAAGGCTTTTGCTGCACTAGCGCATGATTAGTAGTGTTGTGTTACTCAAGATCGATCTTGGGACCACATTTTAAAGGTCTTGGTCTTGCCTTGGACTGGAGAGCGTTTTTACTCGGTCTTGGACTAGCCGGACTCTGAATTCTCTGTCAAGACCGATCGAGGAACACTTGGTAAAACAACAAAAAGCTTCAATTCATGTTTAATTTCCCCCTGTGGTGACTACAACCCTCCCGGTGTTGTGACTGGGGGACACCTCCCTTTACTGTTTAACTTTGTCATAGTTTTTAAAATTGATTTTGATAGTCTTGGCCTTGTCTTGGTCTTGGTCTTGACTTGATCTCAACTCCAAAAAGTCTTGGTCTTGTCTTGGTCTTGTCTTGGTCTTGGTGCATTCTGGTCTTGGGCAAGTCTTGGTCTTGGATAGCGTGGTCTTGAGTACAACACTAATGATTAGACCTTTCTATTAAATCAAAATCATTTACTAGTGGACAATTTTGTGTGACTAGCACTGTACTATTAAAGCTTTGAGTTATTTTACTATTAACATATCAGTCTTGTAGTACGTCTAATAACACAAAGTTGTCGACTTGTGCACTAGCTGAGTAAATGTACTGAAAGTTTGAGTCCTAGTAGAGCTGAACTATAGTTGAGATCATCCATATCAATTTTATTCCCAAACATCTTTTCCAGCTCTGTAGTAAATAAGCATTAAGCCCTTCTAATAAAGCATATCTGCATTTACTATATGATCTTATATGCTCTGTTAAGTACAATGTTTGCACTGACCGAGTCCTGAAAGCCAAAGAGCACCAGCTGAATCTGGTTGATGGAGGTGGAGTCGAAGTCCAGGTCCAGCTTAAGCTTGGAGATGGTAGCGGCCATGACGCGCCTCTCTGGGGAATGGATGAAGTCTCTGAGGATGCAGATGATCTGCTTGATGTGTTCGACGGACAGCTGGAGCTCTTCGCTGCCCTGAGAAAGCACATAATAACATTCACATAAAGATATCAGAGCTGGTTCAGGTGAATACACACCACAATGTGATCGTATAAAGGTTAAGAAGTTAGCAAGAACACAAAATGAAGACAAACACAGCACAGCTTGGACTACGGCTCCCTCATAAAACTTTTCTCTAACACTTTCTATGAGCTCCTTCTTTATAATGCATAATATAACTTTTACTAGGACGTTTATAATTCGTCTGAACATGATATCATGTTCTTATAATGCTGTTAAATCATAGTTTAAAGCACCTGTGATAGTTTATAATGCCTCACAATAGCAAACATTGGTCATTTTAATGCCAGTGTTTAAGCTATAAGTATACTAAAATGTGTTGTCAAATCAAATCATATAATTATAAGAAAGAGATATCGCATTACAAACTGGTTGTCTTTTTAAACAATCATTGTATGCTTTAAGTGAAGTGAAAAAGAATTGAATTAACAAAATGCAAGACAACAAAAGAAACTGTTGTAAACTTTATTTTTTATACATTTGGTATGAACCTTAAAAATTACTTTATCTGCTAATAAAACTTTTACTTAGAGCAACTGTTGACTACTTAGAGAGAATCATAATCACATAATAATGCATTTCTTTACCAACGTCTTCATCTGAATTATAAAACAGTCTCTTGTGCCCCCTGCTGGCTGTACTCAAAAAGGACGAAAGGAAAAGCAGGATCCTTGACTTATGTTTTGGACAAGATTTGAAAAGGTAATGTGACATTTTTAAGACAGTATAAAAGTAAAATTACTAATAATAAGGACTTAAAAGGCTTTAGTCCTGTTGTGGAAACAGGAGATTGGAGGAAAATCAGTGAGCAGATAAGGTGATTTTAAAATTGTGTAAGAAATTAAAATATAAAGATGAAAAACAAAAATGGATTTAGTATTATAGATATGTTATTAAAAAACATCAATAGTGAGAAAATATAAAATGGGGGCTTTCAACATATAAATTAAAAAAATGCCAGAATCATAAACTTCGATATGTTTCAAGTTCTAGACAAAGAATACTTAAGATTTTTTTGCTTTAACCCAGGGGTTGCCACATACAGAAAAATAAAAGCATAACTTTGCCACATTATACTTTGACTTAGTGACATTGGACATTGTTGGTGACCAACAGATTTGCTCCTGATCAGGATAAGAAAGACCCTCAGAGCAGCAGGAAACCCAAACAAGAGCCTCTGCATCTGCACGGATCAGCAAAATATGCTTTGTAAAACCTGACACACAGATAGTAAAGAACTAATGGGATTTGTGAGGCTCACTGCCATAATCCATTTGTATTATTTAACAAACAAGAACAAGTTTAATGCAGTGTCCCTGTTGGAGTCATTTTTTTATTTTACTTTTGATAATTCTAAATACCTCCACTTATTCTATATTGTTTGCTATTGCTGTTAGCTTTGTAATGTAGATCTATTAGCCCACATTATATGTTATTTTTGTGATCTTTTTAAATTTTATTTATAACTTTTTATTTTACTGTACAAACAGAATTAGCGACAGACAAAAAAAAATATATATATATATATATATATACATACACTGCCACGCACAGTGCAATTTTATTGATCTCTGATACATGCTACTTACTCTTGTCCTTGTCCCTGTACACCTGCAACACCTGGATTTCCCTTTTGAGGATCAGTAAAGGTTTATCTTATCTCATCTTACCTGATTTGGACCAATTCATAGTGGCCAAGTCTTTACAGCACACTGCGTTTACACTGTGTGTAAGTTATACATGCAGTAGCCTGTTGCAACTCCTAGGAGTAAGAAAAATGTTTGACTTTGGTGTTAAACCCTATGTTAAAACTTCTTAAGGTGTCAGTTATGTCTAGTCTTTGTTTTGCTGCACAACAGAGACATAAAGTTCATCTAACGTAACTGTGTGTAACTTTCTAACTTAGCAAAAATACTGTCACGGATGTTGATTATTATGTTTGTCACTGTGTATAGCTAACACAACATACCTCTTTGTCGCTGTGTATAGCTAACACAACATACCTCTTTGTCGCTGTGTATAGCTAACACAACATACCTCTGTGCAGATGTCTGGAGAGGTGAAGCAAACAAAAGTGGGAGGGGGCGATGGGCACAAAATATTTTGTGCACTATATTTTAAATGTATTTTTTATTACCTTCTTTTTCTTCTCGTTGCCCTCACTTCAATTATATTATCTTACACTAATCGGTTCCTGAATTGACGATGGTATGGCCTGTTCTTTTTTTCCCTTAGCATTTCACCTTAACATGTTAAAAATGCTTTTCTATGTATGAGACTAAGCGCATGTTATGACCAAATTTTTTACTATTTATTTCACTTTACACGTAAATCCAACATGTATAAAAAGTAGGAACAGCGTATCCTCACCTGAAAATGCTCTGTCATTTTAATTTATGCCAACCATCATACATGGAGTCATGCGTCCTATGTCTGGGTTGTTGTTTGTCCCATTTAAAAAAGAAAAAAGTGTGAATCTGTATTGCATCTTGTAAATCTGTGCTTGTATATTTCCAAATAAAAATTACTTGTAAAAAATTGTGGAAGTAGATTTTTGCTAAGAGTATCACAAAGAACAGAACGTGTACTTTTGTTCTTGTGCTTTTTTAATACCCTGACATCTTCACCTGAGCTCTGTTTATGATGACGTGGGGGTTTAAAGAGTTGACCTTCAGAATCGGATGCACGGACCGACCTGTATGTGGTTCTCTCTGAGGTTGGAGATGACCTTTGCCTGGTCTTCATTCAGGACTTTGAACAGGATGGCCCGTCTCTCGCTGTCCTTCTTCAGCAGGAACAGACCGCCATCTCTGTCCTCTGGGGAGGGGGGGGCACTGCGGTCCTCGGATACTGAACCTTCATCTGGAACACTGCAACACACACACACACACACACTGAGTAATCTGGCTGCAACACAATCTAAGACATTTAGAGCATGACTGATTTACAGCTGTATGGCCCGCTGTGTGTCTGGTTTATTTACAGATAGAAACTTCTCCTGGCGACTCTGTGTACTCAGGAAAGTGCGGTGACAGCATGAGTCAGCGCCACAGGAAGTGCGAGTGCTTGAACACACACTTGTTCATGTGCACACAGGTTTGTGAGTGTGTGTGTGTGCCTGAGCTGGGTGTTCATTCTCCAGCTTAAGCTCATAAAATTATCAGAGCTCATTTTATCTGTGTTGTTAGAGGCAATGGAGTGCACTGCCAGCTCAATCAGACCACCTGTCACCAAAATATACACACTAACGCACACACAGTCACATCCTTTCACACGATCTGAATATTCCCTGTAGGGGGTTTAAAGGGATATGACAACATTTTTTTTGTTTTTTTTCTGTGTCTTGCCTCACTCCTGAGTCCATGACAAGCAGATAGACACCATCCTTTTGTCTGCACATGCAGTTCCTAGGAAGAGATGGGCAGAGCTCGCACACCGCTAATTAGCTTAGCTCGAACACTGGGTGTCAATGGGTAGTGTTAGCCTGCCTCTGTCACAGATACCAGACAAACTCCTCAAAAACTGCATCTACTAAGATTAGCACTTCATGTAATTTTCACAAGAAATGCATTCCAAACTAAACCTAAGTGCACATGCGCAAACCACCACAAACTTACTTATAATTACGTTAGCAAAACAAAGCCTGTGGTTTGGTCACGCACCCTGCAATTTCTTTCCTGCTAATCTTAGTCTAAAAACAGATAACACAACATGACAAAAAAACAGTCACAACAAGCACACAGGACAATTTAATATGCTGAAGAGTTAATAAAAGACTGTAGGTAGAGGCAGGCTAATGCTACCTACTGACTCCCAGTGTTTGAGCAAAGCTAATTAGCAATCCAGTGTCTATCTGCTTGTCAAAGACTTGGGAGTTAGGTAAGAAAACAAAAAAAAGTTGACGTATCCTTTTCTGACTGCATACCTTTGCTAAGTGAGGGTGCAAAGGTAAGCAGAGGTTGGATTAAATGTTCAGCATTTTTAGGCATGTGTATAATTTTTTTTATTTATTTTTTTTTTATGTATTTTTTGGGCATTTTTTGCCTTTAATGATAGGAGAGAGACAGTGGATAGGCTTGTGAAAGGGGGTGAGAGAGTAGGGGAAGACACTCTGCAAACTGATCACAGGCAGGATTCGAACCTGGACCGGCAGAAGCATGTACATGGGGTGCCTAGTTGCTAACCACTCCGCCAAACTAGCACCCCATGTGTATAATTTTTCAATGTACCCAACGAACATCAGCATTGCCCAACTGAGATGTCCTAGTTTTGCATGATCTGACTTGACAAAGTCGTCAAAGTCATCCAAAACATCAACATGTTAATGCTGCTCCATTTTCATGCCCACATAATCAGTCAAATAAACCCACCTCAGCTTTTCATACAGACCTCAGGTAGTTCGAATTGGGTGGCTTGAGCAGGTTTTCAGAGCCAGAGTCTTTCTTCTTCTGGAAGAAAACGTCATGTTTGGAGTCACAGTCGGGGCTCACGGAGCCGTGTTCACTGCTGCTGCTCCCGGTGGCCTCACACTGCAGCTGCACTGGCAGGGAAACATTCTGGATGTAGTCTGCAAAATAATTGAATCTTAATTATTAGTCTCAACAAAGCAATCCATGTTCACACACAAAGACAGCTCTCCATCTCATGGATGGCCTAGCCTTTGATTTAATGTTCGTAGTCAGACAGATCCACCTTGCCAAGCTCCAATCTATATAGATTGTGCCCAGCCCATTCAGAGTCTTTATGGCAGGAAGAGGAGGGAACTATGAGCAAGAAAACAGCAGGAAATGACCGATTGAACAAAGATTAGCAGAGATGCTAACAGCTTCTGCTGCAGATGTAACAGACCTAAATCACTTTTTAATTGAGTAAAAAACACTAAATGCATTTCTTAACATTAAAGATATTTTTGATCCATTTCTGACATATTTGGGGGAAGTTTGTTTTTCAAAGTGGCTCATTTCCTGTCCTTTAGCACCCACCTTCTGCATCAACTGATTGGCCAATAATGAATGTGATAAATGAATAGATCTGTCTGTCTCAAACACTTTCTATGGGCTGTTTCCCAGATGGACTGGTTTATTGAATGTATTGAGCGGTCCATCTGGTGTGTCAGGATATAGCCCAGACAGCCCTAAGGTCAAATGGAAAGGATTTATGTCAAGGATTGGGGTAGAGACTGGGGAATGAGCGAGTTCGATGATCCAAAATGTAATCTTAACAACATAATCACGAATTTCCCTAAGGAAATCTATCTATCTATCTATCTATCTATCTATCTATCTATCTATCTATCTATCTATCTATCTATCTATCTATCTATCTATCTATCTATCTATCTATCTATCTGTCTGTCCTTGTTTTAAATTTATCAGGCAACTTGTTCAAAAATATTGGAGTTAAAGCAGGTCTGGACCCTAAAGTATAATATTTGGTAAATGGTAAATGGACTTGAGCTCCTCAATGCAGCTTTACACCGCAGGTCACACTTATGTATTCACACCCATTCACTCTCACATTCACTCATTGATGGTTCTGAGTCTCTATATTAATTATCCATCAGTGTCAACTAACACATTCACGCTCTTCCGTGCCCATTTATACGCCACTGATGCAGCAGTGGGAGCAACTTTGAGTTAAGTGTCTTGTCCAGCCTGGAGCTGGGCTTGAACCTGCAACCTCCGATCACTGACGAAGAGCACTATCCAACTGTGCCAACAACGCATATTTGGGACGAGGTGGGTTGGACTCTGGTGGGATGGGTTTCATTCATTTTTGGACCCTAACTAAGCTCTGAAGTGGAACAATGGACTGTGCTTTATTTGCATGTACGCATATTGATGTTGTAACCTGATGGTTTGAAGGCGATCTTGCTCTTCTTCCCTTTCGTCGTTTGTCTGACAAAAGTGTCTCTGAGGAGGTCCGAGGCGATGGCTCTTTTGTGAGGATCAGGTTCAAAGCAGCGCAGGATGAACGACTTGGCCTCCAGTGACAAAGACTCAGGGATCTCTGGGTGGATCTTAAACATTCCCACCTGTGGGACAAAACCACAAACACGAAGCACAGTGACGACAGAAATCAATCAGCGAAATGTAAAGCTTTAAAAGGTTTAAAAAGTAACAAAAAGCTTTAAAATGAATAATCAATTACTGGTAAGAGCTGACAAAGTAGTGAGGATAATATTTGAAATTGAAGTTTTGTCACATTATACTTTTTAAAATGCCAAATGGTCCAAAGTCTCAGGACAGGTGTCTACAAAATCATTTAGGCTGCAGGCAAAAATCCTACCAACAAAGGACAACTGGACTGCAATTGTAAATATAATTTACTCCATGGAAAAACTAACCTTCTTCTAAAGACTACGATCTGATGATTCTGTGAATACTGGGAAAAATTGAACTCCAGAATTTGTAGCCCTTCACCCGTGTAAATGACATATTGTTGTATTTTTTGGCCTGGAACAACCTCCCTTTTATTTAAGTTTTTTTTTTTTTTTACTTTATATTATCTTATTTTCCTTTTGTAAACCTGAAATTACAATAAAAAGAAAGTAAAAAATAAATGAATAATAAAATGAATCATCAAGTATCACAGATGCACTCGATACCAACTTTAAACATGGCCGCCTGTGGTTCTCCCAGCTCATGAAATGGCGGCTTCCCAGTGGCCATTTCTATAATGGTGCAACCCAGGGACCAGATGTCAGCAGGGGCCCCGTATCCTCGAGGGCCTTTGTCAATGATTTCTGGGGCCATGTACTGAAGAGTGCCTGCAGAAGGAGAAAAAAAACAACTCTAATTGATTAAAAGAGGCGAAAAAATCAGATACAGATTGTTGACTCATGATGTGAAACATATGAGGCCAAACATGAAGACCATCCGTACTGGTCCGCAGCTGTACAGCCCTGAATATAATAAACTGATGTGCTCCATGTATTATGGCATCTTTCTCTCAGATGCAGCAATAAATTTTTGGGCAGCTTGAGCAACAGCAACTCTTCTGTTGGATTGGACCACACCAAGCTGTCTAGACATCACAATCCACCATTCTCAAATATGCTCGACCTTTTTTTTAGCATGTTAATTTTTATTTTCATTTGCCACAGAGCATAACATTTCATTTACTGATAAAACATCAATAACACAAACGTAAAAACACAAATTCAAGACTAATCAGGAAAAAAGAGAAAAACAAATACATGCATAACTAACACCCAAAGTGATATCAAATTTTGATATCAAACCAAATTCAAACAATTTTTCATTTGTTTTTCTGTTTATATCTGTTCACAGAGAAGTCTAACATCAAGTTTGGGGACAAAATGTCCAATTTCTGCCTAAATGTCCCTCTTACAGGTGCCATGATGAAGACATAATCAGTGTTGTTCACTTAACCTGTCAGTGTTCATATTGTTAGGCCTCGGTGGACATGTGATTTTATATTCAATTAAAAATTGTAGGGCTACTTGTTTCACTGCCTCCTTGTTTACAGTGTAGAAGGGCTTTAATTTAAGAATTTAACAGTGGTCTGTTTGTTTTAGGATCAAACAGTACATAAAAAACATGAGGCCAATTTCCTTTCAATTCAGGCAACTTGTCTTGTTCACACCACAACGTGAGTAAAACTGGTATTAAAATTTCACCCAATTTTTATTTTAATTTAAAAAAGCCACAGGCCATGGAAAGAGAAACATCATCCAACTTTTAAATTCTGGCTAAATGATATGGTTCATTATTTAACATTTGAGAAAATACGATTCACCACAAGAGGCAGTGCCCAGAAGTTTTATGCCACCGGCTTAGATAGGAAAAATGGATGCTAATATTATATACATATATATATGTGTGTATATGTGTATGCTATATGTTTATATGTGTAAATATATTTCCTATTTTAATTTGACCTCTCATAATTTATTTTAACACCTATTTAGACTAAATCTGAATGGTACCATGTGAAATGGGCTTTGTTGGAGCTGTGGGGGGTATGCCTGCGCTCAAAATATCAATACGGCAAAATATCGTCATGAACTTCTTGGGGATACGTGTATCAATATGGATTCTACAGAATCGATATGGCCTCAATGTTCGAACAGTTGTTGTAAATACACTTTGGGTAATGTTAAAAATGGCACAGTTCAAAGTAGAAGCCAAGCTACATGATGAAACACATGTTCCAAATTTAAACTTAAGTCTACTATCTTTGGGGACCTGAAATAAAGTTCTTAAGTTGAAGAATTATTTAAAACTCATCCTTGTTCTTTTTCTTCTTGTAATAAAAACAAAAGTTGCTGGGAACTCTGTTAAAGGCGCAGTCAATGTTCACAATTTATGTGTATCGGGATACGTATCGTATCGTGGCCTCTGTATCAAGATACGTACCATATCATGGCCTTAGTATCGGGATACGTATTGTATCCTGGCCTCAGTATCGGGATACGTACCATACCGTGGCCTCAGTTTCGGGATATGTATCGTATCGTGGCCTCAGTATCGGGATACGTATCGTATCGTGGCCTCAGTTTCGGGATATGTATCGTATCGTGGCCTCAGTATCGGGATACGTATCGTATCGTGGCCTCAGTATCAGGATACGTATCGTATCGTGGCCTCAGTTTCGGGATATGTATCATATCATGGCCTCAGTATCAGGAAACGCACCATACCGTGGCCTCAGTATCGGGATATGTATCGTATCGTGGCCTCAGTATCAGGATACGTATCGTATCGTGGCCTCAGTATCAGGATACGTACCATATCGTGGCCTCAGTATCGGAATACGTATCGTATCGTGGCCTCAGTATCGGGATACCTATCGTATTGTGGCCTCAGTATCAGGATACGTACCATACCGTGGCCTCAATTTCAGGATATGTATCGTATTGTGGCCTCAGTATCGGGATACGTATCGTATCGTGGCCTCAGTATCAGGATACGTATCGTATCGTGGCCTCTGTATCAGGATACGTACCATACCATGGCCTCAGTATCGGGATACATATCATATCGTGGCCTCTGTATCGGGATACGCATCGTATCATGGCCTCAGTTTCGGGATATGTATCGTATCCTAGCCTCTGTATCGGGATATGTATCGTATCGTGGCCTCTGTAAGGGCAATTTAGAGTCACCAATTTACCACATTAGCATGTGTCGGATCTCTGGGAGGAAACGAGTGCTTAGAAGAACCCAGGCAGGCGGGGAAACCAAACTTAGAAAGACCAGGGTTGACAGGAGTCTTCGAATCGGCGATGTCAGTGCAGTGAGGCACCAAAAGACATGCCACTTTTTAATTTCTAAACACTGAGTAAAGAAAAATATGACTAAAGTCTGTATTTTATCCCAATTTGTCTTGACTACAGTCTGTACATTTTGTCCAATGTGGAATCTGTAGTCTCTAAAAGCTGCCGTAAAGGATGAGAGATGAGAGAGCTGTAAAAAGACCGAGTCGGGCGGAGAGGGGAGCAGCAGAGGAGAAGCTGATAAGGACTGTCTCTCTCACACACACCTGCTAATGAAAGGTAAACACCTTTCTGCCTCTGCCTGATTTGATAATCTAATTACACATCTCAGTGGCTGCTGGAGGAGGACAGATGGTCGGTGGATATGAGCGTTTGTTTGTACATTCATACACACTGCTGTGAGCCTGAGCGTTTCCATAGAGGCTGATAGCAGCTCTTGACATTTTGAGGGTCATTTGATTTTTACACTCTTCGTTTTGAGTATTTCTGTGAGTCCATGAGTGCAGCAAGGACTGAATCGCTGGCTTTTCTTCATAAAACTAAACATAACTTTTCTCTTCATTCTGTTTTGGGGATGTTATTCAGTTCTTAAATCCTCACACAATGATTTTTAAGACTGAGCATCACCTTAATGTTAAAATAAGAAGGTACGTTCCATTAGTCATTTAGCTGTTTAATGAGTACTTCTTTAATTTAATTTTTGTTTAAAAAGAAAGGACAAAATTACGTGTTTTGGACAATTGAGGACCAGCAAGGAGACTGATGAGTTCCTTGAATAATTACAACATAAATGCAGTTTTTTCTACTTAAAATTACTGTATATATATTATATATATTTGTAAAGATGTTGGTGTTTGTTACCTTTGTGCTCGCAAGATTACGCCTGATAACTGTCTAACTAATACTGATATCAACATGGTTCTGAGTGCTAGGTGTGGGTTTTCAGGGTCATGAATCATTATATGATGGTAACTTCATCATGGAACTATTGTTTATAGATGTTACAGCAACATGTGAGCTACCTTGGCAGAGGTTTCGCTCTCCAAGTGCTTTCTAGCTCTTTCTGTATCATGTGATGTTCTAACACTCGCAGCTCTTCACAGCAGTTAGGATGTAAGCATGTATAGAATAGAGTACAATATAACAGAATTACCTTTATTGTCATTATACTGAATGTGAAATGAGATTGGAGAGCTTCTCCTTTTTCAGTGCAAACAGTATATGTGAAGTTAAGTAAATATTCATTCATTCATTCATTCATTTTCTATACCCGGCTATCCCTTTCGGGGTTGCAGGGGGTTGGAGCCTATCCCAGCTATCATCGGGCGAGAGGCGGGGTACACCCTGAATCGGTCGCCAGTCGATAGTTAAGTAAATATACAGAAATTATTATTCTCTTTCAAAAATCTGGAACTAATCCTCCTCTAGTTATGTTGTTAACTATAAAATTCCACAGTCAATACAGTCAGTATAAGCACTTGTATATATTTGTAATTTAGATATATATGCTGATTATAACTACATGTTTTGTCTTTCATTTTTCTGGTACATAATAAGGTTGTGATGTGCACAAGTGAATTTTAAAAATCACACTTAACCACTTTGTAAGTCTGAGGAAGAACCATACAGCTCGAAACATCACAGATTTTCAAATTAATCTGTCGATCATTTTGTGCTTTTTCCAGCACCCAACCAGGGATGTGTGTGTCTACTTTACATCTTACAAATATTTAACAATCAATACCTGTGAAAGTCTCGGTGCACGGGTTGACTCCTGCAAGCCGCTTAGAGGTACCAAAATCAGAGATCTTCAACACACCGCTGTAGGTATTCACCAAAACGTTGTCTCCCTAATCAAGACAAAAGCGAAAATTAGGTTAAATTACCATAAAATGGGCGGAAGATATAGGACCATGGCATAATGTAACACCAAAGAAATAAACTGATTTAATACAAACTTTTACAACTTTACAAGATAAAAAAGACAACAAAGTACAGCCTAACGTCACCTGTGTAGGCTAGCATACTCCATTATAAATTTAATAAACACAATATTATTTAGCAATATAACCTGAGGTTATCTAATAAAACTCAACTCATTGAAATTTAACAAGATATAACATACAGAGAGAGCAACTAAAACTTTCCCAATTCTCTTGGCAGAGTCTTGGCTGGTCCATCAAAGGAACGTTTTAGGTCCCACGCAATTACGAAAAAAACATGTTACATCTAGATTTTAAAAGGGAAAATAAATTAACTATTTTCTTAGCATTGAAAATGCCACTATTTACTGAAATTCAGAACAACAATAACAAAAAAAAACCCTTGTTCAGAGTCCCAGTGGCTGGAATTTGGCTGGGGACTGGATGAAACTCGGCTTGCATTTGGCTGGGAGGGGAAAATTGAAGCAGTAACCTTCAATCTAATCGACAGTGATACCTTTTTACATGACAAGATGTAGCCCAACTCCAGCTAAAATAACTAGATCTAACATGACATAACTTGGCATTATGTCATGCATCCAAAGAGTCTTTCTGTAACCACTTTGCACGTCGTGACGCTGCCTTATATCCACTCCTGTGTGATTCTCTGAACTCTTTAACCAATACCACTGATACACTTCTTAACATTTAACACTAAGGTTTGATTATGACTGTAAGTTTGCCATCATGTTAAGGACACTGACTCCTGACGTGTATATCTGCTGTTTGTTGATGACAAAACTAAATATATTCACCCACTTGTATGTATTAGTGCTGTGATTTTTTTTTCTTGCTATTGGCTCATCTTTGTTTTTGGACATGTCTTATTCAACTCCCAACAATTAAATAAAATATCCCACAATTAGGCTGCAAGCATCAATTCACTGACAAGTTGTGTTTAAAGCTGCTGCGTTAACTCTGTATCCTGGGTATATGCCCTGAAAATTTGGTCGTCAATTCTAAACAGTATGTATTAATTGATTTTGGGCTTCTTCAGGCTTGAAGATTGATTGCTCTTGTTTGGAAAATATACAATACCATTGTAAAGTTATGGTTGAAGGAGATTGCAATTTATCTTGCACTGAAAAGACAAACATATATTGTTAGAGGGAAAAGAAAGATTTTGTTACTGCTGCTGCTTTCTCAGTTGTTTATTTTTATTTGCTTCTGTTACTACTGTTTTATTTTTATTATTATTTGTTATTATTTACGTTCATTTCTATTTATTTTCCTCTTCTTTTGATAGTTTTGTTGTATAGTACATTTATACATAGTTGCTACTGCTGTGTTCATTGTTTCTTTGTACACTTCTACTATATGTAAAAACTTAACTTAAACTTAATATTGTTTAATAAAGATTCTCTGTTAATTGTGTGACCTCTAACCTTTATGTCTCTGTGTACTATCTGGTTCTCATGCAGGTATCGCAGCCCCTCCAGGATCTGCCTTGTGTAGAAAATAATTGTAGCCTCCTTCAGCGGGCCCCATTTTGACCTGAGCAGTGCAGACAGACTTCCTGACGACAGAAGAGAAAAAGTGTTAAGAAGCAAATCACAAACTAGAAACACAGTCATGCAGTCAGAGAGACATTCAACAACACAAGTCTGAACATCAGCTCCCTCATCCAAAAAGCATTGTTCGCTCTGCAACACAAATTCACACTGTATCTATATTTATTTCTTGTTCATACTGTTAAAAAATTCAATGCCCATCTGTACAGATCCTTCACCTTACCTTTTGTATATATTGTTGGGTTGTGTTTTTGTTCTTTATGTAGCTATTGTATATTTTGTATATTTTTGACTTACAATTAAGTCAATTTTTGCAATATATTCTGCCTATTTTTATACTTTATTTCCCACCTCACCATTGTTTTTGTTTTTGTTCTCGTCACATGTTGATTGTTTTTGTACCAATTTATCAAAAAAATTGGGAGGCATAACAAGCATGAGCTTCAGCCAACACCTTTTTAAGCAGTTTTGTCCCTTGTCGCACATTATGTAGTTGAATTGATCTAAAAAAGAATCTTTACATGTCATTGGAGGGTGGGGATTTTGAATTTAAAATCAAAATTCATCTTTTATTTTTTTAAATTGTCTTATGTTGCTGCAGAGTAAAGTGTGAGACCAGCCTTTTTTTTCTCCTCTTCTCTCCCTGATGTCTACCTATTCCTATCTAAGAAAATGGGGCGCTGCTCTTCTGGTGACCCGACTGTCTTCCAGATCCTGTCTATGGCATGGATGCCACTGTCTTTGCATGTTCTTGGACGGGTTGTACTGTAAAGAAAAATTCCGTTGCTCTGTACCTGTGACATGTGCAATGACAATAAAGTTATTGATTGAAAGTAAAAAACAATCAATTAAAAAAAAAATCCATCTTTGAAATGGACATATCCTGCATCACCATCACATTTTTTTTCCATTTATCTGCATTTCAAGAAATTTAACTCTGACTTGTTAAGGGTTTTACAGAGAAATTCCCTTAATATTCAAAAGATATGTTAGCTGTCAAAGATACGCAACCTTTTAATTGCTTTGGAATGGATCTCAGACAATTACATACCTCCTGGCACCTGCTCCATGAAGATCTTGATGTACCCGTTCTCAGAGATGGAGCCTAAATACTGAACAATGTTCCTATGCTTCAGGTACTTGTGGAGGGCGATCTCTTCATGAAGGGGCTGTGAGTACCTAAAATAACAAAACAAAAGGTTATGAAAAATATCAGGGAAAATAATTAACACTTAAACAGAAGAGCTGCAGTCCATATCAAGGTTGTTTGGGGCAGTAACAAGATGAGGGTTTAGTGGATTTCATGTCGGCTTGTGGCTTTATGTAGTTGATATAATATGCTCGGCTCCCCAGTTATGGAACTCTCTCCCCCCTGGCCTCCACAACACTGAGTCCTTACCCCTCTTTAAAACAAGACTCAAAACCCATCCGTTCAAGCTCTCCCACTCCTTCTGATCTTCTGCACTGTCTGTTGTATTGTTCTGTTTGGTTATATACCTGATTTTATGCCTATTTTAATTTACTTTTTATTTTTTGTAAGGTGACCTTGAGTATCATGAAAGGTGCCCTTAAATAAAATTATTATTACTGTTATTAAAAAATAAAATAAATAAGTTATGAAGTACCTGCTGTCCTTCTCTGGGATTTCCTTGATGGCAATTCTGACCTGGTTACTGAGGTCTCTCCCGGCATACACCACTCCATATGTGCCTCGGCCCAACACCACCCTGTCACCCGTTTCATCCGTGTCGTATTCATACTGTAAAATAAAAGTGACATAAGAAATCCTGAACAATAAAGACAAGCGTTTTGAAAATAGAAATAATCCCATGCTCTATTCAAAAAACAAAACACTTGTTGTCGGCGCTGACTCAAAGCGTAAAGAACACAAATGACAAAAGCATCAGAACTTTTATGCAGCAACAACAAAACGTTTGTGTTTCAGCTTACTTATTAATAAAGAAACAGAGAGGATTCATATCTAAGACAAGGGAGAAAATGGAAAAAATAATGTTGAATTCAAGTAAATAATTGAATAAGTAAGCCAATTACAGGATGCTTGTTGATTTGTTACCATTTTTATCTCAGTAATTGATAACAACATGAATTATTTCATTTTACCTCAACAAAATTTTGTGTTTGAGGTCTATCTCCATCCTGGAATTGACTTATAAATCATAGCACTTATTTATTTATTTTTATTCAACATCATTGTTTCTTTGTTGATTTTCCACTTGTCCAGTCACTCGGTGTTAACTGTAAAGATATTTAAAAAAAAATATATATATATGTATCTTATTTTTTTTTTGGTTAAATACAGATTGACACATACAGAATCATAGTCATTGTATCTACTCCTTTCTCAAAACAAATTTCCAATATAAGGTAAAATTATTGCCGATTAGGACTCAACAGAAGCACTCAAGACTATGATAGCAGACATAATGAAAATAAATAAATAATACCTAAAAATATTATCATAATTAATAATAATAATAATAACAATAATAATAATAATAATAATAATAATAAAGGGAATGATAATACTAAAAAGAATAAGTAAGAAAACATAATAATAAAAATAAAATAAAATAAAATAATTAGTATGCAGATTGAATTCGAAATGCTCATGGCACCGCCCTTCCTTTTAATAAAAAGGTCTTTCTGGAGTCTTAGAGAGCAAGTTATTTTCTCCATCAGATATATTACCTGTTTTCTCTCCTTCCACATATTGTATGTTTGGGTGTCCACTGCCAGACACCCAACTGTAATGCATTTGATCGTAGTTGTTATTAAAGAAAAGGTTTAAACATCCCCTGACCTCCAGAGTGTCTCCATCTCCCTCCCCTTCCAGCTCCACGGCGTTCCCTGTACCATCTGTTATCATCTCCTTCACCATGGAGCAGAACCTGACACATTTATAAGAAAAAATAACTCATTTTTCAAAAACCTGCGCTGACATCATAAAGACAAGCACACAAACAAGCAGTACAAACACAGACAAACACACACACCTACACAGACACATCTAGAGGTGTGTGTCCTCACCGACCGCACTGCTCCTCGGTGGAGAAGTAGATCTGGAAGTCGTCCGAGTTGTCGTGGACATAGAGGAAGCAGCAGCGCTCATCGAACTTACTGATGCTGCAAGGAGAAGATTTAGAGTTGATTAAAGTTACATTTATCCTTATTTTTAACTTTCATTGTCAAAATGAACAAACAATGCGCAGACTGGGCCTTCACACACAATGAGTACATTATGATTCCAATACAGAGAGAGAGAAGGGAAAGAAAAAAGAAATATTATGTATTTATAGTGGCTAGAAGTGATATCTTATCTGTTTTTATTTATATTTATTGATCTATTTATCTATATCTGCAAATTAATTACACTTGTTCTACATTTTACCCTGTGTGCTGCGATATTGTGCTGCTGCTGGAATCTTAATTTCCCTGAGGGAGTCTTCCTAAGGGATTAAGAAAGTACCATCTTTATTAATATAAAAACAAATAATGTGTTTAATATTGGTTTCAGGTGGAGCATTCAATAAATTAAAACACTAAATTTATGAAAGAGTCTAAGTCAGCATGTTTTCATAAATTAAAAAAATTTTAGTCCAAATCTTGGTCATTAATAAAAAAACAAAAATGAGAATGCAAATTTGAGATAATAATCTTTAGATAAGTGAAACAGTGTGCTTATTAGTTTGGCATTTTCTAGATTAAATTTCCCCTTAGCTTCACCTACATACCTGATACCTTTGATGGACATGGCAGTGAAGTTCCACTCATGGATCCCCTTCTGTAACAAAGTTACATCATGATTTAAGGATATTTAACTGCATAAAAGAGTTATTTATCCCAATGTGAGCTGCAAATTTAAATAATCTTTCTTTGCAAATTAGAAAAATGATAAGCAAACTAATAAAAAAAGTAGACGTATAACTTGTAAAATTGTGACACTCAAAACAGAAAGATCAGCACTGTGTTGACACTGGAAATCTGTGAAGTTTTACTACGTGTAATAAATTATATTATGAGGGTTTATCACCAAAAGAACATTAATATACTCTCAGTGACAGTTATTTCCCAGTGTTATAAAGTCATTCATCATCGTTCAGAGGTGATATGCAGAGTGTTCATGATCTCACAGTTTCAGCAGGAGAAACATGCCAGATGGAGACGTTCTTCTCTTCAGCCTCGTTGTTAATGGACACGTAGGATGGCTGGTAAACTTTAGTCGGCTCAAGAATCAAAACCTAAAATAGACAGTGAGTGAAAGTGTAGTTAGAAGAGCACCTCTCTACTCCAGTGAAAATGTTTGAGTTTGTGCGTATGTGTGTGTTTGTACAGGAAAGCGCAGTCGATTTGTGGTGCCCTGTGTGGCCTCCACGATGATGTCCATCCAGAAGTTTAGTCTCTCTCTCAGAGGGGAATGTTCAACAAGCTGTTTCTTAAACCTCTGGATCAGCTGCAGGTTCTGCACCACAGACTTCAAATACCTTAAATAAAAGCCGTAAAACTGGTCTGAATTACTTCTTACAATAAACAAAACATGGAAGAATGGAGGTAACATGCATAGTTTCTGAAACAAGACATTTTTATTCTGTTTTTATTGAACTAAATTAAAAGAATGGCAAAGTTTGGTGTATTTGTATTTACTGAACATCACACATAATTTAAAACAAATAAGTTTGAGTCTTTTTTTTGTTTTAATTTCATGTCATTAAAAATATTAAAGAACATTTGTAGAACTTTGCGAGTATATTAAAACAAACATATTTGAGAAAGCAAGACATTTGCATTGATATTTATAAGGTGTGCTTAACCAGCACAAATTATTTTTTTATTTTTTGTTAGAGGTGTGGTTACAAATATGTTCCCAAACAGTGCCAAATGACTTTAATAACAACAAATGTAAACATTTTTCAATAATATATTACCAGAGAGGGGGTTTGAGTTTGAAGAGCTTCTCTGCAGCCTGAGTAGCTTTGGGGATGTCGCTAGCTAGCATGCTAACAGTGAAAAACTGACCGATGTCCCAATAGTTATTCATTTTCTCCAGAGAGCCTTTACGCCCGAGCAGACTGTTCAACCTGACACCTGAAACAACAGATAAAACATGTTAGAAATGTAAAATAAAATATCCAGCTTGAAAATTTTCTCACTATTGTTTTCCAATTTCTGTCAGAAACACTTTGTAAAGAAAAGACAGCAGAGCGTTTATATGAATTGAGCTTATTACAATTATTCATGTTTAGCATTAGCAGATATTAGAATTGGCTGTATGGCTCTGATGGGGCTCTCCTTTCCCTTCAACGGTCTACCTGGAAGCCTTAAGTAGGAACAGCAACCACTCATGCCTACAAAGACCACACGGCAAAAGGAAAGAAAGGGAGAGAAGCAGCAAAATCCCTCCACAGTAAGCATCCGTAAGTCAGAAAATTACACAAATGAGGAGATGGTGGAGAGGAGGGTTGTAAAGCAGCTTGTAGTGGGAGCAGTGAAGAGTTGGCACAATAAAGCAGCTTAAATCAGGCAGTCTGATTGCATTTAGCTATGGACAGCTTCAATCATCTGGCTGTCGGCAGTGGAGTGCTGGCATGTTAGCAATCACGACTCCATGTCCTGCCAAAACTTTCACTAAGCTCAAAATAAGTTGAGTTGGCGGCTAGCTTGAAAACCGTTTTGCCAAGGCCATATCTTCAAAAATAAGCCCTGCAATCACTCTGATGAACTCAAAGCAAACATTTCTTCCAATGTTAATTCAATTAATTAATTAAAAGAAATTGGTACTCTTGAGAATATGCCAAGCAGAAAAATAAACCACGATTTTGCTCAAAAATACAGAGTTTTTCCTACCTATTTTTCTCAGCTCCATGGAGTTCTCAAACTGCTGACCAGCAACAATGAGAAGGACTGCAAGATTGATACCAGAGTAGAGAGTGGGCTGCAGCTCAAACCCTTTCCTGTACCTGGTAACAAACATAAGTTGGTAATTAGAGTCAGCTGATGTAAAAATGGCCATAAGCATAAATTCTAAGATATAAGAAAATGTCATGAAAGAGGTTTACAAATCAAAGAGGGCGGATGTGACTGCCAATCAAACACAATAGAACTACAGTAATCTAAAATGTTATGTGTAAATATGATTCACATTACCATTGTATAGCATTATCCCTGTTTTTGGTGTCTTTGCAGTCTGAATCCAGGAAAATGTCCTTGTAAATCCGTCCACAGAGACAGAACATGTCCGGAGCGGGGTGTTCGCACGACTGCAACACCTGCAGCATTACTCTGAGAGCCTGCTCCCTGTCTCCAGGACTGTTTCTCCTGCACAAATAGTTCAATCATTAAAGAATGGTCGTCCAAAAGTGCCAAACATTACGCTCATAACAAATTATCATAACAGCAGTACTTTAGCACTAAATACTGATTAGCCTACAAGAGATAACTAGAAGAGATTTAAAATTCTAACTTTGAATTTTTTATTATTTCCAAAAAAAACCTCAAAACATAGACCTACTGATGATTAACAACAAGTTTAATGATTTTATGACAAGACCAAATAGCTAATATTGCTGGATACTACAGCCAATATGTTAGCTAACATTCTGCTAGCTAGCACTCTTTAGTAGGAGTTTGATGCCGCATTAGTTGGCAGGTAAAACAACTGGTTAAAGCAATTTGAGATTAAAACTAAAAGGATAAATATATTTACATCTTGAAATATTTGCTGTAATACCAACACACTAAATCATATAAATTCAGCAAGAGTAAAAAAATTGGCCTTGCTCCAAACATCAGCGAGTGAAGCTGAGACAGCTCCATTTCCTAAGCTGTGTGAAATGTAATTACATATTGCCTAGTTAAAATTAAATATTGAACACAGTCAGACAATGGAAGCCTTTTTTAACTTTATAATTACACCTTGGGGAAAAAAAGGCAACAATAAACAGAGAAAAGCTGAAGCTAAAGGCGAGCTCTGCTTCATGCTAGCTAGCTTCAACAGATTAGCTGATTTAAGAGCCTTCTAATGTCTGTTTTTATAGATAAAACATTATGATTTTAAAGGCATTTTATTCCATATATGAATAGTAGAATAATTGTTTTCAGTAACATTATGTTTTTAAAAACTTTCAGGAATGGTAAATGTGAATATTGGCTATAATAGGTTGAATAAAGCTAAAACAGTCAAAATAATGTAAAACAGGCCCTTCTGCCTTCTTGTTCCTGATATAAAAAATTCTCTGTGGTTTGAACAGCTTATTTATTGTGTCTCCCATAAGCCTTGAAAAAATCCTGTTAAGTGTACCTGTTCAGGGCGAAGGCGTAGTGGAACTGGATCATGGGCTGAGTGGCAAGGTCACAAGTGGGCAACATCTCCAGAGTCTGGACCAGCTTCACCATGGCATCATAGTCCTGGTGGTCAGATGAAGAAAAGAGCAAATCTCCAAAACATAAAGCAGCTGTGTTTGTTTAATGATGTACTGTGTTTGGTCTTTGTTTCATCATGGAGATACATGTACCTGTATGTCTCTGTAAGAAAACAGCAGGTTCATGACGATGTCCTGAGTGAGGACTTCTGTGTTGTCGATTCGGAGTTTGATTCTGGAGAGTTCTTTTGCCAGCTCCTCTCCCTGGTACTTCTCTCTGGCCTTCCTGATGTCGTTCAGCAGGGTGTCTTTAAAGGACGCACTGAGAAAGGCAGACAAGTAGGAAAGAAGACAATTACGGAGCCTCAGACATGACATGGGGGAAAAATAAATAAATTGTGGCCCCGATATAGATATAACGTGCGCACGAAATACTAAGACCCACAAGATACTATTTCGTACCCATGGAATATTAATTTGTTCCCTCGAAATATTAAATTGTTCCCACAGAATACTAATTTGTTCCCTCGATATACTAATTCGTTCCCACGAGATATTAATTTGTTCCCTCGAAATACTAGTTCATTCCCGGGAATTGTTCATCCCCTGTCCATCGTGTTGAATAGTTCAGCGCCTCTAACTCTCCGTACTACCGTAGTATATGGATGTCTGGTCTCTCGCTAATAATAAATCCATGCACTGCCAGGCTTCTTAAAAAGTCTTTATAGCTCATCCCCAGCCTAAAGCAAAACTCAATCAGTGTTTCCCTGTCCATCGTGTTGAATAGTTCAGCGCCTCTAACTCCGTACCCTACCGTAGTATTCAACTGTTCAGGAATGATGAATAATTTGCGGGAACAAATTAATATTTCGAGGAAACTAATTAATATCTCGTGGGAACAAATTATTATCTCGTGCACATGGATGATATTATTCAGAGTTTAACCTATAAGAGTTCCTGAAATGTCCTAACACATTTGTCCCCAACAACCAAAATGTCACCTCTCCCAAACAATGTTGCAATATATATATGTGTACATATATATATACATATATATATATATATATATATATATATATATATATATATATATATATATATATATATATATATATATATATATATATATATATATATATATATATATATATATATATATATATATATATATATATATATATATATATATATATATATATATATATATATATATATATACACACACACACATATATATATATATATATATATATATATATATATTTATATATATATATATGTATATACATATATATATATACATGTATATATTTCCACTTAAACAAAGTCAGGTTTAACCTGGGTTTAACCCTTTAAAAGCCAAAATATTAACAAAATTTTAGGGCTGAACAATTTGAGAAATAAACTAATTGCGATATTTTTCCCCAATATTGCAATTTATTCTGCAATTGTTTTAATGTTCCTCATCTTATGTATTCTTAAACAAGCATAAGCAGAAGATCGTTTTACAGTATAACCAATATGACATGAAATCAATTTAAGGATAAAAGATTTGAGAAAAAGTGGAGAAGTGAAGAAAAATAGGTATGAAATTATAAAAACTGGGTAAAAAAAACTGTCTGCTATTTGAAAATTGCAACAAGCCATATTGCGATTTAATCAAATTTGCAATTAATTGTTCAGCCTTACATAATTTCACAGTTTTTTTTTTATACAAAACAAACAAACAAACAACAAAATAGAATTTTTTTTAATTTAAAAAAATCAAGGAGTACTTCATTGTAGCACCTATCAGGGCCTAACATTGGTCAACAATTGGCAGCAACATTGATTCTAAGTATTTAATTTTATGCAGAATCAAATTTGAAAAAAAAAACTCACTTTCATGGTCCAAACAACAAAATAAACCAGATTCCTAAATGCAGCAGTAAAAATGTTATATTTTAATATTTATTCCAATTTAAATAAGTCTGTCTTTTGAAACTACTTCAGTCTGAAATATACATAATAAATATGGATATATTTTGGGGATTTTAACCCTTTACAGGCCAGTATGTCTACAAAACTACACTGTATTTTCAATTCAAGTTGTCAGAACAATGACAATTATTATTTATTACTAGATCCTGAGATGTGTCATTAATTGGCAGTAACGTTGAATTTGTAGCATTGTAATTTTTTTTCACGTGTCCTTAAGAAATCGGCTTGTTGTACGAATTGAAATCTAAACCTAAAGAAATGCATGGATTCTTGCTGAGGAAATTGTGGATTAAAATCAGAGATTTTCAAATATTTTCAGTTGGACATTTTTTGTCATTGGGAACAAGTGTGTTATTTTTTGTGGAGCTTTGCCATTTTAGACAAATTTAAGGAACTGAGACAACCATTCCAACATTTAAACAGAATAAATAAGAGCTTTAAAATAACTAAATGGCACTAAATGTTATTAGATCTCTGAAGGGTAATAACTGTTTTAAAAAGTCTTCATAGTATCTAATCCACAAAGCAGAACGTTTTATGGATTCTTTTGTAACTACTTGTTAATTATCACACATTAAAAATAGATAATTTCTTGTTTGAAAAGACAGAAATTACTTTTTAATGTGTCTTCTGCTCCATAAAGCTATGACAGGGGGCACTGTTAATAGGTCTAGGCCTCATAAGACACTCACCTGCACTACATCTAAATCTAATTTCCCTGCTTAAAGAGAAACTGTGCTTCACTGAGTCTTACCAGGACGTAACGTGGATGTCCTTCAGCAGACTGGTGAAGCGGTCCATCAGGGGGACGCAGAGTGGCCCCAGAAGGTTGTCCCAGCTGGGCTGCATGTACTCACTGGCCCTGCGCTGAGCATCGCTCTCACAGCACATGTACTCATGATTAGGAGTCACTATGTAAGGGATGAAGTAGTAGTTACCACTGGAGGCCTGGAAGAAGAAGAAAGAGAGGGTCGATAGTTAGAATTTAAATTTTGTACAAATTAAAAAGAAGACTAAGATCTGAATTTTAGGAAATGGGGACATTTTAATTGCATAGTTAGTATGTTTTTGTAAGGAAGCCTTCTCAGGTGTGATAAAGGCAGTCAATTTGGCAGTTCTTCAATTGACCACTTGAGAGGAAAGGCAATAATCAACATTAGGTTCCATGCCAACTGTGTTGCTGACTGATTAATGATTACACAATACATCAATGAAAAAAATGAGGTAAGACAAAATAAGCCTATTTTTCTCCTACTTCATTTTAAACATCCAACAACATTAACTTAAAGAATTTCTGTAAATAATGTTTCAATTTTGTTTTTGTTTTATTTTTAACTTTAATATTTTTTTTATTCCTATGTTTGAAATAAAGATTATCAAAACAAAATCAAGAGGAAAACAAACATGGTCATAGCCTGGTTAAGGACATAATTTGGCTCATATTTGTTTTAATAAAAGAAATTTAAAAATTATAAAAGAATCATTTTAATTTAAGGGTTCATACTTATGTGAAAGTCAGCATCATCACTGGCATGTTAATTGATGTCCACATTATGGCTGTTTGGCACCAGCCTTAAACTTTTTGTTATTGCTGAAAAAGTAAGCAGTATTGGGCTGTGTTCGAAATGGCGTACTACTCGTACTACTCATACTAGCCCCGCCCCCATATTGAGTATGCAGTGCGTTTACACTGTACAGTATGCAAATTTTGTGTATGTGAGAAATGCCCGGATGTATACTCAATCAGCTTTAATTTCTGAGTATGGAGCGGAGCTTGCTTCACGTACTGCTTCTGCCCCACAATGCATTGCGCACTTCTGACGTGGGAAGACGAAATACAAAATGGAGACAGCCGGTAGCAGCTTCCAGCGGTTTATAGCGTTATCACCATGGATACACAGGTGTTTGTGTTAATTTTTTTCATCCACTGCAGCTCGGTTTGTGTCATGCAGTTGTTGATAATGAAAACACTTCGCAATAACTTGGAAACCTGAAGGGGGGGTTGCTGCTGCCGCCCGGTGTTTACGGTACGTAGACAGAAACACCCACCAAGCGGACGCTTCGGTCTCCGAAAACGGTGAGACAAATTAAAAACAGTCGCTATTTCCAACAACTGGGCTCATAATCGTGATGTAAATACTTACTTTCTCGCTAGAAAATATATTATTACTGAATGAATTTGGAGTTTTTCCGGAATGCAGTCGTTTTCTGTTGCTTGTGGTCGGACTATTTTCATTTTCCCGGCGCTGCTTCCCGGCCGGCACTAAATGCATTCTGGGGTATTATCTGTGTGTAAACGCTCGGGCAGCCACGGCATACTCGGATCATCTTTGAGTATTCAGCATGCAATATGTACTGATTGAGTAGGTAAGTAGACAGTAGGTAGTATGCCATTTCGAACACAGCCTTGGTGTACAGTGGTCCCCGCCACATCGTGGGTTAGGTTCCAGACTCACCTGCGATAAGTGAAAATCCGCAAAATAAAAATATCGTATTTAAATATAACCTTGGCATTTTTTACTAACTTTTATAGCACTTTTAAAAGAGTTTTGAGTTCTTTAAACACATATCAATTAAACACAAAATCTCTGACTGGTTGAATTGGTGTATACAGGCATTATATTACGTCGTGCAATATTTAAACTCAAAGAATGTTGCAGAATGCCACGAAATGGCGAAAATGTGGCGAAAAACCAGGAGTGCAAATTTTTTAAAAAATTAATGTAATCATAATTTCTTTAAATGTATTTTTTGGGCATTTTGTGCCTTCATTGATAGGAGAGTGAGAAGAGGGACAGTGGATAGGCTTGTGAAAATGGGGAGAGAGTAGGGGAAGACACTGCAAACTGGTCTCAAGCTTGATACTGTAATCATAATTTCGATGTGAACCTGATTTTATGTCAAAGCTGACACGTCCCTTTAGGATTCAATGAGTGAAACTATGTATTTCACCTACTGTCAAGGGAAGTATTGACTCTGAAGTTAAAACTAGCATAAAGTAAAGCTAATTTCGTTAGCCTATTCATGCCACTTTCCTTTGTAAACATCAAGCTAACTAACTCAAACGCACACCCCAGGAGTAGTTCTGACTGAGAGGCACATCCCTACCCACGCATCCCTAACATCATCTATGCTTTATGCATTCTCTTAGTTTGATACAGGGATTGATAAAATGCACAGAAGCCAGATGTTGTCACCAGGTGTTACAGGAATCTAGTCTGGGAGAAAAGGAAGCAGAGGGAAGCTCAGATTAATGATTAATGAGTAAAAAGGTCCAGCAGTGACATTTGAGAACATTACCAAGCATTCTGACCACCTCAGCCAGTTAATGAGGCTAACTTCAGGTTTATATATGCAGAAAAACATGACATGCAGAAGGAGCACCATGTCTAAAAGTCACATTATCCTCCTCTGGTTAGTCAATTCACATGCTGTTAAGAGCAGTGATTCTCAACTGGTGGGTCGTGACCTAAAAGTGGGTCCCCGAAACCCTTTTTCAGTGGGTCTTTTTCAGCTTTAGCTTGGGCAAAAAATGATAGGGATAAAATCCTGTGCTTTATTTTGCATTGGACTGCCATCTATTCACACTCCTTATCAATAGGTGGTGCGAGTTAAATGCTAATTAACACCTGTTCTAATGGATTGGTGTTTCTTACATGTTCAATAAGCAGGAACTCAGCTAAAGCACTTTTTAAAATATACACAATATAAGATTTAAGTCTTAAAATACTCTCTCCAAATTCTGTTAAGTGGAGCTCCGCGCTGTAACAGAGAGAATGGCCTTTCCCTGCTCTGTTTCGGGACTCTGTATCTTTCGAAGTCGGGCTGGGTACACGTATGGCGAGAGACTGCGAGAAGTGTAAACTATTTTACGCCACTGCAAAAGATCTGGCTTCCAGTGAAAGAAGCCGTTATTAGGGAAGCGTGTTACGTGGACTCTTTCTCCGGAGTCAAAGGCCAAAAAGACAGAGTGGGACAAGGCAAGGGGCAAAACAAGAATTAATATTGGAGCCCATCTTAATTTGTGGCGATAGCGTCAGGAGATTGAAAATTACAAGACGGATGCCGACCTTGCAATGTTACTTTTAGAGAGGTAAGTTATGGTTTCGTCGTTCAACACTTGGTTTCTTTCGGTGGGATCATTGCCCCGTAGCCTGTGTCTGCATTGCATGCTTTGTGTAACTTTGTTGTTTCGTCACTAAATGCTACCAGCAGTTATTTGAAAAGAAACATGGTCAGACTGTACCTTATCAGTCCACATGGCTTATTTGTCTCTTGGGACATCATATCGGCTTACTACGCCTCCCTCTGTATGTCAGCCAATGCACGTTGGTGTGAGGCGCTCTGTTTTACGACAGTGCAGTTACACCCAATGACCACAGAGGCCCCTAGAGAGCTGAAAGCCAGGATCTTACATAGTGGGGCTTTAAGATTTTTTTGAAACAACTTCACAGAAGGACCTTTTTATTTCATATTTGAGCATGAACGCTCTGCTAAAAAAAGGCTGAAGTTACTGAAGTGTGTTAAGTTGTGGCAGCCTCTGCTTATTTAGTGCTACTAATTAAATATTAATAATACAGGGCTGTTCAGTGTGTTTCCACTGATGCAGGTTTATCACAAGCTATTTATAGTCTTGAAGGTTTGTAACCCAAAAATTCATGTGTTGGTTTCAATTAAAGTGCTGCAAACTAGTTTAAAATGGCATACATCCTTCTCTTGCATTGCCACATGCATGTCATTTTTGTTTCTAATTAACCTTTTTTATGTATTACTGTAATATTCTGTTCTATCTCAGATTTCAAGTGCAGCTTTTTTAATTTGAAACACTGGAAAAGTTGAAAGTTTTCGTAGATTTGGGTCACAGCTTATAATAAAAAGGTGATGGTGGGTCCCAAAGCCAGTCCAGTTGAGAACCAGTGGTTTAGAGCATGCTTTTGGATTTTAACTGTAGAATTTTATTACTAGTTTGTTAAAATAATCTCCCATCATGCCATGGTGCAGCATGGTACCTACTTTATTGCGCAGTCCAGAGCCTCTGTACTCTGGAGGCAACTGTACCCAGGGAAAACCTATGACTGGAGGACGAGAGGCCTTCTCCACACACAGACAAAGATATAAGACACACACATACAGTCACAAAAGCACATGGCACATACACAGAGAATCAGTCACTATGATGAATCATCAATATGAATGCAGGTCTCTATTTCAGGGGCTGCAACACGAGGTTTGATTGAATGTCCGAGCAGAGGTGTGAGTGTGAGAGAGAGTATATGAGAATTCCTCCATGCATTGCGTGAGAGAAGCGCCAGTACTTCTCTGAAATATTACACTAGAAATAGCAGAACACACTGTGTGGACATAAATCACTGTGAAACACATAAACACACACTGGCACACACACAGAAACTTACTGTGTTTTTCTGTGCCACCATGTCCTGCGGGGGAGAAGACACAAGGTGCCGTGAGATCAGGTTTCAAGACTGAAAATCACAAACTGAGCCCTCCAGCTCAAAGTATTTGGTGCCCAGCAGAAGTGTCATCCCAGTCTGTCACTTGACACAGCTGTCATTTTTTTGCCAAGGGTGTACACTTGAGCATAACTGGCATGGTTCAATCTTGAGGGCTTAGAAAAGTCCAGAATCTGAAGTCTGTGGTCAGCAGGGATGAGTATCAAAACCTGATTCCAGCTGCAAATTGAACAGTTTTGAGGCATTACTGTCATCTGCTGTTATGCTTTAATGTACAGTGTGTAAAAGAACCTCTTAATCAATACAATGGAAAAGTTGAACAGGTAAGGACCAGAGTCGGATTTGGGATTCAAGAAGATCCAGAGATTTTATAAATTTAAGGACTTGTAGCTAGCTGTGTTTATTAGCTATAAAAAAACTTTACTCTTTTTCAGTCATGCAGAGAGCATCAGGCACTATTGGTCTTTTTCCACTAGCACGCCTTGGCCCTACTCTACTCGGCCCTACTCGATCTGCAGCGTGTTTCCACTAGCCTGGTACCTCCTAAAACAAGCTAGTTTTTGGACCTACTCCGCTCTGGCTCCAAGCGAGCTGAGTCAATCCTAAAAGATGACGTCACCGACTGCCGGCTACTGATTGGTCAGACAATGTCGTCATTGATGAGTCATGAGCGCGACGACCTAGCATGCTAGCGGTAGCTACCGTTAGCTTATCCTCATGCGTCTTTTCTTTGCAGCTCGAGAAAAGGGCCAATATGGCCTCCGCCAAGGAGCTCATGTTATTTCCGGCATTTGTTTGCTTGTTTGTTTGTTTCTCTGTTAGCAACATAACTCAAAAGTTATGGACAGATTTTAATGAAATTTTTAGGAAGTGTCCGTATTGGGACACGGAACAAATGATACGATTTTGGGAGTGCTTCGGATCACCGTCTGGGTCCTGGAGTTTTTTAAAGGATTCCTTAACATTGCGAGATAGGACCATTTTCGTCATTTGTGCATATTACTCCACCAAAAATAGTCAGGGTGTTTGGTAAAAAAATACAGGACAAGTTTCCAACAGGTTCTACAACATATCACAGGCTGATCTGGATCCCAGCAAAAATTCAGATTCTCTGATCCAGAACAAGAAAAATGTAGATATCCTTGGAATTTTGTCATAGCAAGGGAACAAATAAAGGCATAGACTTGCAACAAATGCCAAAAATATAGCCGAGATACTCTGGAATCTGGGGTGTTCAATTGGATTTGTTGTATTCTTCAAAAACTTTGGAGCTAGATTCAGAAGAAAACCGCCATGACGAAAAATGTGATAATGGTATGTTTTCATGGTCAAGGAATCTAAATGTTTAGATGAAATAAAGGTAGGACTAATATTTATGGTGAAAATAACAATATGGGTGAGGACTGTGGTGCTGGAAGAGGTCTGTGCTCTCTGAGTCCTTTTCTAGCTCACTTTATTTTCACAATTATTATCCAAACTTGTCTGGATTTTCCTGTGTAACTACATATGTAACATTATCTTGCAATCATTAACTTTCTTTGTATAACTTTACTGATAGTAAACTAACATTCAGCAAACCAGCAGAGTAACGTCGAACACTTTTCAAATAAGATTCACAAACTTGAATCATCACACGGTCCATCACAGCTGGTGTTGACTTCCTGATATCTATTTTTTACACCAGTCTTCCCATGCGACTGGCTCAGGCAGGCGACTGTACATTACCTCTGAGAGGTTTTTCCCCCACTCAAAGTTAAAATTCAGATTTTGGGCTTCTCAGAAAACATCTGGGTCATCAGCCCAAGTAGCCGGCCCCTAACCCCCCCCTGGTAGGGACACCCCTGATATCATCCTTGCCAGCCATCCCTGTAAACTCCCCTTATGAACTGTGAATGCAATGAAAACTAAATCTTATGAGATCTATACGCTAAAAGGTAACACAATACTTTCATTTCCTGTCTGAATTTCTCCTGGTTCAAGCTGCAAGGTACCCACTAACCAGGAAGTCCATTTTAAAGGGATTTTCTCTGACTTCATGTGAGATTTATCCTTCAAATGGGAACATCAGCTAACAATTTGAGGATTACATCTCATCATGTGCTGTTCTATCAAAAATTCGTTATAGGTGTAGTGTGTAGAAGTTGGCAGCATTTTGCCACACAGAAACAGTGAATATAGGAAATTATGTTTGAAGCAGATGTGCAATCATCCCTATAAAACTTTTGCTTTCTTTCGATTAAGTGAGGAAAAAGCTTTTTATGTTTAAGTACCGTGGGTCTCCCCTCTGTGGAGGCTAACATAACAATCCGCCATGTTATCTACTGGTGGGTTTAGGGGACAAAAAGAGCGAAATTCAATTTTTGATATGAGTTTACAAAAGTTTACCGATATCTATAAAAAATAATAGTTACATATATGATCTTCAACTCGTAACTGTAGTAAATGATGCCCTGTTCACGATCCTTTTTTGGTCTTTACCGGCTCTTGTCACTTCGTAATAACAACAAATAAATTTAGACAATAATGAAAAGTTTCCAACTTTGAGAATTTCCAGAAATGTGCCAAGCCGAGTTTCCACATCAACTACCCACAAGGCATGTCTGACTTGGTCTCTCCATTCTTGCAGTAACCAAGACATAAATGGAAAACAATAACCATAAAAATGTTGTATTTCTGTCTTTGAAACTTTTAAAATCTTTAAGGTACTGTAAGTACTCAGCTATAAAAGTACCTAACATTGAACAGGTAATTTTTAAAGGAAGACAGATCAGTCTCTAAATGAGTTTGTTACTGTTGCCTACATATTAATGTTACTTACAAAAAACACAATTATGACTTAAGATTGTTTGTTGTCCTTTTAACACACATTAGAGACTACAGTGAAGGATTTCAGTTTAAAAAACAAATACAATTTAACAGTGATCCTTTATTTGATGTTAAAAAGTGGATATATTTGTTGCATCTCCTGGACTGTCTCTGATGTTGTGGGCATACTTCAGAGAAATTAAGCTTAAACTCTACAAAAGTTCTGCAAGTTCAGGGGCATGATACGAGAGGAAAATGAAGCAGCCGCAGTTTGGTATTTCTTAGAATAAAAACTTGACTCTGATGAGCAATTATCAGCACGCCAGCTTCCAAGTGCAGATGGGTATTAATAAAGAATTAGAGCACCCGTTCTGACTGGTTCAAGTTACGTTGTGACCAAAAGCTCAACCAACTCTACCCAACCTTTTGCATTCTGCACCTGGTTTTGCACCCAGATTTTACATCATGTGACAAGAAAAATGCAAACAGACACACTCATAGTCTCATACTTTAAACAGCACACTTCCTTCTATCAATACAAGAGTGTATTCTCATACACACTTGAGTTATATTTGGGCATAATGACTTTCAAACAGCTGTTTTCCCCTGGCAGGACACTGCAGGCCTGACAGGAGTGCACACGCTGACCATGTGCAAACCAACACACACATGCACACAGGACTGTAAATAACTCTGTGGATCACTTTGTTCAAAGGAGGTGTGAAAGATCGGCATCCATGGACTCTGAATGCCTCAAACAGGTATTTAAGTGTGAGCGTGTGTGTGTTTGTGTGTACCTTCAGTGACTGGGCAGTGTCAGGGTCGGTGTCGTGGTACAGGATGACGTTGTTGGCCATGTCGAAGCTCTCTCTCACACCCAGGTGGTAAAACAAGGAGGGCTGCCGGAACACATCACTCATGTCCACAACTGCGATGTCTGCAAGAATGAAGAGCAGTGAGGGTTGGTAATTAAAGTTAGTAAGTTAATAACTTAGTATAAATAGATTAGAATAGACTCCCTTTTGTTGAGACCCTTGATAATGAGAATTTTTAACCATTATTTCACCAGAAAAATCCCATTGAGATCAGGATGTTATTTAAAAAGCGACCTGGCCAAGAGGACAGCAGCACATGTTAAATATAAATACCAAATTAAATAAGGTTTAGGCAATAAGTAATGTTAAATTCAGCAAAAGAGATGCATCATTAAGAATCACAAAGAGCCCCCAGCTGTCTTAAATAGATTTTTCTTTTTAGTGTCATAGACCCCTACAGCATTTCTTGCAGCATGCAGTAGCTGCTTCTACAGTAGCTTCCCTGACCTTTTCATTTAAAGGAACACGCCAACATTTTCTTTTCCTTTCTTGCCTCACTCCTGAGTCCATGACAGGCATAAAGACACCTTTCTTTAGGCTGTCCATGCAATAACAAGGAAGGGGCAAAGCTCACCCAATGCTAATTAGCTTAGCTCGAACACTGGGAGTGAATGGGAAGTGTTAGCCTACCTCTGCGTACAGTCATTGGATAAACTCTTCAGCAACTCTAAACAGTCCTGTGTGCTTGTTGTGATTATTTTTACCACATTATGTTACGCTATCGTCTACTATCATGGTATTATCTTCTTCTAATCGTAAATAGAGGCTTTGTTTTGTTGATCTACTTCCATGGATGTTTGTGCGAGAGATGTGATGTTCATGAACGAGTCCAGTCTTTTGAACAGCTCTTCTAAGTGAACAGTTAGAACTGATTGTCAGTTGTGAGTGAGCCGCTTGTTTGCAAGCGATTCTTAAAGTTGCAGGCAATTTGCATTTAACCCCTTAAAGGAGGTTGTATTACACTGTATTCAACACATACTGTTGGAGCTATTTGTTTATTTTTTTTGTATTTAGTGGTTATTTTAATCTGGAAGTAATTTGAAGTATTTGTTGTTAGATTTAGCAACATTTTCCTTTCTTATAATAAATTTAAGTCAGATTTTTGAGGTTGAATCTACATACATACATATATATATATATATATATATATATATATATACAAATATATTGGTTAGTCATTTGTTTGCTATAATTAGATGTTTTGTATATTGTTAGTTTGTTTGTCTGGTAATGACAAACTGTGGGCACCGGATGTTATTTAGGTAGGTAGGTGACAGAAGGCCAGCATGCACTGGGGTGGACCAATGGTTTTACTAGCATAAGAGAGGCAGCGGGAGCCATGACCTCCTTTGTTCTTTTGTTTGCTTGTTTGCCAAAAAATAAGCCATTGGCAATCACAGATCTTTTAGACATTGGACTTCTTTTTTTCTTCTTTTAAATGTATATTTTTGGGCATTTTGTGCCTTTATTGATAGGAGAGAGACAGTGGATAGGTTTGTGAAAGGGGGAGAGAGAGCAGGGGAAGACACTCTGCAAACTGGTCACAAGCAGGTTTCGAACCTGGACCGGCAGAAGCAAATACATGGTGTGCTAACCACTACGCCAAACCAGCACCCCGACATTGGACTTCTTTTGCCTGCATAAATTACATCCCCACGTTGCATTAGTGAGCCATTAAGTTTGGTCAAGGTTCAGTTTTATATTTTGATTTTTTTTAAACAAATGGTCACAACACATACTTTCATGATACCTCCATCTAATCAATATGGTCAAAAAATTACTAAAAAAATCTGAATACAATCAGATGGATGATAAAAAATATCCTTAAGTGGATTATCAGTTGTAAAAAAACAACTAATGTATCAAATGAGATACAAAATATATGTAGGCTATGTTAAATTTTAGCCACAAATGATTAAAACAAAATATGAGTACAATCAGAAATATGATTTAAAAAATGTTTTCAAGTGGATTACCAGAGGCCAAAAACACCTAATGTATCACATGAGATATACAAAAAATCTATATGTTAGTTTTTATCGAAATTTATTTAGTTCTGGATTTCAGTAGAAGATTAAATAAACATTTCAACTCCAAAAGCTGGAATTTTCTGGCTGTAATTTGTGTTTTCAGGCTTTAAAAGGTTAAGACTGGCGTGCTCCATCCTTCACACCAGTGTCCAGGTCCAACTCCGTCACCTCATCCTGCAGGCTTCATCACCACCTCAGTCAACCACATCAGGGTCCCAGGAAGCTGCTCAATAGTCTACCCCTCATCTTATCCTGGATCCCTAGCCACCACTACAAGAGTCCAAGCTACTAAGGGGGTATCCTCAGTACCCTTAAAGTACATAAAGACATCACAATGGACTTAAACTACCAAAAAGATGCTATTCATAAAAGACACTGTACCCTTTCATATAGCTAAACTTGTCAAATAAATAACTGTTCCCTCAGATTTGGTCTCATCTCATTGAGATATAAATTTTGGTCATATTAGCTCCTTCATAACACAAATGTTATTCCATGGAACAAACCTA
This sequence comes from Scarus forsteni, assembly GCA_036419115.1. NCBI lineage: Eukaryota > Metazoa > Chordata > Actinopteri > Labriformes > Labridae > Scarus > Scarus forsteni. Next base: position 4,394,716 of record JAZDUH010000007.1, on the reverse strand, counting down.
GGAACCATAAAGTGTGCAGCAATCTATCCCAACGCTGTTTAAACATTCCTTCAAACACATAAATCATGCTGTGGATGCTGCTGGAGGAGCAAAGCCCTGGGAACAATCCTCTGAGAAAACCTGGATGTCCATGCAAAATGTTACACGAGTCCTGTGTATACCTGCTACAAACAGCAGACCCAGTGAGACTCTGCTCTTTCAGTGCCTGTATACTTTCTAACAAGCTGGAGCATAAATTAGCATTAAGGCATGTAAAGGCCAGTGAGGTGAATTATCTATTGAACATAAGCACAGGGAGCTTCACGTACACTGAACCTTTGCTAAATCACCCTTAAACAGCAGCTTAAGCAGCTTCAGAGTTTATGGTACGGTAATAAGTTACAGTGGAGTATTATAAACATATGTTTTTTATGATCACAGTGATGAATTACAACACAGGCTTATGTGTACTTTCCCAGAGAAAAAATCAGGGTGAAAGTGAAGAGAACAATTTCACAGCTTATAAACACCCTGATATGAGAAGAATGCTGCACTCAACTGGCATATAGCCGCTGTTGCTCTGGTTACAACATTTCCTTTGTTTTCATGTCTTGCCTCAGTCCTGAGTCTATGTCAAGCTGATAGACTGAATATTTTCGACAGGCCGAAACAAGGAAGAGACAGGCAAAGTTCACCCAATGCTAATTAGCATAGCTCAAACACTGGGAGTCAATGGGTAGTGTTAGCCTGCCTCTGTCTACAGCCACCAGATGAACTCTACAGCAACACTAAACAGTCCTGTGGGTTGTAGTATGTCTATCTGTTTGTCATGGACTCAGGATTGAGGCAAGACAACAACAAACAAAAAAAGTGTTGGTATATGCCTTTAAAACTCATAATACCCATTTCCCAACATGAAAGATAACTAACAGCAATGTTTATGACATGAAAATAACCTTCAGTGTTTAAAATTTTGCTTAACTCTGGTTTATATATTCATTTTGGATAACTGTTAGAGTATGTTTAAAATGATAATGTTCCAACTTTTTAGTTTCACATGCTGGGTTGCCCTGATCCAGCTGTATTCTCACTCTATCTGAAATGCTCTGTTAGAGCTCCAGGTATTTCAGGTCCCCCTCTTCACAAGAGCCAAGTCTGCTCAGATTAGCTGACTGGAACTGATTGGTCAGTTCAGGGCCGTGATTTCAACAATTCTGCAGGTCTAAAGCAACAGTTCATCCTGTTGAAATGTTATTGTGTAAGAAAAATCGATTTCAACAGGTACAAAATAGTTTCCACTGTTTTAAAATGATATTTAAACATTTTTAAGTGGGACAGTATGAGGTTTATTTCATTGAAAGACACTAGCATGGACTAAGTCATTTATTGCTGCAGATGGGGCCAAAAGCTCAGCTACATTTTAGGTGAAAACAAACATAAAGCCATTTTTGGCTTGATTGCACACTCTACTTGATGCATTTATAATGCTTTGAATTCTTCATTTTGACCTGTTGATAGAAGACTGGTTGACTTTCAAGTATGATAAAGAACACTGTTTGTCATTCACTTTACAGCCTGCATAATAAAAACTGATTAAACATGTTAATTTCAGATATTAATTCTTTTTCAGTTGATCACATTATTAACAGTCAATCCCTTTTACATTCATTAAGATGAACTAATTACACATCTCAAGGTCAGTGTGATGTTCAGTTGTGAAAGCAATCATTTTATTTACAGCTTATTTCATATTTTACTTATTTTTATGCTCTTGTCTATGTCAGTGTCTTTGTTTGATATTCTTTCTCCTATACTATGTATAAGAGCAACTGAAACAAACAAATTTCTCTTTAGGGATTCATAAAGTATTTGTGATTCTGACTCTAAAAAATTAAATCAGAGTTTGTCCAAACTGTCATTTTGTCTTCTACAATAAATAACGATTCTCTGAATCAGCAGTTTGGTGTACAGCATTTAACTGGTATGGCACAACAAATAAATGTCGAAGGCTGTATTTGTTTTATAGAAATAATTGTCCAGGACTTTTCGAAGGACATTTTCACTCTCCTTTAAAATGTATTTATTTCCAGCTATCTTTTAAGTCCATGTCGTGTCTTTCTATTATAGATGTATGGTTTATACTTATTCTCTAATCTTTATTTACTCTGCTTTCTTATAAACAGTTTTGACTGTTAAAGTAGCCTAAATTTTACTTTGCCATTGTCACCATTGTTTTGAGTTTTTCGATTTTATTCCTCAACTTGTGTTACTTTATTTTTTCATGTTTGAAGGCTAAGTGTTCATTAGTTACAAAGTACGTTTTTACATCATTTCCTATGTCTGATTTTTGTTCACTAACAAGGCAGAGGGAAGATCAATAATTTTCCAGGACAATTCAAGCTTTTCCAGAACATTTTACTCCTTCTTTATTTTCCAAATGTATTGCATGACTGGAAAATTGGTCAGTTACTTTCCAGGTTTTCGAGGGAAGCGTGGGAACCCTGTGTTAACATCCATTTGTCTACAGCTGATTTTGAAAAAAGAGCAAATACCAATGCTAAACCAATGCAGATGTTCATTCCCACCTCATGATGTTCTCATATTTGGCACACACCTAAAATTCATGAACATCAATTAAGTGAAGCTCTTGGCCCCATCTGTGTCAATGTAGAGCCTGACTTACATGCATGCTCTCCCTTTTGGGGCAGAGCTTATCAAAATCTCTAAAGCTACTGCATTTACTGTCAAAATGAGCATAAAAGCAAAAACCTGTGGACTTTTAAATGAGTAAAACTACTTTTAGGTATTTAAATTCTTAAACTACCTCAATATTATCACCCTGCACAAATATGTTGGGATCACTATTGTTCTCTGTTTTTGAAAAATACACACAATGTTAGAGATGTTGGGATGCAGCAGAAAGCTCTAGAGCCACCAGTGCACATGAGTCATGGCATGAGTCAATTCCTGGGCAGCTTGCTCACTGTCTTTTGCATAAACATAGAGAACTGCATCATCTGCATACATTTGACAAATTACATTTGAAGGACAGCAAACTGGGGGGTCATGGTTAAACATACTAAAAGGCAATGGGCCCAAAATCGACCCTTGTGTAACTCCAAAGTTGCTGTTGCATGACAAGGATTTTAGGTTGTCGTGTTTAGTGAGTTATTGAGAAATATCAATAGAATACTAACATGAAGAAAAACAGACTATATGAGTCATGATTTTTTTTTAATTCTCCATTGTATTTTACACTTTAAGAAAATGAATGAGTTTGCATGGTTTTAACAATGCAGATTGCTTTTCAAGTAAATATATTACTTAGAAATGCTAAGTTAGTTCAACTTTGATAAGTATGTTACATGAACTGAACAGAGTAAATTCAACATGCATCATTTAGTAGCTTTAAATAGTAATTCTGAGTAGTCTACTAAGTCAAGAGTATTCTAAAGTAAGTTATCAAATACACTCTACTTGATTATTTTAGTTGCTTAAACTCATTTGTATGTGTACTCTACAAAGGAAGTGCTAGTTAGCACAACTAAAATTAACTAGTTCTCTGCACTTGTTTTTTTAAGTGCAACCGGTTTGCATGCTTCTTTTAAGTAATGATAACTAATTGGATTTTACAGTGTATAATTAGAATATAATTAATGCTTTGCAGGAAATTTGATGTGTAAATTACGTATCTACAGGTGATTAACATAATTTGTACATATCTGATAATAATTATCATACAGAGATTACAATGCACACTTTCCTTGCACCTTGCACAATTTTTTACAACAACTTGCACCTTATTATCTACTTTTATTCACATATTGTACTTGAAATCTGTAAACTGTAGTCCCTATGCAACAAATCTCTTTCTGTCTGCACCTTCTGCAAGCTGAATGACAATAAAGTCAAAGTCTATGCCTGTAAAAACTCGGTCAATGCATCACCAAGTGTATTTGTAAGAATTTTAAAAGATGTTTTTGTGAAACATTGAAAAAAGAAGACTAAATCTGCCATGACTTTTTTTTTAATCTTCAGTCATATTTGGTTATTATAACATACTTAATTCTTTGCAGGTAACTCGATGAGTAGTTTCTTGCCTGTCTTTGAAAAAAATCAACTCTGCATCATTAAATGTACTTATAAGAATAAGATAAGAAGTTTTTTTCAATATATTTAAAAAAAAGTAAAACTAGAAGTGCTCAGATGGCACAAACCTTCGCCAATGCATTTCTAACATAGTCTTGAGAGTTTTTGACAAATATCTATCCAATGTAAACTCATCAATCGACATTTTTCACTGTGTTTCACCTGTTCCCACCTCTGTCTGCCTGGATCTCCCCCCTCACCTGCATCATAGAAGCTGTCCAGCACCGATGTCTCCCCAAAGTCCAGTCGCCCAAAGGTCACGGTGGTCAGCAGAGCGCTCTCGGAGTCGCAGGCTCTCTGTAAACACTGCAGAGCTCCAGACTCCGGGCTGCTGGCCATCACCGCCTTCAGACCGTCGTTCAGGACGTACACCACCCGCAGAGAGCGCTGCCTGGCCGGGGGACTGGGGCTGGACACGTCGCCCCTTTCCCGGTCCCGCTCCACCAGGCAGACCCCGGCGGAGTGCTCCCCTCCCATGTCGCTGACCTGCGTGCTCTGCCCGGTGTCCATACTGAGACCGTGCGGAGTGCGTCTCCGTCCCTTTGTTGCGGTCACTTCTCGGCTGCCGTACTTCCTTTATCCTGCTGCTCGCTCACTTGTTGCGCACCTGCCGCCGAAGAGGAGCGCGTCTGAGTTTGTGCCCCTTCATCTCCGCCTCATTAACCCACATCACCCAAATTATCTCGCACGAAGAAGCCCACTTCACCCAGACTGGATCCGACCAGATCCGGGAGGGAGAGAGGACAAAACGCGTCTGGAGATTACGCGCTCGTGTTTTGTCTCTCGTCTCCGCAGCGGTTTGGAGTTTCCTGTGAGAAGATTGTTAGTTCAGCAGATACAATCAGGACCATGCTGTCCACAGGCTGAAATGTTATCCTTGTCTCCACGGTGGTCTAAATATAAATCAGTTTGTCCTGCTGGTCCTGGTCCCCTCCTCTAGAGCCACTGCCAAGTTATGTCCACCACATGGTTCATAAAATCAACACTGAAATCAGATTTACCCTCCCAAATGTGACTGATTGCGTAATTTGAATTCCAGTGAAGTTGGGCCGTCAACTAGAAGTGCCCAGAGGGCAAAAACATTAGCCAGGGAATTTCCAAAATTGTTGACTGAATTATCAACAAAAATCAGTATAATGTAAACATGAAGAAAAAAGACAAAATCAATGTTATAATAAGAATATACGGAATTCTTTGCAGGAAATTAGATGCCCTGTCACTAAAAGTATTGTCTTTGCATCACTAAATGTATTTGGAAGAATAAAAATGGATGGTTTTGTAAAATTAACCAGAAAAAAGTTGAAACTAGAGGTGCTCAGATAGCATAAACCTTCACAAAGCACTTTCCAACATTGTCGAGCGAGTTATCGACAAAAAGGAATAGACTGTAAACATGAAGAAAAAGAAGACAAAAACTGCCATAATTTTTTTTAAAGGTCTCAGCTGTATTCTATAATTAGAATACACTTAATTCTCTGCAGGAAATTAGATGCCTTGTCTCTAAAAATATTATCTCTGCTTCACTAAATGTATTTGGAAGAATAAAAAATGGATGGTTTTGTAAAATAACTGAAAAAAAGTTGAAACTAGAGGTGGTCAGATAGCATAAACCTTTGCAAAAGCATTTCCAACATTTTTGAGTGAGTTATCGACAAAAAGCAATAGACTGTAAACATGATAAAAAAAAGACAAAACTGCCATGATTTTTAAAAATCCTTAGTAATATTCCATAATTAGGATATACTTGATTCTTTGCAGGAAATTAGATGTGGAATTTCTGGCTTGACTCTTAAAAATGACTCTTTGAATCATAAATGTGTTTGCAAGAATCTGTTTTTGTAAAATAAATTGAAAAAACAGATAAAACTAGAAGTGCTAGGATAGCACAAACCTTCGCCAAGGCATTTGCAACATTGTTGAGTGAGTTACTGACAAAAATTAAAAGCATATAAACATGAAAAAAAAACGGACTAAATCTACTATGATTTTTTTGTAAATCCGCAGCTACCGTATATCTTATTAAAATATAGTTATTGCAGGCAACAAATGTAAATTTGCATCATAAAGAGATGTTTTATAATATATATTACAAAAAACAATAAAAACTAGAAGTGCTCAGATAGCATGAACCTTCACCAAGGGTTATCCAACATCGTCGAGCAAGTTATTGACAAAAATCAAAACAACGCAAACATGAAGAAAAAAAAGGACAAAATCTGCCGTAAAAATTAATTTGTCAAAAAATCCTCAATAGTATTTGGTCATCAGAATAAACTTAATTCTTTGCTATAAATTACCTGTGTAATTTCGGGTTTTTTTCTTTAAAATCTTTTCTATGCATTACTTAATATTTTTGTAAAAATAAAAAATATATTTTTGTAAAATGTATTGGGGAAAAAAAAGGTAAATAAATAGAAGTGCAAGGACTTTTAATTGAGGGAACCAGTGCGAGGGCTGCTTCCCTACAAAAATATGTCACCCCTTCATCACTCTATAGGATGGTTTTAGTTACACTCCAATAAACATTTCTAAAATAATCTTGGCTGCAAAAGAAACTTGCCTCATAGATTTTTTTAACGTTTATGAATTTGATGTGCTTTTAGTTTGAGTAATGCTGTTTCATGGATAAAGCAGCAGTTTCAATGGCCCTAAAGCCCGAGTCAGTAACTTTCACTTCTCTATTTATTAGTCCATCAGTCACAGAAGATTACTTTTAGGCACACGCTCTTTGTAACACACGGTGGAGAAAAACTTCTGGAGTTATGAGTGGAAAGAGAAATAAAATTATTGAATGGAGTCACAGAGTAGTATCATAGATCAGAGGTCATAAACCACCGGGCCTTGGATCAGTACCAAGGATCATTTGGCACCAAGCAATAGAGAAACAAAAGTGATCAATTTTATTGCCCTTTTTCAAAAAAGAATGAAACGAGGATATTTTATAACCCCTACACTATAACCGAGTGTAAATATTATGCCTTAAAACAAACGTCTGTGAGCTGGGTTGATGTTAAATCCTGTGCACATGCACTCTTAGAGGCTTAGAGGGTGTAGTGTTTACTTTAGTTACCATGTCAGCTGGTCACTTTCCGCTGGGCGCGTTCCCAAATGACACTGTTAAAGGGATACACCAACATTTTATTTGTTTTGTCTTACCTCATTCCTGAGTCGATGACAAGCAGATAGACACCATTCTTTTGACTGTGCATGCAGTAACAAGAAAGAGACAGGCCGGGATCACCCAGCGCTAGTTAGCTTAGCTCAAACACTGGGAGTTAATGGGTAGCATTAGCCTGCCTTTGCGAACAGTCATTAGATAAACTCTTCAGCAACTCTAAAAGCCCTGTGTGCTTGTCGTGACTCATTTTGTTTCTTTTTTACTGTTATGTTACGTTATCTATTCTTAGATGAAGACGAGCACTTTATGTAATTTTTGAAAGAAACGGACAAAACTAACCACAGGACCCATGAGCAAACCACCACAAACATGCTTGTAAGTAGGCCAAGAAAACAAAGCACATGGTTTGTACACTTGCCCTGCGATTTAGTTTCAAAGAATTTTCCAGACCTACTTGTAAGTAGGTCAGCAGAAGGTCTTGGTAGTTTGCCCATGTGCCCAGCAGTTTAGTTTTCTATGTATTACTTTCAAAAATTACAAAAAGCGCTGATCTTGGTCTAAGACTTGGTCTGTGACATAACGTAGAAAAAGAGAAGAGTCTCAATAAGCATGCAGGACCATTTGGAGCTGCTGAAGAGTTTATCTGATGACTGTAGGCAGAGGCAGGCTAACAATACCCACTGACTCTCAGTGTTTGAGCTAAGCTAATTAGCGGAGGGCGAGGTCTGCCCATCTCTTCCTTGTTACTGCACACACAGTTGAAAGAATGGTGTCTATCTGCTCGTCACAGACTCGGGAATGAGGCAGGACATGAAAAGGCAAAAACAGTTGGCGCATCTTCTTAAACTGATGTTTTTTTTAGCTTGTGTTAGATGTTAATCGTGCATTTAGAATGACTATTTCAAGAAGGCTTTATAAACTAAATCTGACAAGTTAGAATCCACAATAGAGCCAACAAAAACACATTTCCACTAAGGATACCCCAAAAGCCTGGAGCTCAGAGTTGTGTAAAATCTTTACACACATCAGCGAGAAGTTGCTGACGACTAATGGTGAAAAACCATCAGAATTTGGGTAAATGACCAAGAGGGCCACATAAAACCATTTTTCCCAGCCTGAGGGCCACATTGTTACAAATTTTTAGAAACTTTCCATGAGGAAAAAGAATATTGTATAAACAACATATGAGAAAATAAATTGGTCATAAAATTAGAATAAAAATATTCATGTATTACAACATAAATACAAGTTATTATGCATAATCAAATGAACTTGACATAGAATTCAAGCCAATTCAGCTAACATACATGTAACTAAAGCCAATAAAGTTATTTTCAAATCAATAAAATGATGAGTTATTCAAATTTTCAAAGCTCAAATATTTTGCTGCTGCAATTTTTAAAATATAATATTGAGTAATACTTGATATAATGTTCAAAGGCTTCATAAAAGACATTTAGAGACACTATTATAGCAAAGTAAGGTCATAAACAACTTACATAAGCCAATAAAATATCAGTCTAGATTATGTAGAATTATTTCTATTGGATATCGGAGTTTTCTTCATATTTACAGCTGCTGGTTTTTGGGAATGAATGGAGGGCCACATTTAGTGATGTGAAGGGCCGCACTTGGCCCCGGGCTGCCACTTGCCCACCCCTGCCCTAAGGTCAATTTTCTGTGTTCAACTCATATCACTGCATCTAAAACTGAGTGTTCACATGAAAGTTAGACATGAAAAGAACAATAAATGTTGTCGGATCTCTTTAGGCTGCTGATGGAAACAGAGTGAGTCCTCCAATCAGACTCTGTACTGGGGTAAAGAAACAAGTCCAGTTCATAAAACCAGACTGTGGTTCAAAACAGTTTAAGGACCACTGCGATAACTCACACAAGATCACCTTCAACCAGCAGATATTTCAAATGTTTACATCATAAAAAAGACAAGGTAAGCACATGTACAGTACATAATAGCATCTTTATTACACTGAAATATAAAAGTATATATTTATCACTATCCTGGAGAGAAAGGACCAAGTCAAGAAAACAACTTGTAGCCTCAGTTGTAGCAGTTTTCTTTTTGTCTTACGAAATAAAGAAAAAAAAAAAGAAAAAGATTTGGAGTCAAAAACAGGAAGGCCACAGTGACGGGTTGCCATAGATTCTGTGCACATACAGGGAAGGGAGGCAAACAGCCGTACATGCTACCACACATACATGCACACACTCACACGAATAGTTTTATCTTCATTAACCTGTGAAGTCTTCAGCGACTACATTCCTCAAACCCTGTCCTTAGTTTTAACCTTTAACTGCTACCAAGAGAGCACCAGAAACATCAGATTCACTGTTTTCTTGTTCTTGGGGGGGAATGATGCGACCAGCACAGATGTTTCTTGAGGTTTCTGGAGTCATGGAGCAAAAGTGCAAAAGCAAAAAAATAGAAATAAAAACAAAGATATGTTTTTGTTTGCAAGGCAATACTTACGACCTAACAAATACCACAACTAAGATGTGCTCACTCAGTTTCATGTGCTTTTCTTAAACTCTCCACTTGAAATTAAACATCTTTTTTTCAGTTTGGATTTTTTCAAAAAAATGTTTTGACATTTTGGGAAATATGTTTATATTTTACACTAAGTATTAGTTAAGAGAAGCAATACCGCTTATGTGTGTTATGACAGCTACCTTAGCATACAATTAAACCTATCATAGCCTATCAAGTGTTTCCAAAGGGGAGGGTAAAGAGCTGCATTTGATCCTCTACAGCAGGGGTAAACAACTACATTTGTAATAGGGCCAGTTTCTGGTTGACAGATGTTACAGAAACCAGATTTTAAAGGCAATAAACATAACTATTTAAGTTTAACTAACATTAAAGTTTGAATGCCTTCCAACTGATATGTATTCTTAACCTTAAGAGTGAATATCAGTCCCTATCACCCATACTGCTGCGATGGGACATGGAGAAATCAAAACATTTTGTCTTCTTTGATCACTGGATTCAGCTTTTAACATATTCATTCCCCTGGTTCAATTTCTGCTTAGGATGGCTGTCAGGTGTCCAATGAAATATGACGTTTTATTTGATAAAACTGTCAAAATTCAGCAGTTTTGAGTGTTGTGTTCATGGATAAAGGGATGTAATGACAAATAAATGCCATTAAAAGCATGACAGATTTTTATCCCTTAACTTTTGTAAATCTGATGATGTTCAGGGAGCCAGATTGGGATGAAATGTTTCATTTTTAAAACAAGTTAAATCAAATTCTTGCCAAGACACCCAAGAAATAATGTTAACAGTTAAGCACACTGGGACATGGGACTTTTTGATTCTTCTGGTAATGTTATTTAGATTTTTTAAAATGTTTTCTTGATGAAAATAAATCAAGTATAATTGTTAATCATCTTCAAACATTTTAACTTTTTATTCTAGTTGTACATTTTATCTGAACTATCTTTAAAGAAACACAAACAGTACCTAAAATTATTGATTGTAGTTTAAGACCTAGGCTGCTAACTCCAGAAATGACTTTCTCTTTATTTGTTTGAACTCGACTTCATCCTCATGCAGCTGAATTTGGCAAAGGAAAACACTTCTCCTTAAACTTTTTACTCGTCCCTTGGAGTTCTCCTGTGTCCCCCTTTGGAGGCCTGCCCCACACTTTGAAAACCAATGTAGTACAATTTAGATTTGAGATACAGCTCCAATGAATAATCATATTTCCCAAAATGTCAGTGTAATACAATTGGTGATATAATTTGGTGGATTGCTGGATTGTTAAAAAAAAGGCGGGTCGTGCTTTTAAGCTAACCTCCCAACAAAAACTCAAATTTTAAAATAAGACACTAAGACAGAAGAACTGCAGGTAAATGCATTAATGTTGTGCTGTTAATGATGATGCTTCAAAATCGCCCGCCTGCAGTGTACCATAGAAACATCAACTCTGTGTGTCAAACAATTAACTGTAAATCCAAACATGTGCATTTGTTTGTAGTTTTTGTCAACTTAAATCTTTACCTCAACATAAAAGTTCATAATCGGCCAAAACAACCTTGTTTTAAAAAAGGTCCCAGTTAGGCTGGTTTAAAACTTGAGTCCCCACTGAGCACTAAAGATAAGAACACTTCTCTCACGCACACACACACACACAAATATGAAGCAAAGGCCGCAGAGTGGACACAGAACAGCACAGAGGTCGTCTGAACCAACCGGGCTACGATGGTTGATTTCCGAGTTTCCTTCATATTTGGAAATAAAAAGTACCTGTAAGGTTGCCATGGCAGCCGTGACATCATCGTGGCGACACACAGCGACAGGCCTCGCTCAGTCAGTACCAGTGGCACAACAAGCATGGACAGAGATAGCAGTAAACTCAACAGAGGAATCTCTTCAACAGAAAGTAAAGAAGTAAACACAGGATAAGGCGGCGTCGGGGCGGGGCAGGTGGCTGTTTCCATACTGATGTGTTGCTGCTGATGCTGATCGGGACGATCGTTTGGCACAAACTTAAATTTGGCAGAAGTTTCTCCGGCCGGCGGCGAGAACGTCTTCACATGTCGGCCTCTGAGGTGGCGATCGGAGTGCAATGACGACGATGACGATGGATTCTTCATTTTGACAGGCTCTTCTTTATGTGCTCTACTTCCAACTGACAAGAAACAGAAGGAGGGTAAATATTCACACACTGGCCACTTTATTAGGTACACCTTGATTGGGTTTGACTCCTTTTCCTTCCTTCAGAGCTGCCTTATTTATTTATTTATTTATTTATTTATGTATTCATTTATTTATTTATTTATTTATTTATGTATTCATTTATTTATTTATTTATTTAAATAGAGGACAGTGCACATTAACGAACATTGCCATGTAAATGTGCCCAACTATAGCCATTCCATCTGTAGTCCCCGGCAGGTCGATGTAATTCATTTGTACAGGTATGTACAATTTTAAAACATACAAAGTCCACAGAACAACGATAATGGGCAGCAGCAAGATGACAAACAAGCATCACATGAAATTCACATTTCCATTACAGGACAAACATACAACATCACAGATGATACACTCAAGACAAACCACAACAAAGAGACCCTCAGGGTTAAAGTGTGTGAGCTGTTTAACGTGCAAAATGCAGTGTTAAAGTGCTGAAGTGCTGGTATATTGCACATCATAATAAAAGTGCTAAAGTATGATTGCACACTTGCCCACGCCAGTTGTACTGCACAGGTTGTGCAAAGGCAGACCAGTTTATGCACAGCCTTAATACTTCAAGGTACAGATTCAACAAGGTGCTGCAAACATTCTTCAGATAGGTTCAGAATTTGGGGGGCGAAATAATTTTTGTTACTTTTTTGCACAGAAAAGGAAAACAAAAAGAAACTCAATAAAATAAAGAACCAAAACTGACAAAGCCGTGCGACTTCTTTCATTACATAGCAGGTTGTAAGAACATGCATTTATAAAGTACGTATTAATTATAATGGTGATAATAATAATGATGAAGATCTGAGATGTAAAAAATGTAAAAAAAATAAAAAATAAAAAAAAACTTAAAAAGGAATTTCTTGCAAGTTAGACAGTGTGTCCTGGAGTCTATCTTCATGTTAAGTTGAATTTTTTCCTCCTTTGCACCTGTCTCCTGGATTAGATGTGCAAAGTACTTTCATGATTTAGTAATAAAAACTTAAAATTGATTTTTTAACAAGAGACAAAGATGTGTGTATATTTTCATTCATGTGTATGGACGTAAAAAAAAAAGAGTGAATAAATTAATTTATCTGCGAAGGATATTATAGTCATTAAAAGAAAAAAGCAGTCAAAAATAATTAAATGAACTCAATACAAGTATGTAAAATTAGAGTAGGCTTTAATTCTTGTAAATGTTGGGGAGAGAAAGTGAGTGTTTATAAGTAACTAAAGGACCTTCTCTTACATATCACCCATTTAGGGCAGCATGGTGGTGCAGCAGGTAGTGCACGTGCCTCACAGCAAATCTGTCCTGTCAAGAAGCTCAGATCGTATCAAACTGGTTTCTTGAACATTGAAATGAGTTCACTGTACTCCAGTAGCTTTGTTACCCCCGCCATGAGGTTATGTTATCATCAGCATCTGTTTGTTAGTTAGTTTGTGTGTTTGTTAGATTGTTTGTTTGTTTCTCTGTTAGCAACATAACTCAAAAAGTTCTGGATGGATTTTGATTAAACTTTCAGGAAATGTCCGGATTGTGACAAGGAACAAATGATTAGATTTTGGGAGTGATCCGGATCACCACCATTAGGAAAAATGCAATTTCCGTGAATAACTACTGAACTAAAATAGACATCATTATGAAACCAATAGCTAATGGTATGTTTTCATGATCAAGGAATCTAAATATTTAGAAGAAATAAACATAGGAAAAATATTTATGATGAAAATCAAAAGCGTTCTCGAGTGCTTTTCTTGTTACCTTTGGAATGTGGTGGAACAGGAGACCTTCAGAAGGTTTTTTGTAACAACTGCGTGGTGTGTTTATGTAAATATGGAGGAAAATTCAATAAATAAATTTATCTTCAGCATAATCTTTTCTAACCTGACATGCCAGATGGACAGTTCCATATTGAAAATATTTCACTAATCCATCTGGGGAGGAGCCCTGCAAGAATGTTTTCAGGGGCAGAACCTTCAAATACAACAGCAGCTTGTGATTGGATGATCGTTTGGCTCAAAACACTCATCGCAGACCAATCCATATAAAGCAGCACAGCTATGACGTAGCTTATGTAGTGGCTAAACCTAGCGGCTAATGGTTAGCAGTTAGCTGCTACGGCTAATGGCTGACAAGGGCAAACAACAGTACATGGCCGTTAGCCATAGCGGCTAACTGTTGTTAGCAGCTAACTGTTGTAAGCTGCTACGACTAACGGCCAACTGCTGTTTGCCCTTGTTATCTGTTAGCTGTAGTGGCTAGTGGCCGCTAGTCGTAGCTGCTAACGGCTGCTAGTTGATAGCTTAACTTCCTTAAGACTATCGTTTCACATTAAATTGTACCACACAGATGTATCTTTTTTTTTTTTTTTTTTTTTAATGTAGTTTTTGGGCATTTTGTGCCTTTATTGATAGGAGAGAGACAGTGGATAGGCTTGTGAAAGGGGGTGAGAGAGTAGGGGAAGACACTCTGCAAACTGGTCACAGGTGGGATTTGAACCTGGACCGGCAGAAGCATGTACATGGGGTGCCTGGTTGCTAACCACTCCACCAAACCAGCACCCCACACAGATGTATCATTTAACACTTACATGGGACGTGAACCTTGTCAAAGACAATCCCTACGAAGTAAACCTATGAGGAGAGCAGATTTCGCCAAGTATAACTGAGTAATCATGAGGCTAACTGACAGTAGCCTCCATTATATGTACAACATGAAGTGACTTCACTTCCTGTTAAGTCACTTCCTGTTGTCACCATGCCCGGAGCTCCCGCTGCTCCCGCCTCTCTTCCCTGATTGGGCCATTAAGCATTTAGCCAAGTGAAACTGTTGAACAGTGGAGGCTGGCAAGACGGAGATGCATGATTTCAGAATCAGGCAGGTCTTGTCTGCTCTGCAAGGCTACATCTTTTCATTGTCTTGTTGAATATTTAACAATAAACATTAGGGCAGTTCTGAAGGCAAAAGGAAGTCTAAGCTCTTTTAGTATGGGCAAGGTGTACCTAATAAAGTGGCTACTGAGTACATGCACATACATACAGTATTTCTGATCTATTTTTAGTGCTTTTCAACACTTCTGGGCACTCAAAAGTTAAATATATGTCTAAAATCAAACAGAAATACATTGATATATTTATAGTAATCATATCATGTTCTCTGGTTGTTAAAGGTTTTTTTATTCTTACTTGTTGTTTTCATTTTTGAACATAAAACAGTCAGTCTGTTTGGATTTAGCTTGACCTGTCTCTCTGTCTTTCCACTCACCTGTAAACTTAGACGGATCTTCCTCTCCTCGTCTAATGCGCTTGACAAATGCTTCATTTCCTGCCTGTAACACACAGGAACACGTTAACCTAACAACTCAGATACAGCTAAATCAAACTGTTTGGTGTTTGCTGTACCTGTGCTGGCTCTTCAGCAGTTCTACAGAGGTCCTCAAGTCTCTCAGCTGGTTCCTGAGTTCCTCCAGTGTTGGCGGGGTCAGAGGTGAATGCCGGAGCTCGGGGGAGGGGGTCAGACCTGAGGTGGAAGACGGGGAAACGGGTCGATGGCTGGAGTTTGGTGGGGAAAGGACAGAGGGCTTGGCGGGCAGTGGGACTTTACCGTCAGAAACCTGAAGAGGAAACAGAGACCAGAACGGATCAGTTAAAGACTGAAGACTTTTTAAACAGTTTTTACCTCCAACAAAAGTGATGTGAATGTTTGGCTAAAGTCTAAACATTTTTTTTAAACTCAACTAAATTTCACAAAGATTAGAAGATTAGAAGATTTAGAAGATCATAATTACAGATATATGTCTGTTATCATTGGCCAAGGTCACATGATGTTTTTTAATATGGCATTAAATATTCAGAAGTTAATAATTCAGAATTAAAGGTTTCTCCTCAGTGTTTACATAGAAATAATAATTCTGAGTAAACGTTTAAATGGAAAACACGTTTATTAACCTTTATTCAAAGTCTGGGGCTTGGGAATGGTTCTGATTGGACAGGGGGCGGATTCGACGTATTTAAGTCTAAAGGAAGAAAAACTCGAGTTCAGCTCTTCCAGCGTCTCCACTTCCTATTCCTGTCAGCATTTTTTTGCATCATTGCGACAGGACACGGGAACGAGCATAATAAATTAAAGCAGAATAAACGTGTACATGATCGATGAATTATTTAATTTGGATTTAAAATCAGAATGAACCTGCTTTACTTCATCATCATTTTCATTCCTGCTCATTTTTAATCTTTTCAAAGAGGGTTAAGTCTTTTCAGAATTACAGGGAAATTAAAGCTCTCATGTAAAGGTGACAATTGAGTCTGTTAGTTGTTCATTTCAGTTTGATTAATATCTAGTTGTTTTTTTTATTTCTCTAAAGCCTAAAATTAGCTCGGGCAATAAATGCTGTGGTGTTCGGCAACTTTCTCTTGTTTCAAACAAATAAACAGAGACACTAGCTTCTAAAGCATATGTGTCAAACTCAAGGCCCGGGGGCCACATCCAGCCCAATGGACAATTATATCTGGCCCGTGAGATTGTTTTATATAGTTTTTGTTTTTGTCATTAATGGCCTGGTGGTATGAGGTGCCGATAACACACAAACTACAGATCCCATAATGCAGTGCAACAGCTGCCTTGCTGAACAATAGACAACTGGGAACAAAAGCACAATTTTTATATAACATTTTCAGTTTTTTTTTGTTGCATGTTCATATTTCCAACTTTTTATTTTGACAGGAGATATCTTTCTGGAGAGCAAAAGCTTTATTAGGTATTTATAATTCCAGTTTCTTTATTTTGTAATAATAGTTTTTGTCTCCATTTATTCATTTTTTTTTTGTTTTAAAGTGCAGTTTTAATGTGTTCGATAAATATTTTTCCTTTTCGGCACTTGACCTAAAGTGTGTTTTGAGTTTTGGCCCCATGTGCAATTGAGTTTTACACCCCTGTGTTTTCTTTGTTCATGCAGTTTACAAATGTTCTAAAACTGTTTGAGAAATTGACTATTCTGTGCCTACAATTTAAGACCTAAACCTAAACTCTACTACCTGCTATCAGCTTGATTTTAGTCATTTGTTTTGGTTTTCCATTAGCGATTGTACCTTATACATGGCACAGTTTTTTTTTTTTTTTAAATGTATTTTTTGGGCATTTTGTGCCTTTATTGATAGGAGAGAGACAGTGGATCGGCTTGTGAAAGGGGTGAGAGTGTAGGGGAAGACACTCTGCAAACTGGTCACAGGCGGGATTTGAACCCAGACCGGCAGAAGTAAGTCTAACAATACTATGTATACAGCTGATCTAGAGCGACACACCCCAGTCAGAAGTGCAAATAAATTAATTATTACAGGAGCTAAATAACTGTTCACACTGGGGGCATCCATCTTCCATTGTCAACTCGGGGGTGGCGAGGTTTCACCGAGTTCCCAGTAGGAAATTCAGACTTCGGGGGAAGTTCCAGTTCCAGTTTCCTACTCGGAACTCGGAAATTCCTACTTCTGACTACAACTGGAATGCACCAAAGACGTGACCCAAACTAAAGCGTGTGTTTGTTGCGATGCTAATGAATGCAGCTCAGACCTTCCTCAGAACTCTGCATTGCTTTACAACTTCTTTTTTCAACAACTTACAGGATGCAAAGCGACGAGGTAATGTATCTCTTTCTAGTTACGTAGCGGTAGTTTTTGGTGTGTGACAACACGCAATTTTTGGAAAACTTAGTATTGTAGTTTTGTAGCCGGCTATATATCGCTACTTACAGCCCGGTGCTCTAAGATGTGTCCGAATAATAGCTTAGGAATAGCATTTATAGATAACCTACTTTGATGCTATAAAACTCATCTTTAAGTGTGTATTTCGATCAGGCATATATCTAAAAGTGAGACTTTTTTGTAACTACTTAGAAACTCCTCACAGTCCCTTTAAGTAAATATTTGACTGAACAACTTTCACCTGTATTGGAGTAATATTTGGTCAGGAGTATCTATGTTTCTCTAAAGTAATGGAGTTGAGTATTTTGTCCATTTCTGATGCTGACTATAGTGTAATAGAAAAAAACAAGCATTTTCAAACATGTAGGGTCGAGCCAATTCGAGCAGAAAACACAAACAGAAAAGCACCAGAAGTGTGTGTATGGTAGACACATAATAAAACATGCTGTAGTGTGATATGATCAAATATCTATTCACTGACTTTAAACCTAAATTGTTCTCCTCATTTCATATGTCCAGAATGTGGGAGTCTTTAACTTTTGGAAGCTGTGTATGTGTGGACAAATGCTTCTGAGGAGCAAACTCAGTGCTGTGCCTCCCTCTGCTGGACAAAACAACAACTGTGACGTAAAGCTGGTCGTACTGGGATGTTGGGAAGTCCTTTCCTCAAAGACACTTCCACAGGTCTGAGTGTGACGGACTCTGGCTCCTCCTTCGCTCTGTCTTTTCTGTCCTCAGCTGCTGGAGAGTCCATATCCATGCTGGACAGGGAAGACTGTTGGAGACAGACGGAGAGGAAAGTCTTTAGAAATGGCCCTGAACATTTCCAAAGTGTGGAGCTTTTTGGTCATATTATTCTTAAGTAAGTAAAAATAGATCTAGTACACTTTTTGGGGGAGAAGGCAAGAAAATTATGAAACTATATAGCTTAATTGTTAATCCACTGTTCAACTTTCCTTGGGGAAGAACCATAAATAATCCACGTATGGCCTTTTTTTATTTTTCCTTCCCTCTAAACCTTTGTCC
Organism: Scarus forsteni; assembly: GCA_036419115.1. NCBI lineage: Eukaryota > Metazoa > Chordata > Actinopteri > Labriformes > Labridae > Scarus > Scarus forsteni. The sequence goes on along the minus strand of JAZDUH010000007.1, from coordinate 4,376,054 downwards.
TTCTCAAGACATACCATAGCTGATAATTTTTCTCATATTTAATCAGGAAAATTTAATTTAATTAAAATAATTTAATTTAATTTAATCTATTTTTAATGTAATTTAACTTGATTTAATTTCATTTTATATTATGTTATTTTATAGTGTAATGAATATTTGCATTTATTTATTTTACTTTGTTTATATTTGTTTTATTTTTATTTATATGTTTTTTTTTATTTATTCCACGTACAACAGCTATTGGATGAAGCTGTACAGAAATTAGATCATATCATGTTGCCTTCAGTTATAAAAAATTCTCACAAGTCAAACATAAATCAAGATCACATATTTTTAATCAAATATTACTCAATTGTTTTATTTTATTCAATTTTATTTTATTCTGTTTTATTTTACTGTTTAATTTAATTTAGTTTTATTTTTGTTATGTTATTTTATAGTATTATTAATATTCTTATTTATTTATTTATTTTGTTTTGTTTATATTTGTTTTATCTACATTTTTATATCTTTTTTTTTAATTCCACATACAACAGATAATGGATGAAGCTGTACAGACTTTAGACCATATCATGTTGCTTTCAGTCATATAAAATTATCACAAGTCAAACATAAGTCAAGATCACATATTTTAATCAAATATTATTTAACTGTTTTTATTTTAAGTCAATTTTATTTTATTTTATTCTACTTTATTTTATTTTATAATTACATTTTTATTATGTTATTTTATAGTATTAAGCATATATTTTTTAATTTTGTTTTGTTGATATTTGTTTTATTTACATTTTTTTTTATATCTTTTAAAAAAAAAATCCACATACAACAGCTAATGGATGAAGCTGTACAGAAATTAGACCATATCATGTTGCCTTCAGTAATATAAAATTGTTGCAAGTGAAACATAAGTCAAGATCACATATTTTAATCAAATATTAAATTGTTTTTATTTTAAATCTATTTTATTTTATTTTATTCTACTTTATTTTATTTTATAATCTAATTTAATTTATTTTTTATTATGTTATTTTATAGTATTATGTATATTTTTATTTATTTTGTTTTGTTGATATTTGTTTTATTTACATTTCTTTTTTTTATCTTTTTAAAAAATGTTTCCACATACAACAGCTGATGGATGAAGCTGTACAGACTTTAGACCATATCATGTTGCCTTCAGTAATGTAGAGTTGTTGCAAGTGAAACATAAAACAAGATCACATATTTTTATCAAATATTAAATTGTTTTTATTTTAAATCTATTTTATTTTATTTTATTCTACTTTATTTTATTCTTTAATTTAATTTAATGTTTATTTTATTTCATTTTATATTATTGTATTTTATAGTATTACGAATATTTTCACTTATTTATATTTTTTGTTTTGTTTATATTTGTTTAATTTACATTTCTTTTTTTATCTTTTAAAAAAAAAAAATCCACATACAACAGCTGATGGATGAAGCTGTACAGACTTTAGACCATATCATGTTGCCTTCAGTAATGTAAAATTGTTGCAAGTGAAACATAAAACAAGATCACATATTTTAATCAAATATTAAATTGTTTTTATTTTAAATCTATTTTATTTTATTTTACTCTACTTTATTTTATTTTTTAATTTAATTTAATGTTTATTTTATTTCATTTTATATTATTGTATTTTATAGTATTACGAATATTTTCACTTATTTATATTTTTTGTTTTGTTTATATTTGTTTAATTTACATTTTTTGCATCTTTTTAATAGTTTTACTTTTAATACTTTTTAACAGACATTAGACCATATCATGTTGCCTTCAGTCATAAAAAAAATTCAGACAAGTCAAACATAAATCAAGATCACATCTTTTTATCAAAAACAAAAGCAGAATAAGCAATAGTCTTGAGTTTGATGTTTTTCCCCCAATATTTAATAGCACAAGTAAGTAAACTACTAAAAAGCAAAAAATAAATTAAAATAAATACATTTTTGGGAGAAGAAAAAACAAAGGTGTTTATAGCTCTGGTATTGCCTGTATTATCGATTTCCATCTCGTTTCATATTTGTCTGATTTCAGGTGTAACCTTGCTTTAGTTTTTGCCATAATAAAAACATATTTTATTTGGTCTGTCACCAGTTGATTGATCATTTTCTTTGCGATCACTTATGTATCTTTTTATCTACATTTTCTAACTGCTATTTGAATTTTAATGTCCCTGATGAGTTTTCCAAAGGGATAATAGTTTACTATTTTATCTAATCTAATCCAAGGCGGAGGTAAAAAGAGAAAACCCACTGCTGTGATTATTTGTGAACGAGGTCGGCGGTCTGTTACGCGTGGCCTCGACGCTGTTGGATGACTCAGCTTCTCTGTCGATGACACCACGGCGTCCAAGTCTATATCTGCACACGACAGACACAACAGCAAACATTATTGTTATACATGTTTGACACACGCACAGAGGTAACAGAGAGCGCTCTGACAGTCCGTCATTGGTCGACGCTCCTGTCAGTCAAACTCACCGGCGTCGTGTGACCTGTCAGGGGCAGAATCTGGTGTCGAAGCCCCGCCCTCAGACTTGGGGCTTTCATTCCTGAGCAGGTAAACCATACAACAACATTAGGCTGTGTATGCTTTAGAGGATTATGGGATATCTGACCTAAGAGTGAGTGTGTGTGCGACTGTACTGACGCTATAGGGGGCGGTCTCTCAGGACGCCGCGGGGGTTGTGAGGAGGAAGAGGAGGAGCCTGTCTTTGGGGGGAGGGGTTTCTTTGGGAGGATGGATGGGAGGGAAGGCTTTGGGATATCTCCAAACTTCACCTCTTCACCTACACACACGTACAAAAAAAAACAAAATGGTCAAAGAGGACTCAAACAAAAAAAGGAGGTACAGAGAGAATGAGACATGCATGATTAGAGAGGGCAGGAAACTGGTTCAGAGATGAAGGGCTGAGCTGAAGAAAGGGTTTGTTAAAGAGTAGAAACAGGAGGAGATGAGGAAAGGTCTGGTGCTGCCTGAGGCTGCAAGAGAAACCACAAAACTCGAAGTCTAAAAAGGCCAAAAAGGGGTCAGGAGAATCAGCTGTCTAGTCACATTTGTTCGTGCTGTTTGTAGCTGATTCCACATGCCCTCTTTAGTTGCTGTTTACAATCTCTCATTACAACTTTGCAGGGGGAACTGCTGTGTGACATGAGTGCCCTCTGCTGGAGTTACTGTAGACCTGCAGTCTGTGTACCACTGCCAGCCTAAACCATGATTTCTCAGTGGTAAAATGAACACTATTCAGCTTGGTTAAAACATTATAAATGACTCTTACTATGTTTTAATACAGGAAATCAGATGTTTGATTGACCACTTACACCAAACAGGTGCTACTGATTATCATTTTCATATAGAAGACAAAACACAGTCATTCACTGAAACAGAAAGAGTTGAATAGGAGGCTCAAACCTGGGCCAGGAACAGCCAAACTCTGCTACCACAGTGTGGTTGTGGAAGACAGTTTATGTCTTTATACCACATCAGCAAAGTCTGTTCTATGCAAAGACTTCAAAGAAGACTGGGTTTTCATAAAGATTATCAGACTGTTTCTGTCCCAACTTACTCCCGTGGCAGATTATCTTATGTTCCCGTTTCTTATGGCAATTGTGCACAACTGTACGCAACTAGCAAGGCTGGTTTAATCAGCATGATACGGGAAGAAATGACCGTCTACCTCCTACACAAACACCGTAAAAACACCGTCAGTAACACTTCTATAGGGGCGTTCGTCCCGCTTCAAATAGGTCAACACAACGATATGACGAGGATTCCATGAATTTCCATCCTGCTGACACATCGTCAGCCCCCTTCGATCCCAGTTTGCATCACGTAAGCCCTGATTGAGCCCTGTCACTTGTGTTGCCTTGAGCTGGACACAGTCGGGGCACAAACAGATACCTTCTTGTCAATCGTCCTCAGAAAGCTTGTAGGATTGAGCCACGATCAGCCAGATTGAGCCTCGTACATGCCACGCTAATACCATTCGCCTTAGGACTGCAGTAGGCTTCCACCTCTATCTAGGGCTGTCACTTTATATTTGATATTCGAATAACCAATTGAATATGGAGATAAATATCCGTAACCGAATAGTAGATAAATATTTGAATGTAAAATATTGAGTGTGGCGGCACATCAGGGCGTCTGGAGCAGTGGACCATTATGTCCAACAGAGGGAGCTGTGAGCGCAGCTTGACCTCAGTAAACAAAGAGTTTCCGCTCCGAGAGGACATTAACAGCTCCAAATCATCCGAGGAGAGCTGTGTGGGAGTAGTTTTTGTTCTACACCGTAGATGGCAAACTTAAAATCAAAGACCAGGCTGCGTGTTCTGTGAAATACAGTTTAGTCACGCGTCCTCCACTTATTTGTGGGCTCAGCTGTCGGCTTTTCATCCAAGCTATACGGCTGAGTGCAGCGGCACTTCGTCAAGAGTTTAACCCTGTGTGGCTGTGCTCTTTTCGGCAGGGTCTTTACAGAAAGGGCAGATAATAGAGTCTCTGTCCCTTACACCGGGTGGGTGGGTGGGTGGGGAGCGGGAGAGGAAGGAATAATCAAATATCTTCGATTATTTGGGTGCATGTCCAAAAACCATTCGACTTTGATTTTTTTTGGAAAAGTGACAGCCTTACTTTATACTGAGAGCAGTGTTTCTCCACAACAGTTTTAACAGTTCAAAACAGTCAGGACCCTTTCCCATTCCCCAGCATTTGTCCACGACTATACAACACTGCTCAAGTAGCGTATGCACTACGACCATAGCACGCTTCATCAGGATTATGACAATTGTGGGCAATCGCCATGAGAAACGGGAATGTGTGACCTGGGCTTTAAGAGTGAATTTGCCCCGATAATCGGCTCTGAAACAAGTTGGGGCAGACGATTGTAAATATTCAATTTGTTCAATACCTACAACCCAAAATCTTCATGTGTGTGAGGAAAGCCAATGACTCTCAGGTCATGACTTAGTGAACTGTGACATGGAGCACAAGCAAGCTGGCTGGAGAACAAGGGAGCAGACATAAATAAAAACAAGCATGGCCGACCTGAAACATGAAGTTTGGTGGACCTCAGAAATCAAGGACACTTGTTAACGATGTCTCCAGGATTTTTTCCAGTCTTTTTTCCACAGTCCTCAGTGCAAAGTATACAGGCACATATTAATCCATGGTGCAGTTCTGACAAAGAACAGAAACATACAGCCTAAAGGTGCGTTCACACTGAATGTCGTGTGGCCTGTCCATAAAAACCTCCTTTGGTCATAGTTGCTGGTGAGTTGCTCAGTGACGTCACCACGATCATATCATATAATACAATAGGATGTATTAGCTTACATTACTCCAACTGTATCCTCTCCACTCACCTATCAACCACAAAACACTGCAGCAGGTGGCCCTGCAGAAGCATCGTCTGTCAGCTGCACCTCAAGTAGGGAGTTCTTCCCAGTTGCAGCTAGACAGAACTAATGTCCTCATAAACTAATGTTCCCACATGGACATAGATTGGCACTCTGTGAACCACGTTGCCTTAAAAGTTCACATTTTTCAGGTTTGACGACCAAGCGACGCAACCTCGTTGCATGTCCAATGCAACCACAAGAGTACCAAGGGTGCCACCATATGTCTCAAAAGATGCAACCAGTTTGCCCAGGTTGCGTACATCCCATTGCGTGAGATCTGGTAACTCCTGGTTGCGCCTGATCATGGGTGTACATTGACGATGGAAAAGTGGTTGCCCAGGTCGCCCAGGTCATTGAGGGCGATCTCGAACATGGAGTCAATCAATCTTTGCACCAATTCATAACAAGTGTTATCTCAAGACACTTTACAATAGAACATAAAGCTCTTCATTTTATGGATCCACATATATGCATAGATGCATATATACATATTAAGATACACATATACATATATATACAAATAGATATATATATGCAACACCCAACATGAATCCATATAGCCAATCATGAATCCCCTCCATCAAGAAAAAACCTTCTGTTAAGCAGCAGGAAGTAGAGTCCTTGGTATAGTATGACCACAACAGAGTCCTGATCTCTTCATGAAGTGTGTCTGGGAGTACATGAAGAGTTTGATGGATTTGAACCACCTTTCAACCACACAAGATCTGTGGTTAGTTCTCCAAGAGAGTTGGACCAACCTCCCAGCTGTTTTCCCAACATTTTCCTTCAAATGTGTTTTTTTGTATCGTGTTTGAGACGGCATCAGCGACCTTCTGGACCCTCGTAAATCATCGTAATCCTCAACCAGAATAAACAAATCGACAAATTGAGTAAGCAAAAGATTCAACCGCGGGATTAACAGAAAGTAATGCATCAAAAGTAGATTGATTCGGACCACTTTGTTTCACACCAGTGAAACTGCACCAAATTTCGGGATATGGAGCAGACAGAGACCACCCCTTCATGGAGGTCTCTGACCTGCTGATTTGGTGCGCACTAAAGTGCGGTGGTTGCATTCACATTGATACTAACATACCAAAACCTGGGCCAAAACTTCTTTGGTGCGCACTAAATATGGTTGGTGTGAAAACACCCTTAGATGACATTCATTTCATTCACAATGACATTGTTAGTTGCTAAAAAAAATAACTAGCACTTCTTCTTGTTAGAGCAGTACTACTCCACAAAACCAGCCTTAAACTTTCTCACTGCTTTTTTTAAAGATAGTTTTAAGGACAGTTAAGTTCCTTGTAAGTTAGAATCGACTTAAATATTATTTTGTATATTTTGCATCTTAAAGAGTAAACTACTCATGCAGAACACACATCCAAGCTTATCCTGACATCACACTTTTACATTTAGATGCTCTTGTTAAGTAAATCTTCTGCCGTACTCAAAAGGGATGAAACAAATGAACAGAGAAACGAAAGTCTGTCTCGCTCCAGAAGCCCCATCGTCTGTCGAGATCAAACCACACAGCCCAAGACTTCCTGTTGGACAGACTGACACTGACAACGTTTCTATTTTCTGTGTCAATAAAATCTTTGTTCCTCTGCTCAACAAAAGAGAACAAACAGGCTGCCAGCGATTTTTCTGCTGCGTTTGTTCTACATCGACACAAACAAAGAAACCTGCTGCTGCCTGCCTGCAGTCACAGCAGAAAGAAAACACCTCCTCTGAATTCAAAGACGGATTAGTGCAATAAAGAGAGTTAGTTTGTAATCTGTGAGCAGAGCACGTCGGGCGCTGGTTTCACAAAGACACTTTCACTGATCTGCAGCTTTGACCGAGATTAATGTGAGTGAGTGAGTAATTCTAATTTAAATGATGGCTGTTACGGATGTCCGGATCAGCTTTTCCTGCCCCTGATGCCAATCTGATCTTTAAATCATGAGCATCTACTGCTTCAGCATCCAGATCCAATATTAATTGAATTATATATTTAATTACCTAGACAATGCCACATTTTTGTGTTTGCTTTTTATGTTTGTTTGCTAACTAAATTAAGTGAACAAAGAAACAAGATGCCCTTTGTTTATGACCTGGTCGTTACATATATTTCATTGGGCCTGAAGGGAAAGAGCCTAAAGGAAGTGTTTGGGAATGGGCAGATACTTTAAAAAGCATACTAAGCAGCTGACTGGATGAATGTTCTGTCATTCACATTCATAACCAGCCAATCAGACAATGTAGTAGGCAGGCTCTACTGCTAACACATGCTAAACGTCTCATCTACAGAGAAGTTTGTTGAGTTGATACTTGTTTTTCATTTAATAAAGACATGCAGTCCAGATCTAATAAATCTGCTTCTAAAGCTGTTAGCATCTACGCTATTCCCCGTGCGTGCAATCACTTCCTGCTGTCGTCAACCTCATTATTCCCACCTCTTCCTGCTCTAAAACAGTGTGATTGGGCAATGGGCCATTGACAAGTATTCTAGATAAGAGCTTTCCTGTCTAATTTGGGCGTCGGTAGCGCAGTTGGATAGTGCGCTTGGTCACACGTGGCGATTTGTCCTTTAGCAGAGCACTTCACCCCAAGTTGCTCACACTGCTGCATCAGTGGTGTGTAAATGGGCATGAATGTGTTCGAAATACTGATAGATAACTAACATAGAAACTCTAAAACATCAGTGAAGTGAATGTGACAGCGAATGGGTATGAATGGGTAGGTGTGACCTGCGTGTAAAGCAGCTTTGAGTATTCAAAAGACTAGAAAATCGCTATATAAAGCTCAAGTCCATTTACCATTTACCCTGCCTCCATCTTGTCACAACTGCCGTCTGAATGTTTCACCCAAATAGTTTCCTATCCCTCTTCATTGTATCTAACCTCATGTCTCCCACTATTCTGTGCCAGTTCATTGTACCTCACAGTGTTGTCCCAGCATTCATCATAGTCTTGTCTTGCCATGTATTACCTTGCTTCATTAGTGGAGTGTAATGTTCAAACCAAGCAAAATAATGTCACTTATAAGATGTTGTAACTTCATTTGTCCAATCAGTATAAAGTCTTGTTGATTTTTGTACTGAGACGCACCATATTTTGGTACAAACTAATGTACCATTGCTTGACATAAAGCGACAAAAATCAATCCTCAACCCAACAAGCAACAGTCAAAGCATATCTTTGTGAAACCAGCCCTCAGAAGAAAGTGTTAGTATGCTGAAGTTGGCTGAGCAGAGCTGAAGTCATCCAGACTTTACCTCGATCCTGGTCTCTATGTGGAAGATGGTCGGGTCTTTCAGGAGGAACTTTCTTAGCCTCCGACTTTTTCTCTACAAGTCAGAGTTAACACGCTTTTCATCTTTCTTTTCCCTCTCAAAAAAATCCCAAAATATTAAATATAGAAAAGGGAAAATAAGGACACGAGAGACGACTCTACCTGTGTTGTGTTTGGCTGAGGGAGCACTGGGGGGAGGCGGCTTCTTTGGTCTCTGCAAACATGCAGACACAAACAAACATAACGAAACACTTCAGAGAATTTCTCACTTCTATTAGAGTCTACAGGCTTCTGAAATCACACCGAGCAAACAATTTTTCATGCGGGTTTGTGCCAGAATTACCTCTTTCTCCGGTTCTAGCAGCTTCACAAAGTTATCTGGGAAAACACCTTGCCTCCCTCCGATCTCACCCATCCACCAGCCGGCATCTGCACAGTCCTGGGAAACAAAACAAGCAAAGTGTTGGGCCTGAGCTGCAGCTTTAATGTCTGATAAATTTACCATGTGTGCCACTGAATGCAAATTGTGTTTCCAACCCCTGCATAAACAAATCAATCTGACCAGATGATGCAAGCCTGCTGCACACCCAAATACTGTGAAATAAAGATAGTCTCATATTCCCACAGAGCACAGCGACTGACCTTGGTGATGATGTTGATGATTTCTCCCTCTTTGAGTGACAGCTCATCTTCATTTTGTGCTTCATATGGAAATAGGACCTTACACTGCTCCCGTCCTGCCAATCAAATATGAGACACAGTTAAGGCAAGAAAAAAACAACAGATTATTTTGGGAACAATGCACTTCTGACGGCTTTAAGACTGACTTCATATCTCTTTTTTGCCTTGAGAAGCTTAACAGCAGAGTTTACAGTAAACACAATAATCCTGTGACAAGAACAGATATGAGATGAAGAAGACAGGAGATTAAAAGGTTCTTATAAGATAAGCTCAACATCTCCAACAGGAGCTCCCATCCAGTGTTAGTTTTGACAGAACTTCTTAATTTAGCATAAGCTAACTATTGGAGACTAAGACTTGCCCAAGAGCAGAATGAACCAAGACCAAAACAAGACCAAGACTTTTGGGAGTCAAGACCGAGACAAGCCGAGGCCATCAAAATCAATTTTAAAAACCATGACATGGTTGAACAGCTAAGGGAGGTGGCCCTTAGTCACAACACCGGGAAGGTTGCAGTTATCACAGGGGAAATAACACATGAACTAAAGCTTATTGTTGTTTTAACAAGTGCTCCTCCTTATTCATGCTAATGAAGTTGAAGAACAGCAAATCAGAGTTGGTCTTCATCAGTCTTGACGGAAAAGCCAGAGTCTGGCCAGTCTGAGACAGAGACAAGACCAAGACCTGTAAAAATGTGGTCTTAAGACCAAGACCAGTCTCAAGTAACACAACACTATTAAATACATTTAGCTTTATTATTTTATTTAGTCATCTAAATTGTCCTAATTTTAGCCTCGTTTAAGTTGATGGATTTTTTTTTTTTGCTTGAATTCTGAAGTCATATTTTAAATTTGGATAAAATGAAACATCCAATAACCCTTTACTGAATGCTAGTAAAGCTTGAATTTATAAATGAACAGAAACAAACATAACTTTTGTGGGAAAAGCAGTCACCTCTATTTCGGCTACCTGGCAGAGCATCTCAGTTACAATACCAGAAGTGACAACAACAGTGAACCTGCTCTACATGAATATATCAATTCATAAAGAGAGCAGCTCTGATTGGATCACTCCACAACTTATCCCACCACCATGAGGCTAAGGCAGCTGTGATTGGATGTCCCTCTGAACTCATCCAACCTTTCCACACAACCAAAGTAGCTGTGATTGGATATATTCCTAACTCCTCTCTACTTCCTAAATGACCAAATTTGGTCTGCTTGGATTAAGTCTCTGTCAAACATTTTAGTCTAGTTTTTATGTGTTGACTATAGTGTCTGTTAATTTATGTTTTTGTCCATATGAACTTGTTTTATTAGTTACTGTCTAGTTTTCGTCAGGAGAAAAACAGTTGTTGACGAAAATTATAACAAAATTAATTAGTCAACAACTGCCAGACAGTAAATGTACAGTGGTGGGTGAAGAAGGGCTTGGTGGGCATTTTTGAAAAAAAAAAATAAATAAGTAAATTCCCTAGATTTAAATTCACTTCCAAAACTATACAATCACTTTTTGAAACAGAAAACAGACCAGACAGACTGTCTCTCTGACACCTCTCCACACTCTCTCTGTATCTCTTTGCCTCTTTCTGTTTGCTCTTGCACTCGTCTCTGGTTCTTGTCGTGAAGGCAGCCTGAGATTGTCGGCTAGGACAGCCTACTGCTGTGGGCCTACAAAGCTTCAACAACTACAATTACAAAAATTTGGCCTTTTCTTTGGTCCCATCCCATTATCGTTACAGTTACTGATATAAGCTTAAGAGAGATCAACAGAATTAAATACTTAAGTCCCTGAAAACCACATGCATATATTAGTATGACCTTGACAAATAATAACAAATGTCATGCTGCTCCACTCCAAGTGCTTAAACCTTCATCAACCATTAACTGAAAGGACATCATTAACACAAATTCATAATTCAACTTAATGTCAGTTTAACTAGATGCCGCTATATTAATCAACATCATTCCTCTCCAGTTTATAATCATTATTGATGTAAATTTTAACATTTGATTGATCTATCTACCCGTGGATGTCATGACCTCCGCGAAGGAGGTTATTTTTTCGGGAGAGTTTGTCTGTCTGTCTGTGAACAAAATAACTCAAAAAGTTATGGATGGATTTTGATGAAATTTTCAGGAAATGTTCAGCATGGGAAAAGGAAGAACTGATTCGATTTTGGTGTTGATCCGGATCAGCGTCTGGATCCGCCATGACGAAAAATGTGATTTTCGTGAATAACTACTGAACTAAAATAGATATCATTATGAATCCAATTGCTAATGGTATGTTTTCATGGTCAAGGAATCTCAATATTTACATGAAATAAAGGTAGGACAAATATTTATGCTAAAAATCACAATATGGGAGAGGACTGTGGTGCTGGCGGAGGTCTGCGCTCTCTGGGTGCTTTTCTAGTTGGTTATATCTCCATAATAAATATCTTTTCAACCAGATAGACATCAGGACTCTATTAAAAAATGAGATGTCACATGTCAAGGGGATGACCTTTAATACATTTATATTCAGCTGAGACAAACATGATAAGGACATTAGTGTTTTTTGAGTAAGATCGAATCATCATTGACTTGCACTCCTGAACAGAAAAATAATAATTTTGGTGGTTGTATGCAATGTTTGTCCAATCACTAAAAACATTTCAGTTTAAACAAGTTATGAAATATTTCTTAAGTATTTGTTTTTCCTGTATGCATAACATGTGGTCTAATAAGTTTGTCAAACACACAGGTACAAACACGTTTACAGATCCAGCACTTCAATTTTCCTCCCCCAGCAAGCTGCCTGCCAACTTCCAGCCAGTTACCAGCTACTAGCCATTGGAAACCCACTTCTGAGGTTGTGCCAAGAATCCATTAAAAAACACACCCGTTCATGTATATGCAGGGTGTCTCCATGACTTGGTGATTCCCTCACAAGATGACAGAATCTTTTTTCTTAAATTGTAAATCAGCTGCCAAATCAACTGAGAGCAAACTTGAAGCCACAGATTCCTATTTTAGTTCACAAAAATCACATTTTTCGTCATGGTGGCCAGACGCTGATCCGGATCAACACCAAAATCGAATCAGTTCTTCCTTTTACCATGCTGAACATTTCCTGAAAATTTCATCAAAATCCATCCATAACTTTTTGAGTTATTTTGTTCACGGACAGACAGACAAACTCTTCCGAAAACATAACCTCCTTGGCGGAGGTAATGATCACATTAATCCTCATCATTTTTTCAGCAAACTATTCTTTTTTCTTATAAAAAGTGGTGTGTTTTCATCTCACCTTTGGCTTTGCTGTCCGGTTCGGTCTTCATACTGTCAGACGTCCCGCTGGCTGCTTTCTCGTTGACCTGAGTGAAACACAGAAAGAACAAACTCTTTAACTTCAGACACGTTCACATCAAACCTTCGGTCAGAGAGTCTGTGCGCTGTTTCTGTTCAGGACTTCCTGTTCTTACTTTATCTCTGGAGGATATTCTGACCTCGCCTGATACAGCTGCTGTTTGTGTCAAGGTTACAGAAGAGATTAAACAAGAATGATACCACAGAGACGGACATTTCCTCGATTATGTGATCACTGAAGGGTTCACACAAATATAATAACATAAGTTCTTTGGCATTTTCTCAAAGATGTTGCTGATACATGAGTTCAAACATTCAACTATTAAAACAGAAAACCAACATAGAAAGAATGTGAAATAAGATCCTGTCCTGAATATTCATAAGGTTCACTTGTTCCTAAGTAGCTAATCAGTTAATCTCATGGCAGCAATTCAATGCATTTAGAAATCCCACAGTGAAATGATTAAAAAAAAAAAATCAATATTAGATGTTCTCTGAGAGAATACAGGAAAATCTGTAAAGCAATCCCTCTCGCTCTGATACAGTTAATTAAAAGTGGGATCATTTTTACTAATATTCACTTTAAACCTGCAAGTGAGATGACAGCAGGAAGTGACTGCACATACAGTGATTAGCATAGATGCTAACAGCTTCAGTAGCAGTTTTATCAGACTGTGACAGCATTTCTTCATTAAACCAACACTAAGTAGTTTTTTTCACTCAAATATAATATTTCTAGAGTCATTGTGATGCTACATCACATTACAACAGGTTGAATGACTCCTCTGTCATGGTCTGAGGGGGTCTGTATCACCTTCACTGGCACTATGTAACTTCATCGTGGATGGTAGGAACACTTCACACTAAAAACTACAAATTTTACTGCCTTGACTGCCTAACAGCATATGTCATTTCCCCTGTCAAGGCAAAAGCTAAATGTTGGGAAAATAAGATACAGCAGTGTTTAAATTTTTAAAACAGACTTAAAAAACAGAATTTAGTTTAAAGTAAATATGCTCCTCAGACATTGGATGCCAACTGCCACAAGAAGAAGAAGAAGAAGAAGAAAGCTAAATATATAGACTTGTAATCATGGTGGAAGCAGGGAAAAACTGGAAGAAAAGGAAAGTTTTATCGGAGGAGACGGAAAAGGAAAGCAGGGATAAACATTAGCCTGGCGTTCACTCGCTGACATGAGCTGAAAGACGAGGAGGGACGTCCAATCGATGCTGATTTGGCCATGTTATTGTTGGACTTGTAAGTACTATCAGACTGTCAGACTGTACCTTATCAGTCAATATGGTTTATTTGCCTCTCTGGACCTCCTGTCAGCTTGCTTCTCCTCCCTCTGTATGTCAACAAATGCATGTTGGTGGACGACAGTGCACTTACACTAAAAGACCACAGAGGCCACTAGAGAGCTGAAAGCCTGAATCTTGCACAGTGCGTCTTTAAATGAACAACAAATACCACCAATACAAACTTATCTATAGTGGGGTTATTTACTCAAATATGCTTGAATCAAACTGTTTCCAGCATCTTGTTGAAACTATGTCATGACGCATTCAGGCAGTTCTGTGTGGCCAGTGAGTAATTTCTTAATATAACCACAATATTTGACTCACAAAACCAGGTTTAAGTCAGCTGAACAGCTCATCAAGAATCCCCTCGTCTTGGTTTAGTGTGTCACCAGGCTTACTTTTGCTGATTAGTGATCAGCTCGGTGCTGCCTCAGCTAAGGCACTTAAAGAGTTAATGATTTGGCCTGTGGGGGGGTATGGTGAAGAGTTTCTGCATCTCAATGCTCCATTACAAACAGGTCAGACATTTCACTCCTATATGCCAGCCACCAGAGAGAATCTAGCATCTTGAGAACTGCTGTTTAAATTACAGACGCATTTAAATACTTTTTTTGACACCTCTTCATCCCCAAAATACCCGATTTTGGAAATGTTGCAAGCTCTCCAACAAAAAAGCAAGAAAAAATGAACTATTCATGTAGAAATATGGTCATGCCGCACATCAACTCAAACAGGAAAAGCTCAGCCACACAAACATATGTTATGTTACATACAACTACACAATTAAAACACCAAGCAAAAAAAGAAAAATTTAAATCTAAATCCGTAGGGCACCAGCTAGTAAAAACCTGGCCTCACAGTCGACACATTTTCACCTCTTGCTCCGACCTTCAGCAAGCTACACACACAAATGAGACATCTGCAGAAAGCCGAGACCTACACCTTTCCATAAACACAAAATACCTAGTTAAATGGAGGCGTCACATCATCAAATCTTACAGTTTTTAGTCTTATTTACAAGCATTTTTGAGTAACAAATGCAATCCAAAAAAGATTATGACGTGGTGGAAGCGCAATATGGACTGTTTTCCCAAATCCTCGCCTGACCATATCGTTTTAAAACCTCTCTAATTTTGCTCTGCATCACTTTATAACAATAGTCCTTTGCATAGATGATAAAGACATATAAAATTATTCATTTTTAGAGTTTTACAGCCACTCCAGCCTCATTTCCAAGAGATATTCACAAAAAATAATTGTTTGATTGGATGATATTTTCAAATATTATATATATATATATCAATATTATGACATCAAAATCATTCAAATAGACCTTGTGGTTGCAAAGACACACTCTGTTTTGCATGAGGATGTCATTTTCATATGGAAGGCTTAAAAAGGGGGCTGAACGGATTAAATGTTAGAAAAAGAAAAAGAAACCAAATTATAGGACTTTTTTAACTCGAATGATCCCTTCTCCCTAATGGGCAGCATCGCCTCACTGCCTCACTGCTCCAAACTGACACTGACCGGCTAATTAGAGAGCATGAGATCGGGTTCACCATCGAGCTGACTCAGTGATGAAGCACGAGTGTGTGTGCGTGCGTCCTGTTAAAGGGCCCGTTGTGTTGCGGCTGGAGTGGATCCCTCGACAGTGTTTGTGGAACCGGGGTGGCTCTTCCACAGGAAAACACACATTAACAAGACCCCATCTGTCCTGAGCACACACACCGCTCTGTTCTGTTAAAGAGTTAAAAAAAAAAAAAGAGTTCCTCCGTCTCCTCCTCTAACGGCTTCCCTCCTCTCTCCTCACTTCCCCTCCTTCTCTCACTGCCTCCATAATAGGACCCATGTGGAGCCTCATGCAGAGGCATCGCAGCAACATCACAGAGGTTTAATGTCTAAGTATCTTAAAGTCAAGAGTGCTGCAGAAATTAATCCTCAAACTCAGTGAGTTAGCAGATTTTCTCTCTGGTGCTTAAACTCAAGTTTTTCTGAACATGTTATTTTAACAAGGTGCCTGATTTTAGGCTACCAAGGAGATTTTCATGTTTTAGCTCCTGTGTTTCCTCACTTTTGGTTAGAGATAGCGTTTCCTCAGTCTTCCTCAGTTCTTTAATTCCGTTTTCTGTTTTAGAATTTCCTTTTTATGTCTTTGTGTATTTGATTAATTTTGTGTGAGCATTGTATTTGGATTGTGAGTGTGGACGGGGTCTTTCTATTTTCATTTTTATGCAACTTTCTTTTAATGTCATTATTATTTTATTTCTTATGTGAAGCACTTTGTGCTATAAATTTGTGTATGAAAGTTGCAATACAAATAAAGTTTGATTGATTTTGCTCTCTTGCACAAGGCTTGCCACAGGTTCAACGCTTTGCTCTTAAAGTACTGTGTAATATGTAAGACTGCTGAAGGACATTTGCTCATTGTATTTCTGATTGTTATTCATGAATTTTGGGTCGATGTATGAAGTCAAATCAATAAGTTAAGACATTCACTCTTCTTGTGTGTTCTTGGTATAAATCTTTTTTTTTTTTTTTTTTTTTTCCCTTGTCTGCATTATCTTTACAGCTGAGCACTGTGTCTGGTGGCAGCGTTGGAAAGACTAATGCAATTTTTTTTTTCTAGCAGTGAGAGATATGTGAATATGATTCACTGCTATAGTGACCATCACCAGCCCTCCCTGCAGGCTACTCCATCATAAAAACTTTATTTAACCCCTGATGGGAGCTGAGGGAGAGGGCCGTGCCACACCACAGTGTTCTTGGTATAAATCTACAAAATTAAGATTAGCTGTGCTTCCCTGACACTATTGAGTGTTTGGAGATGTGTGCTCCTTCAATAAAATTCAAACGCAGCCCCATTGGACTTCAAGTATTATTGAGCTCATTCCTTCAGAGGCTGGGACCCTTTCCTGGACTAGATTGGAGATGATGGGGCCCAGGCCCTTAGGTCTGGACTCTATGGTTCATTAGGACTGAGATTTCAAGTTACATAGCCTCATAAGCTTAAATGTTTACTGTAATTTTATTGTCTAATTTCCTGTCACATACAATCTAGTTTGTTTGAGCCTTCTGTTTGTTGTTGTTGGTTGTTTTGAATTGTTTTTTTCTAATATGTCTTAGGTGTGAGGGGAAGGTGTTCTAGGTTTGGAGCGGGAAATTGGTGCAATTTGTGATCTCATACTTTGTATTGTCCATTCTGGTGTTGAACCCTAAAAACTAATAAATATAATTAGAAAAAATAGAAAGATACATAGATAGACAAAAATGATTAAAATTGCAGCTAGGAGAAAACAAAAAAATAATTTATTCGACAAGTCTTAATCAATAAAGCTCAAACAAACATCAGAATTAAGTAATATGCATCAACCCAAAGATCACAGTATCAACTAGCGTAAAGTTGACAACAAGTCGGGTGGATAAGCATGACTGTAAGAAGATGGTCTTATCCACTGACATCCTAAAAACTACTGGATATGCTGGTGACTTTATTTACATCTTAGCCATGGAAAATGCTTCATTAAGGAATCTAAAAATCCCTTTAACTTACATAATACAAGGATTTTTTTGTGTCAGAAACAACAATACCAAGGTGGCAATATCTGTTGTGCAAAACTAGCAATAAAACTGCAGTTCCCTAAACGTCCACTTGGGGCTTAATCTGACAGTGAAACAATTCCCCTTGGGTCCCATATTATTATGAAATTTTCCAAACATGCACCCATTACCCACTTAATATCATCATTACTACGGTTACACTTATCCTTTTGGGTTGCGAAGGGCTGGAGCCAATCCCAGCTGACACTGGGAGAGGGGAGGGTACACCTTGAACTAGTCAATCACAGGGCCACATAGGGAGACGGACAACTGTTCACGGCCACACACTACAAAAACTCTGATCTAGATGAGAGTATTTGTCCAATTTCTAGTCCAAAAAACCTCAGTAGACTTATTCTAAGGCATAATTCTCTGACATGTCTGGACTTACATCTTATTTGCAGATAGCAGACAAATTTACTTTAAAGGGTTTCTTAAATGAAAGAGTAGTTATTAAAGAGAATTAAAGACCCCTTACTCAGGAAAACTTTACCTGTTTCACTGGCAGACATTTTCTTGTCATTATGAGCTAGTCAGTGTCTAATTTTGCCTTCTATTAATTGTAGTAAAATATTTATCTGAACCTGTCAAGTGAATGTGGATTAAAACAAGACTTAAATATAAATATTTCTGACTTGATGTTAGACAAACACACTTGCCAAGATCTGAGAACACGCAAACTCCACACAGACAGACCCTGACTGACTCGGGGATCGTAACCTCTTGCTGCGAGGCATGTGCACTACCTACTGCACCACCATGCCGCCCATTCTGACATTTTAACTTCTTTCTGATATCAGTTAGGAGATCTTTCATGACCTTTACAGTGAGTTTGAAATGCCTCACGGAGCATGTTTTTGTTTCGGAGTATTTGTTGCTGCAGTACTCAAACTGAAACCATTCATGTGGACCATTTATTTAGCTTCTTGGTTTGTCTTTAGGGTACTTCTTCATTTTTTCCAGTGCCAAACGGTCCCATGGATGAGCCAGCCTGAGGGAAAAAGTTTACACTGCAGACTTTTGTTTCACATTGAGCACTCAGCTGATCTCAAGGACGGCTGACTTTGACTCACTGCAATGAAACAAATCTGCCAGAAACACCAAAAACTTCCTCTTCCTCTGCAGAAAAGCTGAAAAGCGCTGATAAAATTAAATCCTGGAGCAAAGAAAATCATCAAAATTATTATTCAAAGCCAACAAAGGCCTTCAAAGTATTCTTAAAACCAGTACTTAATCACTGTGCTTCTCTGCAGCAAAGCATGCAACACTTCGCTCTGTGTGAGAAATCTCCCAGCAGTTTAACTCCTGAGTTGACGTGGCGTTACGTGACTCAGAGACCCCCTTGGTCCCGGACGGAGACGTTCTGCTGTCACCTCCGCAGAGCCTCATTAGAGGGCAGAGAGCCTCATCTCACCGTTAAAGAAACATCACAGCTTCCCGCTCAGCAGGACAGGCGCGCACACATCCTCCAGGGCTAACACACGAGAACACAAACTCTACGTGTCTGCAGTAGCTACAGCAGGGTTTCATAGCCCATAAAGACCTTTAAAGGGCTTTACCTCACATATTTGTTTTTCTTTTTGCACTAGTTTAACCATTTTACATCCTCTGTGTCTCTGACTTTCCATATCTCTGTGTGAACCTTATCCGCTGCGACACTTAGCAGCATTACATGCGTTATGTGATGTGGTTGAGCCTCTTTGAAGCTAAGCTACTCAGACAGTGGTTTGATGGGCCCAGCTTGCATCATGCAGGTCCTAAAGGTTTCCACTCAAATATATATATATAAAAAAAAGAAGATTCAGATCTACCTCTTCTCTTCTTTAACAGTTCTAAAGCTGCTTCAATTTACAATAGAGCAGATTGAAAACTCTTCATTTTTTAGATACACATATGCATAGACGCATAGATGCGTGCATTTAAAAGTGATAAACACCAGATTCAACAACAAATTTAGAAACTAAAGACACAACCTCTTTCCTGGCTATGATGTTTGACATATCTGCTTTTAAAGAGATGTACCATTTTTTTTCTTTTCACATCTTTTCTCACTCCTGACTCCATGACAAGCAGATAGACACCATATTTTTGTTTGTGTGTGCAGTAACAAGGAAGAGACGGGCAGTGCTCACCCACCACTAACTAGCTTAGCTCAAATATTGGGAGTCAATGGGTAGTATTAGCCTGCCTCTGCCTACAGTTATAAGATAAACTCTTCAGCAACTTGAAATGGTCCTTTGTGTTTGTTGTGACTTTTTTTTTTGTTTACTGCAATATGTTACACAATCATTTTTAGACAAAACAAAAGCTTTGTTTTATTGACGTACTTACTAGAGCATGACACGGGAGCGGATTTTCACTCCTGTCCCGTCCCACTCCCAGAGAAAAAAAATCCCCTCCCGTCCCAATCCCGGGCCGGAGTAAAAAAATTAATCCTTTAGTGTCCTCTCCCACTCCCATAGAATGACTCTCACTCCTGTCTCACTCCCACTCAAAATTACTCCCACTCCTGTCCCGTTCCCGTTTGAATAAAACCAAACATGTAGAAAAAATGTTGCATTTTTAATTTTAGGTAAAAGTGCAGTGCATATCATCAGCATTGCCTTTAAGTTTCACATGCCTGACATTCGGTCGGTGTAAACAATGTGTGTCGCCGGCAGCCGTTTCGAGTCGCTTCTCACTTCCGGTGGTGACAGGAAGTCAGACCACTTTTGTAGTTCTTTTGTGTTGCTAGCGCGGTCAAGAGTGTTGGCTCTCACTGAGAAATGACTACAAAAATGGATACATCTGTTCATCTGGTTGTTTAAGATGGCTGAAAATGATCATCTATTAATGTCGTTCCCGCCCCTGCACGCTCCCGTTGCTTTTTTTCCCATCTCGTCCCAATCAGGTGATTAATTAAAAAATGACTCCCATCCCGTGGGATTCCCGCAGGAATCATGTGACCCACTGGAATTCCCGAAAAATGTCATCCTCTACTAGTTACAAGCACGTCCCCAGTGATTTGGGCGTGCAGCCAGCGGTTTAGTTTTTACATGTATTTCTTTTTAAAATTACATTAAGTGCTAATCTTAGTCCAAAAATTAAATGGACTCTGCTTAAATAAATCCTAGGACAGTATTTATAAAGGCCACACAGTTCGTAAACAACACCTCCAGGGGGCGCTCAATCAAATCAGTAATCAACATTAGAAGAGCCTCCACCGAGGCATTTCTGACATTCTTACTCAAATTCCCCAAAACATCCCTGTTGTGTGATACTAACACGTGAAAATGTATACAGATTGTGATAACTACCAAAATCTTCGTATTTCTCCATTGAGGAAACTTTGTTGCTCTGTTCTTGTGACATATGCAATGACAATAAAGTTTTGATTAGGTTATGATTTATTTTGCTATGACAAATGTTTCCTGAAAATGTCATCAAAATCAGTTGAAGATTTTTACGTTATTAGCAGAAATGTGGAAAACAGCCCTCTAATGTAATGTTAACAAATCTTAAAAATCCTGGATTCACAATCACTGTCAGATCAATGGCTTGGTCCAAGTCTAAGGTCAGAAAGTGGAGAATTATGGGAGTGATTCCCCGCCACTTCGATGTTCCCCTCCCAGTCAAACGCCAGCCAAGTTCCAGCCAACGGGCACCTAAGTAAGGTTTTGCTTATTGGTTTGTTTTTCTCTCACTTTCTGTACTTGGTGGAATTATCCGTGATAATCAAAGTTTTCATTTATATCCGGTTTATCTTATCATGGTGGGGATCTCATTACAGCAATGAGGGTGGGCAGCAACTTCCTGTCACCAAGCAGCCAAGACTCTGCCGAGGAAACTGGGCAGCGGCTCAATCTAAAGGTCCAAATGCCTTAAAATTAAGCTTTTTCAGCAGTTTTCCCCTCCCAGTCAAACGCCAGCCAAGTTCCAGCCAACGGGCACCTAAGTAAGGTTTTGCTTTTTGGTTTGTTTTTCTCTCACTTCCTGTACTTGGTGGAAATTATCCGTGATAATCAAAGTTTTCTGTCCCATATCATGTAAAATATATGAAGTAACATGTTTACAGTATCTAATCATGGTGGGGATCTCATTACAGCAATGGGGATGGGCAGATCCGAGCCACTTCCTGTCAGCAAGCAGCAAAGACTCTGCCGAGGAAACTGGGTAAAGTATAAGCGGTTCGATCTAAAGGCCCAAATGCCTTAAAATCAAGCTTTTTCAGCAGTTTTCCCCTCCTAGTCAAACGCCAGCCGAGTTCCAGCCAATGGAGGCCTGATTAAAGTCTTGTTTTTTGGCTTGTTTCTTTCTCTCACTTTCTGTACTAGTGGAATCATCCATTGCAATCCTAAAATTCATTTTAATCCTGTAAAATATAATTATATGTTTATCACATCATGGTGGGAATCTCATAACAGCCATAGTCCGAGCAGTTTCCCGTTACAGACCCGCCAAGACTCTGCCCAGGAAACTGGGTAAAATTAAAGTGACTAACTCTGGAGGCCCACATCAGCTTTTTTGGCTCTAAAACTACTATTTCAAATAACATGAATGATGAGTAAATACACTTGTAACATAAATTTGGTCATTTTCTTAGTTAATCTTAAAATTTAAGTGCAACAAACATGTTTTCCCCTGTAATATTGTGCATGACCTTAACGAGTAAAATTAAATGAACATTTCTTCCCCTTGAATTGCCTCGGATCATCCTTTTTTTTTCAAACAGAAGTTTTACTTGTTTTCAAAGGCAAATCTTTTAATATCAATTTTTTAAAAACATTCTCAGTTTTATGCATGGTAAATATAAGAGTTAGAAGCTAGAAAACAGCCTTTACAGGCTTGACTTTGAATTCCACATGCTTATTAAAATGAGAAACAGAGCTAACGATAAGAGAAGCTGCAGATAATGAACCAACTGTTACTGGAAAACAAATTTTAACAGTTAAGAGAGGAACAGAACCTACCGTCCTCTCCTCGGGTTCAGTGAGACGGACAGACGGAGCTCCAGCAGCAGACAGTGTGTGTCTGTGCGAATGGGTGTGTATAAGAGTGTGTGTGCGTTTGCATGTGTGTGTGTAAGAATGTAAGCGTCAGTGAAAAGCTCTGTCACCTCCCTCCTCTCTCTCGCTCTCTCTCTCTTTCTGCCCCCTCGAGCTCTCACTTCTGCTTTGCTTGTCAAATCCCTGCAGGACGTGTGTGCATGTGTGCGTGCGTGTTGTTGTGTGTGTCAACATAAAAACCACTTCCTGTGCTGTGAAACTGTAGCTAAGGAAGGGGGAGGAGCCAAGAAAAGGGACTTCCTTCCCTCCGTGAACACAATGTGGTGATCATTGAATCCAAAAATGTATGAAGTAAATGTTTCCAAGGTGTGTTTGTGAGTGCCATTGTGTATATTTGTGTGTATGTGCGTCTCACCTTGTCCCCCTCTGAGTCCACTTCCATGGACCGAGGCCTGAGTTTGATGGGCTGGTCTTTGAAGATGTCGCCGAAGCCAAACCCTCGGACCTGAAACAGGGAAATGACACAAAATTAGAGTTTATTTAAAGGGCAGCAGTCAAATGTAATGGAGATCTAAATGTTTCACAGAGTTAAAAATAGAACATTCGCGACACCAGATGCACTGAACGTCAGTTTCACTGGTAAAAGGCTAAAATATAAATAGATGTACTATCAGCTCCGCCCACCTCAGCTGATCACTTCACCTTTAAACGTAGGATGATCCAATAAAATGGTATCTCATTAGAAGTTTCTTCTAAATGTTTGACCACAGTTTTTCTTTCCATGAATGAATATCACATAATGAGGGAGAAAAGCTGTTAAAAAGTTCACATGCACCTTTTTTTGTTTGTTTTTGCTCTATTTTATTTCTTTTTGTTTGGCATTTTGTTTTGTCTGTTGGGTCTCCCCTCCAAATGGTAGAACCAGTCTACTTGTATGTTATGCAACCTATATTGTTCTATGTCTTAGTCTTTGTCTGTATTGTTTGTTTTTACGATAACAACAAAAAGAGCTAACTAGCAGTGTTATCTAGAATGAAAACTTAACAGCTTTCTCTCTCATTTTGCGAAATATCAGCCTTAAATGTAAATATTTTCTTAATATTAAGTAAACACATCTTCTCTCTCCACATGTAGCTTATAAATACAGTCCTCATATAGAGATTTTCAGAGTTGGTGTTGAGAGGTCAAAAAACTATAGAATGGCCAAACACTTTTAGAATAACCTAAAAGCTCCTTTTTATCTTTTACTCTTCTTTATATATATATGGATATATGTGTATGTAGGTGTACGTATGTATATATGTGTGTGTATATTTATATGTACATGTGTATTTCTATGTATGTGCATGTGTCTGTACTTTGATAAGAAATGCAAATATTGCTGATTGCATGGATGGATGGCAGGGTTTTCCTTTTAAGTTTTTTTTCTGAATTTCTTCTTCTTATTATTATTATTGTTATTATTATTTTTATTTGTCCTTTTTCCAAACAAGGTTCCACTTTTTGATGGCATATTGTGTTATTTGTTTGTAAATATTGTAAAATGTTCAATAAACTCTCTTGAAAATAAATAAATAAACAAATACAGTCCTCAATTTAAAGGGCAATGCAGCTGGATCTGCATCCATCTTGCCAAGCTCCAATCTAAAACAGTTGTGCTAGGTCCAAAGTGGTACGGCCCAATCAGAGTCCATTACAGCAGCAGGATGTGGGAGCTGTGTGTGAGAAGACAGCAGGAGCTTGTACAGATGTTAGCGTGTATGCTAACAGATTCAGTGGCAGTTTTATCAGATCTGGACCGCAAATGAAAAACAAATATCACTGAAAGCATTTCTACATAGAAAGAGTTTTCTCTCTGTACTTCTAACATGTTTGGCAGTAGGGCTTATCATACCATATTATACCATATTATTTGATTGGCTCGTAAGAATGTGATTCACAGAATGATTGACCAATCACCTGCCAGCTTAGCTTCTTAAAAGGTCCTGCTCTCTCCCAAACACTTTCTAAAAACTGTTACATTATTATAGCCACATTCAGAATCTTTACTTACTTTCCCACTAGCAGTCAACTTTGCACATTGTGACAGTGAATTAGCTGAATAATTAAAAAACACATTTTTAATGCAGTTTAGCAAAGTTTGTGGTGTAACAGCTCTCCTTTATACAACTTGGTGCAGTCAAATCAGGTAAAAGCTGGCTTAAAGCTATCTTTAGATATATATTTTTCAGTTAAGTGGATAAATGTTTAATTGGTTTCTTTTAAAATCAAAACAAACATGCTGCAGCTGCAAGTGTTGTTTAAAACAAGAAGAACAGCATAAGTTAGGGTACTTCATTAAAGCTTGTACACATTCTATATTTATAAAAATACTGCAATCCATGGTTTATTTAATGTGTGTTATTTGATTATTTTTTTGTAGAAGTTTTGTGTTTTGGCACTTAAGCTGTCACTTCATTGTCACCATATTTTTAAAGTCCTTATTAAAGTTTATACATTTAAACATTTACTCACTTATCTGCACTCAATGTTCTTGAAGAAAACCCAATTAAAAATACTAGGGAAATAAACTTATGCAAACCTTAATAGCATATAAAAATACTGCAATCCATAATATTATTGATATATTAAAAACATATTCTATCATGTTGGTCTAGTCCGCAGTAATGCACAGTCCTAAGCTGCCCAGGAAACCCCCAGAAGATAAAAAAAAAAAAACTACTTCCCATCTTGAAGCTTGAACACTTGACTGGATGTAATTGAAGTGCTTCAGATACATTACCCTAGAATCATATTTATACTTCTGTGGTCTGGGCTATGCAGCTGCTCCATGTTGGTCAGATATCTTCCTTTTCTAGTTTGCTTTGTGGGCGGCAGCTGCAGCACTCAGCTGAAACAGTCTCAGTGGATTTCAGGGGAAATTTTGCAAATTTTCTGACTACAATGTAAAAAAAATACTGCAGTCGTTCCCACTGTTCTCAGAGTCTCTGGGGAGCAGCTTGGCACAGCTGTGAAATCATTTCTCTTCCTGCACCAGTGCTGCCATTTGATGCAGATGATGGGCCCTCAAAAACATAAAATTTAGTTTCTGGCTGTAAATGTTTCACTTTATGACAGATAATCCTCACTGAGCAAAGAGCTGACAGAGAAACTCTTTCCATTAGAGCTGTAACACCAGTTTCTACATAAACCAGAATATTGCACATGAAAAAGCCACAGCTGAGGCCTTGTTATGCATTGTTTAAATTTTAAAGTTCCAAATGGGATATATTACATTATTTGACAATTAGTGGTATCATAAGATATGAAAATCTTTGTCTATAATTACAGCCGATATTTTCACTTTACAAATTGGCCTTTATTTCTACAGCCCCAGTCCCTTTTTTTCAGCCATCTGCTCGAAAATGACATACTTATAAAGAATAGAGTGTATGCGGCCACAGAGTCTATTTGAATTATGTTGGTGTCATAATAAATAGGGCGGGGTTTAAAAAATCAGTTTAATCAATCTCCCTTTAAATGGTTCATAATCCATCCACAAAATCCAAAGATCGATCTTTTAACTTGTGTAGTTTTTCTTCATTGGGCATGCAGAGAAGCAGCCTGTGGTATCAACTCTGCTAGACTTGAGTGATCAGTGTTACGCGCTGCTTTCCACTGAACAAGATCTCATAAGATGTTACTGCAAGCAGTCAAACAAACATGGCAGAAGCGAAAAGCACTATAGGGGAACTACAGGAGAGTTTAAGAGCTGATGTTTGGACGTATTTTGGATTTAACAAGCACGGAGGAAAAGACGAGCTGGAAAAAAAACATGTAATATGCAGAATAAGCATCAATGTTTATCAATAAAATATGATTAATGTAACACCAGCTCAGATCTAAATATATAACGCTCAGGGTTACAGTAAAAGTGTACAGTATCGACAATCAAGAAAATCCTGGCATCATGATATTAGAGACATCAGGCTCGTAACAGTTCAAATAGGGTTCCCAGACTTTATAAAATTGGTCTGTTTTTAAATGCAATATACTTGTAAGGTACTCTAGTGGCACTAAATCAACAACACTCTTTGCCAACCTTAAACAGTTGGTACTTTTCCACTGAATCACTGCAGCAAAATGTTTTTCCTTGCTGCATTGGTAAGGACACAGTACAACCTTTTATTATGAAGAAAAGGTAGGGTTGAGTGCTGCACTGGGTCAAAACCTATGAAACAGAGGTAGGATCGAGTGCTCTTCAACGATCCAAGGATGGCAGTACTTTAGAAAACAACATAGAATCCGAGGCACTCCGATGAAGTTAAAAATCCTTTATTATGTCAGGGACATGTCAACGTGTTTTGACTCATCCAAGTCTTCATCAGGACATGATTAGCAACACGAAACGGGTGTTTAAATTACGTAGGAAGTGTCATGTGATTTTACAGTTCTGCAGGACACACCAATCCAAATTCTCTTAAAATCATGGCTATTGGAGTAATTCCTAGATCTTTGAGGGGAGGGGACAAACTCAAACGTCTCTTACAACGTGAAACATTTTGGAGCTATACTCTAAAGGGTGTTTTCACACCAACCACATTTAGTGTGCACCAAAGAAGTTTTGGCCCAGGGTTTGGTACGTTAGTATCAATGTGAATACAACCACCGCACTTCGGTGTGCACCAAATCAGCCGTTCCGAGACCTCCATGAAGGGGTGGTCTCGATCCGCTCCATCTCCCTACATTTGGTGCGGTTTCACTGGTGTGAAACAAAGTGGTCCGAACCGATCTACTTTTGATGCATTACTTCCTGTTAATCCCAGGGTTGAATCTTTTGCTTACTCAATTTGTTGATTTGTTTATTCTGGTTTAGGATTACAATGACTTACGAGGGTCCAGAAGGTCGCTGATGCCGTCTCAAACATGTTAAAAAAACATACTTGAAGCAAAACGTAGAAGAGAGCGAAACGTAAACATTGGTTGTCTGGTCTAGGAAATGGTTGCCATGGCAGCCTCTTCTTCGTTCTCCTCCGTAGCAGGTTTGGTAATCAGTTACGTGCATATCACCCCCTGCTGTTTCAAACTGAGTAAATACACAAGTGGGCCCGGGCACGGTTCGATGTTGCCAGTATGAATGCAAGCCAGTGGGAGAGGGGGAGGGGGGCAAACCCATGGCGAAACAAGTGGACCTAATGTGAAAACGACCTAAAAGCCACCTCCTTCTCAGGTCTAAATGAAGAACTGGACTTTTCGCCTTTTTTTTTACAATGTATTTTGCCTATCATTGTTTGGTGCAGGCTGTTTATTATTGTGCAGCCAGGCCTCATGTGCTTTTTCCTTACATGTTTTTTTCTTAATGTCTGATGTCATGCGACGGCATCTCGTTACACAATCACATGACATTTCCTAGGTAATTTAAACACCTGTTTCTTGTTGCTCATCATGTCCTGATGAAGACTCGGATGAGTCAAAACGCGTTGACATGTCCCTGACATAATAAAGGATTTTTAACTTAATCTGAGTGCCTCGGATTGTATGTTGTTTTCTAAGGCCCCATCCACAGGAAGACAAAACGCTTAACAGTTTCCAAAACGATCGTCATAAAGACGAAGGCGTCTCAGAAAATGTGTGCGTCTACATGAATGCACTCGATACGCATCAAAACACTGTAAAACACATGCCAGACCTCTAGGGGCACTGTAACAATATGATGGAAACAAGCGGAAACAGACAAAAAAACAGTGGGCATGCACATTTGCGGCAAAAGTTGTAAACAGAGATTGTGATAAAATGATCCTAAAGTGCCGTAATGTGTCCTCGATAATTGTTTGTTCAACTCGGTGGTGATTCTTTCCACTCTGGAACCTGGTTTCAAGATATTGCTGCATCAAGGATAGTATGCGTCACTAGCTTCATCAGCACATATGCTTCACGCATTCGCCATTGTCGGGCGATGCATGTCAATGAAGATATAAAACTATGGCCTAAAGTAACCTTTTATTATGTTTTGATTTTAAGAGTTGGCTTGGCAGGCCCAATAAGAGAGACAGAGGCTCCATCTCCAGTCCTAAGATGAGTATCTTTTCTATTTCAGACAAGACATTTTATTAGTACATTTGCAGTTTTTGACATGACCAAAAACAGTGTGTGAGAGTACCAACTTCTGTTTTGCATTTAAGACACATGGGTGAAAGAATGGGATTGAAATGATGCCTACGGTTGGGGGATACGTGCATTCTGTGTATGATTTTTAGTTGTATTGCTTGGGCAATATGTTGTACTTTTTCCATGTTTATCAAAAGCACAATAATATACAGTTAAAAAAAAACAGAAAAGAGCGGCAGTGACATCATTGTTTACCTTCTTGGGCTGAATCTCTCCTGACCCTGTTTCTGACCGGCTGTCGGCTCCATCGCTCTCACTGCCCGGACTCTCTTTATCTGCAAACACACAAACAGACAAGGATCCATTTTTTTCATTAAACAGCCTGAAAATGTTTTTCTTTTTTTGGGTAATTGTACCCAGATGTCCTCCCGCTTCCTGACTGGCTGTGACTCACTGATGCGTCCGCTGCGCAGCTCCTCCTGCGACGTGTCTAAAGACGGCGTTTCTGACTCTGCCAGGATCTCTCTGGTGAAATTGGAGGGAAACATCCCAACTTTGCCATTTAGAGATCCTTCCCACCAGCCCTCCTCAACCTGGACACACACAAACAGAGATTTACAGCTCAAGACTACACACACACTCTGACATAAAAACACACAAAACTTCATAAATAAATCTACAGAAAAAAACACACCTTGAGAATCTTCCACTTATTTTAATACATTTTTGATTTAACTGAGTTTGGTATCATTCTGTGTTTTTTGTGGAATACATAATATTAGATAGTAGTGTCTGTATTTTACAGTTTTTTGTAGATTAGGTAGTATTTTTGGCAGATTGTATTGTTTTGCTGGTGTTCAATTTGTGAGTAAGATAACTATCGACAGATTTTAATTAAATTTTTAAGAGGTTTTGTTCATTGCACAGGGGAGATGTGATTTCATTTTAATAGTGATCCAGTCGAAAAACTTAATAAGGATTTATTAACATGCTGAGATAAGGGAGTTTCCATATTTCTGAGAACAAATCATCCAAGAAGCTCAGAGATGTCTTGGTTTGTACTCGTTTTTGAGAACAGCTTAATTTATTAACTTGTGATTTGTATTATTTTTTTATATTTTTCTTTGTTTTCAGTTTCTTAAAAGTGCATTGTAAATGCTTTTGCTTCTATCACTAAATTTAGTAGTATTTTCTACATATGGAGTATGTTTACAGTGTTTTGAATTTTCAATCAATCAATCAAACTTTATTTATATAGCACTTTTCATACAAATCAATGTAGCACAAAGTGCTTTACAAACAGACAGATGAATTAAAATGAAGAATTTATGACCCAAACCCACTCCACCCAGCCCTTGAACCCACCCACACCGCAATCCATACACAGTGTTGATAAAAAGCATCATAAATAAAAAAAAAAGTAAGAAAGCATACAGCTGTACCCAGTGAGTACGTACTGAGGAAACGCCATCTTAAAGGTTTAAAAATGAGAAAACACTGGAGGTTAGGTTAAAGTGTAAAATTAAATATATCATAAAATAAGACGAAAAAAAAAAAAAAATAATAATAATAAATTGAAATGAAGTAAAAAAAAAATAGAAAAACTAGAAAATAAAAATAAGAAAGTAAAAAAGATACAAAATAAAAGAAAATAAGATAAAATGATAACAAAAGTGGGCTGTAATTAGAAGAAATAAAAAATACTAAAAGGTAGGTTTTGAGTTTGTTTTTAAGGACATTTTGGTTGTGTTTTCTGAATTTGGACATCTTTTAAAATTGCTTACATTTTTATCACATCACATTGTTTTCTAATAAGGGAATATTTTTAGTTTTTCAACAAACTGTGTGTATTTGGGAGTATCTCTTATAAGCTATTAGTAGATACAAGTAGATAGTTTTTAGTTTAGTTTAGTTTATTTCGGTCACTTCAAACATGAAACTCGACCACAAATACCAAAGTGAGAAATTGCAACGCAAACAAGTGCTACGTTAGTGCTTTTCCTGCATTAACCCCAAACAATCAACAAAATAAAACAAAATAACAAAACAAGACCAAAAAAGGTGTTGGCTGAAGCCTTTGCTTATTTTGCCTACCCTTTTCAAACTCATAACTTACTCAGCTTCCTTTTGGTTGATATGAAACAATAATAAATTCACATATATCCAAAGTCTGAACACGTTTTGTGCTCACACCACAGTTCTGTACTTTACAATCATTTTTTGTTTAAGCAACTTTTTGAACCTACCATGTGTTTCACATTCTTTCATTTCTCTGTCTAATCCATTCCACAGACTGACTCCACACACTGAAACACATCTTAGTTTAACATTTGTCCTGCTCTTTGTTTTTGTGAACATACAACTCCCCCTCAGTTCATATTCACACACTCTAATCTGGAACAATCTCTGGATACAGTCGGGTAACATCTTATGGTCTGCCTTGTACATCAGTGAAGCTATCCTCAGATCCACAAGTTCACAAAATTTTAGAGCTTGTAGCTTTATAAATAATTTGTGTGTTGTGTTATCATGAAGAAACAAAATATATACATTTGTTTATGATTATTAAATCATTCACAACTTCAGTTACAAGGCATCCATAAGCTATTAATAGGTATAAGTAGATCCAATCATGAATAAATGATTGGTTAACTAACTCTAACCCTAACCCTAAAGATTTCATAATCACTTATAAATGATTTAATAGTCATTTACAAATGTATGTATATATATGGTTTATTCATAAATAGTTCATCATCTACTAATAGCTTTTACATGTCTTGTAACTAAAGTTGTAAATGATCTAATAATCATTTACAAATGTTTATAAGTGGTGTTTATGATTAGTTAACTATTAACTAACATCTACTAATAGCTCATAAATGTCTTACAAATTATCATTATTCTAAAGTTTTACCTGATTGTTCATACGTTTTTAAATATATTGTTTGTTTGTTTTTTATCTATTTTGTAGCTTTTTCACTTTTTTCAAAGAACTGTCTGTAATGATGTGTGGCACAGCGGTGCAAAGGGTAGTGCACATGCCTCACATCAAGAAAGTTACTGATTTGAAATCCATGATCGGGACCTTTCGATCTGGAGTTCACATGTTCTCCCCGTGCATGCATGAGTCTCTCCAGGCACTCTGACTTCGTCCCACAGACCATGAGTATGCTTGTTAGGTTAAAAGGTTAACTCTGAATTACCCTTAGGTATGAGTGTGAGCATGAATGGTTGTCTGTCTCTCTATGTGGCCCTGTGATTAGCTGATAACCAGCTCAGCGTGTACCCTGCCTCTCTCTTTATGTCAGCTGGGATAGGCTCCAGCTTTCTGTGACCCCAAAAGGGATAAGTGGTAAAGGGAAAAGTGGCATAGGGTGGGCGTCCACGATCTTCTTCTATTACTGCTGATTTTATTATTATCGATTTTATTGTTGTTGTTTTATCTTGTACAGCGTCCTTGAGTGTCTTGAAAGGTGCTTTTAAAATGCTTTATTATTGGTATTCATTATTACTTCTTCTTCCTTTTCTTAGTGTACCTGTGCTTATCATCTTCTTTGTTTGTTTGTTTATAACGTTCACTTGAATTCAAGTGTTGATCTGAGCCTCGCGAGTTAATGAGTTTTCCCAAAACACTACAGTACTTGCAGATGACTCATATTAAAATCAATGTTGAGAAGTGAATGGTGAATGCTTACTGAAACAGTAGGGGGCTCATATTTTGAAATAGAAGCAAATCTTATTAAAAAAAAGAAGATCTGCTTCCATTAAAAAAATACTCCTGTGAAACAGATGTAATTAGAGAAATAAGTCACTTAAACCTATGTGGTTTGGGTAGATAAAGGTCCCAGTCACATTAGAGTAAGATAATCCTATTTTTGTAAATGCTACAGGATATATTAATGCCATTTTAATTTTTAAGAACCACTTGCAATGTAGGCTTTGCTTGTTTTACACGTTGTTGTTGGCCTGAAGATTCTTATTTTTTCTATTCTGATGTTTTTTTCCTATTTGTAAAAGTTAAAAGAAAAAAGACGTGACAGACTCTGGAAAGTAAAAGACACTGTGTGTTTGGTTCTTATGTAATTGTCATTGACTTGCAGGTTTTTTTCTGGCTGTGTCTAACCAAAATATCAATAAAAAAGAAAAGGAAAAAAACACCACATCACGCAATTACACCACAGACCACAAGGGGTCCACTGAACCTTTGTTGAGAAAAACTGGTATAGATTATGAATGGATGAAGGATGTCTATAATTTGTGTGTGTATTATGTGTTTGTAATCTCAAACTATGGCAGTATTTCTATTATCCTATCATTGTATTGTGTAGAATATTCTGCATTTGAGCTTGTTTTTTGTATCTTTCTGCTCCTCTGGGGCTGTTTTCACACGTTCTTTAAAGGTTGCTTTGGCACATGCTCAACAGTAAAGGTCATTGTTCTACTGCCTTACACTAAAAAGCTTGCTCATTAATCCCATAACCAGGCTTACCTCTGCGATGATCTCGATGATGTCTCCTATTTTCAGCTCTAACTCGTCTTCATGCTGAGGCACGTAGCTGAATGCTGCTTTACACCTCCGCTTACGGATCTGTTCACCTGCAGAGCACAAAAACAGTCACATGTTCACACAACCACACATTCTGTATTCAGATCTGACATACCTACTTCATGCTCTAATCTATAATCCATGCCTTACAGAGTGTAAGCTGCTGTGGCTCCCTCATGACCCAAGATTTACCTTTAACTTCTGAACTCTTTATTTCAGGACAGTCAAACTAACCAGTGAGGACACCAGACGCCTCGCACAGGGTCACATCAGCCTTTAACTTGTTTGCTTACAACATTAGCCTCCTAATTACTCCTGACTCATCCTTCAGCAGCTGGGTCATTTAAAAATAATGCTGCAGTTCCTCTGTTGGCCACAAGGTGTCCCTCCTCTTCATGTTAAATTCAGAGCTGCTGTGTGTCATAGTGTGTGCTGCAACATGAGTTTATACATCAATTTATCTGAGAAAACTACTCAAACACATCATTAAAATAGCCTTTCCCAAGAATGAATCAGTCATTGAAAACACAGATTCCTTGTAATTATATTTTAATTGCTACAAATACACTAAAAAAGGCCTTAAAAGTTTATCTATTAAGTTTGATATTACAAGATCATCATACAGGACTATGGCTAAGAAGTATTTTTCTTTCTTTTTTTTCAAATACTATTTCAGAATGAAGTAAGTCGGACTATTATCAAACAAAATGGTTAACACAGTTACCTTCCTACCAACTGTTCTTCTTATTCAACCAGCAGTATTTACATTATATAGCCTTTAAATCTGGTTCTTTTTATGTCAGCTTTATTTATATAGTACATTTAAACAGCCAGCAGCCTAATAAAGTGCTTTACAGTAGAAAAGGCAGACATGATAAAAACAATAAAACAATAAAAACCAATAAAAGTAATAAAAACAAATTAAAGCATTATAATATATTTTAAAAATAAAAAATAGAAAATCATTGTGTATTATTCAGACTGAAGCTTTAAAACAGAATTGACTTAACTCAAAATTATCAATCTATCTGGCTATTAGTCTTTATGAGGGCATCATCATGACACTTTTCAGCTGTCCTTGTGCTTTTCTTGTGTAACTGTGTCTATAAGGAATCAGAACTTTTAGATTGTTTCCAAAAAGTTAAAAGTCAAACATTAAATCAATGATATCTGCTTCAATTAGTATTTATATACCTTTTAAGGAATTCTTAATTTAACAAGTCATGGATTCTGCCTTCCCCTTACACTGTTACTTCATTTTTTTTAAATTCCTACCAATACTTATCTTTATTTTGACATAACATATTTTCTTCTTCTATTTGGATATTTTAGGCATGTGTTCATGGTTATGGTAACGTGTTTTGTTATCTCAATGATGTAAGCAAGCTGAGGGTGGAGGAAGTGAGAGAGGCCCCGGGGTTAAGGTGGGTAACTCCACATGTAACTTTTAGCTGCTCTGATGAAAAATTATAATTCCAATATATTTTGTCTTAAATCATCATCCTGGCGCAGGCAATCACATAATTGATGCACTGGCCCAAAGTCATGGCTTTATGGTTATATATCTACATTAACAATATGATTAGTTGAATTAAAAAGTTGTATTCATGTTCTTTCTTTGTTGTAAAATGTACATTTTAACACTGATTTCTTAGGATTTGTAAAATGTTTGACATCCCCTCTAGGCAAAACATTTGCCAAAAAAAAAAAAAACAGCCAGTAACATTATCTTTTTACCTCTTCATTCAACAACAATTTACTTTTTAGATTACTCTATCAGGAAGCAGATATACAGAGTCAACCACCTGGTTGACTTGCCTGTTAAGGGTTATTCTGAGAATGGATGGATTTCTTTGATTTCTACAACACAATTTTAATGTTTTCATTAAAAACATCACAGAGAGTTCTGTTTGTTAAAAAACAGTTATTTAACAAACATATTGCATCATATTTACTCATCTTACTAGCGTTGAGTAGTTGTGTGTGTGTGTGTGTTTGTATGAGTCAGATAGAGATAGAGGGAGGGAGCAGGCCTGTGGGTGTAACACTGAAGAATTGTTATTATTCATCCAAAATTAATATCAAAGCTGTATGATATGCTGTATAGTTTTTTAGCTGTGACTGTCGGTTTAAAAAGATCTGCATGGATGGCTTCAGACTGTGGTTTCTCAAAAACTCTGAAGTCCACATCTTAGATATTTACACATTTTGAATCCTGACAAGTTGATTAACATTTTGATGAATATGTCTGTGTAGCTTACAAATTGAATGTAAACCCTGTTATGACTTGGAATGGTCTCATTAATGGGATGAAAGGAAATGAAAATCCTTTTTCAATTTTGCCTCTCAATAGAAAGACATTTGAAAGAAAGAGCTACTCTATGTGTGAATGAAACTCTTTAAATACACTCCCCTCTCCTGAACGGGAGAAGAAATGTAAACACACAACGCCTTGATCATTAAATTTCAAAGAAAATTAATAGTCCCTCAAATATTTAACTATAATACGCACACAAATTAACTTATTTACACTTCAACTGTGCTCGTGGTTGTTTCTGTGTGTGCACAGAGTGATGAGGAATGCTTGACCTAAATCTTTTCCTCATGCTAATAGGATCTGCGTTTGAAGACTTAGACCTGCCAAAGGACAACAGAGTATGAGTGTGTTCGTGTGTGTGTGTGTGTGTGTGTGTGCGTGTTTGTGTGTGCGAGGTACCTCTCCTCCCTGGTCGTACGCCGGGGTCGGACACAGGGCTGGCCCTCCCATTGGAGAGCTCTGATCTGATCATGCCTGCCTGTCCTCCATCCCTCTTCGATTCCTTCTTTATCTCCTGCAAAGACGAGAGAGAGGGACAGGAGGTGAGTGTGGGATGGTAGGAGGCTGAGGTGAGGGAGACGCAGAGGTGAGAAAATGTAAGTGACAGACACAGAAACGAGGCACGCAGGAGGTAAAACCAGAGGTGAAAAATGTCAGCGTAACCTGTTTGTGTTGAAAGGATGATCACATTTAGCTCCAACTATTTACAGCCAGAATTACCCTAAAGCCACAATGGAAGTAATCTCTTCTGCTTAGACTGAACCTGTTTTTCTTTGGGTCAAAATATCAATTTAAGCCAAAACATTCCCTCCACGTGACTCTCTTATCGCTCTCACATGAGCTAAATAAAGACAGATAATATAATGCATTTCGCACCAACTATGCCAGCGAACAGGCTAAATACGTCATTCTCCTGTGCAAGACAGGACAACTCAGGAGATATAAAGTAACAGGGAGAGAAGAGAGCCGGGTTGACATGCACCAAATGGCAGAGAGCCTGTGGGGTGGGGATTTAGCCCCTGTATATGGGGCACCTGCTTACCATCTGAGCCAAAGTGACACCACCAAAGAAATCATTGTCAGTGTTTCCCCAGGGTTTTCTGTTCAGGGTGATGGCCTGGTTTTACTTTGGGATATGGGTGGGGAGTGCAGGTTTATAACTTGAATAAAATCAAGACAGTGTATGTAGATCTGACCAATGTGGAAATATCTACTTAAATATGGTGCATTTGATTCTTGTGATGTTATTGTCCCATCTAGTTTTGGCCTGAAGTTTCACACTGCTCAAATATAAAATAGACCAGCCATCTGTTCTTTAGACTTTAAACCAATATACCAGCTGTGAGATGTGGCAGTCATGTTAGTAGTCTAATGGTGCGTTCACACCGCAAGCAACCCAGCTACCAAAATCACGTCATCCACTGACATATAGTTGCGCGTCTGCCGCTCGGTGACATCACGACCGCTCGAGATTCACCACTGTCATATCATAAATCATATATTAGGATGTATAAGCGGACATTATTCCAGCTGTATCCTTTTCATTCACTTATCAACCACAAAACACTGCAGCTGATGCCCTGCAGCAGCATTATCTGTGAGTTTACCGCGGTCCGTCTAGGCGGAACTAATGTCCTCACTGACTAATGTTTCCCACATGGACATAGATTGTTCCTCTGTCGTCCGGATGAAAAACTGTCTGTCACGGGCACAGTCACACACACACACCGCTGATTGGCTGTTGCAGCACATCCACAACTTTTTTTTACTTTGACATCACGCGGCAAGCTATGTGGCAGTGTGAAAAGCGGCTGTCGCATCGCGGGAGGGTTAGCCCCGCCCCATCGCGGCTGTACATTGACTTTGCATGGAGAGTGATTGCCAAGGTAGTTCAAGTAGCGTTGTAGTAGTAGTAGGCCTGTTCAGTTGACAATGTTGACACCAGAAACACAAAGGTTTTAATTTGTGTTTTCAAAAGCACTCAGCGTTCACACTTTTTCGTTTCTTTAATCTTTTTATTTCCTGTTTGTTTCTTGTAAACTGAGGGACTTTGGGAACAGGGGTGGGGAATGGGTGTAATACTAGCACGGCCCCGCTGAGGGCGCTAGCTCATAATTGCATTTCAGATGACAACACAACTGAAAACGTGGAAGTGGGCATGTCAGACCAGTCGTTGGCGATGTAGGTTTGTAGTGAAACAACAGTGTTTCAATAACCTGACATGCCAGACGGACAGATCCATAATGAAAATATTTCACTAATCCATCTGGGAAGGAGCCCTGCGAAAATGTTATCGGGGCAGAACCTTAAAAAAAAACAGCAGCTTGTGATTGGACAATTGTTTTGGCTAACAGCTAACCGTTAGCCGCTACAGCTAACAGCTTACAAGGGCAAACAACAGTTAATGGCCGTTAGCCGTAGCAGCAAACTGTTGTCAGCAGCTAACTGTTGTAAGACCCTACGGCCAATGGCTAGTGGCCATTAACTGTTGTTTGTCCTTAGTAGCCGTTACCCCATCAGCTAACAGTAATTAGCATATAGATTAGCTACCTTAAGAATATTGTTTCACATTAAATTATACCACACAGATGTATCATTTAATACTTTTATGTGACATGAACCTAGTCAAAGATAATTCCTACGAAGTAAACTTATGAGGAGAGCATATTTTGAGTATCACTGAGTAACCATGAAAACCACAGGCGAACCGATATTAGCCGCCATTATTTGTACAACAGGAAGTGACTTCACTTGCTGTTGTCATCACGCCCGCAGCTCCCACTGCTCCCGCTGCTCCCGCTGCTCCCGCCTCTCTTCCCTGATTGGGCCATTAAGCATGTAGCCGAGTGAAACCATTGGACAATGGAGGCTGGCAAGACGGAGATGCATGACTTCAGAATCAGGCAGGTCCGTCTGCTCTGCAAGGCTAGTGTTTCAACACACTCACTGATGCTTTCTGGTGAAGACAAACTTTTCACAAACAGCTATGGCAAGTAGATAGACAGACGCAGACGTTTATTTCTCTGGCCAACAACTCTGTCTGGTTATTTTTGTCTGGATAACAAACCTAGCACAGTATGAAACACGCATGTTGTTCGGTAGTTGGCCATAGCTGCTGTTGTTGTTCCGAGGCGCGTACACAACCTTTTTCTGTGCATGCACCAAGTGCCACAATCTTCTCTGAAGACCACGATTATATTTACACAAAGACAGATATGACAATGTTTTCTCTGTTTTTCACTCTTGACTCTGGTTTCAAAAGTTTGCCGATTCAGGCACTCTGGGCACAGTTCTTGTGTAAACAATGAAAACTCTCCTTTTTCTGCCGTTTCGTTGTTGTGTAAACCTTTAATATCTCTATGCTTATGCTTATGCTTTCTTTTTTAACAGACAAGGTTTTTAATTCATACCTTTACATGTTTTGACTGAAAAGTTATGAAATAAAAAACCTTACTAGTCTATTAAAAACATAAAGTATAAGCATATGTCCACATAGACATAATGAACTTTCTCGGACTACTTTAATATCTCTGACTTGATACATCTTGCTTGACATCATTAGTCCTCTGGCTTCCTGTATCCATTCTTTCCACTTTGTTCTGCATGCCTTACAAATCGAGGATGTCATTCGTTCATCAGAAGAAGTCACAACAATTAAGACATCAAAGACATGATCGCACCAGGAGACAGAAGTGACAACAACTGACAAAAAATGATGCCAACTGCACAACATCTAGTGCCTGTGTCAACGTGATTTCAAGAAATTATGGAAACACAAGGAGCATCTGTCTTGGCATCATTGGGTTTGATTTTAGGGATGTCATGTGTTTGACACTGTTGACTCATAAACCTGCGTGGGCTTGCCTTTACACACAGAAAATTCAAGGAAGTTAACGTGGGAATCATTGCAGAATTGGATAGACAGGCAGACCCAATGATAGTGCTGTTATCTGTTAAATGAATCTCTGGTACATTGTGATATAATGCTTTACCTAATCTGTATTGTTCATACTTGAAAAATTGTGTTTATGCAAAAGTAACTGGAGTGACAAAGTCTTTGCTCTGTGGCTCAGTCACATATCTTACTCTTGCTAACTGTCTCCAAAGTTTGTCTGGAAATGGCCTGAAGAATTTTAGACATGCTGCTCCTTCAGATTGGAATCTGTTAGAGGACAAACTATGTCTGGGTAGCAGGTCTCTTTAAATATTTTAAAAAGCAGATAAAAAGCATTAGAAAAAGATGAAACAGGCTGTAGAGTTTTCACAGATTATTTTGAGCTCTGTGACACTGATTGTCACAAATTTCTGTTGCTCTGTCTTAAAATTGTTTTGTCTATAACTTAAGAAAAGTCTGATGCTTGTCCAGGTCAGGATACTCTTATAAATGAGATTCTTCATCTCAATGAGGTTAAATAAAAGAGAAAAAAAAAGTTCATTAAAATAAACTAAGTAAATATTGGACAGGGTTTTAGATGTTGAGGAAAGCCATACAGCTGGCATCATCAAGCTTTTTGTTCAAATTGTGGTTCCCATTTTATCAGTCAGTTTTATCACAAAACCATTTAACCTCTCTAAAGTATCACCTAATACACTAGCTTCTCCAAAATGGCCTTGTAGCCGCTGACATCATGGTCAATGAACAACAAACTTCTGTGGAACTTTAAAGGTGCTTTGAGGAGAATCTATTACCGGCGACATGAAGACTCTGCTACCCATGAGCACACGCGGCGACTGTCGTAATGCTGCGATCCAGTAACTGCGGAAATGGGAGTGACATTATCTCCAACTTATCGGCATTCCAGGGGAAGTCGGAAAAAAACATGCCGATCTACCAGGCTATTGTTAGCTGTTGTTAGCACGCCCTGTGTTGTTGTATGAACAATGTGATTATCACTATGGCAGCATTTTTGTAAATATAAGTCTAACAATACTATGTATACAGCTGATCTAGAGCGACACACCCCAGTCAGAAGTGCAAATAAATTGATTATTACAGGAGCTAAATAACTGTTCACACTGGGGGCATCTATCTTCGATTGTCAGCTGGGGGGTGGTGAGGTTTCATCGAGTTCCCAGTAGGAAATTCCGACTTCGGGGAACGTTCCAATTGCAGTTTCCTACTCGGAATCCGGAAATTCCTACTTCTGACTACAACTGGAACGCACCATAAGACTTGACCCAAGCCAAAGCGTGTGTTTGTTGTGCTGTAGCTCGGACCTTCCTCAGAACTCTGCATTGCTTTACAACTTCTTTTTTCAACAACATACAGGATGCAAAGTAACGAGATAATGTATCTTTTTCTAGTTACGTAGCGGTAGTTTTTGATGTGTGATAACAAGCAATTTTTGAAAAACTTAGTATCGTAGTTGTAGCCAGCTATAAATCGCTACTTACAGTCCGGTGCTCTAAGACATGTCCGAATAATATAAACTTGCTCTAGGTTTAATTGTCTTGTTCCCGAAGTTGAGTATCCAAGCCAGTCCAGCCCTGTCCGACCTGACCGCAAAGCTAAGGAATAGCATTTATAGATAACCTATTTTGATGCTATAAAACTCATCTTAAAGTGTGTATTTCGATCAGGCATATATCTTAAAGTGAGAAAAATATATGTAAATATTAGATGCATACATACATTATTAAAACATGAAGTTTACTCATATTCTGCTTCTAGCCTTGCTAACATTAACGTCTATGTAAAATAAACCATTTGCTTACACCTCCTCAAGGAACAGTGAGAGTTGTCAATCTCTTGCTTGGTTATTTTAAGGGTTAAGAGCTAAAAAGTTTGGGAACCTCTGAATTAGTTTGTGGTTTTTGAAACTGCATGAGAATTCTTGTCCACTAAAATATTTTATCTATTTCATGCTATTCTTTCTCCTTTGTTAGGCTTTACATTTGCTTACATATTCAATAAATGCAGATA
This sequence comes from Scarus forsteni, assembly GCA_036419115.1. Lineage (NCBI taxonomy): Eukaryota > Metazoa > Chordata > Actinopteri > Labriformes > Labridae > Scarus > Scarus forsteni. The sequence continues at coordinate 4,334,552 of JAZDUH010000007.1, read as the reverse complement.
AAGTGTGTCACACCATATCTCCTGTTTTCCCCTTTGCTGTGCTGAAGGTGCTTTGTTTGATCAACAGTATTTAATGTCGGTAATCCAGGTGATCCTCAGTGTTTACCTGCAGGCGAACCAGCCAGCACTCCTAAAAGCTTTGACAAATAAAAACTGAGACACCGCTGCCTCCTTCACCGCTGCTACCTTCCCTCTGCTGACTTTCTGTCCACATGACTCTCTGTCACTTGAATCAAGCATCACAAGACGCCATGCGATTCTGATCAAGAGAAGCGGGAAGAGACTGAAGCGACAGAAGAATCAACAAGCGGACAGATGGGGAAGACAACCAATGGGGTGGAGGGAGGCGCTCACATTCAAGACACACTTAGAAAAACCAGCCATGACGGTTCACGTCCCTCTTCCACATTCATCATGACACTGTTTCATAAGCGTTGGCCTGTGGCAAACGCAGCCCACTGAAGCATACGGGCCCGGGTAGACTGACTCACAGAATCTAGCCCCTCTTACACACTCCGGTTGTGTTTGGCCTGGTGTGGCGTGAAAGCCTTAATGAGCCTGTGAGATCCAAAAATACAACACAGGGAGACATTTCCTAGACAACAGTGGGAGATCATGTTAGGTAAAGGACCATTTAAGAAGATGCAAAGGTCTGGCACTTGATATTACACTGACATAAATGTAAGTTTGTGTTTAAATCCAAACTTGAACACTCTGCGGAGAGGAGATTTGCTTTCTCCATAGATGGAGTCAAATCTCATACCAGGAAGTGACAACTTAAACCTCGAGGACAGGGAAGAATTGTTTTTCTGAATCAAAAACATGTGATTACTAAACACAAAGAGGAGACCCGTTATATTTTCTCTTTGGAAAACAAAAAACTTGTGAATTCTTCTTCTTCTGTGGTTTAGACTCTAATCTAATTGTCTTTTGACTTTAAGCTTGTATTTTTATTTTCCTTTTTATTTTATAATGCAAAGCAATTCACTGTTAATCATGCACACAGATGCTATTCTTCTGGGATATCTGGCTAAAAGCAGAGAGCTAAAATCCTGTCATGCTGCATTCCAGCATAAAACCATGAAAGACTATAACAAAATATATTAAATTATTAACTTCTTGATAAATCAGTTACAAAAGAATGCACTGTGAAATCCAGAGGGCTTTGGGTCGTACTTTTCATGGCTGAAAACATGTTTGCTAACTAAGTCAGTGACAATATGTTATAGACTTTAGCAATTATTAGCATTTAACCAATTTCTGTTATAGCTTGTCAGTGTAACTCAAACCAAAACAAAACAGATATTTTAATCTTCCAAATAACCTAAAATTTATTTAAAAAAAAAAATAAAACCTTCAAACACCTTCAAACAAACCATACATGTTCAAGTAGCCAAACCTACCTTACAATCAGTCATAGCTGTAGCAGCTAAAGTGAGGCAATTTCTAAAGCTAGCTTAAAGCAGTAACTTTAAAATGGTGTCTCAGCTTCCAACTAATGACTAATTTACTGCATCAGTTATTTAGCTATCATTAAAATAATGTGTGTTGAACCAAAACTTTAAGAGTTCTGCAGTTAAGAGAAGCATTACAAGCTAGAAATAAACAAATACAAACTTAATAGGTGTGTTCATGGTGTGCCTTCAGATTTTAACCCCTTAACTACCAGCTCAACTGTTTGGCAGAGGTCATCATTAAATTCAGGGATATTTAATGTTTAAAAACAGAACAAATCAAATCGTTGTTTTGTTCCATTAACACTTCAGGGAACAGAGAAAATCACAAACCAACAAAAAAAACAGATACAGTATTTTCTTGGTGTGAGATTGAAAGGTTTTTAAAGCCAACAACGGTGTGACGGTATAAAAATGCATAAATATTTGGTACAAAAATCAATTAGAAAAGGCAGAAATGTCTAAAAATGTGAAAATAACTTAAAACAGATGATATTGAGTTTGACAAGCACAAAAAATGCTTCTGATGAATGACAGACTTTATATGTACATTTATATCATCATATTATTACATGGTTAAGTCAAGTATTTAAAATAATAATAATGGTAATAACAATAGAAGCTTTTAGCTTTTTAAAACTTTAAATTCCACGAACAAAATATCACCTCTTTTGGTTTGTTCAGTTTTTGCTTTATCATAAAACACTGACAGAAACAAACAATGACTTGTTATATCTATTAAACCCATTAAATATTCATGAATTTAATGACCTCTGCCAAACAGTTGAGAAGTGAGTTAAAGGGTTAAGCTTTATCTTAGTTAAGAGGTACTTTGAGCCAAAACTCCTTAAGGAAGAAGGAACATTTAATGTCACATTACAGTCACAAGCACAAAACTGAAAATGTTCTCTTAATCTAACCATGACAAAAGATTTATGTATTTTAAAATAATAAGCTAGCTAATTATTATTTTTCTCTGTCTGTGTGTAAAGCTAAGCTAATTGTCTCAACATGACTGTTAGCTAGCATAACGTCTTACTGTAATATACCTCAATTATGTGAGCGAAACTGATGTTCTAATTTTATCTCTTAACAATATGACACAAAGAAACTCACTACTAGCCATAGGCAGCCTTTTCCCTCTGACATCAGGCTAAAATGCTGCATCATGCTATGTTCCAGATAGCTAACCATAATCATCAGATACTGAACCACTTTCTTGCTACTATGACCATTTAGTGGCTAACTGTTACTAAAATGAAATACTCACCCAAAGATGACCTCGAACCTTTGATAAAATCACGAGAATAAAAACAACAAGAAATTATTTTGTATGTTAAACTACTAGATATCTTAGTGTGCTAATGAGAGCTCTTCTTTGATAGAAGCTAACAGCTAGCTAGGTTTCACCTTGAAATAAGGAAGAAGGAATCAACATATAAAACCTCAAGAACAAGTAACTTGTTTGAGTCTTGATTTAACTTCAAACAATGAAAAAGATTTGATATGTTTTTCTGTATAAATTGAAGGCTAGCTAAAACCCCTTGCCTTCAGTATGTATTGTTACCTGCTGGGTAAGACAAACTCTTCCAAGCCATGAGAAATACCCCTCAATATAACAACTTTTTTTGACCACCTTCAGTTCAAACATGATATTTTACAAGGCAGTAGTCCGTGTTAGACAAAAAAAGGATTTCTACAACCTTCATCTGGTGTGACTGCACAGTAAAACACAATAAAGAAATTCAAGGAAATACCCTTCAATGGGAATTCAGCCGCTCTAAACATCTCTGTCCTGAAAGGAAGAGGAACAAAATAAATACTGAAAATTCCATGAATTCACTAAATGACCCTGAGAATTGTGCTGTTGTAGACTAACACCTACTTCCTGACCCTGCAGGACTGATACTGAAAGCTGAATTCCTGTCATGATTCAGTCGAATAAAGTATTGAATTCTTGTCCTTGACATCCCTCTTCTTTTTGCCTCTGCCTCCAGAGTTTCTGAAATCTGCTTGTATCTGCTGAAGTGATGTGTGAAGAGTTTTAAAAATCCAAGATACTTATTTCATGCCATCTTTAAATTCCATACAAACCAGCCAGCACTTGACGTTAATTCTATCCATCAACTTTGCTCACTGCAACCTGAGAAATAAAGTAAATTACTCATTAGCTATACTTATTAAGACGTAAATGCATTAGCCAACATCGATTGATTAGGAAGAATTCATTACTAAAATAAATTGTTTACGCCTTTTAATAGCTTGATTGAAGGTGTCTTTGAGTGAGTCCATGTTGTTTCAGTTTCTCATCTCTGTTTCACAAGTTCAGAAACAGATGATAGGGCACTGTGGTTTAGCACACTATCAACTCGTCAGGCTTTAATTAAAGATTCATCGAGGAAGAAAAATCATGCTTATTGTTGGCGGAGGCTTCAGGGTTCAGACACCCTCTAATTCTGATCATTGCTCTGATTATAAGCAACCAAAAGAAGGAAATCAAAATAGCTATGACCTTCAGCTAAAGAAGAAAAGATGGTGCAGAGATTAAGATTACATTAGAAATAAAATACACAGCAGTGAAAACCTCAAGTAAAACATAAACAAGCAGGCCCAAATAAAGAATTAATGAAATGTAAGGTGGTTCTGGGAGATAAGTTGCATCTAAATGACAAAAAAATGTGGAGGTTGTATGAGAGGGCACACAGATGGGAATAGTTTAAATTGATCTGCTAAAAATATGAATTAATAAAGATTTCAAAAGGTGTTGATATAGTGATGGGTTATATATACACTCTTATAAAAATGTTTGGAACTTTGAATTTGTCATTATTTTCCCCTTTAATAATAAACTCTGGTATTGTATTTTATACAATAAATATGCCCGGGTCACGATACGATGCATCATGATACAATATCAAAAAGGTAAAAAAGAAAAAATATTACCGTGCAATTACAACTTATTTATTTTTTGTTTGAGTTGCACACAGGAACACACAAGGCCTAACAGGCCAAACACAAACAACAACACTCTCTAGAGAGGTTAGAGAGAGTGTATGCTAACGAGCGGCAGGCTCGTTTTCGCTGGGGTAGTCTTCACATTTTTATGGCGACGCTGAAGGTGGTGGTTCATGTTTGTTGTGTTGGAGGACAGCATAGCAAAGTTTATACACAGTCTTAGTCTTGTCAGTTACTCTATTGTTGTCTTCATCTTTTTTAATGAGAAAGCCAAAATACTGCCAGACAGATGACTTGTATCCGGGCGGAGCATCCTCAATTTCGACCCCATTCAAATCCGTTTTGGAGGCAAGGTAGTTGGTGCTAATTAGGGCTGTAATCAACCAAAGAAATTGTTGGTCGACTAAAACACAGCAATTTGTCGACCAAAATCGACCAATCTGCTCCGTGTTTCTCCCCTGTGCGTGCCTCTTTCCCTCCTTTCTTTCTCTCAACCCAAGACTCTTTGCTTTCCTGTCTTTATCAATAATATGGACAGTCACTGTCATATAGGACTACATTCGAAGAGACGTACACATCTGTTATCTTTATCTATTAACTTGGAAGCTTTTTCTTTTTTTCTCCCTCGTATTTTGCCGTTAGTGCATGCGTAATTGTGAGGCGCGCTGGCACTGAATATCCAGAAAAACATTGGAACCTGGAAATTCATGGGACTCTTTTAGTGTTCCCACAGAGTTTCATATTAACCACGTTGTTCACTACAACAGACACTTTTCCTGCTGGAACTTTGAAGGCATCGCCAACTTCATAGTCGCGCAGCGATGGTTCTTCCTGTGTGCGCACCTCCTTTTTTTCTCTCAACACAAGACTCTTTCCTTTCCAGTCTTCATCAATGAAATGGGCAGTCACTCTCATATAGGGGTCCATTCGAAGAGACGTACACATCTGTTATCTTTATCTATTAACTCGGAAACTTTCTCTTTTTACTCCCTCATATTTTGCCGTGAGGGCGTGCGTAATTGTTTGGCACTGAATATCCAGGTTCCAATGTTTTATTGGCCTTCCACAACACCAATGGGCCTCATACCCTCAGAAATAAAATAGTCAATTCCTTCTGTGATGTAGTTTTTGCATTTGGGTGTTTATATGAGGCATAAAATCCAGCGTGAGGGTGAGGGATCCCGCCACTGCCGCGCGGGCAGAGCGCATGCAGTTTCATAAAACGAATACGCGATTATTAGACTAGAATATTGAAATGTTCTTAAATAAAAATATTGAAATGAACGCTAAATATATTAAAATGGTGTTCTGAGACATGATGGGGGTGCTCAGATAATACCCCCATTTCACTTGATACGTTTCTCCTGATGAAATGAACTGCTGGGGAAAAAATAAATTGACATATTTGGTCGACCAATCAGAATTTTGGTCGACTGAGCACGCATCGACCGATTAGTCGACCAGTCAACTTGGACTTTACAGCCCTAGAGCTAATGTTTGTTGTCGTCACTTCTGGTCACATGCACTGTTACTGGATGTGACGTCTTTATTTCGCGATCCATTTTTTCCAAACTCGAAGCGTTTCGTAACGTACTGTATCGCGATATTTTGCCAAACGATATTTCATCCCATCCCTAGTGTTGATCTACATTTTGCTCGGTCTTGTCTCGGTCTCAGACTCAGGATTTTCTGTCAAGACCGATCACGACCAGCACTGATCTGCTGCTCTTCAACTTCATTAATGTGAATAAGGAGTAACACTTGGTTAAACAACAAAAAGCTTCAATTCATTTGTTATTTCCCTCTGTGATGACTACAACCTTCCCAGTGTTGTGACTAAGGTACACCTCCCTTAACTTGTCTCAGTCTTGGCCTCGACTCGGCCTCAACTCCCAAAAGTCTTGGTCTTGGTGCATTCTGGTCTCGGACAAGTCTTGGCCTTGGATACAACATTACCCCACACACATCAAACATTACGAAAGACAAACTATTATCAAAAGAACTGATTCAAACAGCTCATAAGTGAACCTACACTATTTTTTGCGTTACTTAAATCTGTATATCTTCAGGTTTGGAGCTCAAACTGTGTTGAGGTGAAATCTATCAAACTTTCATGCCTTCTGTCCACTTAGATCAGTCCAGCTCTCCCTCACTGACTGAGCTTAAGTAGGCTAATGCAGAGAAAATGTAGCGCCACAAACAGACAACACTGATCCTGCAGTCTGAGTGCAGACAGACCGACTGCAGCTTTTATGTCCTGCAAAACAGACACAGGCACATACATATTCATTCAGAAACTTACATGCACAGACAGAGAAAACGGGCAGGCCGGGGAAGAAAAAGATACACTTTTAGCTCAGAGACTCCACACTGCACAAACCGGCCTACGCAAAAAACCCACAGCAGCCATTTGTTAGCCTACAGCTTCCTTTTTTTCATGAGTGGGGAAGGAGAGGCTGTGTTTACCGGCTGTTTGGCTTCATGAAAAAGCAGCGGATGATCATATCCAAAAGCCATCTGTTTTCTATTTAGGCTGCTTGTTTAAATAATTAATAGATTTGAGTTTGGAACAGGAGACTAATGACTGCATGGCTCTGCAAAAGACATCTAAGGCCAGCACACTGAACGGTTCTTGGAGGCTTTCTGTTCATACTTGGTCTAAATTCATGCTAGGGCTGAGAAATATCAACCAAAAGTTTGATCTCAGTATCTTTTACATGGAACTATAAGATATACACTCAAGGACACTTAATTATAAAGTATAAGGACTTTCGTTCATTATGTTAGTATATAAAACATTCTATACAAAGAAATACTTCAAACATGTGAATGGCTAGGAGCGGAATGAAGAAAAATCTTGTCAGGCACAGCTGTTCAACTGCTGATCGATGTTTATAACACGGCAACAACTCAATGCATTTAGTCAGGTAGACATGGTCAAGACAGCTGCTGAAGTCCAAAATGAGCACCACAATGGGGAAGAAAGGTCATTTTAAGGGATACACCACAACCTTTTGTTTTCATAAAAAAAGAAAAAAAAGATTGACATTTTGGAGGAGCACCGATAGCCTTTAAAATGCATGTAATACAAATTTGTATTAAAAGTGTTAAAGACCAGATTGAACAAAATACTTAAAAACTAAAGTTACTACTATATATATATATATATATATATAAATATATATATACATATCTATATATATATATATATATATACATATATATATATATATATATACATACATATGCTCAAATCAGTAAATGGTCAAGTATTTACAGTAACTATGACAACATTAGTTTTTCAGACAAACTCTTCAACTCTAAATGGTCCTGTGTGCTCATTGTGACTCACTTTTTAACATGTTATGTATTCTATTTTTACTAAGACTAGACGAGACTAAGATTAGCACTTTATGTAATTTTCGAAAGACATACATATGAAACTAAACCCCAGGGCAAATTTACAAACCAGCCGACTGTGCTTGTATGTAGGTCAACAAAACAAAGCACATTTTATTTAAATTTAGGACTGTAGTGCAGTTTGGTAAGGCCCATAAAGCATTCCCCAGAGCTAGACAACAGAATAAAGAGACTGATCCTACAGAGATTAGCATTTATGCTAACAGCTTCATGTGCAGTTTTAACAGACCTGGACCATATTTCTTTATTAAATTAAATTAAAAACAAACAACACTGAAGGGATGTCTCTATAGAAATGACTTTTTTGGCTCCACCTTGTTTTGGCGAGAGTCTGATCCACAAAGTGGCTCATGTTCTGTCCTTTATACTTCAGTAGTAGCGCCTGCGTTCTGTAATATTCGGTTGGCCCGTTTTAATATGATTGACACAGTGATCATCCTATCACATACTGGGTGTGTTTTTGAAATCTTTTGCCCTTTCCCAAACACTTTCTGTGGGCTCTTTGCCAGATGGAAAAGTGAAATGTTTTGAATGGTCCATCAGGGGTGTCAGGTTAATTTTAAACTGCCTCCCATTACACAATTGCATTCATCCTTTTGTAAAGATCCAAAAGTTAGGGTTAATAAATCTCCATGAAGGAAGGGTCATGTGTGTGATGTCAGTAGTTGAGATGGAATCATGATGGTTATAGGGTTAAACGTACACATTCACACTCTCTGGTTAATTAAAACAAACTTACATTAACAAGTGATACATGAACATGCCCATATGAACCCTTTAACTACCAGCTCAACTGTTTGGCAGACGGCATCGATAAATTCAGGGCTATTTAATGTGTTAAAAAACAGAACAAACAAGTATGTAGGACAAAAATGTTTGTAAATAATAATGATGATGAATAAAAATAATGACGTAAAATAGATAAAATAAATGTTTTTGATGAATAACAGTTACAAAAAAAAAAAAAATATATATATATATATATATATATATATGCTCAAATCAGTAAATGGTCAAGTATTTAAAGTAGTTATGACAACATTAGTTTTTAACTTCTTAAACCTTTAAATCTCACACATTGAAAATATCTGTTCTCTTGGTTTGTTTTTCGTTTTTTCTGTGTCCTTAAACATCAAAAGTAACAAGCAATTATGTTTTTCAACAAAGCAAATATTCCTGAATTTATTGACCTCTGCCAAACAGTTAAGCAGGAAGATAAGGGGTTAAGAGATGTGTGTTGCTACCTGTTTGCTTTTCTCAAGGTCGGTTCTGTCTGAGCTGAATGTCTGCCTTTGTGTCTGACTGCTGTTTTGAATATGCAGTCACCAGGGAGTCAGATCTAAGAGAGGTGAAGAATCAGAAGACCAGCTCGCGATACAAATTATTGTACAGCGCGATGTCTCCACATAGGATCCCTAAAAGGATTTCTGCTACTGTAACTCAGGCCTTTTTCTGATGCTACACTTCCTGTGTGAGGTGGACGGCCAGAGAGAGACTTTATGATCTGATTTATTCAGTAAATGGACTGATTTATTCCTATATCCAAAATCAAAACTTCCATAAAATTTACATATATATTTTTTTTTGGTATCTCATTTTTTACATGAGGTGTTTTGGCAAGTGATAAGCCATTTGAGCACATTTTATTTTTCATTTATCTGATTGTATTCTGATGGTTTTGTAGAAATTTGTTGTTCATACTGCTTAGAAAGAGGTATCACAAAAGTATGTATCAAATATGATACAAAAGGCATTATAGGGTGAATTAAACCAACACTATGTAGTTTTTCAAACATAATATAGTCCTTAGATATTCATCGTCATGGTCCACCACTTTACAATGAGTTGAATGACACCTCTGTCGTGTTCTGAAGTGGTCTGTATCGCTTTCACTAGCGCTATGTAACTTCGAGGTGGATGGTGGGAACCCTGCCACACTAAAAACTACAAGTTTCGACTGCTGTACGGCATAGGCTACGTCACTTCCCCTGATTCCCGATTTGTTTAAAACACGGAAGTGTAGGCGAAAGCCAATCGCTGAGCTGTAGTCATGGCGGAGGCAGCAAAGAACGCAAGAAAAAGAAAAGTTTATTTTGAGGATACAAAACAAAGAAAGCGAGAGAAAAACAAGCTGAATGCTCGGACCAGAATAAACATCGGTTCGGTGTTCACTCGCTGGCGTGAAATAAAAGACGAGGAGGGATGTCCGACCGATGCCGACTTGGCCCTGTTATTGCTGGACTTGTAAGTACTTGTTGATTGGTTACCATCCGTTTACAGTATTCGTGAGAACGTACCAGTATGTAGTTTTGTTTAGACCTATTTCAAGTGTGTGATATCCCCAGCTCGTGGTTGTCTTTACTTTTATTCACTTTATCGCTTCAACAGGACGGGGGCGACTTCACGGTAATAAAACCAACTTGAACTTAGCGATTTTCAACATCGTCATTTAGTCAAAAATAAATAAATTACCTCGTCGCTATCCATCCTGCAAACAGCCGCTGAAGACAGAAGAATACTTTTGAGTGAAGTCCTGGCTTCTGTGATTCGCCTAGAAAACAAACGCACGCGACCCGCAGATCTGTGCCTTTACGGCAGTATGCACGCGCTAGGGCTCATGGGTAGTTGAGTTCTCATTCCGGTCAAGCGAGAATCTTCCGTAGTGCTGCTTTAACATGTCATCATCTTTCCTGCTGCACTATATTTTAAGCACTGCTTGCCTTGTAACTCTTTAACATTGCGGATATGCAGCTGAAAAACCTGCAGCAAACTGCTTTATTTTAATTTGGAGGAGTTAATTTCAGTTTATGTATGAGCAGGGATATATGTACGTCTGTACTAATGTTTTTAATCAATTATTGTATTGATTTATATTGATAAGGAAGCCAAATAACGCTTTATAAATAAGGTGTCGGATTAAGTAAGTATCACCTTTTCCAACTCCTTTTTGAAAATGAAAATTTGAACTACTAATACTGTTAAGCTTTCATGTCACTGTGGACCAAAATGTCTGACGAATACTGCCAACACCTTTTTAAATCTATTCTACAAAGGCAGTTCTGAAGGCAAAACAAGGTCCAACCTGGTAATAACAGGGTGTACCTTATGAATTGGCCAGTGGGTGTATATCAATTATACTTAAAAACGCTCTTTATTTCCCCGCCCTACTTCGTGTGAAACTGCAGTTCCTCCTGTGGGGATGCGAAGGTAACCCAGAGTTAAAGGAAACCCAGCTGACCAGAGAAGAGGAAGAGAACATGATTCATCATATCAGAGCAGGAAACACCTGCAGAACGTTCGCTGCAGCGCTGTGTGTCCTCATGACTTTCTGTTTGTGTGTGTTTGTCTGTGTGATCGCTGACAGCCAGTGTGTTGTTTATCCTGCGCAGCTTTAATGCTAAACACTGCCTTGTGTATCCCCCATCACATGACCTCTGACCTTTTCCCCAAGTCACAGATAAAAACTAAACAATGCAAAGCAGCAGCTAACGTCAGCACTCTTTAAACGCTTTAATATAATCTGTAACTCTGGGACAAAGGGGCAGGGAAAATGGGGAAATAAAGAGAGAGCTTAGCTTTTAACAATCCTTGTGTAATGCAGGGACAAAATGATGCAAATTATAATGTCCCCTCCTTTTATAAGCTGCATCCTGGTTGCACAACTCTGTTTGTCGCAGTGCTGGAAAAGCTCCTCTAAGAGCTGTTTTTTAAGATACGGAGACACACAGTAAGTGTTTAGTTCTAATTAGAAGATCTGCAGCATCCTTTGAGTCATCATTTGAAGTTCAAAAATTTATTACAAACATTTTATCTGCAACATTCACTACTTCTCTCACATTTAATCTCTGTGCCAGCCAATGCCAGGAGGCAGAGTAATTATGCTTTCAGGTGACCTTTCATCGCCCGTAATATCTCAATAATCCTTAAAAGGATATTATTCAAACTTTGTTACCATGCTAAATCACATTTAAGGACAAACTGGTTTGATTTTAGCAGTAACAGCTCCAAGGTCAAGGCCATGGACTCCATATTTATCTCTTTCCTGTAACACAATGTCAAAAAGACACTTTGATCCACTTTCTTCAAACTTTACATCCATGTCAACTAGGGCTGGGCAATATATCATTAAATCGATAAATTTGAATTGTTTTATTTATTTGCACTTCTGACTGGGGTGTGTCGCTCTAGATCAGCTGTATACATAGTACTGTTAGACTTATACTCACAAAAATGCTGCCATAGTGATAATCACATTCTTCATGTGATACTTGTGAACAACACAGGGCGTGCTAACAACAGCTAACAATAGCCTGGTAGATCGGCATGTTTTTTTTCGACTTCAACTGGAACGCCGATAAGTTGGAGATGATGTAACTCCCAGTTCCGAGGTTATTGGAACGCAGCATGACAACAGCCGCGCGCGTGCTCATGGGTAGCAGAGTCTTAGTGTCGCCGGAATGAGATTCTCCTCATAGCACCTTTAAATTGTGAGTAGCTGCAAAGTTTGAAAAAATATAAAGACTGAAACTTTACAGTTTTCATGATGGTGGCCCTGTCAGGTTTTGCACAGGCACTTTTATAAGCTGTTTTTTTTTTTTTTAAATTAGCTTCAATATCGATCAGAGAGAAACATGTTAACAAGCTGCAGAACCCCAGAGTTTTCAGTGTTTATGTAGGCAAACCTGCCTACGTGAGAACTACATAATCAACATTTTATGATACACACTTTAATTTAACAGGGAAATTCTGATTGGTTTAGGAATATATTTTGACAACATAAAGGTGGAACTGGATTCATATCACTTTTGTGTCACCTGGAGTTTTTTTTTTCTTTGAGATGAAAACAATCGATTAGAATCGTGAATCGAGTTTTGTGGGGAAAAATTGGGGATTTTATCTTTAGGCCAAATCGCCCAGCCCTAATGTCAACTCTGGTGCAAGGATGAACTGAGCAAAGCTTGAAAGGGCACCAGTCATAGATTAAGGTGCCAGAGTTTTATGTTTATCTTTTGGTTAAGAGAGTCTGGAAGTGATATTTCTAAATGATGCACTTGTGTCCATTTTGACTTGCAAATGAGCTAAAAGGACTTTTGAGTTAATCCCACACTTGTGAATGCAATACCTCAAAAATACCTCAAAGCTATTTCTCTGAAGTTCAAAAAAAGGTCCAATCTGACTCAGTTTTAGGATATTTTAGAATTCAGGATAATTTTTTCAAACATGTCCACACTTACTTACTGCATGATGAAATTATTATATTCTCTTGAAAAGGAATCATCATTGTTTGTTTCTGTAAATGTTGAAAGATACAGAAAATAACTGCAAACCTACCAAAAGAGCTAATATTTTCTTTGTGTGGAAAGTTTTAAAAAGCTAAAAGCTATTATTATTATTATTATTATTATTATTATTATTATTATTATTATTATTATTATTATTATTATTATCATTATTATCATTTAAAATACATTTGAATACTTAACCATTTACTGATATGATAAATACAGTACATATCAATAAACAGATATACTGTTATTCATTGTAACATTTTTTGTGTTTGTAAAAGTCAATATAATGAATTTTAAGTTATTTTGATTGTTTTTTTATTCATAAACATTTCCGCTTTGGTAATTGATTTTGACCCAAATATTTGTGCATTTTTATGGCATCATGTAATCAACAGTTGACTTTTAAAACCTTTAACTTCTACACCAAGAACAACCTGTTTTTGGGTTGTTTATAGTTTTCTCTGCTCCCAATGATTTGTTTTGTTTTTTAAACATTAAATATCCTTGAATTATTAATGACCTCTACCAAACAGTTGAGCTGGTAGTTAAAGGGTTAACACCTAATTAATAATTCTAACAAATATCAATGTGACATTTTACACTCTGAAAAAGCATTGTTTACATATATGTGTCATCTATATGCACTTAAAAAAGGAAAGAAATATACAAATCAAGTTATATTTTAAAGACCTTTAGTAAATCACATTTTCATCTTTACTTAAATTGTTTGAAATCATTGGTATTATGTAAAAATGTTCTCAGCACAATTTAAAATCACATAAGTAAGGAAAAACAGCCTCAAAATTATGTTTTTGAATCAAGCATGGATTATTTTTCTTTTATTCTTTTAAAAAGAAATAATTGCCAAAATATTCAACAGCTCTTATCAAACCTCAGGCTGTGACCAAAACAAAATCAAAGACACCCAAACCTTGAAAAGCAGTGGTTTGGGGCTTTTCTCTGTTTACTCAAAAAACTGCTTTCTGAAATACATGTGGGGGCAAATGTTTAATATTTATAAGTTTAAAAACTGTTTGATGGTTTGCTTTCTTCTTTTTCCCCTGTGAGAACCTTTCAAGCCCACCCTGGGGAGACCGCTTTACACTTTGGAAACTGCTGCTTGGGGGCAAAGTTGAACATCACTAGACTTCATGTTTATCTCCTAAAAACACAATTTTTCACTCGCCCTTCAGAGCAGGGTTGGGCAACGTGCTGATCCTGATCCCTCGATATAGCCCAGCATATTAATAATATTCAAACTAGAAAAGCACTTGAAGAGCGCAGACCTCCGCCAGCACCACAGTCCTCTCCCATATTGTGATTTTTTTTACCATGAATATTAGTCCTACCATTATTTAATCTAAATATTTAGATTCATTGACCATGAAAACATACCATTAGTAATTGGTTTCATAATAATACCAATTTTAGTTCAGTAGTTATTCACGAAAATCACATTTTTTTGTCATGGCGGCCAGACACTGATCCGGGTCAACACCAAAATCAAATCAGTTCTTCCTTTTCCCATGCTGAACAATTCCTGAAAATTTCATCAAAATCTATCCATAACTTTTTGACTTATTTTGTTCACAGACAAACAGACAGGCAAACTCTCCCGAAAACACAACAGCCTTGGCGGAGGTAATAATGTATACACACATTACCAAAATCTGCCATAAAAGAAGGAAAAATAGCAGTATCTTCGAGATAAAAGAGCTATAACTGTTTCTGTTAAACTACTTTTTTCTGCATTATGAAAGAGATTGGAAAAAATGTAAATATAAAATTTACCTTATTAAGGGATAAATGTTCTAAACACGCACTGTAAAGGGTTGTACTGAATTCTATTAAGCTTAATGTATTAAATATGTCTAGTTTCACTGGGTTGAAATATATAAATGCTGATATGATAACATCCCAGCTATTCCTTACAATAAATTATGGGAGAAAAATTTCAATTCAAAGTTCTTAAATTGCAAAAATCTGGACAAAATAAAGTGGCCCTCATGGTAGATAAAGTTGTCCTTCCCTACTTTAAAGGTATTTACTTAAAATGTTGCAAAACTGTCCCTCTGTCTTGACAAGAAGCAAATTAATGTTTTTGGTTCAATTGTAAAGTTTATTTCACCTCATGATCACCCCTTGCTTGTTTGATCCACATCTCAAGAATAATTTAAGGAATTTTTTAAGCCTGAAAACACAAATTATTGCCAGAAAATTCTAATTTTTTTGGAGCTGAAAGATTTATTCAACTTTCAAAATTAATCCAAAAATATCTTAAATTCCATAAAATCTAACATATGTATTTTTTGTATATTATTTGATACATTAATTATCCTTTGAAACTGATAACCCACTTGAGGACATTTTTATCATTTATCTGATTGTATTCAATTTTTTTTTTTTGTAATTTTTGATCATATTGATTAGATGGAGGTATCATAAAAGTAGGTATCAAATATGATATAACAGGCTTTAAGGGGTTCGGCTTCACATATTAAATATTACTAGATTCAGAGGGTGTAAATATATAAATGACTTTACAGCTTTTCATCTGTTCCCTGTGAAAAAAAGTTAAGTGGAAATAGTTCTGTAGAAAGTTTTGAAACTGTTAATAGTGTCTTGACAAGAAGCTGAGGAAGTGGTTCAAATGTAAAGGCCATTACGCCTCATGCTCATCCCTTGATGTGTGATCCACATCTCAAAAATACTTCAAGAAAATGTTTAAAAAACTCTGTTAGAAAATGTCCTCTTTACCTTTGTTTCTATTGAGCGGTCTGGGTTTGGTTCAGTACAGTTCAGTACAGTTTGGAGCAGTAAATCCTCCAGCTCCGTAAATGCTCGACATCACAGAAGTGTGACACAGTGAGGTGGTCTGAATCAGAGTGAGACTGTAAATAATGGAGGACTTCGACACTCCAGTCCTCCGTGGAGAACTGGCTCATACGGACAGACTTCACAGAAGTGAAGAAATCGATCTAAATTCACCACTTATTTGAACATTACCTGGTATGAAATTTTATTTTATCTGCTTAAAATTGATGACTATTGTGACCAATCAACAGCCTGCAGCACTTTTAGCTCCACCCTTTCATTATGTCTTAACTTTTTATTATGTAGTACACTCAGGGTGCCAAAGAGGGGGACAACACGAGTAGTTGAGTAGTCGATACAGTGGCCTCGGTTTGGTACACCCTATGAACCGAACAATACGCAATTTTGTATTTATTAATTTGATCAACTTCTGACGAGGTGCTATGCGCTGAAATTTCAGTGAATCTGCGTTCCATTACTCCGGGCTGCATTGTCGAACACAGATCCGCTGAACTGCGCGCACAGCACCTCCCCTTTCATTTAGTCAAGCTGCTGAGACAGAAGAAGCTACATACGCTAGGGCGCTGCAACATGGCGAGTGCTTTACCTTCAGCTGAAATTGAAGACCCTCCACTATCATTCAGATCTGGTGTTTGGGACTACTTTGGCTTCCGTGTTAAGTATGACCCTGATGGTAAGTGTGTCATGGACAAAAACACAACAGTAACACAACAGTATGTCAGAAGTGCAACACGATGCTAAACTACATCAGGGGAAAACAACAACGACATCATCGTTGCACCCCTATTATCTAGGAACCTTTTCTTATTATTTGAAATTGGAAACACCTGTAATCCATCCTGCACTAAGCTGAGCTGAACTGGACATCAAAAGTCAAGGCCATTGCATTTAAGTAAACTTGCAAAGAAACTCTATAGCCTTTTCTTTTGACCTTTAAAGAATGTTAACTCTGCACATTTCCCCTCACTAACCTGTAAAAAAAAACAGAGCTGGTTTTTATGGTCTAACATCGAGGCCTAGTGACTTCGAAATCTCAAATATGGTTTGAGGGATTCCCTCCAAACTCTGAACAAATGTTCGCCCTGAATCGAGACTCAAGTCATTGTATTTTTCATTCATTAATCAAGGTTACCAGGCTTCTGTGAAGGGGATCTCAAAAGTGTTGCAAAAGTATTCATCTTGACTCTAAAATAAACAGAGTTTATTAGAAAGGTGGCTGTGATCTAGAATGGTGTCATATTTGAAACCAAACCACAACACCACCATAAAACCACAACGTCCCTTAGTCTTGACTCATCAGTCTTTGTGTTGTATTAGTACAACTCATATATGTAGGCATCAAACTCTCAGGCAGCAAGTATACTCATACATGAGGATAGACAGACAGACAGACAGACAGACAGACAGACAGATAGATAGACAGATAGACAGATAGACAGACAGATAGATAGACAGATAGATAGATAGATAGATAGATCGATAGATAGATCGATCGATATAGGCATATCCACAGTACAGAGAAACTTAACATAGTTTACCTTTATGCATTAACAAGGCAACAGGAGTCCACTATTGACTTAAACTAAAAGAAAACATCTGTTATAAACAAGGCAGAGTTATCTGAGAATATATAAATATAAACCTGAGTGGAAAGTCACTCATTTCTTTGCATACTTGGCAATAAAGCCACTTTCTGATTCTCATTCTTTACAAAGACAGTTATTAATGTGCACATGCAGCTGTTTTAACTGTGAAGTCGTAATAACTACACAGAAGGCTAAAGCAGCAGGGGTCAAAATGCAGCTTTTACCATCATGAGTGAACAATGAGAGTGAAACTTCTCTGCCTATCAGTGGTGATTTCTGTTCTGATCTCCTGTGTCTGTCCATTTGACAGCAGAGCTGAACTGCTACTGTACTGTCTTTGAGTTACTCACACTAAGTATGACATCTACAGTTTTTTTAAATGTGCATTTATTTCCATTATAGCTTGAACTACGGTGTTAATAGGCAAAATCAAATTTTGGATCCGTAGAGTTATCATTTTGTAAGAAAATAATGAAAGAGTTAACTTTATGACTTCAAAAGAGACAACTGAAGTAATTAAAGATGCAGAAAATACACTCAAAAATCATGAATATTTAGGGATGAGCAATATTATAGGACAAATATCTGTTTATTTACCTAAAAAGCTTAAAATTTACTCAATATTAAGCCAATATTTACTCCAGGTTATTGCCCAGAAAAACTGGCCACGAATATCCCCTAGATTGTCAGTAATATCTGCAAAATGCAATGTCCCATGATATTTGACCTCATTATCACTCTGTGTTCTGTTAATGAATCAAAAGTATAATTTATTAAAGAATAAAGAAATGTTTTTCTTGCTTAGCATCTTTTTTAAACACTGACTGTAACCATGAAAGCAACTGGCCTAACTTTTAGCTAAGTAAAGACTTAGAGCTCTTTACTCAAAACATAGGTACTGATATTGGTACTCATAATGCTGGCTCTGGGAATATCAGCATATCAGATATCAGCAAAAATCCAAGATTATGCATCCCTAATATTCTCCTCACATTTTCAAGCATTCCTCTTCTGGTGCAACATTCGAAGACCCAAAGAAAAGTCCAAGTTCTACTGTATCTTTGAGCATTATTTTAAAGGTGGACATTTTGTTTAACATTATGATAATTGCCAGAAAATCTTTAAGAATTCTGAGAGCAAAAAAGCAGTAAAAAACAACAAAGTATGAGTCAGAAGTGCTTTGAATAAGTTTTATGAAGCAGCTTGTGTTTTGTGAGGGCCTTAAAGTTCACACTTTTGAATGCATTTCAAGTTTTGACTTCATTCTGTTTTCCCGAGACACTGAGAGCAACATTATTTTCCAAACAGACAACAATCAGCAGCTCTCTCTTTGCTCTGTGAAGGGCAATCTCAAGCATTAAATTTAAATTAGCAGCGTGTGAGTCTGATTTGTAACACCTACTCATCTAAACCACAGAGGTCAGGTGATAAGAGCACTTCTCATAAACACTTAGTCTGGGCTATTTTCAGATATTTTCTAAACAAGTAAACAAGGAAGCCACTGAAAGCTGAAGTCTTTAAATCAATTAGACTTAAAAGGTTACTTTTTTCTCCGCCTGAAGGCAACATGAGGCTCATAAATCGCTGTCCCTTTGTTTGAAATCCTGGCTAATCTAAGAGCAGACAGAGGTGGAGCTGAGGCAGAGTGAATGAACATCTTTGTCCTTGAAACTTTGAGTTTGTCAGGCTTGAAAATGAACTAGCATATTTCAAAACATGAAGAAGACGAACAAAGCCAATAACTAAAGCTCAATATTGTGATTATGCAAACTTTCTTTTCTGCTTTCTGCTTCCTGCCAAACGGATAAGCCTGTTTATCAAGATATTCATGACTCAGTGATGCCAAACCATAATCACCTCTAAACCTTAAACAGCCCAAATTACTATCTATAGCGTGCTTTCCATGTCTTCTCTGCCTAATAGAGCACTTCTATGCACAAGATAAAAAGTCTACAGCATCTGGATTTCCCCTCCTCCCATCTTTATAACGCCAGTAACTTCCTGGAATTTTTTTTTTCCCTTTTTTCCTGAGTAGACCTACCACTGTTACATCACACCATGTTGTCCTTCATTTTTTTTTTTTTTTTTTAATGATTAAACGTCATCCAGCTCTGCTAAAACTTCCACTATAGATGGCAGCATCTATGCTAACCTCTACTGGAGCAGCCATTGTTTACAGGTATGCAGCGCTTCCTGCTGTTGTCATGCTAGTAGCTTCTGATTGGTCAACCCCTTCCCCGTTAGCTTAACTTTCATAAACTTGAGTAAATCACTCTGTCTAGGCATGGCTTAAGTCATTAGCATGTTTCTAATAAGATGCCTTTTTAGATAATACAAGTTTAGCTTTCTGGTGTTATGAGTTAAATCTGCATTATTCTTTGAGAACTAAAACAATCTCCTTGCTAGTTTGGCTAAAGCATCTTTAATAAGCTAACTGTATAACTAATTATAAATAAACAGACTTTATTCCAGCAGCTTGTTATCCTTGCTAATCCCTCTAAAACAACAAGTCAATGGGATTAAACGATTAAAAACAAGGATGTTTACAACATGAAATTCACTTTATAATGACTTATCTATGTTGAGTGTCAGCCATGACAGTATCAGGGAAGGGATAGTGAGTATTGTCACTTCCTGTTCCCTATTTGAACTACATCCACGAGTTCATCTACACAAATATTTATCAAATAACAGGGCATGACCACCTAGGAAGGCATGGTCACATGCCACGATGTTGGCAAGACAAAAATATTAAGTATGTTACTTGTACTCGTGTATAATAAACACACGAAAATAAAGATTATTTAAAAGCTATAAAGTCTGTGTTATAATAGAGAAATTATGGTAACTCAAAAAGTTATGAATGGATTTTGATGACATTTTCAGAGGATGTTGGACTTGGAAGAAGGAAGACGTGATTTGATTTTAGTGTTGATCTGAATCCAGATGTGGATCCAGGAGGTTTTGGGGATTTGGAATCACTGTGAGAGATGGCAAATAGTGTCATGAAGGGAGATTTTTCTCTCTGAGCATTTCTTGTATCTGCTGTAAAATTAGCAGTGATGAGCTAGGGCAGCTCGGTTATGGCAAAAATCAGACTCATTCATTTTGATTAAGGTTGAGATGAAACACAATTACTATATTTTTAACCTAATTTACATCACTAACATTTTCAGTATTAATTCAAATGCAATGTCTTCCAAGATAACAATTTTACAACTCACGACAAACCTGTGGACAAAGCAGGCTAACACATGAAGCAAAGTTATAATTTACTTTTGATCATTTTTTTTTCATGAACTGGGAGGCCATAATTATGTCGCCCAAGGAGGCCTTGCTTTTGCAGACCTTAGCATGTCTGTTTGTCTGACTGTCAGAAATTCAACTCTAAAAACTATCAAAAAGATGAGCATGAAATTTTGTGGAAATGTTGGTCATGGCAAAAGGAAGAAGTGATTCAAATTCTGCAGTGTTCTGGATCAAGACCAGATTTTTTGACATTATAAGAAAAATAAGTTAACTTTATGAAACTTGCTCATCAATGGTTTATCTTTGCTGAATGTAAGTATGACAGATCTGTAGGGGGGGTCACGTATGTATGCTGTCACTTCCTGTCACCCCTTCACAACTGTCTGACCAACATATCCAACTTCCTGCCCTCAAATGCAGACACACCTTCAGTTTGCAGGTGAGAATGACATGCAGGAAACTAGAAGCGTTTTGAGAGCACAGCCTCTTGCAAAGGTATTTCTCAGACCATTACCCGAGTCATTCTTGAAAAGTGTGTCAAACTGTCTCGTGCACTGTTAAAGGCCCTGGTCAACCATAAGAGTGTATATAACCATTGTAGATCTGGGAGTGTTAAAAATCCAATTCAAAGTGTTTGTTGTCAATTGCACATTAAGAAACTTGTTTTCCTGCACAATGAAATTTCTATTCTGCTGCCAAACAAGGAGTTCCAGGCATGAGTTATAAACATAAAAAAACATTTAGGGTTCAAGTGAAAGGTTTTGATGCCCTCATTTTGAAAGACCAACTGAAATAAAAAAAACAGGTTAACAAGTCCTCCAACAACTACATGTGCCAAAAGGATATTGGAGCCGTCAGTCAAACAAATTCAACCACACCCACAAAATCCAAATAAGAGGTCTAATCAAGACTTTTTCATTAACATCAGTGTGAATAACCAGAGTTATTTTAAACATTTCTGGATCCACATCCAGATTTAGATCACCACTAAGATCTGCTCACCTTTTCCCTTTTACCATGACCATCATTTCATTAAAATCCTTTCATAACGTTTTGATCCCACTTGCTTCCTTAGGATAGGTAATGAACCTGCACGGAAGACTTATGGCCCTTTTCCATTAGCCCTTCTCTACTCTACTCACCTTGTGCTGCTTTTCTATTCGCCCCATGACATGAGCAGCACTGCGGTGACGTCATTTTGACGGCGACACAACAATCTGTGGCTTTTTGTCACAAACCGAGTAAAAACGGAAAGCAGAAGAAGGCTGCAGGTGGCAAGAAGAAATACCCCTTGAGAAGCACAGGAGAGTTTTGGAAGCTAAACAACAGAATGAAGCCGAGAACGAGAGCAATCGAGCTGCAAAGAAAAGACGTATGAGGGTAAGCTAACGGTAGCTACCTCTAGCATGCTAGGTCGTCTCGCTCATGACTCATCGATGATGACATTGTCTGACCAATCAGTAGCCGGCAGTCAGTGACGTCATCTCCCAGTATCGACTCAACTCGCTTGGAACCAGAGCGGAGTAGGTACTAAAACTAGCTTGTTTTAGGAGGTACCAGGCTAGTGGAAACACGCTGCAAATCCAGTAGGGCTGAGTAGAGTAGGACCGGGGCGTGCTAGTGGAAAAGGACCATTAGGAAACCATACTAAAAACTTAACCTTTCCATCTGGACACATAAAACCTTATTATTTGTGATCTAATTCAGAGGTTCTCAATTAGTGTGCCATTGGAATTAGTTCAACCATAATCTACTTATTACCTTTAGAAATGTAGTAATTATCATGTGTGGCAAAGTCTTGTATTCTGTTTACAATGTTTTTTTCTCCTAAATCTGGATGACCTGTAATGGATCGTGAATATGTTTTTTAATTATTCCTATTATTCTTTTTTTTTTGTTGTTTTCTTTCTATTCAAATGTCTTTTGCTTACATTGTATACTAAGTTCCCTGCATTAAAGTGAACAGATGAAACTAACACCTCCGCCAGGACGATATGTGATTGCTGGCGTCTGTTTTTTTGTTATTTGGTTTGTTTGTTTGTTTGTTATAACTCAAAAAGTTATTCACTGATTTGGATGAATTTTTCAGGAAATGTCTAAGTTGGGACAAGGAACAAATGATTCGATTTTGGGAGTGATCCTGATCACCGTCTGGATCCTCCATGACGAAAAATGTGACTTCCGTGAATAACTACTGAACCAGAATGGATATCATTATGAAACCAATTGCTAATGGTATGTTTTCATGGTCAAGGAATCTAAATATTTAGATGAAATAAAGGTAGGACTAATATTTCTGGTGAAAATCACAATATGGGTGAGGACTGTGGCGCTGGCTCTCCAAGTGTTTTTCTAGTTATGACTGTTATGCTTGATGAAAATCTTACTATAAAAAAGTTCTAATTTTTGCATTTTGCTGCAAATTCCATAATATTTCACAATCTTAAAACCACGAAAGGATGATTTTTTGGCAGTTAACAGCAAAAGAAGTCAGAGGATATTACACATTTTCTGTTTGCAGGACTAACAAGGACTTGTTTTATAAAAATGTGATTAGTTCAGTTTTAATATGTTGCTTGTATCATGAAATTCTACCAGCTTTTCAAAATGATAGAGTTTTCTTTTGTATTTAACTGAACATCAGTTGAATAAACTTGATATTGCAACACATTAAAGGAGCTTTTTGTTTTATTTGAACATGGGATAAAGTTTGGAAAACACAGCTCTGATCTATGTCCTTGTGTTTTGCATCCAAACTGCATTTTCCCTTCCCTATGAGCCGTTTTCCTCTGTATCAAATCTTAAATTAAAATAAAAACAAGATTAGCTTGTTGTTGCTGGTTTACTTCATGCTTTGACAAACACAATCTTCTTGCTAATTTGGCTAAAGCATCTTTTATAAACTAATTGCAGCAGCTTGAAATGAACCTACTTTAGTCCAGGATTAGCAGCGTGTTAGCCTGAGCTAATCCTTCTCAAATAACAACTCGGAGGATTTAAAATAAGAAACAATAACACCTTTTAATACTCGAGTTTGTCTAAAACAAGCCAACTTTCTGAAAATATCTGCTCTGAGTGTCGGCCATGACAGCAACAGAGAGAACGCCTGCATACCATCACTTCCTTTTCCCCCCTTTAAACTAGCCTGACCAACATCCCCCACTTCCCCCCTACGACACACAAACACACTCATCAGCATGGCTAAGCTTAATGTCACTGATTCCCATAACTGCAGTCTTGTGACAGACCAGTCTGGTATTACTGCATTACTCACAGCCTCCCTCCACCACTCTCTCTCACACACACTCAGAGAATTTACACACTCACACATCCGTGCAAACACCGTCAGTGAGCCTTCACAGGCCCATTGTCCCGCTGCCTGACGCTGAATGAGAGCTGTGACATTCAGTCAGCACAAATAAAGCCTCTCTGCACAGTCACCGACCTGACAATAGACGCACTTCTTCAGTGCTGTCAAAACGTGAACGTCGCTCTCGCTCTCTCTCTCTGACTCGTGGAAATTTTCTATTTCCCCTCATGGTACAGTGAGCGAGATACTTCCCCTCCTCTCCTCACCACAAACACACTGGTCTACTACAAATATCACAGGCGACAAAGTGCACATTATTCCTACACCAAAGCTAAGTTTGACTGTCTGGTTTGTTGCAGATGTGAATGATCTACTGATATCCTCCAAGAATGTCAAACAGCTAAAGGGAAACGCTTTTGTTGTTTGTTTTCATGTCTTCCCTCACTCCTGAGTCCACCACAAACAGAAAAAAAACATTCTTTCAACTGTACATGCAGTAACAAGAAAGAGACGGGCAGAGCTCGCCCACTGCTAATTAGCTTAGCTCAGGCACTGGGAGTCAATGGGTAGTGTTAGCTTGCCTCAGCCTACAGTCATCAAATAAACTCTTCAGTAACTCCAAACAGGAGTTTAGAGAGACTAAGGTGAAGCACTCTATGTATTTTTTGAAATACATACATACCAAATGCATGCACCCAGCAGCTTAGTTTTGTATGCATTCCCTTCAAAAATTACATGAAATGCTAATCTTATTCAACCTAACAACAGCAGGCTAGCACTACCCATTGACTCCCAGTGATTGAGCTAAGCTAATAAGTGGTGGGCGAGCTCTGCCCGTCTGCTTGCCATGAACTCTCAAGTGGGGCAAGACATGAAAACAAAAAATATTGGTGTATCCCTTTAATAACTAAAGCTGGCCCTTACAGACAAAAAAAGTACAAATCATGTTTATGGAGGACTATAGAGTGTATTTTTAGGCTGAACAACATTACAGGTTAAACACAATTCGTTTTTTCTGACATAATTGCAGTTTTTAAGGGTATTTAAAATCTTGCCCACTCTTATATTACAATTGGTTACATGTCATTTTAAAGGAGCTCATAAAAATAATCCTTGTGCATGTCTCTCTGATTTGGTTAAGAAAACAAAGATGAAACGCTAAATGAGGTCTAAAAAAATGGCGGGGAAACTAACTTCATTCAAACATTTCTGATTGTCTTTATTAAAACATGTGGACCAACTTGATCAGGTCATTAGATGAAAAGCTATTCTCAAACAATGTCAAGAAAAGACGCTCCTCCTTAGAAATATTGTAGTTCTCTCTAAGCTGCAATGCCATATTATAGTTCCTTAAGTAGCTCAATAACAGCTTTTAACTCTTGCTGATTACATTTTAGCTCGAAAATCATGAAAAGTAGGTTTTGTTCAGATTATGAAATAGAACAGAACAATTAAGTCTAATATTTTTTAGTTGGCAACAGAGCTAATTACCAGCAATGGTCAAATCCCTTAGGCTTGAAGCATGTCTAAGATCAAGAGAACAAGTTAAATGCTAAATTCAACTTGGCTAACAATAATACCTCATCTTGCACTACTGTGTACTTAATTTAAGGAACAATAATTGATGTGTTCAAACATACCCATCACCATATTTCTTCACTATTGTTCTTTGTGTGCTGTTGTGTAAATCTCTGTGTAATGGTCTAATAAGTGACTGTGTTAACTGATGACTTTTGCTCAACTGTGCTTATAGATGTCGTCGTAAAGGCACTGACAAAACAGGAAAATGAACTGCAGACAATGTAGGCAAAAGCTGATTTAAGGCAAAAGTTGTCAATGTTTAAGCCAAATACTTATTCGTAGGATCTGTGAAAAAAGTGAAACAGCAAGGACGCAGCATTTATCTGGAAACACCCCTTAAAGAAACAGCACATATTGCAGGAGTCTTTTTTTCTCTTTTTCCTAACACTTCAGCCCTAGTACATTGCAGAATGAGACAATGCCAGAAATTGAAATGAAGAAGAGCTGCAGCACCAAAAAAACAAAGCAAAAGCCTTCTCTGTTTTCAGTTTAAGTAATCCAAACCCATCACATGTTAAATTATCTAACAAAGAAGACAAAGACAACACCAATTTTTGCATTCAAGAAGCGAAAACTTTAGATTCTTCATGCTCATTTTTCTGCCAGTGAGCTTCGTTTACACTAAAGCTATCAGTAAAATATCAAGGAAGCACAATTTATACATACATCTCTGCAGCCACTCATCTGATAGGACATGCTGCGCTCCCGAGTCTTTAGAGCTTTGTCTCTCTGCATCCTCGACTGTATGTGTTAGGGTGTCACTGTCACAGTTCAACTTAAACAAATCAACAAGACAAAATTAGCTTAGTGAACAAGAGAGAGAGCGGTTAAAGAGGAGAGAATGAGGAAGTCTGTGCTAAAGTCCAAACATTTAAAGACTATTTTAAAAGTTTACAGCTTGTGTTAAACCGCTGCAAACTAAAGCCAGACTGGGAGCACGGCCAAGCACAGTCTGAATGTGCTGCAGGAGCCTTAAAGTGCAGGAGTACCCATAAAAAGTTCTTCTTTAATGTAAAACAAACTGGAAAACAAAGACATAGGGTTTGGATTTTAAGGCTGAACCAAGAAGGGATGCATGCTATGTAAAAAGGCAAGACAATTATTTCATATTCAATGTGATTAATTCAGACTTTAACAGTATTTAACTGTAAAAGATCTTAAACTCATTCCCCCCACTACACCACCACTGCACTTATAATGGAGGCTTGTAGCCAATCATAGACTGTAGAAAGAGTTGGATAAAGACGTGGCTTCAGCTATTTGACAATTAAAGGAGCCTGTTGAATGACGTAGATGTATCTCAGTGGATTCTGCCATAATGGATGTGCAAACTTAACCCTATAACGCCAATTGTATCATATTTGATACATACTTTGACAATGCCTCTTTCTACTCAATATGATCAACAAATTACAAAAAAACATCTGAATAAAATCAGATAAATGATAAAAATGTCATCAAATGGATTATCAGTTGACAAAAACACCTAATGTATCAACTGAGATACGAAAAATCTAAATGTTGGATTTGATGGACATTTAGATTTTTATGGATTTTAGCAGAAAGTGAAACAAACATTTGAGCTCCAAAAAATTAGAGTTTTCTGTCTATAATCTATGGTCTTGGGCCTTAAAGGGTTAAGATAACTTTAGATCAACCTACTCACACACAAAGAGGCCATATTGCAACCAGGCTGAACACTGTCTGACCAATAGCACATCAGCACTGACTTGTAGCTATGTCAATCATTTGCCTTATTCCAGAAATTCCAAGAAATCCTCTACAAAACAAAATTAAAGAGCTCAACCCTAAAACAGTGGGAGCACATTAATGTATTACAGTTTCTCACTGAGGCTGTTCTTTTAACCAGGCTGTAAAAATGTATATTTAGGCAGTTATCCTAGTAGACACTCAAAGGACTACAGCTTTTAGGACTTTCACCTATTTACAACCCCAAAAAGTTATGTTTGTATTCACTTAGACTATGTCCAATCAGAAGTGGGTATTCTTGAAAATTGATATTTTCCACTGTGTTAAACAATTAACCACGTCCATATAAGTATTAAAAGGTTTCATGTCCTGCAAAATCCATTTTCTTTGCTTTGAATGTTGTTAGAAGGGGCTTGGAGAGATGACACCTATTACTAAACTCTCATTAACACAGAAATGCTCTCTACATCTTTAAAGAAAAAAATCCCTTAAAACCCTCAGTTTTTACTTCCTGTGGTTTATGATGTCATAGCATTACAGTCTCCATCTACGCATGCTTTCTTCTCTTAATAAACAGTAGCCATGTTTTGTTTAGAAAGTCTGCTTTGCAGCCTGTAACCCTCCCCTCTTTCCTCCCATCAGACTTTATTCAGCATAGAGTTCATTATCAAAGCCTCTGATTGCCTCCCCACTCCCTCAGATCTGAATGTTTCCAAAGAAGTGCATATGATCTTCTGCAATGATAAACATTTTTCTTTATTATCATTTAACTTACATTTTTTTTGCTTCATAGACACCAAGACATAACGTATAGGGTCAAACACACCAGTACATAGGACCTTTTAATATATCAATGTTAGCACAAAAATGCACAAACACATTGAAGCACCAATCAAAACTGTTTGTTTTCATATAAGGACGTTTGAAACATGCACATTTACATGTAAAAACAATTTCTATTAGGAAACAACTCCAGCCACAGGTTTGATCCACGTTGACCATGTTGTTTGCATTTGTTTACAGAAAATATTTTGATATGAAGGGCTGCTCATTTATCCAGACAATTTGGTACAAAAATTAGCTAATATATTAGCTGCAATGTTGACAGAATGTGGAAATGTACATTAGTGGCTTAACTCATCATCCTTGACAGTCTTTTCTCATGAACCTAAGACATTATGAAGAAAGAATGTTGTTTTACTTGCTTTACATGTTTTTCTTACATAAATAGACTTTTACCATCAAATAAACAGGACAATCTTTGTAAAGAAGTGTTCTTTGTGTTCTTGGAAAAGGAATAATATCTGTATCTCTGATAACAAGTTTAATAATATCGGCATATCAACAATCCAGTTTCATGCATCCTTAGTTTATATTTCAATCTGAGACATACCTGATAATCTTAATTAGAGTATTGAATTCCAGATCTGTTGAAAACCATGAATGCACCAGTCAACACTGTCACCAGTTAAACTATAACACTGAGCTTTGTGTTTTTGAATGCAGCATTACAGCGATGAAGTAAATGTGAACATTTAAAAATACTGTTGGCAGGAAAGAAACCAGGAAAAGTAAACAACATCCACTGCAGTATAACTCTCATGTAAACAGAACAAGTGTTGCATAGAATGACATCTACCTCAAGGAGAAGATGCTGAAGAGTTTGATGGTCTGGAGCCAAAACACTGTTTTTCTTCCCACACAGGGACACCCTGAACAGCCTTTCTGAAAATCTTCATTCTGGCAGGAGCTTTCCAAAATGTGCATTTTCACTGACCTACATGTTAATTCTGAGTGGAAGAAAGGCCATAGCAAGCTGTGTTTAAAAAATTACCTGTCTTCATGCAGATATGGCCTTAAAGTCCCTGTTGTCTGAGTCAACTTCTGTGGATGGCTCATGCCCATTCTCTATCAAATCAAACATCCCAGTCTGTCCAACACACTCCACTCCTGCCAATGGCGTCATTTCTGCAACTGCCACTCAACACAGTCACGACTGTTTGCCGTCCTGAGCTCTGAGCTCACAATGGGGCACCAAGATCCAAATTCACATCAAACCGGCTAAAACCCCGCGTTTCTGTCCAATCACAGAGGAAAGAGTCATCTGTTAGACATCATCTGTGCCAGTGAAAACAAAACCAACAACAAACCTCTCTCCAATCTCAAACATTTTGTTACTTAGGACTGCATCCTTCATTCTGTGCAGCTATTTTAAGGGTGAGAAAAGCACTGGCTGGTCTAAAGGCTTCTACCAGATCATATGAACCAGCCTGGAGAGCAGAAGACGACAGTTATGCCTATAGTACAACCAAAACCAGACTCAGGACCCCAGCATGCCTCAAATGAGACCAAATGAAGTTATTAACCAAGAAAAAGAATTTGAAATACTTAAGAGACACAACACACAACAAAGCAAATTTAAATGTTTACCCCTAAAGACAGAATATACTGTAAATATAAATCAATCAATCAATCAAAGTTTATTTATATAGCACAGCCTAGATAGATAGATAGATAGATAGATAGATAGATAGATAGATAGATAGATAGATAGATAGATAGATAGATAGATAGATAGATAGATAGATAGATAGATAGATAGATAGATAGATAGATAGATAGATAGATAGATAGATAGATGGATAGATAGATAGATATAATCTATATACATACATAAATAATGATAATGTCTTTATTCCAACCACTTAGCAAATAAACACTCAGCAGGACTTGACCTGACCACAAAGCTAAGGAATAGCATTTATAGATAACCTATTTTGATGCTATAAAACTCATCTTAAAGTGTGTATTTCCACCAGGCATATATCTTAAAGTGAGACTTTTTTGTAATTACTTAGAAACTCCTCATAGCATCTTTAAGATTAAACTAAAACATTCTGGCCAAAGTTTGTGTGAGCATAATGTTAGCATAAACTCTACACTTGAGGATTTCAGGTCAAAGAGACAAGTGATCTCAGATGCACCTTCATCGTTAAAAATAGAATTTTTAACAGTCACATGGCCACAAAACCACTCAGCTCTTCCTCTTGACCCACAACTCTATTTTCACTTTCTGTCAGAACTACATCTTAGGGAGGCCAGAAAACTACCAGGCAGCAGTTCCAGCTCTAAGACTTGTGAGATTTCGACTGAATCCAGCACACGGGAGAGTTTGGTAAATGCTTCTGATATGTCAGTAACTCCATTTTAAGAATTAAGATGAAGGATCTGATGATAAAGTAGAAAAGAGACTTGTGGCTGCTTTCACTGAATGACTTGGTGCCATTTAATGACGAACTACTTGAACATGTTTCAAATGCTTTGGTAACAGTGTGTTTCTCACAGATGAACATCAAAAACATCTTCATGATGTTTTTTTGTTGTTTTCCCCACAGAGGTAACACTCATCTGACTGCTGTCTTTTGATTTTAACATCATCTTTTGTGCTTTTGAAGTCAAAACAGGAGCAGTAACAAGCATTTCACATTTATTATGTGCGATGTAATCTCTTGTCAGACCTCTTATACTCCAACTTTGTGGAAAAATAAAGCAGTTCATAAGAATTTTACCTTGTTTTTTAAAATGTAGGGGAGTGTCAGGGAAAACCTAAGCTGAGAACCGTTTTTCATCACTTGTTTTCTTGTAATTCAAATTATTTTGTTGATTTAAAGGTGCTATGAGGAGAATCTATTACCGGCGAAATAAAGACTCTGCTACCCATGAGCACACGCGCCGACTGTCGTAATGCTGCGTTCCAGTAACCTCGGAAATGGGAGTGACATCATCTCCAACTTATTGCCGTTCCAGTTGGAGTCTGAAAAAAACATGCCGATCTACCAGGCTATTGTTAGCTGTTGTTAGCACGCCCTGCGTTGTTGTATGAAGAATGTGATTATAACCATGGCAACATTTTTGGAAATACAAGTCTAGCAATACTATGTATACAGCTGATCTAGAGCGACACACCCCAGTCAGAAGTGCAAATAAATTGATTATTACAGGAGCTAAATAACTGTTCACACTGGGGGCATCCATCTTCGATTGTCACCTCGGGGGTGGCGAGGTTTCACCGAGTTCCCAGTAGGAAATTCTGACTTCGGGGGGCGTTCCAGTTGCAGTTTCCTACTCGGAATCCAGAAATTCCTACTTTTGACTACAACTGGAACGCACCAAAGACGTGACTGAAGCCAAAGCGTGTGTTAATTGTGGTAAATATAGCTCGGACCTTCCTCAGAACTCTGCATTGCTTTACAACTTCTTTTTTCAACAACTTACAGGATGCAAAGTGACGAGGTAATGTATCTCTTTCTAGTTACGTAGCGGTAGTTTTTGATGTGTGACAACAAGCAATTTTTGGAAAACTTATCGTAGTTGTAGCCGGCTATATAGCGCTACTTACAGCCCGGGGCTCTAAGACGTTTAAGTAATGAAATAATAAAAATTTGCTCTATTTCTAAATTTCTTGTTCCTGAAGTTGAGTATCCAGGCCAGTCCAGCCCTGTCTGACCCGACCGCAAAGCTAAGGAATAGCATTTATAGATAACCTATTTTGATGCTATAAAACTCATCTGAAAGTGTGTACTTCGATCAGGCATGTATCTAAAAGTGAGACTTTTTTGTAATTACTTAGAAACTCCTCACAGTCTCTTTCAACATCACATCCTACTCGAGTATTGTTGCTGCTCATGTCCATTCCTTATGACCAAAGCTACTTCCAGCAGGATATGGCACCATTACCCAAAGCTAAATCATCTAAAACTGGTTTGTTGTTCAGGACAATAAGTTCCGGTGGCCTCCACAGTCACCAGATCTCAATCCAACAGGGCACTTTTAGAAGGTAGAGATAGTGTAATGGGATATTTGCATCTACAAAAATGTATTAGCTGCTCTTACCTGCAGACATCATTAATGCAGGCTTGATTTTCACTGCTTACATTTAAATTCTGTTCACAAATGAAACAGCAGCATAAATAAATCACATTCTAGATGCAGGAAAATCTTTCACATCTTTAAAAAAAAGCAACACCAAACTCTCAACAGTGGGTAATTCGAATATCTATCTCTAAAATAGTATCAGGAAACACCCAAAGCAAACCAGCGCCACAGCGACACATTTCAATCTACATGTTTACTCTGCTGCTATTTATGTACGGCCTTGTGTGTGTTTTTTTTCTTTTACTGAAGCGAGTGAGACGGAGAGGACGAGGAGAGAGACAAACAAGGCAACCCCGATCACTCACCCTGACAAAGTTATCAGGGAAAAGCCCCCTGCGTCCGCCAAGCTCGCCCTCCCACCATCCTCCGTCGTCTCGCCGTATGTTCACGATGATGTCGCCCACCGTCAGGCTCAACTCATCGTCCTGCTGGGCCTCATAGTCGAACTCCACCACGGCCTCCACTGAGACAGAGAGAGGGAGAGCATGTGTTAACAATAAACCACAGGAAAAGGTCAAAGATAGCAGAGGTGTGATGTTGGTCTATGATTATTCTCAGGCATGGAGTAGGGCCGTGCAGTATGGACCAAAACTCTCACCTAAAAAATCTGTGGCTGAAAAGGGAAACACACACAATACATATATATGGATGTTACTTCTGTCAAGTTATGGTGTTCACAATATTTGGAATTATAAACTTTGATATGTTAATATAGCTTGGGTTGGGCACCATATATGTTTTCAGGCTTCAAGTTGTGATTTCAGTTCTGTTTATCATTTCCTGTTCAAAACAAGCTAACCAACTATAAAATGCCAGCAAAACATGACGAACTAGAAAAACGTTCGGAGAGCGCAGGGCTCCGCCACCCATAAATTGTGATTTCCACCCAACATTAAAGTCCTATTTTTATTTTATTCGCACATTGTGGGATGAAAATCATCAATCTGCAAGAAGTGTGATTACCGTTGATATAAATATCATCCAACACAGTGACCTAGTTAGAAGTGGCTCTTGTAACTTGCTAACTGAACCAATTCACTGCTGCTTGTTCAGATTTTGTTTTTCTGAATGCCAGGGTGTTGGTCGGAGCAGACGGTGAGTGTCGGAAAAAGACATGCCGATCTAACAGGCTATTGTTAGCCATTGTTAGCACGCCCTGAGTTGTAGTTCACAAATACCACAGGAAGAATGTAAATACGACTATGGCAGCATTTCTATAAATATAAGTGGAAGAATACCGTGTATACAGCTGATTTAGAGCAACACACACAACTCAGAAGTGTTAATAAAATGGACGGTGAGCTGATTGGTCGTTCCGTGTTCTGTGAGACAGCAGATGGAGTGGTGTGGAGAGCTCCTTCCCTGGCATTGCAAGGGCAGCTGGGAAATGTAGTGACACAGGCTTAAAAAACTAGACGTCAGTTTGCAAGTAAACTGTATCTCCCATATTGCCATAAATAAAGGGATTTCCTGTTGTAAATTTTAATGCTGTTATGTGTCGTCAATCTGGATCAGATCAGCACCAAAATAAATTGGCTTCTTTCTTGGACCAAACCACACCTCTGGTTAAATTTTTATGTAAATTCATCCTGTATTTTTTGCATTATCTTGCTAACATACAAACGGACAAACAAACAAACAGACAGACAGACCCTCGCGAAAACCTCCTTGGCAGTGGGAATAATTACCAATTCAGCCTAAACTTGAAAGATAGATTAACTTCTGGTCAATAATCAATTTTCTACTAGTAGTTCTTAAAGTTCCACCACTATAGTGAGTTGACTAGAAAAAGACAAATTTCATCTTTGTAGGGGATCAGATGCTGCTCTTTTTCCCTCCCCTTTAAAAATGCTCTAACCTAGGTGGGAGGCTATAACCATGAGCTCTGCCCTGATTGGCTGTCCAAACAACGCCTGAGTTACATGTCACAGGGTGGACTTACAAAATAGACATGGCTCGAGATGGGGACTGAAAACCATTTCCAGGTAAGAATCAAAGAAAAGTGAAAGAAAATCATTTTCTTTCACTTTGTTCAACATGTTTTGCAAACCAAGAACATCATGCTCTCATCAGAGGCAGTCAGCAGAAACAATAAAAACAGAGGTCAAAAGTCATGGCAGACAGAGGCAGAGGTGGTCAAAATTGTATCTTCAGTTTTGACAAGAAGACACTTAATGCACAGCTTTCTGTAACACCAACCTGCAGAAGCATAGTAGTGAATACCAGGAGTGACATGTATTTGACAGTGTTGCCACCAAACCACTGTTAGCCATTTTTTCTTCACATAGAAATTCATTAGGGAATCGATATAGATCCTGATCAATAAGAATTGTTAATGGCATTTGTATTAATATAATTTTACCTATTTTCATCCCTAGACATGGTGTCTGACATGATTAGCACAAACCACACATGTAGGTGGAGGCTGTACAGCTATGACATCATAAACCCCAGAAAGTAAAAACAGAGCGTTTTAAGCAAAACAAAGCAAAGCAAAGGAAAGTGATCTTGCAGGAAGGAGGACCCTTTGACCTATATCTCTAATCTGCCTTAACAATAGGGACAAAAACATACTGTCTAACTACATAACTTGTTTGAAAATATTACTTTATAAAGCTCTAATTTCACAGCCCCAGCTCAGTCCTGATTTTATCGATTGCACCTTTATTTATTGACCAAAAACTGGAAGTGAAAGAGGAACTTAAACTCAAATTTATACACACAACCTTGAGATGATGTCTTTAAAAAAAGGAACATTTAAATTAAATAAAGCTGACCTGCAAAGTACAGAGAAAAAAGTCTTCTGTGTCGGTATCTAGTGACTGGGCCTGGCTTATTGCACTACTTTTTGGGATTTAAGTTGTTTATGTTTTGTGGAACTCATTCAATTCATTCAGCCACTTGTGTGTCTAAAAGGTATAAATTGTTCTTTTTTGTGTGTCTAAGCTCTTGTGTCTAAGCTCAGGTTCAAAGCACTTTGTAAATCAATGTTTTTAAAAGTGCTATAACAATAACATTTACTATTATTATATTATGAACATTAGCATACTGAACATGTCCCATCACTTTTCCCCTCATGATAATAATCAAAAAAAATTGAACTCACTATCACACAGGAAACCTCCTTTCACTCTCTAATCTATGTGACCTTGGTTGTTTCCACATAAACAAGTTAGGTTGTTTCCTTGCTGTTGTTTTCACCACGATGCACCGTGTGTCCTTGAGGTCTGTCTGATGCAGTGATGCATTTCCTTCTTCACAACATGAGATTTCCTGAATGACAGTATCAGTGGTCGAGTTAAACTCGTGATTAAATGCGAGTGACAGCAGCCTCTGTAGTTATGGTTTGAACAAAGGCTGAAATTATGTGAGATGATGATGACGGTGACAAAGTCTGAGATGTTTCTTGGTCAAACCAGTTTTCCACTATGGACTTGAGCTTATATAACGCTTTTCTAGTCTTTTTCTTTCTTGCCTTTGACTACTCAAAGCAGCTTTACACCACAGGTCACACCTACCCATTCACACCCATTTGCTCTCACATTTACTCACTGATGGTTCAGAGTTTCTATATTAGTTATCCATCAGTATCTCGAACACATTCATGCCCGTTTACACACCACTGATGCAGCAGTGGGAGCAACTTGGGGTTAAGTGTCTTGCCCAAGGACACATCACCATGCGTCGCCCAGAGCTGGGCTTGAACCTGCAACCTCCCGATCACTGACCAAGCGCACTATCCAACTGCGCCACCGACGCCCCACAAACACAGGTTGAAATACACATGCACATGCAAACAGGTCATGATCATGCACTAATGGAGAGATGTCAGAGTGATGAAGAAGTGCTCCCAAGCAGTTATTGGAGGGGAGTTCAGTGCCTTGCTCAAGGGCACTTCAGCTGTGCCCAGGAAGTCAGCTGGCTTCCAAACATGTCAGGGCAGGACTTGAACCAGCCACCTTTCGGTCCCCAGCCCAAGCCCTTACAGATTGAGCCACTGCTGCCACTAGAGGCCATCGGGGACCTTCTTGGGTTAATGATCATTCCCAAACCACTTGTTGATTATGCACAGTAAAGCTCCAGGACACAAACCGTCAAAAGAAACTGTTTGTACCCAAAGTCCAGTCTACCAGAAAAGATCCATTGATTTCTTACAAATAAAAACAGAATGGTGCAAGAATGAGTCCAAAAACATGGAAGTGGGTTAGCATTAGCACATCCTGAATCACAAGGCCAAAAGCATATGGGACTGCGAATTAATTCCTACACACCAGATGGACTGTTCAGCATATTCACTGGGAAAGAGCCCATAGAAAGTGTTTGGGGAGGGCAGAAACTTTGAGAAACATATCCACCAGGTGATTGGACGATCTTACCATAAGTCAACATTTACTACATGCCAATCAGATGATTCAGTAGGCAGGAGCTACTGTGCTTCATATTGTGAGCCACTTTGTAAAACAAACTCTCATCAAAACTTGTTAGAAGTGGTGTGAAAATGTCCTTACTATGGAAAGGTTTGTGGTGTTAATATTTGTTTTTCATTTAATAAAGAAACATGGTTCAGCTCTGATAAAACAACTGGTTGGTTGCATCATGCAAAGCTCACCCACTGCTAGCTAGCTAAGCTCAAACACTGGGAGTCAATGGGTAGTGTTAGTCTGCCTTTGCCTACAGTCTTCAGATATATAGTTTTCAGCAACTCAAAAAGGTCCTGTTAGTTGTTAAGACTCGTTTTACACCCCTTACGTTAACCTGTTACGTTATCTTCTTTATCATTAGATTATCTTCTTCTACTTCTAAATAGAGGATTTGTTTTGTTAGCCAACTTCCGCGGTGGAGAGATGTGAGAGATGTGACGTACGGGAACAAGTCAAGACTTTTAGCTCATAGCTCTCACATCTTTCTACTCTAAAAGATTCTTGAGTTATAGATAAAGAAATCCTGATGGTCCCAGAGATCTGTATTCTGGGAATTATTCCATAAACTTTATCCCTGAGAACTCATGAAAGTAAGTTGTTGAATCTCAACCCACTGAAAGGCTCACATACGCAATTGATTCGAGACCTGATATCCTACAAAATAAAGCTATAACACTTACAAAGTGATACCATACCCACTCCCTCTCTTCTATTCTTTGTTTATACTGCTTTTCTTGTTCATGATTTTTATATATGTAATCATTAAACATTTACCCACATGGATGTAGCCAAGTAATCTACTGTCATAACTGGCAGTATCATATGTCAACAATAACAAAATGAAGTTGTTTATCATTTAAGATGTCTGAAAACTGGCGGCTGGGGGGAGGGAGGGTTATGATGTTCAAGGTAGGCCTATATTGTTACCAATCTAAGCTGAGAAAAATATTAAACAGTTAAAACTCAATGAAGATACCAGGGATGGGATGAAATATCGTTTGGCAATATAACGCGATACAGTTCGTGACAAAAAATGGATCGTGAAATAAAGACGTCACGTCCGGTAATAGCGCATGTGACCAGAAGTGACGACATCAAACATTAGCACCGACTACCTTGCCTCCAAAAAGCCGAATGATGGAGTCAAGTGAGGTCGAAATTGAGGACGCTCCGCCTGGATACAAGTCATCTGTCTGGCAGTATTTTTGGCAAAAACGAGCCTACCGCTCGTTAGCATACACTCTCTCTAACCTCTCTAGGGTTAGAGAGAGTGTTACTGTTCGTGTTTGGCCTGTTAGGCCTTGTGTTTTCCTGTGTGCAGCTCAAACAAAAAATAAAATGTTGCAATTACACAGTAATATCTTTTCTTTTTTACTTTTTTGATATTGTTTAATGTCGTATCGTATCTTGACCCGGGCATATCGAGGTGCAGCATATCGTGAGTTTAAGTGTATCGTCCCATCCCTAGAAGATACTGTATGTGTTAAAGGACTCTGATTGGATTGTCCCGCTTTGGGCCGGTCACAATCGTTGTAGATTGGAGCTTGACTAGCTGGATCTGCTAGATTACAGACCATCAATCTAAAATATTATCAAGGTCAAAGATCAGGTTTGCTAGGTGTCATGGTCTAATATCTTTATGACGCTTTAATGAATTTTCTTTACATTTTACATAATAAACCTCTCTGCCTCAAAGATGCCCTAAAGGTTATGGTCACTGGGGCTCTGCAACTCCTTACAAAACATGAACCCAGACCATTAAAGTAATAATATCACACTAGAGCAAAGAATCCTTGAGTCCTTCCTCTTGACCCACTGCTGAACTTTAACTGCCAACCAATTGTAAACCTCGCTGAGGCATTTGACTGCCAGGAGGAATATCTACATTCAGTGTTGCCAGTTTTTCCTTAGACATAAACAACCAGGTCAATAAAAACAAGCTCAGAACAAGAAACATCCAGCTATTTTTTTCAAATGTGATAAATTCCCTTTTTTTTTTTTTTTTTTTTTAAGAGAAAGCTACATAAAGTGTGTTCTGATTTTCTTCTACATTATACTTCAAATTCACTGGACATTTTTTTCTAATTTGAGTCTTTATTAACTCATTCAACATCCTTTCATTTGGCGGCGTAAGATCTTTTTCTTTAAACAGAATTGAAGGGAAGGGCTACTTTTATTTATAACTGTTATTGCTAAATTCTGTAACCAAACAGACAAAGTCAGGCTTTTATCTACGTGTTATGTTGGTGAAAACAGACATAGCTACATTGGAAATAAACATAATTCTGGCTATAAGGATTTCTTTTTGGTGGAAACAGTTTTGCAGTTAAATATTTTTCGTAAGTTCTAAGATGAGTTTATAATGGTAGCAGAGTGTGTGTCAACCCCCTGCTCAAATGAGCAAATGCAACAAGTAACCATCAACTGCTTATATTTACTTCTCAAAAAAAGAAGCCCAATGTTGCTTATTATTAGCAGACCTGGCAACTAAATCTACATTGATGCATGGAAAACTTTGGATTTTGTCAAAACAAAACCCAGCATCAACAGTAAAAAAAAGAAAAACTAGCATCTTAACAATGTTTTATGCTGTTGGACAAAAACTGTACAAATAAAATGTTTTATATGAAGCTGTTTCCAACAAAACTTTCCCAATCTGCACACAAACAGCACGACGTCTTGCTTGTTTCCAATTAGATCACACATACATTCACACAAACGCCTTGTGACTTTTCGTGCAGCTGATAATTCTTGTAAAAATGTACTGAATGTGTCATATTGTGTCCTTTTTAACCCTAAACCTCTGCACAAACACACAGATATATTAACCACTAAGGCTTTAGCCCTGCCTCAACTGTGTGGGCTTTAAATGTGGGAGGGGGGGTAACCATGGGAGTAATGATTCAGACACATTGGCTTCATCCCCAAAACCATCTCCCACCCGCACACTTACAGTTCAACACATGTTTCAACACATTAAATGCATCATCAACAAAAAAAAAACCTGAATGATGACACACTGGCCAAAATCAACGGCACATATTGGGAAAGCAGCTGTGTAAAAGTGGAAGGTCGGGGTGTCTTGCTGAGTCTACATCACACGGGAAGGAGGAGGCGGCAGAGGAGGAAGACTTCCACAATGCGCCAGAACAAGGCGGACTCATGTGGTCCAAGTTGGCCTGCTGATCAGATGGGGAGGATATGATCCTGGCTCGAGATAACCAGGAAGATTAGCCACAGATGGGACGGCGACGTGGCACAAATACGATCTTTGTTTCTATTTTTTGATTGTGAGGTTTGCAGGGAAGAGTCTGAAGAGGAAGTGCAGGGTTTTCAGAAAGGGGAAGTGTGTTGTGAATTAGTAGTTTTTTGAAGTAAACCGCTTTATAGAAGTTCATCTGTGTGGCACATCAGGGGGACACACAGCAGTCCTGCCAGCAAACGCTCACGTCAGTCAACAGACATGATGATGATGATGCAGACGACAGCTTGAGGCCTCACACGGGAAATCATCATCAGCCAAAGGTGGCTATGACACAAATCGGCTCCAGACTTACTGCTTGGAAATTCAGCTGTGCAACAGATGAGTGCTGAAACAGGCGCTGTTCAGAATAATTCAGAAAAGTCCATGTTTCATTACAAAAATTTGAAAATTAAAAGTTAAGACTTTTTTCCTTGCCCACTCTGTCTGTCACTCTGCCCATTTTTGTTTACAAGATTAAATTCTAACAGGATTATTCCATGTTAATATCTTAAGGAAATAGTGCAGATTTTGGCATCAGTGTAGACAAGCTGCCATCATCCAAACCACTTAATGCTCTTATCACAAAATAGCAGCATGCACTTTCATTCTAACAGGGGAATTTTAAAAACGATAATGTGAAAGCAACACTTGTTTTGTCCTTTTTCTGTTTCATGATTTTTGAAGAGTGAAAAAACACTGTTCAATATAGGGCTGGGTAATGAAGTTTTAAAAATTAAAAATATAGACCTTTCTTTCTTGGTCAACTCTCTTATTTTGTTCCCCATTGAGTTCGCAAGTTAAAACTCTTCCCAAGGTTTCTCCAATAACTTTTTTTTTAGTGGAGGCAAAGTCTGATGAAAGAAATAATAATTTTTTTCTCTGCTTTCACAATGACATGCCCATTTTTATGAGATTAATTTCTAACAGGATTATTGCATGTTAAAGGAAAAAAACATTTTTGTTGTTTTCATGTCTTGCCTCACTCCCGAGTCCATGACAAGCAGATAGACACCATTTTTTTGACTATGCATGCAAGGAAGAGACAGACAAAGCTCACCCACTGCTAGTTAGCTTAGCACAAATACTGGGAGTGAATGGGTAGTGCTAGCCCACCTCTACCTCCAGTCATCAAATCAACTCTTCAGGAACTTTCCACGATCCTGTGTGCTTGTTGTGGCTCTTTTTAACCCTTTTATGTTACTTGTTTTTTGCTATCTCCGCATTAGCTACTTTAACTTCTAAACAGAGGATTTGTTTTGTTGACCATCTTCT
Source organism: Scarus forsteni (assembly GCA_036419115.1). Lineage (NCBI taxonomy): Eukaryota > Metazoa > Chordata > Actinopteri > Labriformes > Labridae > Scarus > Scarus forsteni. Next base: position 4,293,292 of record JAZDUH010000007.1, on the reverse strand, counting down.
GGGGTGGTTTTCAGAGATGAAATGTTGTTGATTTGCAGTTCTGGGTTAGCCGTTCATTTTTGAGCCATTATTAAATACGAGTTACTGCAAATCAGGTTCAATTTAGAGCACCAGAATGGGAAAGAATAGTAGCTTAGGGACTGACCATGGCATGGTTGTTGGAGTCAGTATTTCAGAAGCTGCTGATCTACTCAAATCTCTAAGGCAGTGATCACCAACTGGCAGCCCGCGGGCCAAATCCAGACCATAGAACCATCCAATCTGACCTGCGACTGGATTCCAAAATTGTGAGGATAAAAGCATAAATATCATGTGGCCCACAGTATTAAAGCAACTGAAAACAGCAACAACTGAGACTCCTTACTATCAGTAATCCCAACCATTTGTAACTCTATTTAAGCTACATTCTGAAATGAGGACAGACTCGCTTTAACATTAATTGTTCCATACTATTCTTTTTTTTAACATAACTTTTTCATACATTTTGGTCCAGTTATCATTAAAGAATCTGTTTTCCGCATCCTTTTCATTTCATGGCCTTTGAGAGTGCCATTTTATTAATAGCTGATATCTTATATCAACTACAAATAAAGTTGACTTGAACTGCGTTGAGGCAAAATATCTCTATCACTCCTGGTGGCAGACTGTGGTACAGGTGATGGGAGCCTGACTCATAAAGGTTAAAAATGTCTTCAGTTTTGTGATGAAATGAAAAAAAAACAATAAACATAATATAATAATGTTAGGCCAAATTTTGATTTTTAGGTACATTTTTATGTAAGAGTCCGGCCCCCAAGGTGACTGTCTGGTAAAATTCTGGCCCTCTGACAATTATAGTTGGTGACCCCTGTTCTAGGGTTTACAAAGAATGGTCTAAAAAGAGGAAATATCCAGTAAGGGGCAGTAGGATGAAAATCCCTTATTAATGCCAAAAGAATGGCCCGAGTGGTTTTTGATGATATAGAGGAAACAGTAAGGGGCCAATCACACTGAAATGTCACTCGAGACCAAGTTGGCAATCATGTGGTCGACACTACCATGACTTTGGAGACTTCCCATGGGGTGTGGAGCTAGGAAGTGGATCCCACACTCTCAGTTCTCTGGCCCTCTCTCTGTTAGACAGGCATTACTTCCCTTTACTTTATCAATGCCCATGCAGGAAGAGAGTCGAGCCAATCCCTTAGGGCGGCAGAGAAGAGTGGAAAAAATCTGAGTTTTAAGGAAAAAAACTTTAGGCAGAAAAAAAAAAGGGGGTCGTCGCAACGCCTTGAACCAACTTATGTTTGAATTAGCATTAGCAGCTAGCTGTTTGTATCAGATCTGCTGTGGAAGTCTTTCATTGAAATTGACAGGGAAGGAAACATTTTTTGACCTTCTGGGAGTTTTGTTTTCTGTTATGCATTCTTTTACAGGCTACTATCTTTGGTAGAGAACTTTCAGCTCTATTGATATCAAAAATAGTTTTGAGATGCAGCCTCCCTTACACTTAAACCATCAAGTTGGTGGAGATGCATTGTGTGTTCTCAGCTAAAAATGACAAAGGGGAGGCCTCGAAAAGACAAGACACTGAATATTTGAAAGCCTGCAGACAAAACAGAACTCCCACTCAAGCGGTCAAGAAACACACTCGTACACACAAGCTCACAGAAAGGGGCCGACGAGCCTCCTCTGCAAACAGCTGCAGTGAGTTTAGATAAGGGTAAACTCCACACACAGACACACTGAAGCCTGCAGAGCGGCGGTGAGGATGTGTTTAGCTGTGGGTTTGTTTCACTCGGCCGCTGATGATGTTAAGAACAGCTGCAGGTTTCCGTCTGTAAAACATTCACGCTGGACTGCAGCCCAATGGGAGTCAGAGCCACCCACTCCAACTGTGGATCGGATCACAGACTTCAGCACATTCTCCCACATTAAAGGGCCATTCCTGCTATTCTCCGCCTGTCACTCTGTCACATTCTTGGAAGTTATTCTTCATGATTTACTTTGTTTCGTTGGCTGCTTTTCTACCGTTTCTTCGCTGCACTTCCATTTTCAAGAGTGCACTTGGAAAGCCTCTCAAGGAGTGCTTGTGTGATTTATATCTGGGTTTTCAGCGGCTCAGTTTGCATTCAAATGAATCACAAAATGTAGCCAAAATCTTAGAAACTAGGCCAAAGTAAATCCAATTTTTTTTTTTCCACCCACTATCCACTATTCCACCAAACCATCACCTGAGGGCTTAATGTTTCGTTTGTGTATACAGGTCCTGGACCGTGAAGGTTAGATGGTCGGGGGGAATGTATGGTGTGGTTTTTGTGGTTTGGAGAAAAAATCTTAAACTCTGCCTATGACCTCAAAATCTTCTCAATGCATTGTTAAACTAGAAAGCACTCAGGGAGGACAAACCTTCGCTGATAAAGTTACCATCATATGATTCCTTGACCTTTAAAACCCACACATAGCACTCAGAATCATGTTGATATCATTGTTAGTTTTTTAATGTATTTTTTGGGCCTTTATTGATCGGAGAATGACAGTGGATAGGCCTGTGAAAGGGGGTGAAAGAGTAGGGGAAGACACTCTGCAAACTGGTCACAGGCTGGATTCGAACCCAGACTGGCAGAAGTATGTATATGGGACGTGCATGGTTGCTAACCACTCCGCCAAACCAGCACCCTGATATCATTATTAGTCAGACAGTTATTGAGCAAAATTGATAATGCTGGTGGTGGTTATCTGGATCACTAGCAAAATCTAATAATTTTTAAGTTGGGCCGTTATTGACATTAGGGCTGAACGATATGGTCAAATATTCATATCTCGATATTCATGCCAGATATCTTGATATCGATGCGATATGATATGACTAAGGGTTCAGTGAAAACCAAGTGGTGCACTTAAGGGCAATCGTAAAAATGAAATTTGTTGTGACTTCCAGAGCTGAATATGCAGGGCCTCCTTAAGATTCAAGCAAAATTCGTCCAGTAGCTTTAATGTTGCTGACAAACAGGTTTTATGAACATTCAAGATTTCCTGCTGCTTAACAGAAGGTTTTTTCTTGCCGCCATGATGGAGGGATTCATGATTGGCTGATTTGTGTATATATGTATATGTGTATCTTTATATGTATATATGTATCTATGAGTATCCATAAAATGAAGAGCTTTATGCTCTATTGTAAAGTGTCTTGAGATAACACTTGTAATGAATTGGCGCGAAGATTGATTGACTGATTGAATTACTGTTTTTATGTACTCTCCATGCGATTGGAAATGAGAGCATGCTCTCAATGGAATTTCGAGATAAATAAAGAAATGAATGAATGAATAAACCTGTGAGCTCCAAGAAGAGGTCTAGGTCCCATTTACATGACAACGTTGTCACGTTGTTTCCTTCGTGTTTCAAAATTGCTCGATGTGACGATATGAAAACAATGTGCATTCACACCCGTGGGAACGACTGAAAAAAGTTTAGCGTGCATTCTATTGGTACACTGGTGATGTAGGTTTGTAGTGAAACATTGGTGTGACAACATTTCTAGTCTTTCCGGTAAAGAACTTTTCACAAACAATGGCAAGTGGACGCACAAAGACACAGGAGTTTCTTGTCTGGACAACAAATCTGTCTGGATGTTTCCTGGATAGCAAACTGAGTGCAATAAGCAGCACACATTTGAAAAAGTACTTTGCATGCACCATGCATCAGCGATTTCCCTGCCAAAACGTCTCCAAAACACTACATTCTGGACCCTGATTTCAAAAGTTAGCAGTTTCAGGCACTTCGGGCACCACTCCTGTGTAAAGGGAAGACGCAAACACACAAAAACTTTCCATTTATGTTGCTGTGTAAATGGGGCCATAGTTATAACCCCTAAACATCACTTCAGGTCTGAAGTTACAGATCCCCTCCATTAGTTCCCCTACTTTTGAGAATTCAGTTATGATCTCTGTGTTTCTTTAAATTTGGAACACAGGTTTTTCTATGTGCCAGGTAAAATAAGGCTGATGAACACTGATGGATGGGAACCCTTCTATAATGAAAGTCATAGCACAGTAGAGAGAAAGAGATTGAATGCTTTCAATTCCTGTTGTGAAGAGTGAAATGAGCCCTTTAGAGGGCTTCTTTTCCGTCTCTTTAGAGTGAGGGCATCAACAAACGGGGCTCTTGCAACACAGATTTCAGCCTGTATGAATCTTTCATACATCAGTGGTTGTGCAGTGAAGGTCAGAGTTTTACATGATAAAGTTGACACTGTTTTCAACCTTGAAAACTGCAGCTGTGGCAGAAAGAGTTCCTCTGAAAAAGGTGATGTTTCTTCCTCCTTATTCTTCACTGATATGATAAAGCATGAAATTTACCAAAACAAAATGGAGACAAGAGTGCCAGATGCATCACCTCAAGGTCTTTTTAATCCAGCATTTTGATGCAATTTCCACTAAACTGTTGCATTCCTCTTGTCTGTTGTGTTTTTTTATGCAAACTACTTTCACAAGTCGGATCATTTAGAGGAACAGAAGTCGAAAAGAGACATTCAAGTTTCTTAGAGGAGTTTTTAGCTTGTAACGAGACTGGCTGAAGACTTTTGCTTCTACTTGAGCCTCAGCAGGAAACTGAACCATCAGGAGGAAATACATTTATGAAGTTATTTTAAAAAGCCAGAAACCACCGCCTGGGCTGAATCTCACAGAGCACTGCCTTAACAGCCTTTCCAGCATCAAATATCCATGTGAGGGCAGAGTACACAAGACAACATAATTGTCCTGAGTTTTGGCTCAGATCCCTGCTACTGATCAAAATGTCAGCTAAGGCCAAACTATCCGGTGGTCCTAAATAGATTAGGATTATCCGTTGTATGAGGTGTAAAGAGCAATTTTATCCACTCAGAAGAGGATATGGCTTATGAAATTAAACATAGTCGCAATCAGAAATTCTGTTGTGGAGGTGCTGGTTTGGTGGAGTGGTAAGCAACCAGGCACGACCCAAATATATGCTTCTGCCAGCCCTTGTTTGAATCCAGTCTGTGGCCTCGAGCCCTAGAAAATCTGTAATCAAGGAAGCATGGCTAGAATTATATAATTGGACATTAAAAGCAGACATAAATATAAATACGGAATATCACAGAAGAGGCCAATAGTTTCTGTAAAAGTTTTTTTTCTGAATAAAAAGGAACATGTCTCTCGGGAAAATGCTTGAGGGGGTCACTAAGGTTGGGGACATTGCCCACTTCACTTCCTCTCGTCATTAACAACGCAAACATGTCGAAGAGGCCGCCTGAGACATCGGCTAAGTCGGCAAAGAAGCTACAAAACTTCCAGCGAACTCCAAAGTACAGGGCAAAGCAGAGCAGAGCTTCTACACACTGGTGTATTAACTAAAACATAAACATAAGGAGTGGTTCTGTAATTACAAATGCTGTTACTCTAAAGCAACTACATTTTTGAAGCATTTTACGAATAAATACAAGTTATATAAAGCTATTTTTTTCTGATTAGTCCATGACAGAGAAGCCACAAATGATGTGACATCAGTCCTAACCTCTTTTATTGAATGTTGCCAACGTGGGTGAACTATCAGGAAACTCAGCATTACAGAAAACTTTCTAATATTGCAAACTAGCAGCCCCATATATCTTAAACAAATGATTGTGCATGAATTGGATCATGTTTTGACTTTGCCTACATATTAGTGTTTTAGAGTGCTTTCACACAAGGCCCTGTCCCAGGTCTGAGTGCACTTAAACCCAAAGTCCTGTTCATTTTGGGAGTGCAAATGCAAACAAACCGTGCCCAGGCACCTGGTCTCCGGCGTAATTAAAGAGGACTCGGACATGGTTCAGTTGAGATGTGAATGCAATCACAAAAGGATACAGGACAGGAAGTTGACGCTGCTGTGTGACGTCATGGTGGTGCAACTTCCTTTTCTTTCTACACCTGATGGCTTAAGGTTCACTTTGGACCGGCGAAGAAATAAAATTCTTTCTTTAATTTGGGCTGAGGAGGACATTAGAAAACAATTGAATAGACGCATAAAAAATGTGTAAATTTTCTGCATCATATCTCAAAAATTACTGTCCCATGGGTATACCAGGACCGCTGATCAATGCCGTGATAAGATAAAGAAGCTCCGGCAGCAGTATCACAGACTCGCTACATAAATCCGGCAGCTCAGCTGATGAAAAGGAAAAGTTTCCTTGGTATACCATGGTAGCCTGTTCGTCGTTCTCATCCTTAGCAGGTATGGTTACCAGTTACATGCATATCGCCCCCTGCTGTTTCAAACAGAGTTAAAATGCAATGGGCTTGGGCATGGTTCTACATTGCAAGTGTGAATGCAAGCTGGGGGGGCTCTTCAAAAACAAGTTGGCCTATTATGAGAGCCTCCTTAAAGCTATGGTCAGTAATTTTGGAAAACTAGCAAGAATTTGAATGTAGCATCTCCTCAGAGCTCCGCCTAGCCCCTCCCACCCCTTCTCCTAAATGACACCCCTGCTCACATGTGCCGCTGATTCACAACCAGAAGACTGATTCAACTCCAAACCGGCCCCCAGCACAGCGTTTATGTTTTACATTACACCAAGTCATGTCTCAGTCAGCGGTAAGAAAACACCAAAACATTATCATAGTAAAGTTAAAAAAACAAACATGTAAAGTTAGTTAGTGCTCACAGCCTGATGTTGATCGGGGTATAGGTAGTTCTTCTGCCATTCTCCACATAGCTGTCAAGTCTCCCATTTTGACCCTGAAACTACCGTATTTTACGTAATTTATCCTCTTTCCCGCCATCCTCCCGTATTAGTATTCTCCCATAAATCTCAATAAAAACATTCCTCTGCCTCTCCAAACTGAGCTCTGTCTCTAGCCTGAAGGGGGCGGTAATGCTCCAAATTGATGGATGCCAACCGCCGTTAAACCGAAGAAGAAGAAAAAGCCTCGCGAGAATGTCCACCTGTAGTAGCCTGGGTGGCAGCTGTCGCAAGATTACAGCAGCAGAACAAACTTAGAAAAACAAAGAGTTTATTTTAGATTTATTGTACATCTGTCTTAAAACGTGAGGAATACTGGAGCTTGGTTGGGGCTGTGGGACTGCTCGTAGCGGGCTTCCCTTATTTTCAAAGATAAAACTTGAAAGGTAAGCAGCGGACTTGGATCCCTCTTAGCTCGGCTACACTGAATCAGGGCCAGTGCAAGCCAGTGACATGTATGCACAGGAGGTGGGCAGAGCGGTGACAAGATTTGATTGGTTTAAAATGTGGGCTACAAAGATGCGATTGGTTGGTGTTTTCTTTGTTTTACTCCTGCTGTAGATAGCGGATATTTTTCGCTCTGTTTTAAGAACACGTTATGAATTGATTGCCATCGTGTCATAAAGACCATTTTAACCAGTATTACAAAAAGTGTATCTAAATCAAATCGCCAACCCCAGCTTTAAATACAGTGTGCAGTGCATTTAAAAGACATGTATCATTCATTCAAAGTAGTTTGGGACTAGCCCTATGTGCATCACTAATAGCCTAATTTGCATATTTGACTCCAGTGTCATTGACCGAGGAGCTCTGCAAACCTTGCAAAAATGCAAATCATGCCAACAGCTTAAATCAAGGTCAAATTGCAGCTTAATCCTGACCCCTGAGTCTAAATCTCAGTGTTGGGATACTGATCTGCAATATAAAGGAACAAATTCTTACACTACAAATAAAGATCTTCGAGCCTCAGTACACCCTCCCAGCACTGCCATCTATTTACATCCTGTCATCTTTAAGTTCTCACATTTATTCAAGTTAATGCTCCCTGTAAAAAGGACTTATGGAGATATTTAAGGCTTTTGCTGCTTTTAGCTAATGTGGCACATTTAGAGGCTGCTGTGATTTCCATTCCAGTTTTTGTCGTAATTTAGTGGTGCATATTCATCCAATTTAGCGATTCATTAAACGACCACAGCACATAAACACGACAGGCTCTGGGGATTTGGAGACTCATGATGGGCTCTGATGGTGGTTAAATTGCCTGATTTTCCTGGTTGGTAATCCAGCTTTGACGGTAAGTGTGAGTGTTTCCCTGGAGGCAGCTGTGCATTGTTTGTTTACATGCAGCAGAGGCAGATGTCCAGAGGGGAGTGTGCACCACCGGAACAGAGGATGGGTGGTTTTGGAGAGGGGCTTGGATCAAAATTAGAGCTGATACATCTTTTTGAGTTAGTGGTACGTAACACTCACTGGCCACTTTAATAGGTACACCTTCCAGTAACAGGTTGGAGCCCTTTTGCCCTCAGAGCTTCCATCATGTAGATCCATCACAGTGCTGGAAATCACTTTTCTATACGCAAATATGAGCTGGCAAAACATTAATAAAACAAAACATTAATCAAGTTAATCAAGCATAACATTCAACCACTCCAAACACTTTCTGTTCAGGAAAGCAAGTTAATAACTATAATTTGGCCTATGATTAAGAAGTCATAATGTTGATGAATACATTTTTCTCTCTTTTTTTGTGGACAGTAAATTTAATCATTTTATCATTCTTTTTTTATTATAATTATTTCAATTTAGCATTACATGTATAATTTCACTAAAAGAGCTTCTACATACTAATGCATTAACCTATATAGAAACATATAGAACTGTTTAGGTAATTAACAACGTGGTTACTTTCGCGCAGTTAAATTTGCGAAGCACTTTATATATGTATATATAATATTTTATAGGGTTATTATTCAGGTTACGTCATGAAACAGAAGTCACAAACAATGCAAGCTTTCCTTCCCTTTTTTTTTGAATGCTGCCAACAGATGTGAGCTTTGTCATCACTAAACAGAGAAGTTATCAGATTAATCAAGCAAAAAAATTAACCACTAAAACTAACTTTCTGTTCAGGAATGCATTTTTTATCTCTTTTTATTGCAAAACAATAAGTCCAAAAATTCAAGGGTAACAATAAAAATTATATTTTACCATTAAATGTATCATTTCTGTTAAAGAGCTTGCACATAGTGATGTACTAAATCACAGAGAAATATAAAGAATGGTTTTGGTAATTAGCAATGCTGTTAAATTAGGGCAGGTAAATATGTTAACACTCTATGGGAGTATATATAAAATTATAGTTATTGTTTTAGTTAAGACATGGCAGAGAAGTCAAACCATGTGACAGCCAGTCCCACCCTCTTTTTTGAATGGTGCCAACTTGTGTGCACTTTTTCATCACTAGACACAGAAGTCATTATTAAGATTATTAAAAAATGTCTTATATTGCAAACTATCTACCAGCATCAACTATCATAAACAAACGATTTTGCACTAACTGGACTTCATGTTTTGACTTTGCCTTCATTTTAGTATTTTAAAGACGTGTCATTCATGAAAAGTAGTTTTTAACCTATCCCTTCTAAGTGAAGCCCCTTACTGCCAACATATGCCTGATAACAGAGAAACCGTCTGTGCCTGTAAACAATTAATGTCCATACAATGAGAGCAACAGCGCAGTGCTGTGGGAAACCAGAGAGAGGCGATGGGAGGAGGAATGTCATGGGAGTCAGGCCTGTTTCATCCACAGAGAGGGGAGGAAGCTGGAGAGAGTCAGAAACAGTCCGACACAATGGGAAGGAAGACAGAGAGTGAATGTAAACGTGTCAACATCTGTAAGCCATCAATGTGACCCAACGCTCCCCAATCTGCTGCACAAACCCACCCACAACACGAGAGAGCCGCACGGTTATGTCTGAAAGGAGACGTCAAAGGAGGTGAGGTGAGGTAGAGGAAGGAGAGGAAGGAGAGAGGCTGAACCCAGCGCGCATCTGGACCTGGCGTTTCATTCCTGCTCATCCAGATGCGCAGCAGAGGCGCTCGGGGCTATTTCGAGGGGAGGAGGCATTCTTTAAAGCGCAGGCGACAAAAAGCGTAACATCTCACCCATTTATGTGTCCCGGTGTGCTGTCGGCGCTCCTGCAGGCTGGTGGGTTCACGGGGAAGGTGGTCGATCCAGGTACAGAGGGGGGGATTGTGGAGCTCCTGCTCTCGCGCACAGATCCGCTACAGCCGCGCTGAAACGGGAGGAGCGTCAGATGAAACCATATTCCTTCCTCTTTTCTCTCTCTCTCTCCAGTGACACGACAGAGGAGCAGAAAACGGAAAAGCGCTGATGAACAAATCTCTCTCTCCCCTCTCTCTCCAGTGATGCATTCAGGGGGCGCTCGGAAAAGCCGGCTTTAGCGAACTGCCTACTTCTGTGAGGCGAGATAAGAGGCTGTCACGCACTGAAAACAGATGGCAGGGGTGGTGATGCTGCTTAGAGAAAGAAACTAATCTTTATCCTCAAATGACTGATTTCTGCTCTTTATTATGCAATAATGTGCATAAACTTTTCGATTTTGAACAAACAAACAAACCATTACAGCACACAAACATGTAAACATTGGCCACAGCAAACACATCCTCAGCTCGATCCGTCATATGTAACACACAGAAGACATCTTACTGTCCAAAATATAACCTTAAATGGCCATCACAAAATTTTATATACCGCAAATATGTGCATACTGATTGCACTCAGTTCAGTACATTAGCTCTGCCAGAAATAAGACTGTGACAAAATGACATCAACGTTTGGCCATTATTTATGTATGTGTGCATAGGCATGTAAATATTTATGTTTATATAGATATATATGTGTGTGAGTGTGTGTATATGTCTTTCGTCAATCTTTTTTTTGTCTTGATGTAGAACACTTTGTATGAACTGTGCTATATAAATAAACTTTGGTTAATTGATCGAACAAAAACTAAGCATTCTTAATGAATAGTCAGATATACAAAAGTCGGTTAAAAATTAATTAAAAGATAGATAAAATAGAAGAAAAAGGGAAATTTCAAGATCTAAACTTCTTGCAGACTTACGACCCAAGACAGAGACTTTGACCACTTTGGAAGTGCAATCATTCGTTCCCTTTAAAACAACATTTGTAAGTATTTTACCAGCACATCCTGATTTCTGTTCTTGAAATCTGAGTAAGTTGGACTACATAAAGGAACGATGGGCAACTTGATTAGCACGAGGGCCACATTAAAAGTATTCTTAAGTTCAGAGGGCCAAATCATCACAAATGAAGGGAACAATAAAACATACCTGATGTTAAAAAATTAAAAATCTAGCTTTTATGAGAATTAAGAATTAACAAGCTAAACATGTCAGTAAAGTCAATTAAAGGTACTTTTTCAATTAAATAAACTAATGTATGGTCTTTTAATTTTCTTTCTTTGACATTAATTTACCGGTTAACGCTATGGTGTTAACTCATAAAATGTCATTTCAGAAAAATATCATTTAATTCATTCAATTCTTTTATCTTTTTTTGGTGTTCATTTAAGTTTACTTTACTTACTTTAGCCCCAAGTGCATTACTTGTATTTAATTTGAAAAAAAAATTATTAATATTTCTCAAGAAATCTCGACGTGAACCATTTTTGCTGATTAAATAAGCTTATTTCTGAGGAAATCAGACCCAGTTTTCTAATACTAAGTACCTCTGCCAAGGAGGTTATGGTTTTGCCAGCTTTTGTTTGTCTGTCTGTTTGTTAGTTAGAAAGATTACACAAAAACTGCAGGACCAATTTTGCTTCAAATTTTCAGGAGATGTTGACAATGGCCCAACTTAGAAATGATGAAATTTTGGTGGTGATCCAGATAACCACCATTAGAAAACAATCATTTTTGCTCAATAACTGTCTAACTAATAATGATTTTAGCATTACTTTTAAAGTGCTAGGTGTGGAGGAATCATATAATGATGGTAACTTCATCACAGAACTGTTGCTTATTGACGTAAACAATATGTGAGCTACCTTAGTGCAGGTTTGTGCTCTCAGAGTGCTTTCTAGTTAGGAAATGTTTTCTATTTTGCATATCTCCATGTGGCCGGCACGATGGATGCCTCACAACAAGAGGGTTGTTGGTTTGACCCCCATTTTGATCAGGACCTTTCTGTGTGGTGTACACATGTGCTCAACATACATGCTTGGATTCTCTCTTGGCACTCTGGCTTCCTCTCATAGACCAAAGTATAATAACCTGGGCTGCAGTCAAATAGTCTTTTTGCTAGTAAAATGATCCAGAAGTAGTTTGTGATAAGAGCTGCTCAAATCATCTACATGCTTAGGAAAGGTGGATCAGTGCTTCCTTTAGCATCTCCTTTAGCATAGGATACACCAGACTATCCTTTACAAAAGGAAAAGATATTCTGCCCCACAATTCTCTGCGGCAACAGCATTTATAAACAGCGCGTTATCCGACTGCTTTTAAATTCAACTGAATAATGACGAACAAAGCACACAGACCATGAGAGTTGCCTCTGCTGTTCGATCCTCTCAAAAGTTTATTAAAATGTGCCTTAACTTTCCAGTAGTCTGATTTTTTGAAGAGAGCAGGATACGAGACATGTTGATGTCGATTATGTTTTAAACTTGGTTCAGTATCAATAATTTGTACACTATTGGATTGTGGGCTTAACTATTATGCCTTTCTTTCATTCAATGACCATTTATTTTCATGCACTGATTGGAATTCATGTTGATAATAAGTGGACTCATTTATTTAAATCATCACTTCCAACACTGGTTATGTGGACGTAACTTTTACCAGGTTGTTAATGTTCTAATTGTCTGCAAGGAACAACATTGTCATGATACACAAGCACTTCTAAGATTGTCCATCTTAAGAAAATTGTAGCTTCACTGCAAGAATAGCATCCGCCGTCGCATGATGACGTAGCGTAGAGAAAGTGTAGTTGGATTCTCTCTGCACGGCAAATCTCCTTTCCTAAGTCCTTCTGAATTCTCCTTTCCTTAACCACATGACATTTTCCATCAGGGTTAAGGAGAAGTGGTTCGGAAAGGGCTTGGTCGATGACTATTCAATGTAGCCCTGAATTTTGAACAGCGAAAATACAATAAAATTTGAACTTCTAACCTCTGTTGCACAGGAAAAAACAACATTTCCTACAGCCTTTGAAGGCAGCATCTGTTAGCTCAAAGCTTCACACCTGTGTCACCCAAACCTCCTGATAATACAGCTTAATGAATACCCTAACATTGAGCTGCTCATTAAATGAACTCAGAGTGACTCATATTTTTAGAGCTCTCTCTAACAGCCTCATTGATTTGTAGGCTTCAGTGAGGGACGGTCCAGCTTCTTTTCCCACACACACAAACCTTGTTAAAAGCTGCAGTGTTGTGGTCTCCTTTGGATCAAACTCCATGCAGAGGAGAATGTGCTGGCAGCAGCAGAAAGACAGCGATGAAATGATGCAGGGGTGGCTCAGAGAGGAGAGATGAAGAATTTAGATTTCTTGTTCCACCATTAGCTGTCACGCCGGTTGAGTACGGTGATATGACGAGCTGCTGTGCTGACACTAAAGATGATCTGGTTTGATAAAACACAGCACAGCTCAGGAACGACATTCATGCCACTGAAGATAAACTGTCAGTATTTTTTGTCGATGCGTCTCAGGTATCTCTGACGCAAGACTGATGAAACTTGTGCGACCTTGACTTGAATGTGTAAATGATTTCTTGTGGAAAGTACTGCAGGCTCTCATTATTTCTGCCTTATGCCAGAAAAAAACAGAAGTGGTTCTTATTGTTTAACAGGTGGTTACAAAGCGCTGCATTGAAAAATACCTTCCTGTAAGTGTAAAGGCATCCCTCATTATTATGGACAGAATAGAAACTCTATGTAAGTACAACATAACTTCTCATTTATGCAAATAGCTAATCAGCCAATCACATGGCAGCAAATCATCGTATTTAGGCATGTAGACATGGCCAAGATGGCCTGCTGATGCTCAAACTGAACATCCAAATGGCATAGAAAGCTAATTCAAGCAACTTCAGAAGTACTGTAGGAGCCATATATGTGATTTGTTAATTTTTCTGGGTTTGATCACTTTTGTCTGGTTTCCGTGGTAACGCGTAAGTTTCGGGTCATGTGGGCGCTTTGGATTGGCAGCCGGAAGTTATATTAGAGGTTACTTCACCTGCACTGGGTATTGAGAGGCGAGTCTAGGGTAGCCGTAATTTTTTGTTGACCGAGCTTTTGTTACCTGTTGTTCATCTGTTTGCTTACACGTGTGCCATCCGTGTACACATTATGACATCATATGTGCGCGTGTAACTTAATTTATTTACGATTCAGTTATTACTCCGAGTGCTTCGTTGGAACAGCCGCAGAGTGTCATACAAATATGCTGGACCTATTCTCTGTCTCAAGTGACTTAAAGGTACTGGTAAGCCGCAATATGTACCATTGCAGATCAAGCCAGAGTGACTGGTCCAAGTATTTCAGAAGCGACTGATCTACGTAGCATTTTCCCCAGAACCATCTCCAGAGTTTACAGATTATGGTCCAAAAAAGAGGAGATATTCATGTTGCAGGAGTTATCTTGGCGACAATGCCTTGTTGATGCCAGAGGTCAGAAGGGGAACAGTAAGTCAAGAAAGACCTTGCTCCAGTCAATGTATGCAGAGGAAACAGGACACTGAGGCCCTGTTTACACGAAGACATTGACACCAAAAATGCAAAGATTTTTCCATCACGTTTTCAAAAGCAATCCACGTTCAGAAGGAGATGCCAGAACAACTGAAAATGCTGTAGCTTGCATGCCAGTCCAGTAGAAGGCAACATAGGTTTGCAGCTACAGCGGTGTTACAACAACACAACAACACACGTACCAAGAAGAAAAACTTTTCACAAACAACTGTGGCAAGTAGACGCACAAAGACGCACGAGTTTCTTGTCGGGACAAGTATGGATAGTTTTGTCTGGATAACAAACCAAGCACAGTCAGCAGCACACGTTACCTGGTAGATGACTGAAGTTGTTGTTGTTCCTGGTATGCGTAAAAGCCTTAATTTGAAAGAGTACTGCGCATATGATAACATTAGCGTTTCACCCTAAAATGCTGAAACCTGTCTACATGAAGCTGGGCCGTGATATGCTTTTGAAATTTTCCACTCTGGTTTCAAAAGTTTGCAGTTGCAGGCACTCCAGGCACCCTTCTCATGTAAACGGGAGGCGAAAAAGCATGAAAACTCCATTTTAGGCTGAAAACAGAGCCATGAATACACCACCTCAGGCTACAATTCATGCAAGGCACTGATTTTGGTAACCTTGCTGTGCAGTTGGATCCACCAAAGACAAGCTCCAACCTACACAGTGAGCGTCCTTCAGAGCAGGAGAAAGTGAGGGACAACAGCAGGAAGTGACAACACATATAGAGATTAGCATAGATGTTAACAGCTCAAGTCACAGTTTTGTCAGATCTAGACTGCATTCCTTTTACTACATGAAACACTAACAAAAACACTGAAAGGATCAAATGTTTTAGCTCCACTTCTGACATGTTTTTGACCTAAATAATTTGTCACCATTTAATTAATTTTCTGTACATATATTAACACTGATCATCATTAATATATGCAGTTAATTGTTGTAAAAGCCACAAAATTTTAGTTTAGAACAGATATTTTGTGCTGTTGAATTATTTATTAATAATAACAATAAATATTATTTTATTATGTTTTGGTTTCCGTAATGAATCTGATTTGTAAGGAAGGGGCAGGACTAGATGAGCTCTTAGCTTCATTTTGTCCCTTTTCAATGTGGGCCTTATGTATCATAATGGTTGATGTGCTCATGTGTATAAGTTTAGTTGTTGGCATATTCAGATGTCTGATGAACATTTAATGTTGCCTTGACTAACTGTTGATTGTTCTTTTTTTGTTTTTAAGTTTCAGATGAATCTAAAATTGAAATGAAATGTTTTGGTGAGAATTTGTTTTATGAAGTTGCTTCCATTTTGTTCCTTACACCATTGCAGTGGTGCACACCTCCAACATTATCTGATTGGCCCATATGGAATGTGATTGATGGAACAACCGTCCAATCACCTGCTGGAGATGTTTTTGAAAGGTTTCGCCCATTCCCAAACACTTTCTTTCGGCCTTTGCCCAGATGGAGCAGTGAAATACATCGAGTTGTCCATCTGGTGTGTCAAGTTGCAAAACTGGATAATTTGGAGTCTCAAGCCCAGTTACTGCAGTCACATGTAGATGTGTCCCATAGCAAGACACTTAACCTCAAATTGCAGGCATTTAAAACTTCCCCACTTCCCCCTATAGGTTCTTGGCTGGTCCCTGATAGGGCCTACCTACCCTGACAGTCAAATTCTAAATCCTGTGCCTTATTTGGGTTAATTTGTGGCGTCTAGTTTGCCTCCAGTAGATTTAGTAGATAATTTACTGACCAAGGAAAAGGTTGAGGCTTTGTCATCTTGTGAGGGAAGCAGCATCTCATGGTGACACCCTGCAAATGTATGACTGAGCATGTTTTAAATGGGTTTTTAAAAATAAACCCCAGAGAGGTGGGGATGGTTCCAGTGGCTGATGACTGGCTGGAAGTTGGCAGGCAGCTGGAAGGAAAGTGAAAAGTGAAGCAGCTGGACCTGTGTGCACATAAATGGGTTTAGTTAGCTTTGACTGACACTTTATAAAGCAACTTTCCATCAGCCACAAGTGTGACTGCAGTGTGAATGTGAGTGGGCGTCGCTGCAGTGTAAAATGAGCTTAAAATAGCTGACTTTAAAATGGGCTGGACTTGCTAAACCAACATACCAGTTATCAACCACCATCTCTTCACTTCCTGCTCACAAACTTCACACTCTTACGAGAAAGATTACAGTGTCAGATGTCCTGAAACCGATGGTGTGGAGAGAGTTTCATCAATAAGAGATGATTGTAGCCCTAGAATTGACTAAAAAAAAAAAAAAAAAAGATAGACAAGCACATCCCTGGTTGGGTGCTAGATCTGTAAAAACTCATATAAAAAGAAAAAAAATCCATCAAAAGGAGCTCCCTTCAAGAATTTATTTTGAACAGTAGTGATGTTTTCCTTGGACTAAGTGTGGCTGGCCTATTGGGCAAAATGAGCCAATACCAGGGGTACCACAAAATCAGGAAATAATTCACCTTCAATAGATTTATATTTAAATGATGAGACATTACTGTGTCTCTTAAAATGGAAAAGCTCACATTTATTTGAATGTAAAGCAGTGCCCACTTAATGTTACTACAATTGAAAATACCAAATTTGTAAGTAAATTGACATTTAATAAATGAAAGACAATGGTAAAAACAAATGAGTCCTTCTTTTATGAGTTTATAAATTGCTGATGGAGGTGGGGGCCATTTAAAATCCTGGGAGCACATTAGGTTGGACGGGTTCAGTCTAAAGTCACAGATTTTTAAATTAAAGTTCTTAAAGGGAGCTGCTTTTGGTGTGCGGATGTTTTTGTGCTTTTGCACCGCCAGAATCTACATAATTTTTCAGGACAAAATTTAAATAAGACAACCTAAACTATAAGTCTTTTAGGTTGATCTTTGCTCAGATAAAGAGGAATGCAACTCTTAATCTCCTGACACTCTAGATGGACTGTTTCTCATGTCCAGCAGATATGCCCCTACCCAATGTGGTGCAATGGGTCCCAAAACCAGACAGATTTATCAGAATAATAAAAAAAAAAGTATAAAAAATATATACTTAACGAGATCAGGAACACGGAGGGACACACAACAAATACTGTGATGACAGGAGCTACAACAACAATCTGTCAAAGAACCAGAAGGGAAGCAGGCACTAATTTAGATTATTATGTACTTACTATTATTTGTGAGCAACTCGCACAATTAAGCTAATGTTTTTAAAGTTTAAATAGACTATTTTACCCTGCATCTATACACTTTGCAAGAATCGGCTAAAACATGTAACTCTTTGGTGTAATTACAGAGTTTGACCGCTTGTCTTTGGGGCACTCTAATTACTTTGTAAATTTAAGCTTTTTCCTGTTTTGGTTCACATTGTGGCAGGACACTTCTGTTTTTCCGTCAGAAGTTTATGGTTAAAGAACGGCATACTTTAAAGGTGCTATGAGGAGAATCTAGTCCCGGCGACATACAGACTCTGCTACCCATGAGCACACACGGCGACTGTTGTAATGCTGCGTTGAAGTAACCTCAGAACTGGGGGTGACATCATCTCCGACTTATCGCCGTTTCAGTTGAAGTCAGAAAAAAACATGCCGATCTACCAGGCTATTGTTAGCTGTTGTTAGCACGCCTTGCGTTGTTTTTCACAAATATCACATGAAGAATGTGATTTTCACTATGGCAGCATTTTTGTAAATATAAGTCTAACAATACGATGTATACAGCTGATCTAGAGCGACACACCCCAGTCAGAAGTGCAAATAAATTGATTATTACAGGAGCTAAATAACTGTTCACACTGGGGGCATCCATCTTCGATTGTCAACTCGGGGGTGGGGAGGTTTCACTGAGTTCCCAGTAGGAAATTCTGATTTCAGGGGACATTCCAGTTGCAGTTTCCTACTCGGAACCTGGAAATTCCTACTTCTGACTACAACTGGAACACACCAAAAGACGTGACAATTTATGGAAAACTTAGTATCGTAGTTTTGTAGCCAGCTATATATCTCTACTTACAGCCCGGTGCTCTAAGACGTGTCAGAATAATATAAATTTGCTCTAGTTTTAATTGTCTTGTTCCCGAAGTTGAGTATCCAGGCCAGTCCAGCCCTGTAAGACCCGACTGCGAAGCTAAGGAATAGCATTTATAGATAACCAATTTGATGCTATAAAACTCATCTTAAAGTGTGTGTTTTGATCAGGCATATATCTAAAAGTGAGACTTTTTTGTAATTACTTAGAAACTCCTCATAGCCTCTTTAAGAAAAAGTCCAAATATTCTTCAAGAGCATTCAGGCAAAGTGCTCTGCAGTGTTCATCAAGTCACAAAGCAAACAACAGTGAAAAAGAACCACAGTCTTGTGAGTAATCAATGGGCGGCATACAGAGTTTAAATATACATACGAGGTATTCAGGCAGGTGGTAACACAGGTGCAGGGAATCAACAATCAGGGAGACACAGAGAGAGGAGGGCAGGAACCCTGAAACAAGAGACAAGCGTGAGACTTTCAAAAAAAAACAGGAATGACAAAAAATGACACAAGAGGAAGAAATCAAAGGTGAACTTAACTGGAGATGTGACAGTATTCTTTTGATGTTGGAGCTCCGGCTTCTTTAAGGCTTGTAGTTGTTACTGCACACATGGGTCTGGTCCAATTTGATTGGCCATACTGTCAACAGTTCTGCTCTATGATCTGCACTGGACTTGCCATGAGCCAATGGACTTGAACAGATGATGAAACGATGGTAGGACATCACGCTGGTAGGGTTATACTTGGGCAAGAGGGAATTATCCATTTCAGGCAGCTGCTGGTACCATAAAGGAGGAGCGGGAGAAGTCCTGATGCCTGTGTCTTGTTCATAGATGAGCTCTGTCCTGTGCAGAAGACATGTTCAACACACTTAAAGGGGTACACCAATGGTTTCTTTATTTTTGTGTCCTGCCTCACTCCTGAGTCTGTGACAAGCAAATAGACACCATTCTTTCTACTCTGCGTCAAATAACGAGAATAAAGGAAGAGATGACCAAAGCTTGCCCACCGCTAGTAAGCTTAGCTCAAACACTTGGAGTCAATGGGTATGCTAGCTTGCCTCTGCCTACAGTTATCAGATTAACTCTTTAGCAACTTAAAGTGATTGTGGTAGAAGATAACGCAACATAACATCACTAAAAATGAGTTACAAGCACACAGTTGCTGAAGAGTTCATCTGATGACTGTAGGTAGGGGCAAGCTAACACTACCTTTTAACTCCCATTGTTTAAGCTAGCTAGGTGGGCTTTGGTTGTCTCTTTTTGGTACTGGACGCACAGTTGAGAGAATGGTGTCTATCTGCTTGTCATGGACTTGGGAGTGAGGCAAAAACAAATAAATGTTGGTGTACCCTTTCAAGGACATAAGACACTCAAAAAGGCAGAAAATGAGCTCTTTAACATCTTTGTAAAAAAATAATAACAATAAAGGGAAGATATATATGTATACCACTTTTATGTATGAATGATTTTGAGGCTAAGCAGTACTTAGTTTTTCTTGGATAAAGTTAAAAAAACTTTGATATAGGAAATACACAATTGGGTTTTAACACATGCACAAAACTCCTGAATATTTCCAGAATTTTCAGGATGAACTGCATGTGTAAGATAAGAAGATTCTCTCTGTTTCTCTCAGAAAAATGTTAATGTGAATATTCAAGAAACTCTATGATAACTATAAAAATAGGCTGGCAGTGGATTAACTTCTTAGATCATGAACTAGAAGAAAAAATATATATTTTTACGCTTAAATTATAATCCAGTCCAGTTGCCACTTGGATCAGTGTTGGACAACCATAACCTGGAACATCACCTGATACAGATGGAAATTTTTTAACCAAGCTTATCGTTTCCCCTTCCTCAAAATCTCGATGTTTTATGCAAATCCGTGAACAGTGATAAGCAGCTGGTTCAGTGTTGTGCTCACACACATCTTTCTCCCACACCGAGATCTTTCTCTTTTCAATACACAGTCAACACAAACCCGCATTTACATCAACTGCTTGTCACCTGTATTTCTCAGCAGCTAGTTAAAATGGACCAAAAAGCTTCTTAAAAACACAGATAAACATGTCTGCAATCAAAGGAATCTGCTCTGAGATGTAAACACAATGCAAAGATTATATAACAGTGTCTTCGCATAAAAACATCCTCCTACATGGATGCCATCTTTATGTGCATTTCCCCCTTAGGAGACACAAATTGATTTCTCATCCAGAGATGGAGGTTCATGTTCTCCACAGACGAGAGCTCATCTTCACACGCAGCACTAAGATGACACCATCTGGGAGGGTGTTGCTACTGCACGACACACTCATCCCCAATTACGTTTCACCACCTCCAGCACACAGCAAGGAGACTCTCAAGTGCAGAGACACTTTTCCAACACATCCAGCCTCCGATTTAACACATTTGTTGCTTGATGTCATCCCTCTGCAGTGTTGCATATGAGAGTTTTGGAGGCTGTGTAACCATTTAGAGGAAGGAGATCTGATGTAATCTTGTGTTTAACTGCATTTGACTTGTGATTTTTGATCCACCCACTTCTAAAATGGATGTACAGAAATGCTTTTTAAAACTCTGTGGTGCAGAAATGGTTTATAAAAGAGGCAAATCTGTGGAATTGGAGACGATATATTTTACTCAAGGTACAAATTAAAAGGGCAGGTGGGATAATCTCAAGATTCAGCTGACATGTTTCATTCCTGAGTTCCTTTTAAGATTTCAATATTTCTTTAAATAGATACAAGAAGACATTGATTGAGTTAAGTACAGCTACTTGAGTGTTGCTTTAAGTGGGCAGCACAGTAGATGTCCATGTTTGTTGAGATTTGGTTCCCCCTTCTGGAAGATTATGTCATAAAATCATACCAAGCACAGACAGTGCAAAAAGCTGGGGTAGCTTAGCTTTTTTTTTTTTTTTAAAGACCCGAGAAAAGGCTTTTTGGGTCCTGTTCTAAACTCATAGTTGTCAAAAATCTGAAAGAAAAATAACAAACCAAAGGTTTTATCATATAACACATATTTGAGCATGATAAGCAGGTGATCTTTAATCCTTACACCTGATTTGACTAACAACACAAAACTGAAGAAAAAAAAATAATGACTTACCAACAACATTTCATACACAAGGAAGTAGATTTGCCCTGCATATTTGTTTATTTTATTTAATAAACATATAGATATCTATAAATTATCAATAGTAAAGATGGGATTTAGAACAAAAATTAATGTAAAACTAAAATCTGCTATAAATTCAGATAAAACTCATTTCAAATTTCAAGATGAGTATGGTACAATTTTTGAAAAGCAGAGCAGGTTGTCTCAAGTCAGAACAATATTTTTACAAGAAAAATCATTTCTGAAGCACAGAAAAGTATTAGGGCCATTTACATGGAAAAACAATTTCTGACAGGTCAAAATGGCGGGAATAAAGTTGAAATTTTGAGATATGGGTCCAAATGACGAGATAAAAGTTCAAATGTTGACAATAAAGTTGAATGACAATTTCTTGATAAAAGTCAAAATGATGAGATTGGTGTTAAAATGTTGAGAAAAAGTTGAAAGCCAAGATTGAAGTTGGCATACAATGTATTTCAATCTTTTCCTCAACATTACGATTTGTATCAGAAAATTGTACTTTTACTTTATTCTCGTCCTTCCAACTTTATTATTAAGTATAGTCTTTACTTCCCCAAAAGCATTTTCTCCATGTAACATGGCCCTTATACTCCTCTGTTCTAAAGAATCCCGATATGTGTTACTCTTTTTTCAACAAGTATAAATCATTCTTAGATGGATCAGTCTGATTGGATGTCTGCATTTAGGTAGATCTATCTTGCCAATTGCTACAAGTGAGACAGTTGAAGGAAGCAACTTTGAACAGAGATTAGCATGCTAACAGCTTCAGTAGCAGTTTTGTCAGATTTGGACCACATTTCTTTATTAAAGCTATGGTCTACGATTTGGAAGCTTTGTACATCTTAATAACATCGTTTATAAGGCCGTTATGGTCCTATGGTCCTATCTACACAGTATAAAGACCAACAAGAACGAAAAAAATCCATTCAGTATATCCACTGCAAAGCTGCATACTAGCTGACCAATCAAACCTAGAAGCCTGATAAGGTTCAATTGGTCCGTGAGTTGGTCCGTGAGTCCATCCAATCCCGTCTCACTCACTACGCAGCGTCATGCCATGGTCCCGCCTCCTCCCCTCTACGTCCGGTGAGCAGCTAGCAGCGTTAGCTACTGAACTAGCCGGAAAAGCCTAGCGCCGATACCGGGAAGCCGCTTCCCTCTCCCGCGGGGCCCAACGGAGCTCTGCCCGCGGGTTGAGGCCTGTTAGCGGGCTAACGGCTAACGAACTGCCCCAGTCGGCCGTCAGACCTTCAGCATCGGCCGTTTCGCCCCTGGTTGATCAGGTAATGGCTTTGTTTACTACAGTGGGAGATGTCTGCTGAATAACTCTGGTTAGTCTGTGTCTGTCCTGGCTAATGACTTGTAGCGGAGCGGGTTAGCCTGTTAGCCGCTAATCGTTAGCATTGTAAGCTGAGCTGGGGAGGACAGGCCGAGAAAGATAAATCCTCCCCCACAATCGGCTCCGCTCTGGCGGCGCCAGACCCGCATTGCCGCCGGTCCAATTGAAATGGCTACCGCTGTGTGTTACAAGGGGGATGTCTGTCGTGTTTGATACTTTCAGTTGAGCTGAGCTGTTTTTGATTGAGTTTGCTGCTGATATATTATGCTAGTCGCTCGTAGCTCAGTCCAGGGGGCTGGCCGTTATGATGCGACACGAGCTGGGGGCGGGATCTTGGAACACGGAGGGGAGAGGTGAGGGAGGGGGGGGCAGGCTGCGGTTTCAAATTGTAGACCACAGCTTTAAATGAAAAACAAATAACACTGTAAACTCCTCAATAGAAAGGATATTTTTGCTCCAATTCCGAAATGTTTTGTTAATATTTTGTTTTACAAAGTGACTCACGTGCCGATCTTTGAACCCAAGCAGCAGTGCTCCAGCTCTGATGGCTCGTAATTAATGCGATTGACATGCTTTTGAAAGGTTATGCCCATTTCCAAACACTTTCCATGGGCTCTTTCCCAGATGGACTGGTGATATATATTAAACAATCCATCTGGAGTAACAGGTTACTTAGATACCCACAGAAAATACAAATAAAAGTTTATTAAAAATTCTCTCAGAGTTTAGATTTTAGCATGTCCATGGGCAAGGCCAGGTGGAGGGCTTGAGTTGGCATGCGCCATCACTAAAATCTGAAAGACCATCACAGCCACAGAGTCTATTTTGAGGATGCAGAGCGTGTTCTCTGACAGCTGCTCACAGTGGTTTGTGGTGTGTTGGTCTAGATTTTTTGTTTTGAAAAATCTCAGTGCAAAGGGCAAACTAATGTGCTTTGTTTAAACATATTTGTGTTTTGGATGCAACATAGATCAAACTAGTCAGAGTGCTGGCAGACTTGGTTTTCTGGTCACATGAAATTTTGGACACAGAACATCTTAAAGCTCAGATTAAAGTTATTTTTTCTAATGCATCTAGATCATACACACCAGCCAAGATGATGAGTCAAACACTTCCACCTGAGTATAAATGTGAACCCCCATCATCATTTAAATCAGTTAAAACATACTGTCACACTTTTTCTGATTTTCCTGCAGAAATCCTCAGCTCTGTTTTCTATTGCATGCTGAAAACACACTGGATGGCCTGTTTTATCATCTATGAGCATAATTTTGGGGACATACATTATTATGTATACAAATATTGTAAATGAAGCTCTGTGTTGCATGAAGACCTTCATTTGTGTGTTTCTCTTGTTTCTTGGAGTATTAAGTGTGATGGTTATTCCTTCTTTGTAATAAATATAAATTACTGATCTTGTAAAGGATTACGTCTAACTACTAAGGAGAGCAGTTTAAATTTTAACCATTTAAACTTTCTTTTCTTATACAGGTGTGTGACCCCTCTTGAAATCAGTGCTCCAGTCTGGCCCACTCTTTAAAATGTCCTGCTTCAGGATGCTGTTTATCCCTCCTATTTTGTTCCTGCTCAGAAAATGTTTTTGCAGTGAAAGTCAGCTGTGTCTGACACGTCCCTCTCAGAAAGATCTTGCTTTCACTTTGACCCACTCTGCTGTCATGATGACTGTTTTAACAGACATGCCTGGACATGTTCTCTTGATGGGGGACCCCCATTGTATTTACTGTTTGACATAATGAGGGGAAATTTTAAATGGAGTGTTTGAATACAAATTTTCAGGCAACAGAGTGATACCTGGGTTTCACAGAATTGCTATGGTCATAAAAAGCTTTTGAATGATTATATATATATATATTTATACACACACAGTATTATTTATTAGGGGTGTCCTGATAAAACTTTTCTCCTCCGATACGTTACCAATATTGCAGCTTTGAGAGTACTGGCCGATAATGATGCCAATATTGATCCCATGCGATATCAACGGGAATCATACAGACTTATTACCTATTTTGTAGTATGGACTGTAAGAAAAGGCTTGATCAAGTGACATTACTCAAACAGAGAGCATAGTCAGCAGTAGTAGGTATGAGAATAACAGATCAATTTGTTGTTAACCAATGGGTTCAATACATTTTAACCTTAAACATAAGAATATAGTACAGTTAAATAAAATAAATGTAACCTCAAAAAAATCCAGTGCTTATATCAGATATTTTACATGCAGGTCAATATTACCGTTTTGCTCATATCTGACCTATATCAGATGTCTTTTTACTGCTTGATGCAGTTCAGAGAGATGTTGCTTTCACTTTGACACACTGCTGTCATGATGACTGTGATTGCACAGGCATGCCTGGACATGTTTTCCTGATGGGGGTCTCCCATTATTATATCAGTAGAACCTTTCAAATGGGCTGTCTGAACATAAATTTATTGAAAAGTGAGGCAGGCAACAGAGTACTAATAGATATGGTCATAAATTGATTTTCACTGGTTACCTCCGCCAAGGAGGTTATGTTTTCGGGAGAGTTTGTCCGTCCATCCGTCCGTCCGTCCGTGAACAAAATAACTCAAAAAGTAATGGATGGATATGAATGAAATTTTCAGGAAATGTTCAGCATGGGAAAAGGAAGAACTAATTCGATTTTGGTGTTGATCAGGATCATCGTCTGGCCGCCATGGCGAAAAATGTGATTTCTGTGAATAACTACTGAACTACAGTAGAGATCATTATGAATCCAGTTGCTAATGGTATGTTTTCATGGTCAAGAAATCTAAATATTTAGATGAAATAAAGGTAGGAGTAATATTTATGGTCAAAATGACAATATGGCTGAGGACTGTAGTGCTGGCGGAGGTCTGCGCTCTCCGAGTGCTTTCTAGTTTTAGATATGTATCTACATATCTCAAATCACACTAATTAAATTGTTTTTATACAGACAGAATGGGTTTCTGATGTTTTACAGTATTTCTAAATTGCTTGAACACTAACTATTGTCTGAACAAATTCATTTTTTACTTCATCTGTCACTTTTTTTGAAAACTCAGAAGCACTTTTAAACTGGTTAGACAACCTGTTAACACATCCTCACCCACTAAAACACATTTTACACTTGTCTTGCATGATTGTAAGTACTGGAGGCAAAAGTTGAACACATTTGAAGGTGTCACAGCTTAAAAACAACGACTCACAACTGATCACACTTGTGGCTAATCATGTGAGAAACCCAAGATAAGCCAGTTTAGAGAGCGCTGGGGTTTGAAGGTTGTATAACGGACAGAAATCTGAGAGACAGAGGAAGAGTGCTTCCAAGAGATGGTTGAGGAGGAAGAGGAGGGGAGCAAAATGGAGAAAGACAAAGAACAGTAACTTCTGATTAAATCCGAGCTGCTGTGACAGACCATGTTCTTGTCCATGGAGTGACGATGAGAGAGGCAGGACAAAGAGTAAAACCAAACATCAGCAGGTTCACTGCGTCCACCATAATCTGAATATTCAGACATTCAGAGCTGATTTTGTGGATTGCACTGTAGGGTGCTTCTCATTTATATGTTTTTACTTTATTTTTTACTGTATGCCATAGCTGTCAAGTTTTGGATTTGAAAATAAGGGACATTTCCCGGCGCGCAGCTCTACCATCCCAACCAAGCTCCAGTATCTCCTACAGGTGTACAAGAAATCTAAAATAAACACTTTGTTTTTCTTGGTTTGTTCCGCTGTGGGCTCTAATCTCGCGAGAACT
Organism: Scarus forsteni; assembly: GCA_036419115.1. Classification (NCBI taxonomy): domain Eukaryota; kingdom Metazoa; phylum Chordata; class Actinopteri; order Labriformes; family Labridae; genus Scarus; species Scarus forsteni. Next base: position 4,266,510 of record JAZDUH010000007.1, on the reverse strand, counting down.
GCCACTCAGGCTACTGCAGGCGGCCGTTCTTGCAAAGCTTCTTCTTCTTCAGTTTTGCGGTGGTTGTCATCCATCATTCTGGTAGATTCCCGCCCGTTCTTGCGATGAGGTGACAGAGTTCAGTTTGGAGAGACAGAGGAATGTTTTCTGTTTATTTTTATAATTTGGGAAATTTACGGGAAAATAATAATACGGAAAGATGGCGGGAAAGAGGGATAAAATACGGTAGTGTCCCGGCCAAAACGAGAGACTTGACTGCTATGCTGTATACAGGTGCTAAATTCAATTAGTTACTTTTTTTTCAGCAAAATTCATTTAGCTTAGTGTGAACAATAAACATTACTTCTAAAACGTCATGTTCTGAGTGTTTCGTTTTCTATTTTTGATGTGGTGTGTAATGACTGCTCTAGTCTTTTTAATTTTGAATGACTTTGGGCATGATCTGACAACACAGTTTGGTTTTGCAGGAAGAGTCAGAGGTTTGGTGAAAACAGACTAAAATTGGGTTTTGTGCTTATAGTGTTTAGAAAAGCATGGTGGATGTAAAGAAATGCATTTAGAAATTGAGATATACTGGGTTCTCATTGTTTTTCTATAGACATATCTCGAATTTAACTTGTCATATATAATTATATCTGAGATTTTGCTGTTTTTATTTGATCATAAATTGATATTTACTGTTTGTTGCAGTTACAAATGGGGTTTCACTGATGTTATACAGCCATAACTAGGTTTTTACTGGCTTTATGCAATTTAATTCATTGTTTTTATCTTATATTTTAATTATGACTCGTCTTCCAACTGACATATCTGTCTTAAAGCTAGCACAAACAAAAAACTGTTCTGGCCGTTTGTAATGATAGAGGCACTTAACAGCACGTGTTTGCAGCATCAGGTCAGTGTTGAGTCAGCCTTTAACAGAAAGGATTATGTAACATAAATCTTGGGCATAAGAAAGAGAAGATGCTCACTGTTCCCAGACCTGACAGCTACAAATGCCTCTACACTCACATTACCCACATTTTGGGTTAGTTCTGGGACAGACTGCAGCAGCAGATGACTTATGAGAAACCATCTGTGATGCCACAGAGGAATAAGATCATGTTACTGTAAGTCTATTACCCTGCAGGATGATGTTAGAGTTGAATCTCTTCCAATCTTTGGGGATTATTGTCTAAAAACAGTGGCAATGTTCTCTTCCCTCTCTGAAGCAGCAGAGGAATATTATGGAGCAGAAATGTTTGGCTTCAGGTGGTGCTTGTCGGTGACAGAGTTGGAATGTATATATGATCTAAAAGTTATGTCAACATTAACAAGCCGTAAGCTGTCAGGTATTTCTGGGCCTGCAGGAGATGACTATAGATTGCTGAAACAAGCAAACCAGCGACTGATTAATTGTACTCATTCAAATTCCCCAATGCTGTCATGATCTTGAGAGCTATATCATAGTACCTTTTAGCTCCAGTTTAAAAAAATAATGGTCTGATTCTGAGAAAAACCAATAAAACTGTCTCTGTAACCCAGTGGTTACCTGTGTGTGACAAGCTGCTGCCAGGGCTTAGGTGCAATAGGCAAAGAATTGTAGCTCGGATTTTCATCCATCCCATTAAATTGTGTAAAAATACAGACCTAAAAATAAACAAACAAGGTTGATATGACTAGTCAAAAACTATGTGAAGATTTGGGCCAACTTGACAATAACAATCCTTTTGTGGGAGATAATCAAGAGGAAAAATAACGCTCAAATTGTGAATTAAAAGGCAAAAAAAGTTGAAAAAATGCTGGCGATGTTGTCAATAAATGATAAGACGCACATAAATAGGCAAGTGTCCAGAAATGGTAAATAAGTGGTCAGTACTGGTTAGTGCTCAACAAGTGGCCAAAAAAAATCTTCAAAAAATGGTCCGTAAATAGTAAACAAATATTTGAAGGTGGACCAGAAATTAAAGTTGTTGAAAACATTTAATAAAGCGCCAATAAGTGTCAGTAATCATCAGTGCTACACAGCTGGCTGGATATTGGTCTAGAAGTGATGAAAATGTGGTCAAAAAGGTGAAGAAGTTAACTACAATAGGTCAATAGTTGACTAGAAAGTTATTAATGAGGAGATAAAAAAGACTATCAAAGCTGTCAATTCATCAACAACCAAATCTGTTTCAGAAAAGGATTATTAATCCATCAAAACGCTATAAAGAAGCTGTCTTTAAGTGATTATAAGACAGTAAATAAGTTCATAAAAATATGGGTGGGTGCTCAACTACCATATAAACTAAATTCAGAAGAAATTATTTTGTCCCACTCCAAACACAAGTATAAATTTTACTGTAAAAGAGGGGCAAAAATGATGTTTCTACCAAAAAGAAATCCTAATAGCCAGAAATAAATGTGTATATGATGTAGCTATTTCTGTTTTCAACATGATTAAACTGTAGAGGATCAACATAAAACAGATAAAAGCCTGACTATGTCTGTTTGGTCACAACAATCAAGGTTGGCATATCATTTACTGATAACAGGCCCTTCTTTCAGTTCTGTTTAAACAAAAGGATGTTTCACCTACAAACAAAAGGATGTTGAATCAGAAAATCAAGAGGCAAATCAGAACAAACGTTACTGTGAAACTGAAATGTAATGTAGATAGTAGTAGTATTAGAAGTTTAGTTTGAACATGTCAGAAATAAATCTTATATATTCAGTAAATGTATACATATGTAGCAAAAATAAAAAATAAAATCAAGCAAACAAAGATCATCTTTAAACCCTTTAAGGCCCAAGACCATAGATTATCGCCAGACAATTCAATTTTTTTGGAGCTGAAATGTTTGTTTCACTTTCTGCTAAAATTCTAAAAATATCAAAATGTCCATAAAATTCAACCATTCAATTTAGATTTTTCGTATCTCATTTGATACATTAGGTGTTTTTGGCAACTGATTATCCATTTGGGGACATTTTTATCATTTATCTGATTGTATTCAGATGTTTTTTTTTGTAATTTGTTGATACTATTGAGTAGATAGAGGTATTATAAAAGTATGTATCAAATATGATACAATTGGCTTTATAGGGTTAAAAGAAAACAATAACTGATTTCATTTAAATGCTGAAAGAGGAGTGGGAAGAAGTAGAAACTTCTCCCACCGCTCCTCAATTAGGTATCAAAAATTCCATTTCGTGGTTACTATGTGTCATGCAAATGACATGCAAAATCATAAACAGTCACATTTGCCTTGTAAAATATATGCGTATGTATCTTTCCAATGCACGTTTTATTTTGAACTCATATAGACAAAATAAACAAACAAAAACAAAAAAAGTAAACACAAATAGATGAAAGTTAAAACACGCTTTGTGTAGACTTCTTTTGAAAAAGTCATATATCTCATTGAGCAAAAAAATCTGAAGGCTGCTTGTGTTGTGTGACAACAAAAATCGGTCAGAAGTTTAAAGTAGTTAATGATGGGTTAAAAAAAGACCATCATAAGAGACAACCAAATCTGTTTCAGAAAAGGATCATTAATCGATCATAAAGCTATAAAGAAACAGTCATTAAGTGATTGTAAGGCAGTAAATGAGATAACAAAAATACGGTTGTTACTTATTTAACAGTTAGCAGCCAAGTGTTCAACACATGAGCAAAAGTGCTCCAGAAGCTCTCGGGAAGCAGTAAACAAAATGCATATATGGACAGAAAGTTGTCAAAAAGTGACTGAAAAATGGTCAACAAGTGGCCATAAAAGGTCTAACAGAGGTAAAAATTGTCAATAAGTGGTTATCTTCAATGGGAAATCCCTGCTTCAGGCACAAGTTAAATAACACTTTTGGTAAAAACAATAAACACTGTATAAAGATCGATTTGAAACATTTACACCCAACATTTCAAATGCAGATACATGGTTTGAAAAAGTAATGTAGTGGATTTAATAACTGGGCAAACTGTCGGCTAGGCAACCAAATACACACATATCCATCTTTAATATAAATCAAGCTGACGGTGCACTGCTCAAACTGGGAGAGGCACTGTAAAACAAACAGGATCAAACTATGTAGCTGTCAATTTTACCCTTTATGATCCAGGCAGGTCTGACTGTTCAAAAGAGAATGTTGTCTCCTCCACCTACTGAACCAACTGCATGTTTGAGCAGCTCACGTGAGCTCGTACAGTGTTATGAAGACTGTTAATGCTTCCTGTGCACACCTTGTAGAAATATGTTTGTGGTTGTGAAGGGGAATTTTTTTTTTTTATGATTAGTTTCCATTATCAGACAGGTAAAGGAACACATCCAAACAAATTCGACATACCTAAAAACACTAACCCCCAAAAACAGCACTGCAGTTTGAGATAAACTTAAAGAGTGTAGAATTGCAACCTATCAGGCAAATTATTAATACATATATAAAATTCATCTAAAAACAATAACGACATTTAACATTAGATATCATCATCATTATGCAACATAGGTGCAGATCATCAAGGCTCATTTTTTGCCATGAAAAAAGTTCAGCAAAGGTTCTTAAGTCTTATCAAACACATCTCCTCTGTCCTCATTACGAAGATCTCAGCCTCACCAGACGCAAAGTTTTGGCCATTTCACCCATCCAAAGATCAAAAGTGGGGACGTGAATTGTCTTCCAAGTAGTGTTGTGTTACTCAAGACCGGTCTTGGTCTGGAGACCGGTCTTGAGACCACATTTTGAAGGTCTTGTCTCGGACTCGAGAGCATTTTTACTTGGTCTTGTCTTGGTCTTGGACTGGCCAGAATCAGAATTTTCTGTCAAGACGATCAAGACCAGCACTGATCTGCTTTTTTTCAAATTCATTAATGTGAATAAGGAGGAGCACTTGGTAAAACAACAAAAAGCTTCAATTCATGTAATTACCTCCGCCAAGGGGGCAATGTTTTCAGGAGAGTTTGTTTGTCTGCCTGTCTGTCTGTCCGTCTGTCTGTGAACAAAATAACTTAAAAAGTTATGGATGGATTTGGATGAAATTTTCAGGAAATGTTCAGCATGGGAAAAGGAAGAAGTGATTCAATTTTGGTGTTGATCTGGACCAGCGTCTGGATCTGCCATGACGAAAAATGCGATTTTTGTGAATAACTACTGAACTAACATAGATATCATTATGAATCCAGTTGCTAATGGTATGTTTTCATGGTCAATGAATCTAAATATTTACATGAAATAAAGGTCGGACTAATATTTATGGTAAAATCACAATATGGGAGTGGACTGTGGTGCTGGCGGAGGTCTGCGCTCTCCGAGTGCTTTTCTAGTTTCTGAATGTGATAGTTTGTTTGTTTGATTAGCTCTACATGACATTAAAAAACAGTCAAAAATGCAAAACACATCAGCTTGCAGGGTGCCATATTGATGCACTTTTATGCCCCCACCAATGTCAAAATCAAACCTACGCCCTTGGTTGTGTTACTCAAGACTGGTCTTGGTCTGGAGACCGGTCTTGAGACCACATTTTGAAGGTCTTGGTCTCCTCGGACTCAAGAGCATTTTTACTGGCCGGAATCGGAATTTTCAGTCAAGACCAATCAAGACCAGCACTGATCTGCTGTTCTTCAACGTCATAAATGTGAATAAAGAGGACTGAGTGACACCCCCACCTAACTGTTCAACCTTGTCATGGCTTTTAAAATTGATTTTGATGGTCTTGGTCTTGTCTCAGTCCTGGTCTCGACTCGGTCTTGACTTGGCCAAGTCTTGGTCTTGGGTAGAGTCTTGAGCACAACACTACCCTCAAGATTAGTTTTTTGTTACCAGTATACCAAATAAAATAGCCCTCCTTTCATATTTACTAGCAGAGGTTAAGAAGCTAGCGGCACCAACAATGGCAACAAGTGGGTCAGGCCTCCAGCACTTTCCAAACACACTAGAAAAGCAGCTGATATTTTACCAGTATGAAGACAAATAACTACACAACCAAAATGTATGTGTTAAGTTACCAACAGCAGATTTACATCTATTACACAAAGGGGAAACATCTGCAAAGAAACTATGTAATTTTACTCTGGAATAGTAGATCCTATGAAGAGTCTTGAATTGAATGAGGTTATGTCTCAGATTTACAGAGCATTTGTGGAGAATCCTCACACAGTCACTCCAGGTGTCCTTCACAATTTCCACATTAAGCTCATCAGACCACCCCTGTTTGTGAAGGGGAAATTTTCACAGCTTTAGTGGGCAGTGAGACTGATAAAATGGAAGATCTTATGTTTTTATGCTTTCATTTAGTCCTAAAGAAAACCTCTAAGTTTGAATATTCTGGAAGATGCTCAGATGTGTTCTGTGTCTGATGGAAAGCCGAATATTCTATTTATCAAAGACAGTTTATCTGTTTTTGCTTCAGCTCTGAAAATGTCACACTTCAGTCATCAGGTAGAACAGTCAGTGCACCAGATGACATGTGTCTAAGACTTCAAGAAACCAACACTCACAGACAGGTCGTGAACACGATACCAGGTAACCTCTGATTAGAGCTGGGCAAAGAAACGATTAAATCGATTAATTTGAGTAATTTGAATAATTTGAGTTATTTTCTGCAGAAGTTTTAAACAAATTAAAAATCGAGATTTTTTTTCTTGCCATGGTCCAATTGTAAGTAGTTGCAATTTTTGAAAAAAAAAAAACTATTTTCAGTGGTCTGCCTTGTAGGGTTTGCACAAGCACTTCTATAAGCGTGTGTTTGTTATTTAAGTAGATTTAATATTGATCAGAGAGTTTCATGCTAATACTGTAAAAATACCTCAGCCTTTTAGTGTTTATGTAGACAAACCTGCCTACATTTATACTACATAATAAACCTTTTATGACTCAGACTTTGACTTTAAGAGGGAAACATTTAGACAACATAAAGGCAAAACTTGATTTGTCTCATTTTTACGTCACTGGGAGTTTTGTTTTTTTTAAGGGAGGGGAAAAAAAAGATTAAAATCGTAAATCGAGTGTTGTGGAAAAAAATTGGGGATTTTATTTCGAGGCCATATCGCCCAGCCCTACCTCTAGTCTATGGCCTCAAAAATTGGATCAGGTCATCTTTAGGTGAAAGCAAGAAAACAAATGTGCAAAGTCTGATAGAAATCCCAAGAAGCTGTGTAAAAAAAATGCATTCATGAGGTAAAGTTTACTTCATGGTCTTGTGCATGTTCTGACTCTCTATGTGGCCATGTGATTGGCTGGCGATATCATCACAATAAAGCTAATAATCCACTTAAAAATACATTCAACACCAAAAATTTTGATGTTACAGGTGTTCCATACTTTCCTAAGAATTCTGTGCACATACATGTAAGACCGTTTTCATTTAACAACTGTGTCACAAACAGAGTTGCTTTAAACACAATGACCCATAAACCATTTTTTCTCTATGTTATCTCTTTGCAATTACATTTTAGACATCTGTGTGGAGATAAAGTATGTTTGTAAATCATTAACCAGGACAATACGACTAAATTCTAAAAATACAGCTGTTACAAAACATATGTATAGCAATTCCTAAAACTGTGGCTGAGAATTTAAAATAATTTCTATATAACATTCTCCATAAAATATGAGATATGACAACATAAATTATTTTTACTGTCACTTTCTATGTGCCATCTTCTTTGTTTGTGGATATGCTAGGGTCTTTTTTTAACGTAGGACATGTGGGATTAGGTTAAATTAGGTTAAAGGATAACAAATGTTTGTGGCATGCTCTGATTGTATATTGCTGGATATCTGGGTCCCTACTTATAAACCCTGGCTTTTTGTGGAGTCCTATGTTATAAGAGTTATTTCATGCGCAATTATGATTGTGCACACCTTCTTTTAACTTATTTTTTATGAAAAAATTGATGATTGACTGATTTATGGAAGCTTGATATACTGACGGCAGATTTTTGTTATCACAACTACAACAAAAAATGAATACTTCTTCCCTTTGTGAAAATATTAAGGGATAAATCAGATAATTTGTCGTATTTTTCTCTTCTTTGTGAGTATTTTTAACCGAGCAGTGTGTCTTTAACGTGCCTACGTGACTGAGAGCCCTGTGACGCGCCCAGAGTGACGTATGCGGAAGTGCCATCAGCCTTCTGAAGCGCGGATCGGAAGGGAAGGACAGAATTCCATAAGTTGCCAGGTCTGCTTATTATAAGCGACTTTGGGCTTCTTCTTTTTTTGAAAAGTTACTTGTAAATATTGGCATTTGCAGGTTATGTTTTTGGGCTTGTTCCAAAAGTGCAAAAGCACAAAGGGGATGGGGGCTTTACTACCAATGTAAAGTAAGTTCAGAAGAAACTATCCAGAATTAAATGATTTTATGATGTAGCTTGACTTCTATATAAAGAAAAAGATGTTCCATCTCCAACAAAAGGATGTTAAATAACTAAATCAAGAGCCAAATAAGATCAAATATTACTGTGAAATTTAAATGTAATGTAGATAGAAGTATTATTAGCTTATTTCGAAGATGTAAGAAATGAATCGTACGTATTAGGTAAGTGTATACACATGTAAAGCAAGCAAACAAAGGTCATCTTAAAAGAAAACACTAAATGATTTACTTTACGTGATGGAAGTGGGAAGAAGTAGAAACTTCTCCCGCAGCTTCTCAATTAGGTATTAAAAGTACATTATTTTATTTTCTGGTTAATATGTGTCAAATTACAAAATGACATGCAAAATAATTAACAATCATATTTGCCTTGTAAAATATATGTGTATATATATCTTCCCAAAGCAATTTTATTTTGAAATCATATAGACAAAAAATAAAAAATAGATGAACATCAATACATGCTTTGTGTAGACGTCTTTTAAAAATATTATATCTCATTGAGGAAAAAAAATCTGTGATTGTGTGTTGAATGATTGCTTTATTACTGTAGAATATTAGAATATTAGATGGAAAAAAAAATTTTCGGCAGGTAGAGATTAAAGTTGAAATGATGAGAATAAATTTGATTTTTAGAGATTAAAGTCTAATTGACAAGATTAAAGTTATATATAGCTGATTAATTTATAGCATTATCATACTTATAATTATAATTATTATTATTTTTATTGGAGGTAAACTGACTGGATTCTTTTTATTATTCAGCAATGGAGAAGGGGTGGAAATTAAAAAGTTTTACTTCATTCCACTCCGTTTTGAAATGTAAATGAAGTAACATTGTGAATTACACAGTTTGTTTATATTTGTTTTTGGATTGCTGCTAAAACTGCTGAATTTTCATTGTAGTGATTTTTTTTGTTTGTTTTTCCGAAAAAAAAACAAAACAATTATTTTCTTTTACATTTTCAAAATAAATATTCATCCATTCATTCAAAGTTGAAATGTCGACAATAAAGTTGACAAATCGACTATTATGTTCCCCAAATTATTTTCTCCATCTCACATGGCCCTCATACTCTTCCGTAGTTTTTTCGGCCCGGCTGCTTATTTTAGCAGAGCTATCTGGCAACACCGCCTCTTTTATTAAGGACGCAGATCCGGGCGGTAGTAGGAAAAGAGCTCAGGAGGGCTGCGCGGTAAAAAAGGTGAGGTGATTCATACTATAAGCCTTCTTTATGTATTTTAGCGGATGAATTGTCAAAGTTAGAAAGCTGTTCCTTCTTCTGTGCTCGTTTCGGACAGTCTAAATCAATAAATGATGTTAAAGTTGGAGCTAACAGGCTAACATGAGGATGCTGCAAATGTCACCTCTGAACCGTTTGAACATGTGTGACCTCCGCCATTCACGTCCGCGTTTATCAGGACTAAGTCATAGTAACTATTACATATTAGTTTTTATGTCGTTTCCTCTGTTACTTCATCTGAAAGCAGAAAAGTGACTCGCAATACATATTACAATGCTAAGATAATGTATTTCTGGTCCTATAATTTAATTTATTGTGGAGATAAATGTGCTTTTCTTTAATGGGGAAGTCGTTTAAGGTGCAGCAGTGACATGAAACAGCTCCAGACACTCAACCACACCCAGCACCTCCTTATCAAATCTAATTATCCTTCATTTATTCACATTAATGTCAAATAAATACCTTAGAAACAGATAACTAATGGAGTTTGCAGCCTTTTTATGACTCAGATTGACTCAACAGTCTTTAAAATCTGCATGATCATACAGATGATGCAATATTTCTGTATTTGCAATTTTAAGGCTTTTTTAATAAAAATGTTTAAAATATCATGCCAACAATTAAACTATCATGTCAAAAGCTGATGCAAACTTGCAGAAGAGATATTTTCTCCATGTTAGATGGAGAAAATAATCTTGGGGAAGTCGAAATTAAAGTCGAAATTTCCAGATTATGGTTGAAATGATGAGAAATACAATTTTGTGATTAAAGTAGAAATGTCCAAAATAAAGTGGAAATACATTCCATGTCAACCTTATTCTCGAGTTTCAGCTCTTTTTTTCCGATACTTTAACTCAAAGTATAAGAAGAGTATAAGGGCCACGTTAGATGGAGAAAATTATTTTGGGGAAGTCGAGTTTTAAAGTTGAAATTTCAAGATTCAAGTTGAAATGACAAAAAAAAAGTTGAAATGCATTGTATGTCGAATTTATCCTCGACTTCCCACTTTTTTTATCAACATTTTATCTTTAACCTCATCATTATGACTTCAATTACAAAATTGTATTTCAACTTTTTTGTCGATTTTTCAATTTCCACTTTTATCTCAAAATTTGGATTTCATTCTCATTTCGATTTAATCTCAACCTGGTGGAAAATATATTTTCTATTTGTTTTTTTTCCATATTCTTCCCTAGATGATTTAGCTTCAAGTTTTTGTGCAGTATTAATGATATGATGTCCGTGTTGGCAGATACTGGGCTAAAAGTTGAGTATTGATGTTGGACAATATTTAACTTGTTGCCAATATTTACAAATGATTTATTGACCATCCATTTTGGCCATGTAATTGCAGTAATATGTAAAAAGTACTCAAATGCACAAAATGTTTTAAACATAGCATAATTCCGTTTTTTTTAAGACCTGCAATTTCCCTAAAATATATTATTATTAAAGTTAGGGGTGGGCAATATATATTTATTGAAATTGATTCATTTGAATTATTTTTCTGCAGAAGATTTAAAATAAAAAAAATGTTTGTTTTTTTTTCTCATCTTACTCCAATCAGAAGTTGTTGCAATATTTGAAAATCTAAATACTGAAAATGTAAGTGATCATGGTAGTGGGCTGTGTGAGGTTTTGCACAAGCATATATTGAGGCTTTTGTTCCTTAAATTATATTAAATATTGATGTTTCCATGTTAATATTCTTTGAAAACGGCACATGTTTCAGTGCTTATGCAGACAGGCCTCCCTACATTCAAAGTATATAACCAATATTGCATGAGAAAAAACATTTAGGGGTGCTGGTTTGGCGGAGTGGTTAGCACCCCATGTACTTGCTTCTGCCGGTCCAGGTTCAAATCCCGCCTGTGACCAGCTTGCAGAGTGTCTTCCCCTGCTCTCTCTCCCCCTTTCACAAGCCTATCCACTGTCTCTGTCCTATCAATACAGGCACAAAATGCCCCAAAAATACATTTAGAAAAAAAAAAAAAAAAAAAAGAAAAGACATTTAACTGTAATGAGGAAAGTCTGTTTAGTTTGCAAATACATTTTAAATACGTGATTCGTGTAATTTTTATGTCACTTGGAGTTTTAAAAAAAAAAAAAGGTCAAAATTGTAAATTGAGTTTTGTGGAAATAAATTGGGGATTATATTTTTAGGTAATTTGTTCAGCCCTAGTTAAAGTGTTGTCAAGACTAATGAGGATTGACTGGACTGTAACAATCCCACACAGCACAGTTTCAGTCTCTTGTTTGGTTTGAATTTCCCCATTTTTTAAAGAGAAAATTTAACTTTTTCTTATCCAAAGGTGTGAAGATGTGCCGTTCCATTACAACAGGCAGTGTGAAAACTCTTTAGGACTGTTTGTTGCATTTTTAATGGCATTGTTTTTGCCTCCATACAGTCTCTTTAGCTACTAATTAATAATTTGATTTTCTCAGTATTTATAAACAAAATCTCACATTTTGGCCTATTTCAGAGGCACCACTCAGCTTTTCACAGTCAAAAACCAAACTGTAAACATACAACCCCGTATGAATTTCTTTGGTTGATAAATGTTTAAAATAAAAATATTTATGTGGTAGAACAGGAGCAGTCTTTAATCTGCTCAGTAATGAGGAAGTGCTTTTTCTGTTGTGGTCGACCTGTTCTTACTCTTCTATTGAGAAAGACAGACTGAAGAAACACTGTCGGGAATCACTTGATAAAGACGCCTGTCCTGGTTTGACATGATGAAACGGTTCTAACGGCTGAAAAAAATCATTGTCATGCTGTGGAAACAAAAGCCGAGATTGAGCTGCCTTGCTGGTTTCCTCTTCTTGGTTTTAAGGTGAAGGCTAACCAGTTCTTGGATGTAACTTGATACTCAAGAGACTTTATGTTAAAACAGAGCAAGAGGCATAGAGTTACACAAAGGTCTAGTTTTCAGTTGGTCTGTATGGCAAAGCTTCTTAATTAAAGCATCACATTTTAATCACAGAGTAAATAAGAGTACATCACATTGGGAAGTAGCAAAAAAAAACTGCAATAAAACAAAAGTGAATAAAAAGAGAATTTGTTTTTCAAATTAATTTTTACTTATTCTCCCTCATAAGTTGATATTGCTTAAAGACTTTGCACGTTGCAACCTGCTTACTTAATTTTCATTCTCATGTCTATTGTTTTCAGTTTAGTTGTATTTTATTTTTCTTTATTTTACTGAAATTAATGCTCCTATCCATTCTAATGTCTTTACCTGATATTTCTGACTGCTATTCTGTGTATAAGAGCAACTGAAACAACCAAAGCTCCCCTTGGGGACTGATAAAAAATAGAACAAATCAATACATAACTAATTTAATAAATTACATGGAATCTGGGGTGCAGGTTTGGCAGAGTGGTTAGCAACCAGGCACCCCATATACATGCTTCTGCCGGTCCAGGTTTGAATCCAGCCTGTGACCAGTTAGCAGTGTCTTCCCTACTCTCTCACCCCCTTTCACAAGCCTATCCACTGTCTCTCTCTGATCAATAAAGGCACAAAATGCCCAAAGTATACATTTAAAAAAAATGTGGAATCTGATGGTGCCTGGACTTCAGAAGTCGCTAATACAAATGCAGGTGTTTTTGACAGTATCAGAGCAATTTCCCATACTGGTATCAGAAATTAGAACAACTCTATCATTTATTACCAAATATTTTTTTCTTCACATCTGTTTCCAACATCAAAAAACAATTTCAGTTGAGAATCATTAACAGCTTCATCAAAGAACTGATATCATGAGTCTTTTTGCTCATAATTTCCCTTATCAATTCCTTCCACTGACGGGGTTTAGAAGCGTCAGAATTGTGGCTTAATTTTTTACAAAAGTCGCCTACTGCACAACCTTAAGTGAGCGGAAACACCAACAACTTACAGAAGCAGTTATCTATGCTGTGACATGTGTTTGACGTTGTTGATACTTAAAAATCTACAGGCCAACATTTGCCCACATGGAAAATCTGGAGGAATCAATAAGGGAATCATTAAAGAATTGGATTGATTAGCAGGGTCGTTAATAGCATTGGTAGCAATAAAAACGTATCAATTCCCATCCCTACAAAAGTCCAGATTTATCTACCCCAGCATGTAGTGAAGTTAATCTGCAGAAGAATGAACCATCATTCAGTCATGGAGGAGAACTCAGGCACACACTCTGCCACACTTCCAGCTGAGCATGTGTACGGTAAATAAAATCACGTTTTAATCCCGTCAGTCCTGTTTGGGGCTCGGCCTCTGTAAATAAAATCCTGTTTTGAGAGGAAACACGCTCCAGCCTGCAGACGTCCAGACCCCATTAAAGGTCATCTTAAAAAAGCAGCTCTGTTAAACGTGACTCAGCCTCTCCTTCACCCCTCCTGTCTCTTTCTGTTTACTCAAATCTTTTATCTGTACTCTGCTTTTGCTTTTATATGTTCCACTAACACATCCTTTGTCCTAAACTGATTTCAGATTAACGATGGAGCGAGTCAGGTCTGCACTTAACAACCTGGTGAGTGACCTTAATTCACACTTTTATTATTTTTATTTTTAGATAAGAAGTTGGAGATATTAGGCTGCCAGGATTTCCATGAATTTGTGAAACCAGAAGGAAACACATTTCCCTCATTGGTCTGCTTTTTGTCCTTCCAGATAAAAAATGAGCGGTACAGCAGGTTCACGCTGCAGCCAGCAGAAGACGGGGAGAGACACGTCGAGGTCAAACTGTCCGACGATGCCACGGACGTGGAGGACGGGCCGGCGGGGGGGTCCCCGAGCTTCAGACCAGCACCGCCGCGGCATAACCAGCGTTCAGTTTGTTACATGGTCCTGGGAACGCTTCTCATTTTTATCATCGGTAGGCCATTTTCCCTTTTCTTAATTTCTTTGACTTTTTGCTGTTTTCAGTCAGTGAATGGAACTGAATCAGGGGAAGAGAGAGAGTAGGGAATATTTGCAGAAAAGGAGCTATAAGCCAGATTTAAACTCAGGTCACCGACTGTAAGGACAGCAGCCTTTTACAGGAGGCATTTAGACAAAACCACATGGTAGGGTTGGGAAATATATCATTTACATATAACTATTTTTAGCAGAAGATTTAAAAACTAAGCATGAAGATCTTTTCCTGACTTCGGCTGCATTCACACCGCAAGCGATCAAAATCGCGTTGCCCACTGAAGTCGCATCTTGTGTCCATAAATACTTCAGTTTGGTCACCGTTGCCGTCGCTCGAGTTTCACTGCGATCATATAATAGGATGTATAAGCGGACATTATTCCAACTGTATCCTTTTCATTCACTTATCAAGCACAAAACACTGCAGCTGTTGGTTCTGCAGCAGCATCGTCTGTGAGTTTTCTGCGGTCCATCTAATGTCCTCACTGACTGTTTCCCACACAGACATCAATCGTTACTCTGCAGTCCGGCATAGAACTGTCTGTCTCGGGTACCGTCACATATGCATACACCGCTGATTGGCTGTTGCCGCACTGCCACACATGACATCACTTGAAAAGGTCAACTTTTTTTTAACTTTGACATCGTGCGATGTGTGAAGTGATCGTCTTGTACGCCGCAAACGCATCGCGGGAGGGTTAGCCCCGCCCCATTGTGGCTGTACATTGACTTTGCATGGAGAGTGATCGCCGAGGTAGTACAAGTAGCGTCCGGTGTGTAAGCACCTTTACACCAACTCTTATTGTAAGTTGCTAAGGTTTTGCACAGACACATGTTTAGGCTGGAATTTGTTGATTAATTGGATTAAATACAGATCAGGAAGTTAATACTGTAAAGCAGCTCAGAATTTAGTGCTCATGTAAACAAAACTGCTACGTTCACACTACATAATCAACATTTTATGAAAAAATACAAGCATGCAACTTAAAGGGATAGCTCAGTATTTTTGAAGTGGGGTTGTATGAGCTCCATATGGCCACTAAGTACATTAGATGCAGTAGAAAGTTCTCTCCTCTCCCTCAGAAAGACACAATTTGCAAACGTTTTTGACTCCGAACCAGCTGCAAACAGGGAAACATTGTACCAAATACAAAGGTTATTTTCTCCAACTACAAGAACCTTCCATCAAAAGTAATACCACTGATTAAGAGTTTGCTACCTCAAAAGTTTGAGTGCATTAACTGTTTGGAAAAGATAAACTTTATTTTTCTGAAAAGTTTGTAAATTGAGTTTTGTGGAAAGAAACAAAACAAAACAGGGATGTTATTTTCAGGCCATATCGCCCAGTCCTGCCACATGGCTACTCAATAAGAAGTAATAAATAACAAAAAAGGTGTTGTTTGTGCAGCATCCAGTTCATAAGTTGGTGGTTATAATTGTTTGAAGGGGATTTAAGAAAGTACTGATCAGAGAAACCCAGATTTGGACACTGGATGCTCCGGCCTTTTTTTTTTTCTACTGCCAACAATCTTTCTATCAGGGAGATTTCTCTAAAATGACTAATCCCTTTTTTAATGGTGGGAGGGTTAGCTGAAAAGCAGGAGTGAATTATGTTCTTCTGGATCTGCCTTAGAAAAGTGCTGCCAATTCCCAAATACTTCCAATGGACTCTTTCCCAGATGGATGAGTGAAATGTGAGTGGTCCATCTGGTGTGTGTCGGGTAATTATGCAACAGCCTTTCTGTTGATTTAAAAAAGCCTGAAAACAGTGATTAAACATGTCCATATTTTTAGGAGTTACTGTCCTTGGAAGGTCTTGTTTGTTATCATTACTATAAATCCATAAACACCTTTTTTACTGTTATGGAGAACAAATAAAACAGCAAATATTCACTTTTTTATTATGAGAAAATCTATGTTAAAATATTTATTAATGATGGTTAAGATCTTCAGTAGATACTTTCTTCTTTTTAAAGCATCATTTTTCTTTTTAAGAATATTTCTGTGCCTTTATTGACAGGAGAGTGATGGTATATAGGCTTGTGAAGGGGAGAGGGGAGAGTTGGGGAGGACTTTGACAACATGCCACAATCTGGATTTGAACCTGGACCGACAGAAGCACGTTTAATGTTGTGCCTGGCTGCTCACCTCTCTGCCAAATCAGCGCTAATTTTTATATTTGTTACTTTATCATTTCTCCACGCCTCTAACAAACCAGCCATAAATGTTTTCTTCTGCACTAAGCACACCAGTGCACAGGTCTGACACTGAGGATCATATCCTATCTGCCTCTTTTGTTTGTCATACAGGATACCTGGTGGGCTTCATCAGCCACCGTAAGCCTCGCGCAGTGATGGCGAACTGCGACACACAGCTGTCAGCAGACGCCCAGAGCAGAAAGACCCCAACTTCAACCACAACCGCAGCCCCTCCAGCCTTCGTTCCTGCAGCTTCCAGCTCTCAGATGGACTGGGCGGACGTCACAGAGCTCTTCACACAGAAACTCAGCAGCCAGGCCTTCGAGAAAACTCTGAGGTATGTGCGTTACTGTGGTACTGCACTAAAAACACACCCTTTCATCCTCTTTTGGCCATTAACAGCCACTCAGTTTAGCTAATGTAAAAACATTTCAGATAAATTTTTTTTTCAACTTTCTTTTATCAAATCTCTTCATCAAGCTCAGTCCTGATCAAAACTGCTAATCTTTATATTATATGTATGGATTTTTGCCCTTTAAATGACAGTTTCATCGGCGATGTCACTGATTGGTGGGAAAAAAACACAAAATGACAGGTTTTTATTAGAAAAACTGATTGTAGGTTGGAGATTTTTACATGCTATCACACTCTTGGATGTGTCAGACGTCAGCAAAAACATTGACTTTGATGCATTATTACTTTTTGCACAGCATCAGATTTAATTTTTCAGCCCTAATCTTTATTTTTGAGCTTAGAAAATATTTATCTGATTAGTTTACTGCAGCTAAAGTTAGCTGCTGTAAACAGCCAAAACAGGACCAAATAAAACTGAAATTTTGATACTGCATAAAAGATAATTATGAATTAAAAGTAATGATTTTTCTAATCTTTTTCTAATCCAAGATTGTGATAGCATGCAAAAAATCTTCAGCCTCTAATCATTTTTTTAACGGAAAATTGGTCATGTTTTGTGTGTATTTCCACCACATATGTGACGTCATGTACGGAATTGACATTTAAAGGGTCAAAATAAGAAATATAGTTGTTCATATTAACACAAATTTTCCTACTATGTTTTTACAGCAGCTCAAGTTTGTGGCTGTTAACAGCCAAAACCGGATTAAAGCGTAGTCCATTTGTCCAAAGGCTGTTTTTGACTTTTTAAAATGATTGAAGTCACATTTTCAAAATGTTTGTCGTGTTAATTTTCCTCACCAAAAATGATTTCACACTCTCAAATAGAAGGAAAGTTACGGTCAAATCAAGTAGCGCCCCTTGGTGGCTGCAAACAGCAACATAGAGACCCAAGTGTTAACATGTAAAAGTTAAGAAGCTTCTCACAAGATGTACAAACATATCCTAATAGTTTGGAAATAAAATGTCCAGTGAGAAATCTGGAAATATTGGCACACAAACTGCATTAACTTTCTCTGTTTGGGTCTGAAAAAGCTCTGAAAAAGTCAGAATTTCCTCACATGTGAGCCTGCTCTGGCCGTGGAATAGAATAGAATTTAATATATTGTCTAGAATTGCCCTCAAACAAAATTTTTACAGCTCTCTACCATCAGCGCAGGACAAGAGACACATTACTTACATCTGGAAAAGAGCACATTGCACACCTATCCAACTGTTTAAAACAATGAATATAAATAAATGACATAAATATTGCACTGTTGCCCACAGTACTGATTGAATATTTGTGGCCACACTTATGAATTTAAAAGTCTGATGGTCAATAGATAAAGACCATATGATGGAAACTTGTTTTAAGCAAAAGTAAAAACTGGATTTGGAATGGAAATAACTCCATCATCTAACTAATGTTGCTCAGTATTTTCTGACAGCCCGGCCCTATTTTCTGTGAGAGGATAGAGTACTACAGCTGAATGAACATGAGTGGGATCAGATGATTTTTTTATTTTTAGTCCGAAAACAGGAAAGAGGCAGAGGAAGGTTACAGTGAGGGTGATTATGTAAGAGAGACAATACCAGCAAGTTTCAGGACTGTACTGGAAGCACTGACCCAAAGAGACACCCCGACTGAAGCAGAGGTCACTTAATTTTATCAAAATAACATCCATAAAAATTTACAAGCTGCTGCTGTTACTGTTTGCTGGTCAAGCAGTGTAGAGAAAATATGGGCGTATATAGACGTGTCCAAAAAAATTAATTGAATCATATTAATGGAAAGATTCAGAATCAATTGAAATACCTATAAATTGATTTTATAACTCTTTTTTTTAACCTACTCTTTGTGCATACAGAGCGGAGGGTGTTTCCATGTTAATGTTTTTTGTTTGTTTGAAGTTGTCAGGAGTGTTCATTTTAATTAGCTGGTGCAAACATTACAAAAACACGAGCTGTTTCTTAATCACATTTAACTTTTTTTGCGTCGAATATCCAGCCTCTTGATGCACAGCAGACAGAAGCTGAAATAAACAAGGGGATGGGAATTTAAAAGCAATTCCAGTTAAAAAATCAATAACTCTACGAAGGAAGCAATATCATTAGGCTTTTCTTTACTGCATGTCTTGCATCACAAAGTTGGCAGAAATTCGTGTAAGAAGTCAAAAACTGTGGCAGATTGGGTAGAAGTTGTGGCTTAAGTTTAATTTTTTGCATAATTTTATCTAAAGAACTTGCAGAAGCATTTATCTCTGCAGCACTGCATTAAATATGTTTGACATTTTTCCCACTTAAAACATTTAGGCTAACCTTCACTCACTCAGAAAGTCGGCAGTAACTGATACCGGAATCATTAAAGAAAATGGTATCAGTTATCATTCCTGTTTAAAACAAATAAGTAATGTTTTGTGAATTGGTTTGAGTAAAAAAATCAATTTAAAATTAACTTGCGACTAGGGATGGGAATCAAAAAAAACAATTTCAGTTGAGAATTGTTAACTGCTCCATCAAAGAATTGATTTAAAAAAAAGTATAACAAACCCATAAACATGGGTTTAAAGCTACTGTCAATTGTCATTTAATTTTGCTTGGATACTTGCATTAAATGACCAAATAATTAAGAAGCCTCAAAAATTTCCTCAGGCAAAAAACAAACACCACTGAGAACCCCACTATATGCATTTTTTTTTTTTTTTTTAAATCTAAGGTCGAGAACTGAATCTGCAGAAACTTTCCCCAATCCAAGCCAATGATCTCAAACATAAATCTGGGAGGTTTGGTCCACAGAATCCTGTTTCCCCAAAATGATTCAAAGGCAGTGCAATGCAAACAAAGACAAAAACAAAAATAACCAGAATGTGGAGGACTCACCGGTCCTGGAAACACTTCCTCTGAGTCCACTCCCTCAGCTCAAGCACCCACAGCTGCCCTGCTCCAGCGTTAAAGTTCCTGCATGGAGGTTTTCCCAAAGCCCTCAAGGAGGATTTGGTTTCTTGGAAACAGGTCTTGCCAAATTGCAGAGCTCCATCCAGGTTCACTACCAGAATCTTCCCAAACATTTTCCCTTCTGCCTCACCCCCTCCCCCTCTTCACACCTGAGACAATCAGGCAACAGCAGGTCACCTGACCAGGCAGACTGCAGCTAATCAGACATCAAATAACTAGAAAAGCACTCGGAGAGCGCAGACCTCCGCCAGCGCCACAGTCCTCACCCATATTGTGATTTTCACCATAAATGTTAGTCCTACCTTTATTTCATCTAAATATTTAGATTCCTTGACCATCAAAACACACAATTAGCAATTGGATACATAATATCTATTTAAGTTTAGTAGTTATTCACGAAAATCACATTTTTCGTCATGGCAGTTTTACGCTGATCTGGATCACTCCCAAAATCTAATCATTTGTTCCGTATCCCTATCAGGACATTTCCTGAAAATTTCATCGAAATCCGTCCATAACTTTTTGAGTTGTGTTGCTAACAGAGAAACAAACTAACTAACAAACCAACAAACAAACAGATGCCGGCAATAACATAACCTCCTGAAAATAATCAGCAGTGCCGAGCTAGGGCAGTGATTCCCAACCAGGGGTGCGTGCACCCATCGAGGAATGTGAGAATGTTGCAGGGGGTACATGGAAACATTTAATAATATATTTCCAACTTTTGGATATACTGAGGTGAGCTTGTCAGTAAAATGGAACATGTGGTACTAGTTTTTCCAGGGAGAAAATAAGCTGTGACACAGCCGAGCCAAAAGCTGCTAAGAGCCCTTTTGATTAGGAAGGTTCCTAACACAGTGAAATAATCCAGAAGTAGTTCGTGATGAGAGCTGTTTGAAGAGCCTAAATGCTTAGGAAAGGTGGCTCAATGCTTCCTTTATTATCTCCTTTAGCTTAGGAAACAATGAACCATCTTTTACTAAAGGAAAGGAGAAAGGAATGCCCCATAATGCCTTGTGGCAGGTGACGTATTTATTAATCATTTTAAAATGGTGGACGGATAAACAGTTGAGTATTAAAATTTGAAAAGCACTTTAGTTGAAGCATTTTTTCTCCATAACTGCCTACAATGTTGATAAGTGTGGGCTAACTGCAGATGTCTTTGTTGGAAACATTTTATGCATATCTATTTATTATTGAAGTATTTCTCCACTGCACGTTAAACTCAGATTTTCCATCAGACTGGTTCACTCACATCACTCACATCACAAACTCTGAACAATCCGGCCCTGACATTTCAAACCACAGACTTTTTCCTCAGGAGGCACATGAGTCATCTGTTGACTTTTTACTTATGAATGTTTGAACTGACAGTCAGAAGAATAAACTGAGTCAGTGTTGGCAGATTAAACGAGATTTTGTCTCCCCACAGTGAGTTTGATCTGCCGCAGCGTGCAGCGGGGAGCGAGGAGGATAAGAGCGTGGCGAACCGCATCTTTGACGAGTTCAAGGCCCTGCAGATGACTCCCTGGACCGACATCCACTACGTTCAGCTGCAGAAGCCTGACAGGTTGGTGATAAGACTTTATGATCTCAGCCTGCCTATACAGATGAACTCCTACGCTCTCATTTAGATGCATTTCTTAAAAATGTGGGAGTTTTTGTGAGCAGCTTGACAAAAATCTAATGTTTATCAGTACAGATGAGCTTACACTGGTCTTTAAAGTTAAATTGGTAGTTAAAAACTGGTGGTGCAGCAGGTAGTGCACGTGCCTCACAGCAAGAAGGTTTCTGTGAACCCTTTGCTGTGTGAAGTTTGCATATTCTTCGTGTGCATTCTCTCTTTGTGGCCCTGGCTGATAACTGGTTCAGGTTATGCCCCGCCTCTGTATGGATCTGCAACTTTGCTCAAAACTTGTATAAACCTTTCTTTAACAGGAGAGTGATATGAAAAGTCTTGTTACCCAGAAAGAATCCCTGTTTAAGGTCCTGGGTCCTGCATGATCTGTTTTCTTTGCTTTAATGTTGTTAAGGTGCGTTCACATCGAAGGCGACTTTGAGATCATAATCACGTTGCCCACTGACGTCGTGTTGCGTGTCCAGCAGTACCTCATTTTGGTCACTGTCGCCGTAGTTCAGTGATGCCACGTCTGCTTGAGTTCCACCACGATCATCATATTTAACATGTACAAGGTGGCATTTTCATAGCTGTAAACTCCGTCTAATGTCCTCACTGACTAAGGTTTCCCACATGGATCGTCACTCTGTGAACCGGAATAAAAACTGTCACAGTTGCCGTCACAAACCCGCATAATGCTGATTGGCTGTTGCTGCACAGCCACACACGACATCACCTGAAAAGACTAACTTTTTCAACTCTGGTGACGGAGTGACGAACAACGTGGTCACCTTGATCGGGTCTGTCGCGTCGCCAGAGGGTTAACGCCCCACATTGTACATTGACTTTACGTGCACAGTGATCACCAAGGTTGTGTTCAGTGTGAACACACCTTTAGAAGGAGCTTGAGGTGCAGAAGAATGTGACACCTATTACTAATCTTTCAGTTCACAGAGAAATGCTCTGTACCTCTGTGGAGAAAATGCCCTTCAGAACAATTTTATATCCTGAAGTTTATCATGTAATTGCTATAGAGTTCAACTTTATTGTCATTCAGTCTGCAGCAGGTGTTGACAAAATGAGATGTTGTATCAGCTACAGCTTACAGATTTCAATACAATATGAATAAAAGTAAAGAATAGGATGCAAGTTGTTAAACTTGTGCCAGAGAAGTGTGACTATATATCTCTGTATGGTACATTTAAATATCAGATATTTACAAGAGAGGAAAAAGGAGATTAGGTCTGGTAACAGTCAGTATATGAGTGAGATTTAAGGAGTTCAGTTGTCTGGTGGCTTTGGGGACAGAGCTGTTGTAGAACCTTGTGGTCCTGTACCGAATGCTGCAGAAACTCTCCCAGAGGCCATCAGGTTCAAACGGTCACTGCAAGTTATTTTTGTAAGGTTCAAGTTTTACAGCCTCCACATGTGTGTTTTCTGCATGCCAGAGGCCTGTAACTCCTCATCCCTCCTCCCATCAAGGCTGCATTTGGGCAGCAAATCAGCGCAGAGCTCATTGTCTGAGCGTCCCGCCCCCCTCAGATTCAAGTGTTTCCAAAGGGGAGGGAAAAGAGCTGCATCTGATCCTCCATAGAGGCAAAAATTTTTCCTTTTTTTTTTAAATTCAGCTTGAATCAGGGCCTTGCTCAATAGACATCCAAGACCTGGTATAAGTTCAAACACAGCAGGGCGTGGAGCTTTTGAGTAAAAAAAGCCTTAGAAAAACGAGCCAAATGCTGTTGTTTTAACCCGCTTTTGTTTTCTTACGACAGGTCTCGCCCAAACCGCGTCTCTTTTGGACCTGATACCTTTGAGCCTGAGGGGTATTTGGCCTACAGTGCTACTGGAAAAGTGCAGGTGAGTTTAAACCTTTTTTTAAAGAACAACTGAACTCGCGCAACAGGAAGAGTGAGAAGTCTTTCCGAGTGAATCATGATTCCTGAACCATTTACTGTCCTTACAGGGGAAGCTGGTGTACGGTAACTACGGCCGTCAGAAGGATCTGGACTTCCTGCAGACGAAGAACATCGAGCTGAAAGACAGCGTGCTGCTGCTGCGGGCGGGGAACATCACTTTTGCAGAGCAGGTATTGTTATTTTCTGTTTTACTCTTTCAAATGCCACTTTTCTGCTCGAAGTTTGCCATCATGTTTTGAATTTTGTCTCTTCAGGTGGAGAACGCTGCTCAATACGGAGCAGCTGCTGTTCTTGTCTATCCTGACGTCCAAGATTTTAAGTATGTCGCAGACACGAAGCTCTTCGGACACGTAAGTTTACATTAACAACTGGTTCTTTAATTCAGGGGTATTCAGTAAAAAGTCAGCGAGGTCCAGTTAATAAAATTTCCTCCAAGTAAAAGGTCCGAACCAAAGTCAAGTTTATGTCTTATGGCCTTCCCCTATGTCCACAATTTCACGGTTTCAACAATATTTCTTGTTGAATGTCAATGCAGGATATGTTTTACTGAGTGCATAACCAAAAGGCAAATGTAAGGCCTTTATTTCAGATAAATGAAAACAAAAAACTCTGAATAAAAGCCTTTTCTTTTATAAATTAAAGAGGTCCCAGCCTGAAAAACTGAAAGCCTACACTGCAAAGTAAAAAAAGTCTTCAGAAAACAATAAAAAGTGTCTCTTCGGAAAAAAAGTGCATACAGAGCATTGGCTGAACTTTTCTCTTCTTTTTCTGAAATTAAAAAGGTCCCAGCCTAAAAAAAATGCATACTTACAGTTAAAGTAAAAAAAACTAAACATCTAGACAAATGAACAGGAGATTCACCATTTGTCAGTGCTTGCTTTAAGTGCTTTAAATCTAGAAATATTGGAAAATAGACATTTTCCAGGAAGTGCTGCATGTGTGAATACAGACAAATGCACCAAACTTACTTTTTATGTATTTTTTATTTATTTAATTTTTTTGTTGTTGTATATTACTGTAAAAACCCTCTCCTGACTCAGTATTCTTGAATTTCTGTTGATTAATAATGTACCTACCATCCTACCTGCCTATTCATTACACTCACCTGTTTGTCAAATAGCACTTTGTTCTCATATGCTTTGTAAAAGCTGAACAGAGTTGACCTGTAAACCAGTCAGAGCAGACTGGTCCCAGGGGGCAGGAGCTCCAAAAAAGTGGTTCAGGTAGACTGAGATTACAGAGCAGGGTTTGGTCTATTTATGAAAACTAGATGTTGTTTTGAACATTAGTGATTGTGAAAATACTCTGGCAGTCATCAAAAACGAATAAATGAACCTGATTTATGGCAAAATAGAACTTCTTTATGACAGGTGATAACATTTTAATTTAAAACCATTTCTTGTTTTTCAGGTCCATCTGGGTTCAGGTGACCCCTACACACCTGGATTTCCCTCCTTCAACAACACTCAGTTCCCACCAACTAAGTCATCCGGCCTCCCCAAAATCCCTGCTCAGACCATCACTGCCAACATGGCTACAGCTATGCTACAGTAAGATCTAACTCACTGACTAGCATGGTGTACAGTTACAGATTTTTCCATAAAGTTTGGAGTGAATTTGTGTTTTTGTCACAAACACCATGGTGCACAGACTTACTTGGGTTTTTCATTAGTAGAAATATTAATGCTTTAAGTTTGGATCGATGTGAGCTTGACCATTTTAAGACTTCATAGTAATAACTATGTTTGATAATGATGTCTCAGAACTTTACAAAGACAGACAGCTGTAGGACAATAACAAGGAACATAACAAAAAACAAAACTGTAAAATCCAAAGGTACAGGACAACATTTGGGCAGTCATCCCTCTCAGTGAAGGCATACACCTATGGAATTCCGTACCATCTGAAATTAAGTTCAAACAGAACTTAAAACGTTCAGTGCAAAAGTTTAACAGTGGCTTAAACAGCAGCAGAAATGGGAATGTTAAATGTAACTTGTGTTTTAGCCTCTAATTTACTTCAACTGTGTTTATTTATTCATGGTACTTATTGACTATATTCACTGTATTACTATATTTGTATAATTTATCTGTATTCTGTCAATTTTATTGTACTCTAAATCCTAGGGCTGGGACGATTCACTTTTCTCCCGATTCGATTTTTTACGATTTTTTAGGTGCCGATATGATTTAAATTGCGATTCTACGATATTGCCAATTTTTGCAATCTTTAGTTAGCTTTTTTAAAACCAGTGAAAAAGATGAACAATGATGATGCCTACAGACTATATCAGGAAAAATACACATCACATGTGAGTCTGTATTTAGGATTTATTCAGCAATATATTTTAACCAGCTGTTCATGCTCTCTCTTCAAAAGCCTGGATTGCATATAAAAAGTGGCTTATTATCCCTTCAGGCAACAGAGTTTTTTCAAGAAATATTCAATTTTGCTATCAAGATTTAAAAAAGCTATAGTTTCAAAGTGGTTAGTTTTCCCAGCCATCGTCATCGCTGTAATTTACGGGCCGAGCATGAACGCCTCTGCTGCCTGCACTGTTTACCCCCGGCTTCTCCCTCGTCTGACCAGAGCTCCGCGGTCTCATTCTCCGCTAACACCGTCACTTTTCGCGGTGTTTTGAGCTTACCTGCATCCCAGACCATGTAGGCTTACCCTCTTTGGCAGTCGCGGGCCATGGAGAGGAAAAGCTCTCGGTATGTACTGCTCCGGGACTGTAATGGCGCGCGGAGCCGCTCCCGCTGCGCACACTCGCTGCCAGTTTGGTTCTCACTGGACGACTGACCGTCATCCTCAGAGAGTAAATATTCCTCAGATTCAGAGTCAGACAGTACTTGACAAAGTACTCTCGGCATCGTGAGTACTCTCTATCACTCTGTGTCTCTCTCTCTGCTCTGCTTCACAGCCTCTACAGCCACACTCGCGTCCCTCGGTCCGGTGTGTGTGTTTTAAAATAAATATAGCTACGCCAAAACTTTGAATAGAAACCTGTCATCTGTCCACTATCTGCTGGTGAAAAGTAGTAAATCTATTCAGCACTATTTTAACAGCTATGGCCTGTATTATCCAGCAATGTCGCTTGCTTCAATTTGGCGACTTTAGCGCCTATAGTGTGTGTGTGCGTGTGTGTGTTGGGGGGGGGGGTATCGATTTTTGAATAAAAATATCGATTTTAAAATCGGCAGACAAAAAATCGCGATACTTAGGTGTATCGATTTTTTTCTCCCACTCCTACTAAATCCTGACCAGGGACAAAGACTGCAAATTAGCTGAGGCTATACGTCTTATACATTCACATTTTCCCATTTTCTGTGGCAATGATAAATGTATCATTCCTGTTAAATAAACTTTAAATAAATGAAAGAATATGCTTATACTGAGGTGAATTTTTTTTCTGATTTTGTGGCGCCCCCTAGAGGCCACAGCTCCTGATCTAAGAGCCTATCAAGTAAACGTGGGGCAGTTTCAGGCATCTGTAACTACTTTTTTCCCCCCTCACGTTAATGATAACTCAAAGTTCATTTCTTTCTAAGTTGACTTAATAAATGAAAAACACTCCAGCAGTAAACACGCCTGTTCTCTACCTTTTTTCCTGTCCTCTGCAGGAAAATCGGCGGTCCTGTAGCAGATGCAGCCAGCGGTTTTAAGGGCGGTTTTACTACAGTGACGTATAAACTGGGAGGCGTTGAGAATGCGACTGTGGAGGTGAACAACGTGCTGGTCAACACGGAAATCCACAACGTGTTCGGGGTCATCAAAGGGTTCACTGATCCTGGTAAAAACCAATCCCTTTCCCCTCTGTTATTCTGAAGTCAAATATAATCAGTTTTTCCATTATGGATCTAAATATTTGGGGTGTTTTGGTGTCTCTGTGTGATTTTTCAGATCGTTATGTTGTTCTCGGAGCTCAGAGAGACGCCTGGGGTCGAGGTTACGCCAGAGCCGCAGTTGGCACAGCGATGCTGTTGGAGCTGGCCAAGGCGATTCAGGAGATGGTGAAGAAAGGTAACAAATATTCACGATTGAATCTGTTTAATGTACACAAAGATTCTTTTAACAGGACGATGACACTACATTATTGTGCTTGGGGCCACAGTGCTCTGGTTCAGACTTATACAAATGTTTGTGAGCTGCAATCTGATGAGGTGTCAAAATAAGACAAAACAATGTATACATGTGAACAAAAACCTGAATATCGACTGAAAACATCTACACAGCATAATTTCTAGGGCTGATCGATTTGAGAAAATAATCTAATTGAGATTTTTTTCCCCAATATTGCGATTTACTCTGCAATTGTTTTATGTTCCTCATCTTATGTATTCTTAAACAAACATAAGCAGTAGATCTTTTTATAGTAAAACCAATATGACATTAAATTAATCTAAGGATAAAAGATTTGAAAAAAAGTGGAGAAGTGAAGAACAGAAGCAATATAGGTATGAAATTGTAAAAACTGGGTAAAAATGGTATGAAAGTGGAAAAAGGTTAATAAATAGGTGCAAAATAGGTATGAAATTGCAAAAAAAGGGGAAAAATTAGCAAAAAATCCAAAAGTGGCTTAAGAAAATTGATTATGGCAGCAAAATTGGGAATTAAATTTGAAATTAAATTTCAAAAACCAAAAAGTGTCCAAAAATGGGAAAAAATTGTATGAATAGAGGTAAAAAAAAAATAGGCTTGAAATTGCAAAAAACTACATCACAATGCCAAAATGTTCAACACATTTTGGGCTAAAAATATTGAACCTTCTGCAATTTGAAAATTGCAACAAGCCATATTGCGATTTAATCTAATTTGCAATTAATAGTTCAGCCCTAGCAATTACCTTTTTAGGATTAAGGTAAAACATGTTTTACCCTAGTTAACTTGAATTAATGTTTGTTTTAATGAAGTAATTCCCAATTAAAGAATATGACAGGTTTTAAGCAACATAATCTCAATATTTTTGGCTTATATTATAGATTAATAGACTATGAAATGACATATGAATGGGTCAGAATGCCAAGCTAAGTAAAGGTGCCAAGCTAACCTTCCCTGTCATTGTGCTCTAGGCCTGTGCTCAAAATATCGATATGGCAAAATATCGTCATGCACTCCTTGGGGATACGCGTATCGATGTTTGAACAGTTGTTGTAAATACACTTTGAGTAATGTTAAAAATGGCACAGTTCAAAGTAAAAGCCAAGCTGCATGATAAAACACATGTTCCAAATTCTAACTTAAGTCTACCATCTTTGGGGACCTGAATTTAAGTTCTTAAGTTGAAGAATTATTTAGAACTCATGCTTGTTCTTTTTCTTCCTGTAATAAAAACAAAAGTTGCTGGGAATTCTGTTAAAAGCGCATTCGATGTTCACAATTGACGTGTATCGGGATACGTATCGTATCGTGGGGTTGCTGGAAATACCAAGCCCTACTGTGCTCTAAGGGTTAAATAGTTCCCTCACCTGAATTTACTCGTGGTGTTTAATTACCTTCACCAAGGAGGTTATGTTATTGCTGGTGTCTGTTTGTTACTCTATTAGCAACACAACTCAAAAAGTTATGGTCAGATTTCGATTAAATTTTTAGGAAATGTCCGGATTGGGACAGCGAACAAATGATTAGATTTTGGGAGTGATCCAGATCAGCATAAAACCGCCATGACGAAAAATGTGATTTTTTTGTGAATAACTACTGAACCATGTTTTCATGGTCAAGGAATCTAAATATTTAGATGAAATAAAGGTAGGACTAAAGTTTATGGTGAAAATCTCAATATGGGTGAGGACTGTCGCTCTCTGAGTGCTTTTCTAGTTTCAGTCATAAAGTCAGTTATATTTTGTCCATACAGATTTATTTTCTCTCTGGTATGAGGAGGAACCTGTTAAATCATGTTGTGAATGGTCTTTTATCATGCCCCAGAGGTGGTTGCTGTTTATCATAAATAATATTGCTGTCATTCTTTTTTCAGATGGCTTCAGACCCAGGAGGAGTCTCGTGTTTGCGAGCTGGAGTGCAGGAGAGTTTGGAAGTGTTGGTGCCACCGAGTGGCTGGAGGTGAGAACTAACTGTCCTGGAAAAGTTTTTAAAAAAACACAGAAAATGTTCCTGACTGTGTCTGTGTTTGTTATTTTTAGGGCTACATGTCTTCAATTGATAGAAAGGCTTTCACCTTCATTAACCTGGACGGAGCCGTCCTCGGTCAGTACAGCTCACGCCTGTTTTTCTCTCTTTCTTCTGATATTTTTTGTTTTTTAATTAACTGAGTTTTTCTCCTCCAAAGGTCGTGGGAGCTTTGTTGCTTCAGCAAGTCCACTGCTCCACGGCCTCCTGGAGAGCACCATGAAGGAGGTAAAAACAACTTCCCTTCAAACTTCTCATGACTGTGAGGAAATTTTAGTAATTCTGAGTTTCTCTCCTCTGTCTCAGGTTAAAAGTCCTCTTGGTTCTGGCACTGTGTATGACCTGGTGGGAAAAGCTGCCTGGCAGACAAATGCGTAAGTAGATTCTGAGATATTTTCATCAACAGAGGCCTGTGTTCTTGGCTTCTTGCTCTGTCTAAAATGTAATGGTGCCGCCCACTGCCTCCTCAGCTTCTGTTAATGGCCGCTGCCTTGCTGCTGTAACGCTCTTCAACCAGAATGTTCGAAAAAGTTTAATCAGCAGTTTGAAAATGTGGATTAATTGTATGTAGAATGTGTCCGGGCTGTCCATAAATATGGCTGGGTCCCCTTAGCAAACAGTAGTAGTCTTGAAATTTATTTTATAAAGTATACATTTGTAAAAGTATAACAAGCATACTGCAGAATATGAAGTTATATTGCACGAGAAAGTATACTAATTTAATACTTCTTACTAAATTGGAACATGTTTAAGTTGTTAAAAGTATACTTTAAGTGTACTTTATAAGGTCACTTTTTAAGTTTGCAAAAGTACACATTCAGGTATACTTATCTGTATACTACTAGTTCACTTGGTATATTTTTTTCTAGTCCACATTTTAGTTTATTGAAGTATAATATGGATTGATTTGATTCAATCTTACGAGGTCTCAAATCTATTAAATTCTATATCTATTCAGTCTGGGATATCTGTTAAAATAATGCTGCAAATTGAAAAAATGACCGTTTGACCTGGTCAATTGTTCACAAATGATTTAACATAAAGAACTGAACCCAAAGCAGTTACATTAATCATATACTATTGATATTCATTAACGCATATTCTGCATATTACTTGTTTTTTGTCCAACTCGTCTTTTCCTTTGTGCCTGTAAAATCCGAAATGCATCCAAACATCAGCTTTTAAACTCTCCGGTGGTTCCCCTATAGTGCTACTCTCTTCTGCCGTGTTTGTTTGACTGCTCTCAGTAACATCTAATGAGATCTTGTTCAGTGGAAAGCAGAGCTAAACGCTGATCACGCGAGACCAGCAGGGTTGATACCACAGGCTGCTTCTCTGCACGTCCAATGAAGAAAAAACTACCCAAGTTAAAAGATTGATCTTTGGATTTTATGGGTCGATGATGAACCATTTAAATTGATTAAAATGGATTAAGTTGATTTTTATAAACCCAGCCCTAATAATCAAAGTATACCATGACTAAATGGACTTGAGCTTATATAGTGTTTTTCTAGTGTTCCTGTCCATTACATGCCACTAATGTAGCAGTGGGAATAACTTGGATTTAAGTGCCTTGCCTTAAGGACACATGTTGCCCAGAGCTGGACTCAAACCTGCAACCTCCCCATTACTGACCAAGGGCACTGTTATTTTTTATGGAGGCTCTGGGGTGAACCTGGCCCTGATAAGAAAGTATGTTGAGTTGCAGCCAGACATTTTTTGCCAGTTTTGATGCTCAGCTCTACTACTTTGACATCAAGCAGGTAGACATAGTAAATAATGCCATTACTGTCCTAAAAACAAAACATTTTTGCTGAAAAAGGAGCTTTTGTACTTTCTGGTGGTAATTTGAACTTTTGCCGTTTAAATTTTTGCAGACTGAGGCCAATGTCGATGGACGACACTGCATATCCCTTCCTGGCTTCCTCTGGAATTCCCTCTGTCTCCTTCCGCTTCATCTCTCCAAATGTGAGTCTAAACGCAAAGCAAAACATATTGCTACTGATATTATGTAGGTTTTTATTTACCTGCGAGAAGATGAAATAATATAAAATTGCAAAACTCTCCTTTCGTAGGAGTTTAAGAGGTGAATTTAGATTTCATTTTAGATTTTGGATCAGTTGTCTCATAGTAAATTATGCGCAGGTAAAAGGTAAAATCTCAGTTAAAGCATAGATAATGATGCAAGAATCTTTAAAAACTGTATTAAATGTGAGACAGTTACTTAGTTTTTTCATAGAGTGCAAAGTGGTGATTTGTGAGTGTATCTTTTTATGTTTCTTAATAAAACATACAGTTTGAAATGGATGTAGTTTGTCATTGATTCTCTACTACAGTAGGCAGCATGACGGAGAAAATACAACTGATGTCAAAGCACCTGATATAAGAGAAAGATAAAAGAGAGAAATGCATTTTTA
Organism: Scarus forsteni; assembly: GCA_036419115.1. Taxonomy (NCBI): domain Eukaryota; kingdom Metazoa; phylum Chordata; class Actinopteri; order Labriformes; family Labridae; genus Scarus; species Scarus forsteni. Next base: position 4,234,413 of record JAZDUH010000007.1, on the reverse strand, counting down.
TGATGTGAAGATGATCTTTGTTTAACTTGTCTCTGGTTACTCTTCCTGTTCTTGTGTCTGTAGACTGAGACCTACATCTACTATGGCACCAACTTGGACAACCTCGACCACCTCAACTACCAGACCAACCATCGCACCGGAGAGATCGCAGTGTTGGCGGCCGAATTTGCCGGGCGGATGGCGCTGAGACTCGTCCACGACCGTATTCTCAGACTGAACCCGGGCCAGTACAACAGGGTCCTCCTCCAGGCTGTTGTCCGGGCCTACAACCGCATCAGCGAGCTCAAAATGGTCGGCCTCTCTCTCCATCCCACTTCTTTCTATTCTCTTTCTTCAGGCATGTCTGGTAATCAGAAGTGTCTTATTTTGATGTTCCTCTTGCAGACTGGTAAGCTGAAGGAAGTAGATCCCACCTGGATCAGTAGCGCCCGCGGCGACTTCCAGCGAGCGACTGTGGCTATCAGCAGTGCCATTGACAACACCGACCTTGACGACTTGAAGGCGTGTCGCAGCATCAACGACAAATTAATGATGGTAAGATATGAGTTGTACTGCTTCTGCTTTTCCTTTGCTGAAATTCAAATGTAGAGTTCTTCACCTTTTGCTTAGTCAAAATGCCTCAACGCTTCTGTTTTCAGTTGGATTTAATTTGGCGCCCCCTTTAGGTCAAAGCTGCGCATCTTCCTGTTTAGTTTAAGGACAATCTATTAGATATGCCAACATTTTTTTTGTTTTCATGTCTCGCCTCACTCTCGAGTCCATGACAAGCAGGTAGACACCATTCTTTCAACTGTGTGGCACTAACAAAGGGACAGGCAGAGCTAGCCCATTGCTAGTTAACTTAGCTCAAACACTGGGAGTCAATGGGTAGTGTTACCCTGTCTCTGCCTACTGTCATCAGATAAACTCTTCACAACTCTAAACAGTCCTGTGTGCTTGCTGTGACTCGTTTTTTTTACCACATTGTGTTACGTTATCTATTTTTAAACTAAGATTAGCTCTTTATGTAATTTTGAAAGAAATACAGTAATTTTCCAGAACACATCCCCCATTTTTTCATGCTACTTGCAAGGAAAAACGCTGTATTTATATACCGTATAACACGCACCCACATTTTACCAAACCTTACTCTCCTATGCAATTTTATTCGAAGTTTCAATCAATGAAATTCAGTATTTCTACAACAGATTCTGTACACAATCTGTGGAAATACGTTTTGCTTCACGCATGCGCAGTACCTCATTTTCTTTTTTTTTTTTTTTTTTTTTTTTATGTATTTTCTGGGCATTTTGTGCCTTTATTGATAGGAGAGAGACAGTGGATAGGCTTGTGAAAGGGGGAGAGAGAGTAGGGGAAGACACTCTGCAGACTGGTCACAGGCTGGATTCGAACCTGAACCGCCAGAAGCAAGTACATGGGGTGCCTGGTTGCTAACCAAACCGCCAAACCAGCACCCCGCAGTACCTCATTTTCTGCCAGAGCATGCACAGTCGTATACTGCCCAATCAGAGCAGATCTCAACATGCCGATGTTTTCGGCCAATCATATGCCAATATGGCAGTGCCAAGTGTGTTCACACTAGGGCTGAACAATATATCATTATCGTGTCTATCTTAAGATATGAACATTCAAAATATTAAAATAGAAAAGGCAACAATATAAACAATATAGATTTTCCCTGCATGTACAGCTCTGAAAGTCACAACAAATTTCATTTTTCGATTGCCCTTGAATGCACCGCTTAGGCCAGCCAACCACAAACCTTTGTCATGAGCTCTTATGGATAAAACTGCACTTTCCACATCCTTTTTTATTCTATTTTTCTGAAAAATGCTCTGAAAAACCCGCAGTCCTATCATATCGATTTCGAGATATCTGGCATAAATATCGAGTTATAAAATTTTGTCCATATTGTTTAGCCCTAGTCTACACATGAGTGGTACCGTAACACTTCAGAATTACATGATCATTACACAAAGGTAAACTGATTAAGACCCCAAATATTGGATTAGAACAGTTTAACATCAGTTTAAAAAAAATTACAAAAGTTTGGTAATGTTTCACAGAGGAAGAGAATATTTTGGCTCTTTGTATCAGATGTGTTGGCACTGCGATGTTGGTGAGACAAAAATTTTACAGTTTTTGCTTGTGCTTGTGTTTAACACGCACCCAAAAATTAGACCTTATTTAAGAGCAAAAAAAGCGTGTTATGAGAAATTACGGCATATATAAAATTACCACAGTGGACATGCTAGTAGGTTGGTAAAAAAAAAAGAACTGTATTTCTGCCTGATGCAGTTTGATGTTTCTTGCCAAAACGTACATGAACAATGATGTTTTCTATCCCATAAATATCTGTTACACCTATGTGCTCATGTATTTTAGCTTCAGTCTGTATTATTCATCTTTTAGAGAAGAGCCTTCATCACCACTTATGATCTTTTTCTTTTCTCTAGGTTGAGCACTCCCTCCTCTCTCCATATGTGTCCCCCACCGATGTCCCCTACCGCCACATCCTTCTGGGTCGGGGCTCCCACACCTTCACCTCCTTCATGGAGACTGACGACATGGATCAGCTCCGCACCAAGCTGGCTCTGGCGACCTGGACCCTGAAGGGATGTGCCAACGCCATGATGGGAGACATCTGGGACATCGACAATGAAATCTAAAGGAAGGGGAACGAAAGTAGGGGGTAGGGGGGAGTGTCCATACAGTATGAGATGAGGTAGAGCAGAAAGAAAAGCTCCAAAATTAGCACTTAAGCACAAGCTGTCAATTAGAGGACGAAGCCCCGCCCTTTAAAAATACAAGCTGATAATAATTTGGGCTTACATACTTGAAGAAACCAAATGCTACTGACAAGAAATCAGATTTTTTCGAGCCTCCGCTTTGACCTCATGCCACCAAATCACTGAGAAACCTTATTTATACTTTATGTTTTTATCAGTGGCAGTGTTCACTATAAAAACGATTATTTTGTCTTTTTATACGACGTTATCGGAAGCAGTGTCTTCCATAATTATGACAGTTATACTGTCGCATACTACGGCAGCATCTGCTACAGAAATGACTCCTCAACTGTTGCTGACTAAAAGGAGCCCCAGATGAAGTTACATATTTATTTGTTAAACCTTCATTTCTTCCTTTTGAATGCCAATGGATTTTCTGAAGAATAAAGACATAGAAAAATCACATGAGAAAGTAGAACATTAAACTAATACTCTGGTTTGTCTTGATTTATACAGAATATGAAATGAAATCCTTAAACTAATAACGTCCACATTCACATGGATTCAAGAAGATGATTCAGAAAACGGCTCCTAAACTGTTAAAGCTTGACGTTACATTTTGGGATTGCGGGTAACCATTCATACATAAAAACATGATTTTAAAGCACTGAGTGGCTCACAACCAAGCTGAAGCACAAGGAGTCCAGGCTTCAATTACTTTTGCCCACATCGAGGCAGTAGTCCAGTCAAGGCATAATGTTTGTGGTTTGTAAATACAGTTGTGCATATTCCTCCATCCCTATGGACAAAACTTTAGAGCAGGGATCAACAACTATGTTTGTGCAAGGGTCAGTGTTGATGAAGCAGTGATAATTTAAAAAACAAATCATTAAATATATTGACCCAGTTAAAATGTTACTTTTCAGTCCCTATCCCCAGTCATAAAGCCAGCCACATGGTATTTAATGACGAAAAGCTAAACTTCAAACAACAAATTTTCTTCTGAATATTTTCTCATTTTTGTTACATGGAAGACCAGAAGGGTAAAAAAAAAAGTAAAGAAAATAAATTAAAGGTTGAACTTTTGTAAGTCAGTGAAAGGAGTCAGAATTCTTTTTTTAGCTAGACCAAAATTCTAGCTAAAAAAATCTGAGGTTAATTTTGTAATCAGGGCAAAATCTCAGAATTTTATGGGTAAATTTATAATTCTGCAAAAAATAAGTCAGAAATCTGAAATTAAAGCAGGAATTATCAAGAGAAAAGCAAGAATTTGGATTATTAAGGAATACTTTTCTTTATTTAATTCTTATTTTAATCTCAAATTTCAGATTTTTCTGTTACATTCATAAAGGAGGTTAAATCTCTGAATATATTTGTCTGCTGTGGTCCTACTCCTCGTCTGTATAATAATTATCAGGGGGGCAGATGGAAAGCCCTGAGGGGTCTGTTGTGTCCACCAGTTGGTGATCACTGCTGTAGAGAATGATATTCCACTTAAAGGACATTAATGGTTCATTTAATTGCACTCCAGCCCTCATATCACACACTTTAGTTGTTTTCCAAAGCAGTCGTCTCTGACCTAAAAGAGCTTTAGCTCCCCGATGGAGCTACACAAAACTGTAACACAATGCTTTCAAAATATCAGATTTTATGGTTATTGGTGATAAAATCCAAAGAGTATTGGCTAATACATGCTGGAGATCACAGAAAGTCCCTCTGTTATTGATTCAGCTTTTGCTTATTTTCACATAAGCTAGGGATGCACAATACTGCATTTTTGCTAATATCCAATAAGCTGATTCCAAAGCCATCATCGCCAATACTGATATTTGTGTAAAGAGCACCGGAGTCTCTACTTTGCTAAAACTGACTATTATTAGGTAAAGATGAGAAGCAAGAAAAGATCTAATCAACAATTTAATAGCCAATCTTCAGAATCAAAGTATCAGCTGTAAATATTGGAAAAGGTTTTCATATATGCCAATGTTAGCTTGATAATATTGTGCACCTTATATTTAGTTATTTTATGTAGATGTGACTCAGATTACACAAAGCCAGGGACCCACAGCTCCTCATCCAATGATGGGACCTTCAGACGAGTACACGTCAGTGGAAAAACAGACTTGTCACAAAATTTTAGGATCTTTAAGAAAGTTGTTTGCAAATGATTTTAACAATTCATTCAAAATTGTGTTTTTGTTTATCAAGGCCTCCATACATAAGACTTTTCGGCACAGCTTCAAATCTCAGTTAGGTTCTGGCCTAACGATTAAGAACAAGCGCTCCAAGTTATTTTTCAGCTGCCTGAATCCAGTGAATGTGACGTCAAACTTAGCATTAATGAAGCCCGGACAGTGAAGTTTATTAATCCTAATTTCCAGTTTGGAGCATGATCAGTTGTTTTGTAATTATCAAAAAGCAAAAGAAAGGTTGTTTATATCATTTCTGTGTCTCTGAGTCGACAGTTCATTGTTCAGCATTAAAAGGAAGAAATGAAGAGGAGAAAAGAGTTTCTGACTTTTTGTTTGTTATAATTTAAATGGACCAAAGTATGTTTATTTATATGCCACAATTACAGCAATAAACCAAGTATTACACTGGATTTATTCTGCTTTTGGCGGCTGCATGAATTGAAGAAAAAGTGCAAAAGCAACTCAAAAACAAGCAGAATATTAACAAAACTTTTTTTCAAACCTAATTGGATCCATAATTTACAAGTAACTCCTGTATTTTGCACAGTCTACTTTGGAGCAGTTGTCATACTTAGATGAAGTTATCGGGAGCAGTGCCTTCCATAATTTAGAAATCCATTATCGGGAGCAGTGCCTTCCATAATGACAAGCAGTGACGGTAGTTTTTGCCTACCAGCGTGTGAGTGTGTGTGTGTTATGAGTGTGTATTTATCGGGAGCAGTGCCTCTCATATTTCACTCGACGGGTGGAACAACTTATCGGGGACAGTGTTCCCCAGAGTTTTATACTTGATGTTTATATTTGTTTCTCTTTGTTTTTGCTTTATACGCTCAGTCCTCCAGCTTTACTTTCTGCTTCATGAATCTGTTACATGTCTGTTAAATCTAAACAGTTAATTAAACAGATTTTTTTCTCCTGCACACAGACTTCACAAGCCAGTTCAGCCATCTTTGCATGTTTCACCGACAGGTTTACTCTTTACTGCATGCCACTGTGTTACTTTCTAGAGATGTAATTTAGAAGAGGTTACAAACTAGAGTCAAACAGCTGTGTGTTTTTGATAATTTGAGATGTTTAGTTCATTATAGCACCTTTTCTTTTCAGGAATCTACCCCTTAAATTGTAATGACTATTATGGCAAATTAGACTGAAGTGAATAAAGATTTATTATGATGCTATATGATGTTTCAAGACATTAAATAAAATGTAAAAAAAGGTTAACAAGAACAAAATTAATCATTCATTGACCTTACAGCAAACATACTATTCAACTGATTTTGGCATTAATTGAATAGCTCACCAATTTAAAGCTCATTTAGATCGTTGCATGTATCTTTTGGTTTGCAGGTGTCACTTTTTTATTTAAAGTCTGTTTACAAGAATCCATCAACTTTTGGTTAAACTTGGTGTTCAGAGAATGTGCGTTATTGTTTTCTGTGCAGCTGAAACACTGTTGCTCATGTTGATACACTGTCAAACACTCCTCAATCTGATTACTGTACTTGGAATTTAAGTTCTGTTTCTATGATCTCTGCTTCCAGCAGGAACAGAAATAAACCCCTTTGGCTTAGCATACACTATATCTGATTTGTTTTATTTTTTTCACTTCATTTGGAATATATTTGGTTTTGAACATAACTTGGGGGCTGCACATGGCTAATTTGTTTGCCAATTCCAGTTAATAAATTAATACTGTCTTAACTAAGATGTTTGATTTAGAAAAATAGATATTTTGTTTGAGTTGTAAGTAAAACAAAAAGACATTAAGCTTTTCTAGAAATTCACCTACCCAAAGACTATAAAGCAAGCTAAAAATAAAAGCCAATTTAAATGATTTCTTCAGTGTAATGAACAGTATTCACTGTTTCTTGCAATGTATTTTACTCGCAGGGCTTTTTTATGTATACAGTTCTTCTATTGATCCAAAAAAACGTTTTTAAGGAAACTACAGAAGAGTATGAGGGCCATTTTAGATGGAAAAAGTAATTTTTTGGAGGCCCGGATTAAAGTCGAAACGATGAGATAAAATTTAAAATGTGTAAAGGTTTAAAGTTAAAAATAAAGTCAACATAATGTTCAACTTTATTCTCCACACGTAGGCTTTTTATCTTGACATTTTGACTTTTATCACATAATTCTATTTAGACTTTATTCTCCTCATTTCAACTCTTATCTTGAAATTTCAACTTTAATCTCATCTTCCCAAAATCATCTACTCCATCCAACATGGCCCTTATAGTCTTCCGTAAGAAACAATACATAAAATGCACAGCTGCTTTCTTGCAAAGAACTTGATAGAGTCCAACAAATAAAGATTATAGAGAAATTTAGATTTTTCTATATTATTGGCAAATCTTTTTTTTTATTTACTTGGAGGCTGCAGGTAGCCCCTAGGTAGCATATTGCCCATCATTGTGATAGATATATACTGTGATAACTGAGGTGTCTGATTTAGAAAGTATATACTATTTACTTTATTTGAATTTGATTCAGTTTTCCTATATAGATTAGTTTAATATTTCCTGTCTCCTACCTTTTTATTATCATTTCTTTTTTATTATTATTGTTGCTGTAATTGGTATCGTCCCTTATTACTTTGTTTGTCTAAAAGTTTAAACTTAATCCGATGCTACTATTGTGAAGTCTAAACCGGAAGTGCAATTATTCCGCTCGTGCCCGGCCGCTGGAGCGAACTGGAGCGCTCTGTCTGCGCGTGGGTTACGCACGGTGATGCTCATAGATCACGGCAGGCGCTCGCGCCAGCGTTCCGGAATAACGGAGGGAAACAGAGCGAGAGGAAGACGAAGGAGCGGATTTAGCGGCGATTTCCTGAGATTTTAGGTAAAAATTAATTCTTCCTGCTCCTCTTTATCGGCTGTTGGTGGCGGACAGAGCCCGGAGTGCCCGGAGGAAGAGCCCTGAGCGCGGACATCTTCACAGGTCGGTATAACGGCAGTCTGCTCGGTTCTCTGGAGCTCTCCGTGTTCTTATGAGGCGACGTGTTGCACCAAAACAAAGACGAGAAATGAACCAAGAGAGAAACAAAAACTGAGCTGAGATGTTCTGGAGGGGAGATGTAGCGGTGACAGCGAGCTGGGATCCAAACGGGACGGAAACAGGAGGCTAATCAGCTTTGAGAGCTGATCAATTAAAATCCATACAGCTCTGCTCATGGAAGAAATGATGGATCGATCCTTCATACCCCCCCAAGCCATCCGTCCATGTCTCTACCTCCTGTTACTTCATATCTGATGATACATTTATGTCTACAAATACAGTAAATGGAAATTATAATAACGGCTTAAATAGCCTGTTAAAGAGAGGGTGGCTGTGGTTTACTGTATGACGGCCTTGAATGTACACTGAAAAAAAAAAAAGCAGCAACAAACAATCCTCATAAAACATGCAGTTATTTGATTGAGAGAACTTAACTGTTTCATTTAAACTTACATATTTCACAAAAGATAAACAGATCATTTGGCACTGTTTTTGTGTCGCAAAATACCTTAAAAAGTGTAAAAAATCAACCAATTTTGTTTTATTTATCGAGCAATAGCAGTGTAATGTCTCACTAAGGGCACCCAGGAAATATTTACAGTATTTCTGTAAATGTTTTGTACACTTTATATATACATTTCTACCACTATATCTGTCATTTTCTCCTATTTTTATTCATACTGTCATACTTGTCTATTTTGCAATTCATATTTTTAATCAATTGTAATTTAATGATCTGTTTTTTTTTTCTGGCACTGACTTCTTGACTTTAGTACACAAGGAGTTTTTTAAATAACATACAATGAGAGAATAAATAAATAAATAAAGCAAAACTGCAAATGGTTCAACAAATAAACTAATATTAGACACTGATATTTTGCGTCTTACTTTAAATTGACCTTTTTATGGTTACTGTCCATCTGTGGTAGTAAACGATGTAAAGCAAAAAAAAACATTTCACGTTTAAAAAAAAAAAGACTTTTGATTTATAGAAGTGGACATTGTGTTATGAGGTACAGTTTGCCAATATTAACAATAGGCAATTTATTTGGTCCAAATACTGACTGTAAAAATCAGCAAATAACGTCATTTCTGCTGATATCAATATTGGTCTGATAAACTCATGCATCCCTGAAATAATTATATATAGTTAAATAGTTATGTATCCTTAAATGAGGCAATGGTGTGTGGGGTGTGTGGGGCAGAAGCTCGAGGAGGAATCATCAGGTCATTTTATTTCACTCTTATTTTTTCTGTGATGATGGAAATGTTGAGTTCACTTTCGAATGTATATACAGTCATGGAAAAAATTATTAGACCACCCTTGTTTTCTTCAATTTCTTGTTAATTTTAATGCCTGGCTCAACTAAAGGTACATTTGTTTGGACAATTATAATGATAACAACAAAAATAGCTCATGAGAGTTTAATTTAAGAACTAAGAACTATTCATTTTCCATGGTTTTCTTGATAATAACCAAAATTACTTCAATTCTTACATCAATAGCTATGGCATTGTACCGCCAAAAACACTACTTTTAAGCATTCCATGTTTTTTTTTCTGTTTGCTTTAAACACATGATACACACAAGAGTTAATACTTGATTGCATAACCATTGTTTTTGATGACTGCAGCCATGCGTCTTGGCATGCTCTCCACCAGCTTCTGACATTGTTCTACTGTCACAGCAGCCCATTCCTGTTGGACAAATTCAAACAAATTTTCTTTGTTTTTGGGCTTGTGGTTCTCCATTTTGAGTTTGATGATTTTCCACAGGTTTTCAATTGGATTAAGATCTGGTGATTGAGCAGGCCAAGGCATGGTGCGAATGTTGTGGTTCTCCATCCAGGCTTTAACTGACCTTGCCGTGTGGCAAGGGGCATTGTCTTGTTGGAAAATCCAGTCATTCGAGGCAGGAAAGAGTTTTCCAGCTGATGGAAGAAGACTGTTTTCAAGGGTAGTCCTGTACATGACCTGGTTCATTCGGCCTTCACACAATTGCATTTGCCCTGTTCCTCAGACTGAAACAACCCCAGATCATGACTGATCCACCCCCATGTTTTACTGTAGGGCAAGACAGTCTGGGTTGTAAGCTTCTCCAGGCTTCCTCCTAACCAGTAAGTTGGCTGGAGTGGGCATCAATTCAAAATTGGATTCATCACTGAAGAGAACCTTAGCCCAATCATCAACAGTCCAATCCTTGTGGTCTCGAGCAAAGAGTAACCGGGCCTTGCTCTGCCTTTCATTGATGAAGGGCTTCTTGCGTGCTCTGTGTGACTTCAAACCAGCTTCAACAAGTCGGTTTCGAACTGTCCTTGCTGAACAAGTCACATTTCTCGACAGTGCCCACTCATTTTTAAGGTCCCTGGAGGTCTGGCAGCGATTCCTGACACAGGAACGGATGAGTGCATGGTCATCTCGTGGGGTAGAAAGACGTTTCCTGCCACGGCCAGGTAGCAATTTGGTAGTGCCATGTTCAGCTTTTTTTTTGTTGTTGTAACGAACGGCTGTCTTGGAGATCTTCAGTTTTTTCGCTACCTGTCTCTCACTCATGCCAATTTCCAGCAGTGCCAAGATGGCTGCCTTTGTGGCTTCACATAATTCTTTTGTTTTAGGCATTATGTGAGAGCTGACAACTTCTGAGTTGTGCTACGGCTTGAATGTAAGCAGGAAACCACTCTAGGCCTTTGCATGTGCAGTGCTGCTTGTGACATGAAATGGCCTCTTATATACCCTGGGAATCAATTAAGCTTAAGAAATGTCAAATAGGACATAAAGTATTATGTGACCAGCTGCATTTTTTGTTGTGGTCATTGTATTATACGTTTAGTGGTACCAGATATTAGAATGAACAAGAAATTGAAGAAAACAAGGGTGGTCTAATAATTTTTTCCATGACTGTATATTATATAATGCTATAATAGTATACTAAATAATATTTGTATTTCAGGACAACACTGATTTACAGACATAATTTCTATCAGTAATGTAGAAAAAAAATCAAAATCTTGGGGAAAAAACACTACTTTTTATATGTGTACCAACACGGAACTTCCAGTTTTTCTTTTCTTTTAAATACAATCATTAATTATGTGAGCAAGATTCCTCTTCCAATGTTTTTCTTTGTCAAATAAAATAAATGCAAGGAAGCTGTTTTATCTTTAGAACATTAACGTCAGGAAGTGCTTTTCCTCCTCCTACTCTGTGTGTAGGTGTGGAGCCTCTCCATTCATGGCCTCCTCCAGGTGACCCCTGCTGACTTCAGTCACTCCTGGCTGCAGCCTTAGTTCCTGATCCACCTGAGGACATCTGCAAGGTGAGCAGATTAAAGCTACATACACGAGCTGTAGAGACGACTGGCTACGGCTGGGAAAATTATCAAGTAGATTCATTACTTCAGATTATTTTCTGAAGATTCAAAGTTAAAAAAATGAGATTTTTTTCTTTCTCTTACTCCAACTGTAAGTTGATGCCATGTTTAAGTACTGAAAATGTAGTTTTTATGATGGTGGGCCTTGTTAGCTTTTCACGAGCACAACTTTATGCTTGTTATTGTATTTTAGATCATATTTAATATTGATCACAGTTCAGTGTTAATATACTGTGAAAATAGCTCAGCTTTCAGTGTTATGTAGACCAGCCTCTCTACGTTTAAACTACATAATCATCATTTTATGACAAAATTACAGCACTTCAACTATAGGAGGGAAACCCTGTTTAGCTTGGGAAAATATTTTGATAAATTAAAGGCAAAACTTGTTTCATGTAATTTTGGTCACTTGGATTTTTTTAAGAGGGAAAAAAAATCAATTAAAATCAGAAATCAAGTGTGAAAAAAAACAGGATTTTTTTTTTTTAGGCCATATCACCCAGCTCTTTAACCACTGCGATGGTTTATTATGGTTCATTCAGCTTTTATGAATAACACTGTAATTACGTGCCCTCTGTACAGTGCACAATGTGTCCTGTTAAAATACTAGAAAGCACTCGGTGAGCTCAAACCTCCACCAAGGTAGCTAACATGTTGCTGTTATATCTATAATTAATTCCATGATAAAGTTACCATCATAATATGATTCATAGCCCTGAAAACCCACACCAAGCACTCAGAATTATGTTATTATTATTATTCGTTAGACAGTTATTGAGCAAAAACGACTGATGACTAATGGTGGTTATCTGGATCACCACCAATATCTAATCATTTTTAAGTTGGACCATTACCAACATCTCCTGAAAATTCCAGCAAAATCCATCCAGTAGTTTCTGTGTAATCTTTGCTAACAAACAAACACACAAAGCTAAAAACAATCTTAATCAAAAATACAGAATGATACAGGAATTCATGTTATCAAGTTTATTTTTGGACAGCCATGTTTACCTGTAAGTTTGAACTGAAGAGTCAAATACTAAAGTAAATTAATACCAACAGTCCAGACTGAAATTCAGGTGTAAAGCTAAAATGAGAGGAAGATAAAAGCATCTCCGTTCACTCTTCATGATGGTGAGCAAACGCTAAATATAGACCCCCTATATTTAGTGCATCGCCCTCGATAAAACTCGGCACACGGAGATAAAAGCTCTGATTTTGTGCTCATTTAGGCCACGGATGAAGACATTAACATGTATGTGACATACATGGTCGCCTACAGCGCTCGCAGAGACAGTTGCAGCAGCAGCAGCAGCAGAGATTTTGTCCTGTTCTGTGGCACTCTTTCCTAAAAGCTCCATCAATCAGAAGATGAAGCAGAACAATTCAATCAAGCAGAATTCACATGATTTCCAACCATGCAGCATTTTAGATAATTACGTCAAAATGAAGCTCATGGGATCAGACTAATTGGATTCATGTGCAGATCTTCATCTTTGTCAAACTCAGTGCAGGCAGGGATGATCTTTATCAAAGTCAAACATGAAGGAACTGAGTGCAGGCTGTTCCGTGTCAAAGATTTTCTTTCTGTTAGAAACTCAAGCATGACGCTAAGAAGGCAGCTGAGTGTTTGAAACAGCCTTATGATAAAAATAAAGGAAAACAGAGTTAGTTTTGGTTATAAATCTGCTGAAAAACTGAGACAAAGACACTTTAAGAGTTGTAATACAAAAAAAAACATACCAGCAAACAATATTTTTTGCAGATTTCAGAATCAGAAATACTTAATTAGTCCCCAAAGGCTCTACTCTACTCGCCTTTTGCTGCTTTTCCATTAGCCCCAGTCGCCTGCCCAACGGGGTGCAGTGTCGGTGTAAACAGCTAAGCGGCTCTGCGGTGACGTCATTTGAGCTTGACTCAACAATCTGTGGCTTTTTGTCACAAACCGAGTAAAAAAGGAAAGCAGAAGAAGGCTGCAGGTGGTAAGAAGAAATACCCCTTGAGAAGTACAGGAGAGTTTTGGAAGCTATACAACAGAATGAAGCCGAGGACGAGAGCAATCGAGCTGCAAAGAAAAGACGTATGAGGGTAAGCTAATGGTAGCTACCACTAGCATGCTAGGTCGTCAAGCTCATGATTCATCGATGACGACATTGTCTGACCAATCAGTAGCTGGCAGTCAGTGACCTCATCTTTTAGTATCGACTCAGCTCGCTTGGAACCAGAGCAGAGTAGGTACTAAAACTAGCTTGTTTTAGGAGGTACCAGGCTAGTGGAAACACGCTGCAAATCAAGTAGGGCTGAGTAGAATAGGGCCAAGGCGTGCTAGTGGAAAAGGGCCATTGGTTGTTTCAGTTGCTCTTATAAACAGTATAGCAGTCGGAAATATCAGATGAAGACATCAGAAAAGATAAGAGTATTATTAACTAAAATATAGTAAAAATACACTCAACAAAAATATAAACGCAACACTTTTGTTTTTGCTCCCATTTTTCATGAGATGGACTCCAAGATCTAAAATTCATTCCAGATAAACAATAGTACCATTTCTTTCAAATGTTGTTCACAAATCTGTCTAAATGTTTGATAGTGAGCACTTCTGCATTGCTGAGATAATCCATCCCACCTCACAGGTGTGCCACATCAAGATGCTCATCGGACACCATGATTAGTGCACAGGTGTGCCTTAGACTGTCCACAATAAAAGGCCACCCTGAAATGTGCAGTTTTGTCTCACAGCAAAATGCCACAGATGTTGCAAGCATTGAGGGAGCGTGCAATTGGCATGCTGACAGCAGGAATGTCAACCAGATCTGTTGCTCGTGCATTGAATGTTCATTTCTCCACCATAAGCCGTCTCCAAAGGCGTTTCAGAGAATATGGCAGTGCATCTAAAAGGGGCTCACAACAACATTCCACAGGCCACAATTGACAATCTGATAAACTCTATGCGAAGATGTGTTGCACTGCATGAGGCAAATGGTGGTCACACCAGATACTGACTGGTTCTGAGTCCCCAGACCCCCAATAAAGCAAAAAAAAAATGCACATTTCAGGGTGGCCTTTTATTGTGGACAGTCTAAGGCACACCTGTGCACTAATCATGATGTCAGATCAGCATCTTGATGTGGCACACCTGTGAGGTGGGATGGATTATCTCAGCAAAGCAGAAGTGCTCACTATCAAACATTTAGACAGATTTGTGAACAATGTTTGAGAGAAATGGTAATATTGTGTATCTGGAATGAATTTTAGATCTTTAAGTCCATCTCATGAAAAATGGGAGCAAAAACAAAAGTGTTGCGTTTATATTTTTGTTGAGTATATAAATAAAATAAATACAACTAAAAAGGAGAATAAATTAAAAAGCATGAAAATTAAGTAAACAGGTTGCAACGTGCTGAGCCTTTAAACAATATCAACTTCCTCTTGGGGGAAAGTAAGAAAATAACTGGAAATGATACTCTGAATGAAGTGGAGCTATACACAGTATTAACAATTAACAATATTTACACTAAAAATATGTATATGCATGCCAGCACCATTTGTCTGAAGGTGTGATTGATGGTTTTTAAGTTAAAAGAAAACAAAAGTCTGAAGATATTGTTGTCCAAGCCTCCTTCTTCTTGATTATGGCCTTTGAGTACATTATTAATAGTAATAATAAATTTAACTTGCATTTTTTTTCCTTTTTCTCACTCTCAAATTTTCTCACACTCTACAGGTCAAGATAAAAACAAATAAAACTAATGCAGTTAAAAAAAGGGGAAAAAAAGAGTCAAGATAAATGGATTCTTGAAAAGGAGAACCTATAAAAGGTGTTGAGCAAAATTCTTTTTTAAAAAAGTAGTTTTTAGGTTTTATTTAAAAGCATCTGTGGACTGTGGGGCCCTCAGGTGGTCAGGGAGGAGATTCCAAAGAAAGATTTCAACCTGAATTTCCAGCACAGCAGTGTGTACAGAAAAACAAATGCAACAGAACAATAAGGAGAGAAATATTTTGCAACAATCTTCCAATACTTTTTCTGTTATTTTCCTTTGCGAGGCAAATGTAGAAAAAATAACCGTTATTGTTTCAGTTAAAAGTATTGGATGTGTATTGAGAAAAAAATCTGGCAATACAGCACAAACTCTAACACACGAGTGACGTTATGATATATCATGATAGTATAAAACATTCTGATATTTTTATAGCAAAGTCTGAAATAGTTTTGTGGAGCATCAAGAACCTACAACATTGTAAGAATAAAAACACAGCTTCTAATAATTGTTTTTAAGATGAAGTATGATCCCAGCAACTTCTATAAACTCACTGTGTATCCAAAGGGCAGAAGTAATGACAATTAAAAATATAAAAAAGAGAGGGAGAGTCACATGGCTGAAAGTCTGATGCCGACGAGTGTCAGGACTCTAAAACACAGACAAAAGTCCCAATTTCTGAAATTTCATCATTTTCAGAAATGATGGGACATTTTTTTTCTTCTTTTCTTACACCCCAAGATAAACTGTACACAGCATCACTTAATGCATTAAAAACAAAAGAAGACAAAAATGTTCTTTCATTATATTATAATATGAAGAATTTTGTTGGTTAAAACTGAAAAGTTAATTCAGGTTATTGAGGAGCTACAACACGGTGGATTGTCAAAAAAACCTGCATCTATCATGCTTTACAATTTCTTTTTATGGGCCCCTCCCCCTCTTTAAATGGGCACAGGTCATATTTCTACATTTATTCAAAACTTCTTTTAAAAAAAACTGTTTGTACATGGAACCATGCTGCATCAATAATGACTTAAATTTTGTTTTTAAATCATTGAATCAAGCCACAGTATTTCCTTATTACATCAGATCATTTAGATCTTATTTTACATTCTGAAAGCTATTTGTTAAAGATATGAAATACCAAAACCTTACACCCAATTTTAGAGGCAAAGATGCTGAACCCTCTGCCTTCTCAATTCAAGGAGCTGTCTAATGTCGCCCTCTAGTGAAAAAGTAACAAATAAATAAATTCAAATATATTAAATAATTGTTATAATAAATTAAAAAATCAGGTGAACAAATTAATAGTAATAATAATTATAAAAATAAAAACAAGATAAATAACGATGATAAAAGAAATAAAAGCAACAGTAATAATAAAAATATATTTGATTCTTATTTGTATTTGTTATATGTTCTAGAAAAAATCAATATACAAATTTAAAGGTGTATACAGACCATTTGGTGCTGATACTGTATATAAGTAATACGTCAGTTCCTCGTTTCTGTTTTTATGTATGCGCATCAATAAAAATTTTAAAAAAGGATAATAAAAAATATCCATCCGTTTCAGCGATAAATTTTTATAACTCTAAACTAGGGATGCATGATATTGGATTTTTGCTGATATTTTTTTGATTCATTATCGCCGATATTGATATTTCAGGTCAAGAGCTTAAGCTCTGTGCTTCATGAAAATAGACCTGTTTCTTTCAGTGTTACAGCATATTGTCGCATGAACAGATGTAAAACATGAGAAACAGCTTTGAAGTCTTGCAAAAATGAAACCTTCGATATTTGAGTGTACCCATGCATTGATGTGAAGGTGCATCAATTTTGAACATTTGCATAATTTGCTGATATTCCAGCCGATATGTGTGGCCAGGGTGGCGTATTGCATTCACTTGAAAATAAATAAAAAATCCACCTGGGGTGCTGGTTTGGCTGAGTGGTTAGCAACCAGGCAACCCATGTACTTGCTTCTGCCGGTCGAGGTTCGAATCCCGCCTGTGACCAGCTTGCAGAGTGTCTTCCCCTACTCTCTCTCCCCCTTTCACAAGCCTATCCACTGTCTCTCTCCTATCAATAAAGGCACAAAAATGCCCAAAAAATACATAAAAAAAAAAATCCGCCTGTTTTTATGAGATACTATGTTGTAAAAACAAGAATTTTACTTATTTTTGATTTTCCTGTTTTTATGAGATACAATCTCGTAAAAACAGGAATTTATTTTTGATTTTCCTGTTTTTACGACAAACTATCTAGTAAAAACAGCAATTTATTTATTTTAGAGTTTCCTGTTGTTATGAGATACTTTGTCGTAAAAACAGGAATTTATTTATTTTTTAATTTCCTGTTTTTACGAGATACTATCTCGTAAAAACTAAAAATTATTTATTTTCGAGTTTCCTGTTTTTATGAGATACTAAGGAATGTTAAAAGTAACGAACATGTCGCGCATGTTAGACCTTATTCAGTTTTATTTCTCGCTTGGTTTGAAAAATTGGGAGATACTTGTGTCTTTGAGCGGTGTAGATGGCATTGTTATTAGTTCGTCCACATTGCACAGACACCTGAGGAATTTGCAGTTGTTCCGACTAGGGCTGGGTTAAAAAAATTGATTTAATCGATTTAAATCGATTTTCCTTTAACTGGTTCATAATCGATCCATAAAATCCAAAGATCGATCTTTTAACTTGGGTAGTTTTTCTTCTGCAGAGAAGCAGCCTGTGGTATCAACCCTGCTAGTCTTGTGTGATCAGCGTTTAGCATTGCTTTCTACTGAACAAGATCTCATGAGATGTTACTGCAGACAAACATGGTGGAAGCACTACGGGCACCACTGGCAAGTTTAAAAGCTGATGTTTGGATGTACAGTATTTTAGATTTAACAAGTACAAAGGAAAATACGAGTTGGACAAAAAACAAGTAATATGCAGAATATGCATTAATGCATATCATTAAAATATGATTAATGTAACTGCTTGGGGTTTAGTTCTTCATGTTAAAACAATTTGTAATGATGTACCAGGTCAAAAGGTCACTTTTTAAATTTACAGCACTATTTTAATTAAGATATCCCAAACTGGATAAATATTGAATTGAAATCGTGAATCGAATCGATTTGAGACCTTGAAATATCGAATCCAATCGATCCAGAAAATCTGAATCGATACCCAGCCCTAGTTCCGACACAAAGTCGGATCTGCTCGACATTGCGGTTTTGTACCTGGTTGATAAATGCAGCAGCCAGTCTCGAAGCAAAGCGTCAGGGGAATCCTGTTTTATCTCGTAAAAACAGGAAAATCAAAAATAAAATAAAATCCTGCTTTTACGACATAGTATCTCATAAAAACAGGCGGGTTTTTATTTATTTTCAAGTGAATGCAATACGCCACCGTACAGATATATTAGCTCTAAATATCTGTAAAAATGTCAATATTCGCTGATACCGATATCAAACTGATAACGTTGTGCATCCCTACTTTAAACTTCTTAAAACCCAACAATACTCTGGACAATTATGATGAAATCAACTCAAAAGTCAAACTCAAAAGACCAGAAAATCCTCAAATTTCTTGAAAGTAAATATTTCCATCCTGCGGAAATGTTTGTGTTTTGCTGCTGCACCATCTGCATGTCTCACAGATGCATGCTGGGAAAAGTCTCCCTGTTATTTCTCTTCGGCCTGACCGTTCATCCATTTACTCATCCATCTGTCAACCTATTTGTACCCACAGATTCTCCCTCCAAGATCTCCCTCTCTTGTCTTCCTCCCTCTCCCTCCCTCTGGTCCTCTTGTCGGAGCTGCTGAATTATTAAACATCAGGCGGTGGTGGGCTTGGCCGCGGAGCCAGGAGATAGATGGAGAGCCTGTGATGAGATGGAAAGATGGAGGGGAGAGAGGTGCCCTACGCTGCAGGAAGCCGTGAGTCAGCAGGGAGGGCGAGCACGTGTGGGAGGGAAGACGGGGCGAGTTCATAGATAGGTGATACGAGCTGCGGGGAGAGAGCGGCGTCAGATGCCTCCTGGGGCGTCCGCGAGTGTGCATGCGCCCATCGATTGAGCAGAGAAGGTCACGGAGCTGCGAGGAGATTAGCGAGCCAGACCAACCGAGCTAACGCCTCCTCCGAATAGCAGCCAGACAGGAAGAGGAGAGACAAAAGAGGGGGAGAGAGAGAGGGACGAGGAGAAGGACGACAGGAGCCGCGACAGTATGGGGGAGAGCTACATGTACCGGAGACTCCCCTACGCCAGAGGACAGGAGGAGGGGGAGGAGGACGAGGAGGAGGAGAGAGACAGGAGGATCAGTGGGGGACAAATGGTAAAGTTGTGGGTGAACGTGCACTGATTCTTCTGCATGTGTGTGAGAGATGAGTGTCTGAACTGTGATGTAAGCTCGGTGTGACTGTGTGTGATGGAGCTGCGCAGCTACACACTAATGAGTGTGAATTTAATCTAATTAGCCCTGTGGCTCACAAACCTGGGCCGAGAAGTGGCTCAGATCGATGCCATATGCTGCCTCAAGTAAGTCCTTTAACTGTGGCAGCATTTAGGCGAGGTTAGTCAAGGTTTTTACCAGGAGTGCCAAATTATCGCATTAATTGATATGAATTAATTACAGTCATAATTAGCGCGCTATGTTTTTTTTAATCCCGTTAAGCTAATTTTTAATCTGATTTTACTGTTTTGGAATTTTCAGAGGGTACCACCTTAAAATACCAGAGCAGCTGGTGATTGGAGGATCAGTCCGCTCGTCACTCACTTCACAGACCAATCATATCAAGCCACAGTATGACGTAGCAGCTCGGCCCTGATGTTAGCCGTTAGCTTAAACTAAGAGTACTTCAGTCCTTATGGTGCGTTCCAGTTGTAGTCGGAAGTCGGAATTTCCGAGTTCCGAGTAGGAAACAGCAACTGCAACGCCCCCGAGTTCGGAATTCCCGACTGGGAACTGGAGTTGACAATTGAAGATGGCTGCCCCCAGTGTAAACAGTTATTGAGCTCCTGTAATAATCAGTTTATTAGCACTTCTGACCAGTGTGTGTTACTCTAAATCAGTCGATATATACAAACTTAGGCTGCGTTTACATGGCGCCGAAAACGGTCAAATCCGATAAGTTTTCATTGCGTTTTGGCCTTGTGTCTACATGGAAACTCGTTGAAAACGGAAACTTTTGAAAACGGGCTCCAGGGTGGAAAGTTTCCAAAACGCTCTCCATGCAGCTCCGTGTAAACCCGCATCGGAGCGTTTCAGGGTGAAACGCTGGCGTCACCGCATGCGCAGTACTCTTTCACATGAAGGCTGCGCGCGCATACCAGGAACAACAACAGCTTCGGCCGTCCGCCGAGTAACGTGTGAGCGTCTTACCGTGCTCGGTTTGTTATCCAGTCAAAACTATCCAGACAGATTTGTTGTCCGAACTGATTTGTTGTCCAGAAAAGAAATTCCTGCGTCTCTGTGCGTCTATTCGCCATTGTTGTTTGTGAAATGTTATTCTTCTTCGTTCGTGTGTTGTAGCAGCGCTGCCTCTCTGCAGACCTACAACGCCATCTACTGAACCGGCATGCACACTACAGTGGATTAACTCGTCTCAGAGCGTCGTCGTCTGAATGCAGAAGAATTCTAAAACGCAAAGGACAAATCTTTGCCTCTTTGAGAAATGCTGCCATAGTGATATTTACATTCTTCATAGGATATTTGTAAACAACAACACAGGGCATGCTAACAACAGCTAACAACAGCCTGGTAGATCTGCATGTTTTTTTCCGACTTTGTAACTGGAACGCTGATAACTCGGAGATTACGTTACTCCCACTTTCCTCTTCCCAATTCCGAGGCTAATGGGATGCAGCATTAGACTATCATCTTATCTTACATTAAATTACACCAAACAGATCTGCCACATGTGACATGAATCTCATCAAAGAAAAAACCCACCAAGTTCTCCTGGTAAACTTCTGAAGAGAGCATAATCATTATTGTAGGGTAACCATGACTACGGCTTGGCATTGTCAGCGCAGTATTTCTGCGTCTCTCACCGTTTACCAGCAGTGATCTTCAGTTGGGAGAAGAGAAAAAACACGATTTCCCATTAAAGACAGCTTGAAGTGACGTTCTCTGCTCCTCTTTTAAAGGAGAAATCGAGCAGATTTCTGCTAAAACTGCAGGTTGTTTATACACGCTGCTGTTGTTTTCAAACATGCAGTCACTTCCTGTTGTCACAAGTGATTGAGAAAATCTGTAAAATCAGAATAACCCAGCCACATACTTAGGAATTAAGTTTATTTCAGAATAGTCCTTTTCATTTGGAACTAGGTGTTTACATGGTCATTTTTAATCTTTTAAAGATGGTCTAAGTTTTATTCTGAATTAAAGAGGAATTATAACTCTCTGTAGTTTGTTCTTCCATTAAGTGGTGAAACTGTACTTTACATTCAGACATATAATGCTCTTTCTCATTTTTTTCTAACGACTCTAACAATGAAGAGAAACAAAAACAATCCAAAACAGCACCAAACCTCTATGTGACCAACAATAATTCCTAAGTAGCTGCAATGTGCTCAAAGTTACAAGGTGTTACAAGTCTAGTGCCCCACAAGTTTACACAAGTTATCAACAAGTCTAAAAAGTATTCAGTAAAGTACATTGATTTTTGTTTAGCACAGAGGAGAGAAGAGGCACCACGCACACAAGCATCGAACCAGGCCTGCACTTTTTATTGCTCATGGTGTTTTTCCCATAACAAAGAGGGGCAATTGTTGTTTTGAACTTGTCAGTGTTTAATGAAAAACATTCAAATCTATGTTTGTTATTACCTCCCCAAAGGAGGTTTGATTTTGCCAGCATATATTTGTTTGTTGTTAGCAAGATTACGCAAAAACTACTGGGTGGACTTAGCGGAAGTTTTCAGCAGATGTTGCCCAACTTAAAAATGAATAGATTATGGTGGTGATCTAGATAACCACTATCAGCAAACAGGTTTTTTTTGCTCAATTACTGTCAAAATAATAATGATACCAACACGATTCTCAGTGCTAGGTTTGGATTTTCAGGGTCAAGGAATCATATTATGATGGTAACTTTATCATGGAACTGTTACTTATAGATTTAACAGCAACATGGTGCTCCGAGTACTTCCTAGTTTATTACTTTTTTAACTGATTTATCACTAAAGTAATAAACGCTATTTCCAAAACCTGAGCTGCTGTGTATTCATCAGTCTGGGGCTACAGCCGCAGTGTAAAGTGTATAGTAAAGTACTGGATTGGAGCCTCTTAGACAAATAATTTGCTTTTTTTCATTAATGAAGAATTGTGATCCAGATTTGATAAAACTATAACTCTTAGCATCTATGCTAATATCTGTACGAGCAGTCATGTCCTGCTGTCGTCTTATTCTTAGCTCCACCCTCTTCCAGCTCTAAAGGGCTCTGATTGGACAGTGCCACTTTGGGCCGCTCACAAACATTGTAGATTGTAGCTTGGCAGGATGGATCTACCTGATTACAGACACCGACTGAGGCAGATCCAGCTGCACTGAAAGGTTAAATATTTTAAGCAGGGGTGAAAAAATGTTGTTATTGCTATTGTTTATTAGTTACAATCTATTTCACCCCAGCCTGCCCTAAAAGCCTTATTTAAAACCTAAGTAGTCTCTTAAAGGACCTCTTAAATCTTTATTTCAAACCTCTGGAGCAGATTGAGAAAATAAAATCATTTTAAAGCTTCAGCCCTTGTCTTTAATGGTAAATCATCATCCGTGCCTTGTGATCCCTTTGCACGTTTTAAATTATTACAAATAAATACCATCAACAAGTCCCCCACACTGCCTTAAGGGTCATGCAATAACTCATAGCACTGGGTTTAAGGGGAGTCCATCATTCAGACCTCAAGCAGCTTGTGAGGTGAATTTTCAAAAAGCCTCCCTATTTATAACAACGGATCCTGATCTCTGCCCGGAAGTGACATCAAGACTCAAAACCACAGAGGAGGAGTGAAGGTCATGTCTTGTGTTTCTGAAGCGGGCGGCTATAGAAGAGTCTTTCCCCAATTTCAATCTGCTAAAAGCTCATAGCTAAAGATATCCAGTTATATAACTCCTTCTGTAAGCAGAGATGAACTTGGAGAGCTCAATCATTCGTCTACAAACATGTCTCCAAACGCCTCTGTGTGCGCAGATGCAGGGTGAGGAGGGGACTGAGTGGCTCCTGGAGCTCCTGACTGACGTGCAGCTGCAGCAGTACTTCCTGCGGATCCGCGACGAGCTCAACGTCACGCGACTCTCTCACTTTGACTACGTCAAGAATGAAGACCTGGAGAAGATCGGCATGGGACGCCCAGGTATGTCCTCGAGACAGTAACTTATAAAAAACAAGTGCACATGGATAAAAACTCAAACTGAATTAACTGACATTTTCGGCAACAAATAAAACAAATAACAGCTACTCTGGTTGTGTGGAAAGGTTGGATGAGTTCAGAGGAACATCCAGTCACAGCTGCCTTAGCTTAGTGTTGGTGGGATAAGTTGTGGAGCGATCCAATCAGAAATGCTCTCTTTATGAATTGATACAGTATATTCATGTAGAGCAGGTTCACTGTTTGTTGTCAGCTCTGGTATTGTAACTGATAATTTAGACATTCAGACTTTACTAGTATTCAATAAAGAGTTAATAGATGTTTCATTTTATCCAAGTGTAAAACGTGACTGAAAATTCAAGGAGAAATGAAAAATGCCTTACACTTTACACTTCATATTTAAGTCGACTAAATTTACAGTAGATTTTGTCAACTAGAGTGTTGTGAAATTTCATCAACTAAAAAAAAAGACTAAAATTAAAACAATATAGATGACTGAATTAAGACAAAAACCAAAAGATACATAAGACAAAACACCAAACCTAAATTAGGAAGTGCTGTCAAAATGAACACTGCTCTTATTAAATGTTTCAAGTTATTCTGGAGATTGTTCTAAAATTTGAAAACTACTTCTCAAGTTTTTTTTTTACTTTTTCTTTTTAATTTTCTTTATTTATTTGATAAAACAATTTATACAGAACTTCCTCTTTTGGGTACAGTTCAGTGACCACACCTCAAGTGTGGTCATCATTGCTAATCCAGGTTCTAAGAAGAAAAAAAAATGTTTTATTCAATTCACCGAGATTACAGGTTTACATATGCTGTCTATTTGGACCACTTAGTTTTATCTCCAAACCACATCAGAAAAAAAATCAGCTGCATTTTGCTGTAATAACATGCTCAAAGTACATCTTTTATTTATTAATTTGACATTGTAGTATTTAATTTGTGCTCCCTGAAAATGAGATTTTGATTCTGTGTCTGTTTAAAATCTTCTGAATAAATTGCATTAATTTAAGCTGAACATGTTTTATGTGTTTTTCTTTTGTCGTCTCAGGTCAGAGGAGGCTTTGGGAGGCCGTCAAAAGAAGGAGAGCTCTTTACAAACGCAAGTCTTGGATGAGCAAGGTACATATTTTTTTAATAAATGATGAACATTAATTGTGACAATAACAGTTTTATTAGAGTCTTTTTTCTTTTACCTTAATTCTTGTTGTCATGATTAAGACCTCAAGTACATAGGAACAGAAAATTCCAATGGTACATAGCTACTTAAACAAGTGTTTAAATAGCAATACAACACATATGGAAGGGAATGATAACAAAGAAGTTCAGTTTGATTACATTTAATAACATTTCAGGAGGAAAAAAATGCACAATAGCAGCTCAACATACAAGTACCTATGTAAAAAAAAATTAGAAAAATAGAAATAACTAAAAAAACACTCATGGAGTGCAGACCTCGGCCAGCGCCACAGTCCTCACCCATATTGTGATTTTCACCATAAATATTAGTCCTAACTTTATTTCATGTGAATATTTAGATTCCTTGACCATGAAAACATACCATTAGCAATTGGATTCATAATGATATCTATTTTAGTTCAGTAGTTATTCACGAAAATAGCATTTTACATCATGGCTGATCCAGACGGTGATCCGCATCAACACCAAAATCTAATAATTTGTTCCTTGTCCCAAACCGGACATTTCCTGAAAATTTTGTCAAAATCCATCCATAACTTTTTGAGTTATGTTGCTAAAAGAGAAACAAACACACATATGTCTGCCATAACATAACCTCCTTGGCGGAGGTAAAAATGAATTAAATAAAAGAAGAAGAAAACAAAAGCCCAAAGTCCTCTGAGCCCTTTTCACTCCCTCCCACCCCAAAAGAACATATTGCTGAATAAGAAAAAAATAAAGAGAGGAATCACTAGTGTCCCTTTAAAAATGTAGAAAAAGATATGGGCTGTGTCCGAAATGGCATACTAACATACTACATACTACAAACCCATTGTGTATATACTGTATACTACATACTATAAGTATGATTAGAATGCCAACCGTTCACACTGTAGTATACTACTAAGTTTCCCATGATGCATTTCAAACCTCTGACGATAAAAATCAGTAGCACACCAGGCTATCAAATATCTCTGTTGATTCACCTCATTTGAAAGTTCATAGAGCATTTTAGGCGAGAAAGTCACCACGTAAAATACCAAAATGTGGTCATTTGAGCCATAAAACGCACGGATACAAATTTCATTTCGACGTTTCGGACATTCCGATATGCCGCTATTATGCTATCGACGAAACTTCCGGTCGGCTCCAAAACAGAGCCTATTTACAAAAGCGTTAAAGAACTAAGGGAGATCATAAAAAGATGCATTTATTTTGAAAGTGGGAAGTTTGTTAGTCGCCGATTTTAGCTGAATGCGGTCGTCGGTATGGCGCAATGCATTATGGGGCTCGCAATGCATTGTGGGGCGGTTGAGTGTGAGTAGTATGCCCACCTCGCATACTTAACATTTTTTCCGATATAGTATACATCCGGGTATTTCTCGCACACTCAATCTTTTCATACTATCCAGTGTGAACACACTACATACTCATTTTCACGTCACACTTAGTATGAGAATCACTAGTGTCCCTTTAAAAATGTAGAAAAAGATTTAGAGTGTTCTGAAGCTGAAGAGAATCAGAGAGGACCTAAAGGAGAGCCCTGTGGCACACCACTGAAGAGACAGGAAAGCAGGAGGCAACTCGACACATGGCAAAAGAGACTTGCAGCTGTTTTAGCCCGTGAAACATGATCTACAATCTAAGACATTGTTCTTCATTTATTTCTTTATTCTTATTTTGATTTTCTATTTCATTTCATTCATCCAACTGTTTACTAAGACATCAATTTTCAACTTTCTGATTCTGGAACCGGTTCTGTTTTGGATTCTCAGAACCTTGGTGCTTTCAAGCAAACGTTAGGGAGGACATTATTCCGTGTTACTCAGTCTGAAGTAAACAACACACCAGCAAAATGGCAGCTTTTTCTATCTTCTACAGTTTTTGAGATATCACTGTTTGAGCAACACCAACTTTTGAGGAAGTCTCTGTCCTTAGAGCGAGTCATTTCCTTCCCCGGACATGATTTATATATCATATAATTGTGCTGCTTCTGTTTCTCTATTTTTCTTTTTGCTCTCTGTCTCTTGTTACTCAATATGAAAATCTGCCTTTGTTTCCGGTTGTGCTTTACATCTTCCACAGACTAACAAAACCTTTCTTGTTTGTATATCTTTATATTCAAGTAACATTTGAGTCACTTTTACTTTGTTTTCCTCTTTCTGTTATGTCTCTCTTATCACTGTTTATGTTTTGATTTCACATGTTAAAGCACAGAAAGCTCTAAGAGGGTAGATTTAGTCTATCTCTAGATTGCCAGTATATTCTGTGTTATGTCTGTCATGCTGGAGCTGTCTCTCTCTCTCCGTCTGTCTCTCAGTTAACTGTGGCAGTGAAGTGCCTGAAGGCCGGCGTGTTGGACTCAGATGGTCTGGACGATTTTATCAGAGAGGTCAACGCCATGCACTCACTGAGCCACCAGAACCTCATTCGCCTGCATGGCATCGTGCTCACACAGCCCATGAAGATGGTAAAGCACAATGATCAAACACAGAAGGCTCAAATGTAAACAGTCTGGTTCATAAAACTTTGAAGATATATCTCTGTGTTCTGTGATGTTTAAGGTGGCTGAACTGGCTCCTCTGGGTTCTCTGTTGGATCGTCTGAGGAAGCGTCAGGGTCACATCCTGATCTCCTCTCTGTGTAACTACGCTGTGCAGGTCAGTCTACTTAAGACTCAAGGGAGACGGGGAATGATTTGCTGTGCCCTGCAGGGAAATTTATGGCCACTCTTTATCATTGATTTAGTTCATAGAGTTTTATGATAACACTTTGTATTCAGATCCTTGTTATTGGCCACTATAATAGTAAGTAAGAGTAGATAAGACATTCATAAACAAGGGCAGATCTATGTTGGTTTTACTGAAAGCATAATCAACACATTTGGTTATGTTTTTGTTTGTTAGACTGTGAAAATGATAACTCAAAAAAGTTTTGCACCAGTTTTAAATAAGTTTTTTTTTGTGCCCATCGTGGCATAAAGAAGAACTTTTGGTGGTGATTCGAATCCATGAACTTTGTAAAGGACTTATTAACATTGCAGCATTTGGGCATGTTTCCACATTTTTGCTGATTGCTCTATTTTGGGGATTCAGCACATGGAAGAAGTGATAAGACTTTGGTGGTGATCAGAACCCCAGTGTGGTTCCATGATTTTTTAGTCTGAGATAAGGCATTTTTTCCGTTTATCACAATGGCCCCGTTTACATGGGTCAAAAAAATCCTATTTACAATCAGATTGAAAGGTCAATCAGATTAGAAATGTCTCATGTAAACACCTTAGCCAATCGGATTCACCCGGATCTGATTGTATTTTGGATCAGATTGTAAGAGGTAGTCTACGCTGATGGATAATCCGCTCCATGCTTCCTGTAAACGGCTGAGTGGAGCAGATTGGGTTGATAGAGAGGATATTTAGGTCCATGCAGGCGCTCCATAGTAAGAGGCACGTAGTGACGTATGCAGAGCGTGCCCAAACAAACATGGCGAACAAACAGAAGAACTGGCAATGGAGAAAAGAATGATTAACTGCAGTGACTTCAGAGCCTCAAATAAAAGTAACCATTACAATAAGCATCCCCAACAAAACACGACGTGGATCCATCTTTCTAAAGGTAAACAGGAAGCAGGAAGTGCACCTCTTCTTCTCTTACACATTTGCAGGTAGTGGCAGAGTGACCTTCTGCGCATGTTAAAAAAAACAATACAATCATTTCAGCTGGGGCCATGCAAACGCGGATTGAACGTGGATCTCTTTACTCAAAGTTCATGTATACAGATCGAATCAGATTCACTTAATCCGATCGATTTCAATCAGATTGAGGAAAACTACCCATGTAAACGGGGCCGATGACTGGCTCAACAGTGTTGGAAATACCTTGGCGGAGGTTTCTAGTTTTTTTAGGCACTGTTAAGCACTCTAAAAAGTTTATCAACCTTTTGTAAACTTCAATCCAATTTCAAATGTTCACTTTTCTGAAAAGTATCAGTTCCCACCTTGGATCAAGAAGCTACAGAGGAGCATTATTGAACTGCTAACAGCCTGATTCATGATTCATTCACCCCATGCAATACAATCATATGTGGTGTACAGTCATCTTTGAGTATCAATCACCCTGCGCACTATAACCACTCTGTAAATATTCAACTGTCCTGTGCAACACATTTCTGTATTTCTTATATTCTTGTTATTTCTCAGTTTTTTATATCTTGTATTTGAATATATATTTTCACTTGCACTGTCCTGTAGGAGTTTATCTTGTATCTATTTTGTACTTATACTTAGAACAGTTTCATGCTTTACTTATAACTATCTGTTTGCACTGAAAAAAGGAGCTCTCCAGTGTCATTGTCCATTTAGTATTAAGTATTTTGACATTAAAGAGCATTTTATTCTATACTATAAGTTCTTTTTCTATAACTAACCTTATAGTGATAAAGGTCATATGAAATTGATGTGTCTAAAAACATTAACATTCTAACAAAAGCTTTTATTTGTCTCATAGCCAACAGTAAATTTGTTCGTTATGCCTTTAGCTACACTTGCATAACATGTTTTTGTTGATCAGCATCGTTAAAGCTTGAATAATTGGTTTGCTTTCCACAGTATCATTAGTTAATGAGGTTCTCACAAGGACGACAACATTCAGTGCTGCAGATTTTATCAACCAACGTCTGTTGTTTTTGGATTTTGTCTTTTTATATTTCTGCTGATGATTTAAGAACAGAACATTTTTCATCTTTGAGAATTAAATTTGTTGTAAACACTAATAGAAAGTGCAAGCAGCACAAAGTTCCTTTCAGCACTGGATCAAAATAAATATCAATATGTACAAGTCACAGTTGTGTTTAGTAGTGGGAATGGAAAACTAATCAAGTTAAGTTAACCAGTTAAGAAATAACTCTCTCGAGGAATAAATGTCATCTATCTTGTTGCGTAACAATTCACTTATCAAATCCTTCTACCTTGCAAATCAAAGATGTCACCTTCATCAGAAACAGTCAACATAAAAGACAACAGGACATAAAAAATGTAATCCTGGCAGACACTGGACAGAAATGGTCAAAATACTGTCTTAATTTTCAGAAATAAAGATGTTTTTGCAACTTGAAGTGGGTGGAAATACCAGCAACTTAAAGAAAAGTCATGGCATTGAATATTAGAGGGACATGTGTTTGACATTGTTGTCCCTGAAAACCCTCGTAGGCCGAGTGTGCAACACAAAAACTCCACAGGAATCAATAAGGGAATTGTTGAGAATCAGGTAATGACATTTGGATCAATATAATCTAATCAATGCCCGACCCTACTTTTGTCTGAAGGTGGCGTGTGGGATGGCATACCTGGAGCAGAGGCGTTTCATCCACAGGGACCTGGCTGCTCGTAACGTCCTGCTGTCCACAAATGAAACTGTGAAGATCGGAGACTTTGGCCTGATGAGGGCGCTGCCAACACACACTGACCAGTACATCATGGAGGAGGGCCATAAAATCCCTTTTCCCTGGTAAAGGAGGTTCAGACTTTCAGTGTTCCTAATTACTGACATTATCTCATGTGTGTTTGTGTGCGCCTCTCTGTGACCTGATCTTTAATGACTTAATTTTTTAAATTTTAAGCTTCTATTTATATTTCTGATGTATCCTGCTGCTGCTGTAAATTTGGAATTTCCCCCTGTGGGTCAAATAAAGCATATCTTATCTTATCTTCCTTCAGGTGTGCCCCAGAGTCTCTGAAGTCTCGCTCCTTCTCTCACGCCTCTGATACCTGGATGTTTGGAGTCACTCTGTGGGAGATGTTCACGCATGGGCAGGAGCCGTGGCTTGGCTTAAATGGGAGCCAGGTACGATTCAAACCCACATCTGCCCTCCCGTGCCCGTAAAAATACAAGAAATCCACGCAACCAAAAGGGATATGACAACGCTTTTTTTGGTTTAGTGTCTTGCCTCACTCCAGAGCCCATGATAAGCAGATAAACTTTATTCTTTCGACAGTGCATGCAGTAACAAGGAAGAGACAGCAGAGCTCGCCTACAACTAATTAGCTTAGCTCAAACACTGCAAGTCAATGGGTAGTATTAGCCTGCCTCTGCCTACATTTAGCAGCTAAACTCTTCAGCAACTCTAATTAGTCCTGTGTGGATGGTTGTGGCCCATTTTTTGTACCTCCGCCAAGATTGTGTTTGTCAGCGTATGTTTGTCTGTTTGTAAGCAAGATTATGCAAAAACTACTGAACTGAAATTTTTAGATGTCTTTAATAAAAGTTGTTAAGAGAGTATATGCATGCATGGGTGTATGCACCTATGTGTATTTGTTTCACATATATATTTAGGTATGTATATATGTGGGTATGTATTCCTCTCCCCTTTACTGGTTGTGGTACATTACTTTCTTCATTCACCATAATTCTTTTATTTATGCTGAACTAATTGTCCTGTGTTACAATCAGCAAAAAACTGCAAATTAAAAACAAAATAAATACAATTGATAATCAGATAAAAAATATTAGACTTTGGTGGTGATATGTACATTTGTATGGATGCAAAAAAATCCCCAAATAAAAAAAAATCCTATAAGTTAACATTGAGCATAATTAAAAATAAAAGCATATCTCTGCCATTTCTTGACAGATTTGCTTCCCCTTTTTTAGGATAATATGGGGTCCATGTCTCTATCATAAAAGTAGATTTTATGTGGATCTGATTCAGACTGACATCACTAAAAAACATTGCACTTAATAATGGAAAATCCCATTGACAACTTTCAATAATTCATATAAAATCTAAATATTATCTGATGCTTCCAAAACTTGTTGTGTTCATACAGGATAACAACCTCCAGGTATGTGCTCAGGTTGGTCCAGATCCTGACTCTATTCTGGATCTGGTGTTTCAGAATTGTTTCTTTTGCAGGAGTTTTGGAAAAGCAACTGCTGGATCCGAGCTACTTGGTTTGAGGTCTGCGCTCTCTGAGCTTTGTGCTTTACTGATTATGTTACATTATCTTCTACTTTTATCCTATTTTTTTTATTATCCTCTTCTACACATTAACAGAGGATTTGTTTTGTTGACCTCCTTAAAAGTCTGTGTTGTTCCAAGTTGCTCATGGGCCCTGCAGTTAAGGTTCATATGTATTTCTTTTTAAAAATACATAAATTGCTAATCTAATATAAATAGACAACAACATAATGTAATATAACGAAATGTAACATGGTAAAAAAAAAAACGAACAAAAAAAAAAGAGTCACAACAAGCACACAGGACCGTTTAGAGAAGAGTTTATGTGCTAAATGTAGGCAGAGGCAGGCTAACACTACCCACTGACTCCCAGTGTTTGAGCTAAGCTAATTAGTGGTGGGTGAGCTCTGCCCGTCTCTTGCTTGTCACTGCACACACAGTCGACAGAATAGAGTTTATCTGCTTGTCATGGACTCGGGAGTGAGGCAAAACACATAAACAAAGAAAAAGTTGGTGTATCCCTTAAAGCATTTTTTATTCAGGAGGTGAAAATGTTTCTGAGCACCGTGTCATAAGAAATGTCTCTGTAGATCCTTCATAAGGTTGACGTGGAGGCTGAGCGTCTGAGTAAACCTGACGACTGTCCTCAGGACGTCTACAACGTCATGCTGCAGTGCTGGAGCCCCAAACCTGAGGACAGACCAACCTTCATCGCTCTCAGAGACTTCCTGCTGGAGGTAGCAATATGATTTAAGCTTTATTCAGCAAAAGTGAAGGCAAGGTTAACAGAAAGTGAAAGGGAACAACCTGATTTTATTATTAGCCCTAAAACAATTTGATTAAAAAAATAATTTAACCATTTTGTTTTTGCTTTCTGTGTGACTTTTCACTATTTCTGTTTGTGACTCTGTTGTGTAGACAATGCCTACAGACATGAGAGCGCTGCAGGACTTCGAGGAGGACGACAAGCTCCTCATTAAAATGAACGACGTCATCACCATCATAGAGGGAAGGTCAGTGTGCTCAAGATGGACGACACAGCCCTATAAATTATCCATTTATCGCTAACAGGCCAGATTTGAACAAAGTTTGTGGTTTGAAAGAGACTCTTATGTTTAAGTGCAGAACAAGGGTCAATCCTGCAAGATAACAAATGCTCTCTTGTTGGCGTTAGATTCCAGGAATTGTTGAAAATTACTGTAATTACTGTCCTATTAGTCAAGCATTATAGAGACATTGTGACTCACAGTAAGAGGATAAATGACTTCTTTGTCTTCTTTGTGTGTTTGATTTGTTTTTTCTTAATTAAAGATGCTATGAGGAGTTTCTAAGTAATTACAAAAAAGTCTCTCTTTTAGATATATGTCTGATCGAAATACACACTTTAAGATGAGTTTATAGCATCAAAATAGGTTATCTATAAATGCTATTCCTTGGCTAAGTGTTTGGGTCGGACAGTCGCTACAAAACTACAATAATAGGTTTTCCAAAAATTGCTTGTTGTCACACATCAAAAACTACCACTACGTAACTAGAAAGAGATACATTACCTCGTCGCTTTGCATCCTGTAAGTTGTTGAAAAAAGAAGTTGTAAAGCAATGCAGAGTTCTGAGGAAGGTCCGAGCTTCATTCACTAGCATCACAACAAACACATGCTTTGGCTTGGGTCACATCTTTTGGTGCGTTCCAGTGGTAGTCAGAAGTAGGAATTTCCGAGTTCCGAGTAGGAAACTGCAACTGGAACTTTCCCCGAAGTCGGAATTTCCTACTGGGAACGCAGTGAAACCTCGCCACCCCCGAGCTGACAATCGAAGATGGATGCCCCCAGTGTGAACAGTTATTTAGCTCCTGTAATAATCCATTTATTTGCACTTCTGACTGGGGTGTGTCGCTCTAGATCAGCTGTATACATAGTATTGTTAGACTTATATTGACAAAAATGCTGCCATAGTGATAATCACATTCTTCATGTGATACTTGTGGACAACAACGAAGGGCGTGCTAACAACAGCTAACAATAGCCTGGTAGATTGACTTGTTTTTTCTGACTTCAACTGGAACGCCGATAAGTCGGAGATGATGTCACTCCCAGTTCCGAGGTTACTGGAACGCAGCATGACGACAGTCACCGCGCGTGCTCATGGGTAGCAGAGTCTTAATGGGCCTGGGTCTCGAATCCAGCCTTTGGCCAGTTTGCAGGGTGTCTTCGCTACTCTCTCTTGCCCCCTTTCACATGCCTATCCACTGTCACTCTTTCTCTTATTAATAAAGGCACAAAATGACTGAAAAATAATCTTAAAAAATAGTGGATGGATTTTGCTCAAATTTACAGGAGATATTGGTAATGGCCCAACTTAAAAACAATTAGACTTTGGTTGTGATAGATGTCTGGATACAAAAAATTTACAACATTTTAAAAAAAAAATCCCATAAATTAACATTGGGCTATATTTCAAAAAAACAATCATATCCCTGCCAATTTTTAATGGATTCGATTGCAATTTTACAGGATAAGAAAGGGGCCATGTCTCAATCATCGATTTTTTAATAAAAATATCGATTTTAAAATCGGCAGACAAAAAATCGCGATACTTAGGTGTATCGATTTTTTCTCCCACTCCTAATAGTTCATATAAAATCAAAATATTCAGTTATGTTTCAATCGTTATGTTCATAAATGTGCTGAGTTTGGTCTAAATCCTTTGCTTTTCTAATTGTTTTCACAAGTCAGATTCAACATTGTTATTGTTGAATTTTATCTAAAAAGAGACAAATTGTCCAAATCATCATAATGTAAGAAAGGCAGCCCCTCCATACCTCCATACTTCACTCTTTTCCTGTCCCCATGGTTTCAGGGCGGAGCATTACTGGTGGCGAGGTCAGAACAGGAGGACGCTGCGTATGGGTCAGTTCCCTCGTCACGTGGTGACCTCCGTCGCCGGTTTGTCTGCGCACGACATCAGCCGACCTCTGAAACACTCCTTCATCCACACCGGACACGGAGACACAGACCCT
The DNA here is from genome assembly GCA_036419115.1 of Scarus forsteni. Lineage (NCBI taxonomy): Eukaryota > Metazoa > Chordata > Actinopteri > Labriformes > Labridae > Scarus > Scarus forsteni. Next base: position 4,199,848 of record JAZDUH010000007.1, on the reverse strand, counting down.
CACAGGAGCTGGGGACATGCGGATCGCATAGACAGGTGAACGACTCCGGCTTTTAGACACTCGCCTTTCCTACAAAGTAAAACACAACCTTTAATGTCAATGTCAGCTTTATTTATATAGCACATTTAGACAGCCAGCGGCCTACCAAAGTGCTTCACAGTAGAAAAGGTGGACATGATCAAAACAATAAAACAATAAAAAACAATATAAGTAATAAAAACAAATAAAAGCAATAAGAACAGGGACGGTACAGTATAAATATGCATACTGCCCAGTAAAACCAATAAAAGTCCCAAATAAAAGTGGCTATACTCCACCAAAGGCCAAGGTGAACAGTGAAGTGAAGGCTTCACGTCTGCGTCATTTAATTCTGAATTTAAACTGTTTGATTTGAAATATTAATCTTTGTAGAATGATTTTTGAAGCTTTAAATCGTCTATTTTTTGTTTATTAATATATATTTTTCCTCATTGAGAGTGCCTAAACAGAGCAGCCCTCAAGCAAAGAATTTTTTTAATGTGGACCTTGTGGTATCAAAGTTGCCTCCCCCTGCTCAAGATGATGTTTACCACATGTCTTATGCCAGCATGCATCCCTTTTGTCTGTGCCCATCCTCAAAAATAAACTGAGTTGAACTGTCAGATGCAGTAAACTCCTGGCCAGCAGAGGCAGTATGGAGGCAGAGGAGTTGAGACAAAGTCGACGTAACATCAGGATCAATAACAGAAAGTTTATTGCAAACAAATAAACCAAGTCTATACTTATTAATGAGCACCATATACTTTATTATTTAAAAAAGATAAGTTTATTAGTTAAGTCCAGAGATATACTTGCTGTTTACTATTCTGACGTCGATGCTTGATGGCCTCCACGCACTCCCTGCACCCAACTTGTTATGATCAATAAAAATAATTTGGATGATGTGGCAGCCTGCTGTCACTGTTGACAACTTGTGTTTGTATCATGTAGTTGTTTACAATCTGAGCTCTCCAGTGTGTATTCTAGAAATATCCTCCAGTGACACCGGCTCTGTGTTGGCAGGTACAGTCATTCCACAGCTGGATGATTATGGAAACTCAAGTACTGTTAACAAGTAAATGATAATAGCACTAATCTTAAGGATTTTATGTATATTAATGCCTGAATTACTGTTTTTAAAGCTATAGTTTGATGCTAATCTACTTTTGCACTTTGAAGAGAGCAGGATTTTTAGCTTTTCCTCATGTTAATATCTTCCAGCTTTGTCCACTGGAGGGCAGCAGAGTATGATTTCTGATTCACTGGCCAACGTTGTACCTGTTGAACATCGTCAGAACATCAGGGGACATCTTTCAGATACACCTAAAGTGAAATAACACTTAATTCCAAGATTAATAATTTCATTTTAATCCCAGATTGAATTTAATCAAGACTAAGGCTTCAAGTGCTGCAATATCAATTCAACAATCTGGACAACTATTGTTTGAATGTGTTGGATTTAATTAATGTTTGAGATATTTTATTGCCCATTTAGAAAAATCTTCTTTGTGCCAACATAACCTTGTTTTTCAAAATCACAGGTACAATATGTAAAACAAATACATTAATTAAAAAAGGCACAACTTTTGTCGACTATTTTCCAAGTAAGTGCCAAATTTCCTCAGTTGATATCAGCCTATTTTAAAGCCAGAAAAATCCAGTGGTAGCTGGCTAAGGGATGGATGATAAAGTATTTTTGCCGATATCCAACATACTAATATTTCTAAATTCATTATAACCAGTACTGACACTGACATTTTTCACCAAGAGCACAAAGTCTAAACAAAGTTTCAGAAGTGACTGGTTGTTTTCAATTTGACAGTCTGCAGATGTAAAACAGGAAAAAAAAGTCTTTAATAATTAAACTCTTGATTTGCAGTGATAAGGGGAAGTGTCATAATACAGTTGTGTATTTTGCCGATGCCTGGCCAATATGTGTGGCCAATATATTAGCTGTAAATATTGACAATTCCTATTGACATGTACCATTCGAGATCAATATTTACAGATATCAATATCATACTGAAAATATTGGCCATTCCTAAACTGGATATATGATATATTGAAGACATGTCATCATTATTATTCGCCAAGTTTATTATCATTCAGGAATGACAGTGAATAAATGATCGTTTATGTAACCTTATTCACTTTGCTATTTATTTTTCAGAAAGAGAATGAAGTTGTTTTGCATCCCCTCCACGGTTTTAGTCTTATGTTAGGAGAACTTTAGGAGAGGGAGGAATTTCTCCAATGGTTACAAGCTATTTTTGACACAGGTTTAACTTTCTGTGGAAATCATATTCATATATTTTTGTTTCTTTTGTCGTTCTAGTCTGTATCTGGGGAATCCCATGGACCCCCCTGATGTCCTTGGATTTGATTCTGGCGAAGCGAGGCCAACCAAACTACCCAATCGTGCCAAGAGTGAGTTTATGAAAAGCCGAAACACTCACAGCATTTTTATTTCAGTCTTTGCACCCTTACCCTGCCAGTTCACATCGATGCAGACTAACAAGTTCATTCCTCTGTTTGACTTGGAGCTTCTGAATTATTCAATGAGCAGATTTTTTTTGACAGACACTCTCTTTGTCCTCATCAGAACAACCTCCTCCACGTCCACCACAGCCTGCCATTCTTCTGAAGAGTAAGTGATACTTTCTCTGGCTAAAAATAATCCATAAAAACATCCTGCTGTCACTTTCTAACTCTGGTGCTTCCTTCTGTTTCCAGAGCCATTCTATGACTCTGTGATGGACGACTACGATGACGACGAGGACGCCAGTGCTTCATCGGGGCTGAAGAGGCTGGGAGTGTCTCTGGGGCTGAAGCTGCGGCCGTGGGAGGGGGCCGGCGTCCGCACAGCGAAGAGCGAGGTGTCGCTGATCGACTTTACTGATGACAGCTTCAGCTCCACCACGCCCTCACCGCTCTCCGAGACCCGACAGCAAGACGAGGACACTCTGAAGGTAAAGGTGGAGCCGTCGCAGGAGGTCAGAAATGAAACTGAATATGTTTAAGACTGAGAGGAAAAGTTAAAGCTTATGGTGAAAGAAAATAAAGTAAATATAAATTTGAATTAAAGCTAAATTGATTTTTACCTTCACCAAGGAGGTTGTGTTTCTGGTGTTTGTCTGTTCGCAAGAAAACTCAAAAATCTCAGGATCAGGATGTGGATCCAGGAATTTTGAAAAGTTTTGTCGACATTGTGAGTTCGAGCAGTGATCCACATTTCTGCTGTTAATTCCACTTGTGAAAAAAATGTAGCATTTAGCATGAGCTAGTTTGAGGCCTTGCAAATGATGGAATAACAACTCTTTTCACTTTCTGTAAAAATAAATGGCAAAAGTAAAAAGGGTCAAATAAATGATCAGAATTTAGTAGGCGGACATTCATTCTGCACAAGTCTTTTTCAGTCAATACTGTCTTTTCTTTTGCTGCTTTGAAGTGGATATAATAGTGAAATAAACCACACTATAAACTAGGGCTGGGACGATTCACTTTTCTCCCGATTCGATTTATTGCAATTTTTTTTAGGTGCCGATTCGATTTAAAATCTTCGATATTGCCAATTTTTGCAATCTTTATTTAGCTTTTTTTAACACCAACAAAAAGATGAACAATGATGATGCCTCCAGACTATATCAGGAAAAATACACTTCACATGTGAGTCTGTTTTTAGGATTTATTCAGCAATATATTTTAACCAGCTGTTTATACTCTCTTTTCAAACGCCTGGATTGTATATAAAACTGGCTTATTATCCCTTTAGGCATCAGAGTTTTTTCAAGTAAATATTCAATTTTGCTATCAAGATTTAAGAAGGCTATAGTTTCAAAGTGGTTAGTTTTCCCAGCCATCACATCCGTTGTGTGTTTCAAAATAAATATACACCAAAACTTTGAATAGAAACCTGTCACCTGTCCACTATCTGCTGGTGAAAAATAGTAACACTACTCAGCACTGTTTTAACAGCTATGGCCTGTTTTATTCAGGAATGTCGCTTGCCGCAGTTTTGCAACTTCAGCGCCGAAAGAGTTTGGGGGGGGAGGACGACGATTTTTGAACAAAAAAATTGATTTAAAAATTGGCAGACAAAAAATTGCTATTCTTATGTGAATCGATTTTTTCTCCCACTCCTACTATAAACTATATAAACTATTTTTCAGTTTAATGAGTATAAGTATAATGTGTGACTCAAACAAACATGACTAACTTTAATAAGCCATGTGTTCTGGTATAAATATATAATCTATATGTTTGGATCCTCCTGATCCATCAGTTTTATGGTCCAGGAAATTCTCATCTTGGGGTGCTGGTTTGGCAGAGTCATTAGCAGCCATGCACGTCCCGAGTACTTGCCTCTGCTGGTCCGGGTTTGAATCCAGCCTATTACCAATTTGCAGAGGGTCTTCCCCTACTCTCTCACCCCCTCTCACAAGCCTATCCACTCTCTCTCCTATCAATAAAGGCAAAAAATGCCCAAAAAATACATAAAAAAAGAAATTCTCACCTAGTTACAGCATTGTCCCAAATCCATACGTTTTACACAAGAGCCAGTCTGATGTGCTCCTGGTTCACACGGTCAAAAAACTGTTTGCTTCCCTTCTAGAACTCCCCTGATTTCCCCACCTGGAGCTTTTCTGAATGCCTTCTCAAATCTGGAGCTCCCCCTCAGTAAAACCCCGGAACTGCACGTAAAATGTGAACACAATGATTTAAATTAAAGATAAAAGCAAAATAGAACATGGCTCCAACAATTATTTTTGCATTCCAAAACTTGTACATGTCAATCCCCAATTAAATCTCAAAGTAAAGAAAATCTTTCATGTACTTTAGATCCAATCTCTGAATGAGTGCTTGGCTGACTTGGAGGGTGGAGACTGCTTTAGAGTGTTTATTTTTCTAAAATACACTTTAAAACCTCAAGAAATACGCATGTACAGAATTACACACATATTAAGACATCAGTTTAACATGAGTTCCAGCTGAAGTGCTTTTGGTGTGTCGGCAGTCCACTTCAGATTAACAGTTAAACAAAGAGCTTTTGTTGAGAAGCTGTCATGTTTTTACTTCTTAATTTATAGACTTGTACGTAAGGAGAGTACTTTTCTTGATATTCTTATAACAACTTTTTTATTTTTAAAATTTGTGGATTTTTGGTTAAATTGGAACTAATGACAGTAGGTAAACCACAGAAAAAAGAACTTACAACAGATAAAAAAAGAAACAGTAGTTGAGTTTTTGTGTGGTTCAAAAAGGTGAAGATTACTTTTGCCTTTTCCTCTGACCTGTTCACAGTATTTAAAGTAAAATGGGAAAATCAAAGGAAGAGCAGTGTCCTTAATTGAATCACTACGACATCAAGAAGACATGACTGTGAGTAGCATAGAGCTGCTGATCCACTATGGTGAACCCACATCGACAAAATAGCACTAAATTAATGTGATTTTAAAAATAAAATGAATGATTTAAAATTTCATCATTTTAGAATCTCATTATTAAACACATTAGCAGTGATTATGCAAGGATTCAGTATGCAGGATTGTTTTATATTAACCCTTACAGTATGGCACTAAAGCACATGATAAAATACATTATTGAACAAAACACTGAAATCAAAGGTTTTAGAGTTGACATGACATGTGATACTATTTTCAATTATTAACTGGAATATTAAAACTTTTCTGAGTGACTATTCTGTTCTGTTAAATCAAAATTTCCTCAATACTTTTCTTATAAAAATCTTCCTATAACAAATTCGGGCTTGCTATGTTTATTTTATTGATGTTGACAGATGATTGACGCACGTTTTAACAGGATCAAATATAAAATGAACATGTGCACAAAAACTTGCCGAATTGCAGCCACTGCTGAGTAGCTTTGGTCAGCCAAACTAGGAGAAATTTTTTTACTTTTGCATAATTGAAAAAATGTATTTTTGGAGGGTGTCAGAGCAAATCAGGATCTCCATGATACAGTTGTGTTTTGACTCCATTTACTAAACTTAAGGTTATTAAGAAGTTTGTCTTTTTTATTTTACTCTTGAGGCAAATACACTGAGAACTCAACCCATGACAAATAAAGCAGCAAATACTAACATCTGTTTCAACCCAGAGGTCTATATATTCAATAATACTTAATGTGTGAAAAAATAATCATCGTTTGTTTCTGTCATTGTTTTATGATACATAAAAAACTACAAACAAATCAAAATAACTGAGATTCTCTTTTGTGTTGGATTTTAAAAGCTATGTTATTATTATTACCGTCATTTTTAAAATACGTAACCATTTTCTAATATGATCTAAATGTATGTTTGTCAAACTCATTATTATCTGTTTTAAAGGATAAGTTTGGTTTCTACAGCTTTCACATTGTTTATAGAATGAAGTAGAACAATATACTCACCCAGAAGGCTTTCCTGATCCAAACAGTGCTTCAGGAGATATTTAGATCCAAAATCGAGCGGCGGACATCCGTATAATGGTAACACATAGGGCATGTATAGTGCCGCTCCTAAAACTGCATTAATCGTCCAAAAATTCATTAGTTTCACCAATATTTCATCATGGTCCACTTGAGCTACTCCTCCATTACAGTCCGGGGTCGCTCCACCCATGTTTTTGTGACTGTGCTGACCTCTGAACTGAAAACTTTCCTGACAGCTTTTCTTACGTCTGCGCATGTGCAGTATGGCTCATTGTTTCAGGGGCGACCACCGGCTACTCCACAACAAGTTTCTTCTTCCAGTTTTGTGCAAAATGGACGAATATCTATCGGATGAAGATGTTGTGGAGGAGAACTTTGAATATGATGGGTGTCCTTACAGTTTCGAGCCAGAGTTTACCGATGAGGAGCTCATCGAAAGGAGGACGTGGAGACAAAGAGAAGAACAGCTGGCCAGAGAGCAGTTTTCAGTTCAGAGGTCAGCACAGTCACAAAAACATGGGTGGAGCAACCCTGGACTGTAACGGAGGAGTAGCCCGAGCGGACCATGATGAAATATTGGTGAAACTAATGAGTTTTTGGACGATTAATGCAGTTTTAGGAGAGGCGCTGTATGCCCTATGTGCTACCATTATACGGATGTCCGCCGCTCGATTTTGGATCTAAATATCTCCTGAAGCACTGTTTGGATCAGGAAAGCCTTCTGGGAGAGTATACTGTTCTACTTCATTCTATAAACAATGTGAAAGCTGTAGAAACCGAACTTATCCTTTAAGTTATTTTCTTGCTATTTTATTTACAAACATTTCTGCGTTTTGATATTGATTTGTACTAATAATTGTTCACTCTTATTTCATCATGTAGACAACTGTTAGCTTTTGAAACCTTTAAATCCCACACCAAGGAAACATCTGGTTTTTGCTTAGTTTGTCGTTTTCTTGGTTTCTCTGCTGACAATGACACTGAATTTATTGATGACCTCTGCCAAACAGCTGAGCTGGTAGTTAAAGGGTTAAGATAAGAGCAAATATTTCCATGAGCACTCACAATATTTTAATCACATTTAGAAGCCAATTTAATTTATGTTTACTTGACTACATGCTTTTACTCGTTAATAGCATTTTATAACTTTCAATGCTCCTTTTTAATGTCGGCTAACTACAGCAAACATCATCTTATGGATAAAGCAAGACTTATGAAAATCAAAATTTTAAACATGATTTGTCTCTTTTTGCTGAACAAGTACTTTATTTTTGTGCTGATTAACACCAGACACTTTGCAATTGTAAAGCTGGTAAAGCTGCTTTTAGTTCCTCTGCAGCATCCTCCTGGAACAAACGCACACGCACACTGAAACTCAACAAAATGGTCACTATTGGTCCATTCAAAACTATGAGTTTCAACTTCTGTACCTTTAAATGTAACTGTTTTTAATGGTGTTCTATCGTTTTTTTATTGGCTGTTTTTCTTGTGATTTTTTATTGTTGTTGTGCTCGAGACATCACTGTTAATGAGGGCTCTCCCTCAATGATTCCTCAAGACTTAAATCGAGGTTAAATGAAATGAAGGGAATATTGTTAGAGCTGAAAAGAAAAAACTGAGCTGTTAAAAATTTCAAGAGCATTATTCTTTTTTTTTGTCTTTATCTTCTGTCACTTGATCTCAGGACACTCCCTCCATCCTCGACTGGCCCCTCCCTCAGCCCACGTACGATGAGGTTACCACTGACCTTGAGGACCAATCGGAGGACCAGGAAGTGCGAAGCATCAATAAGGGACTGAATGACGAGATAACAACGTCGAGCAGCGTCGGGATGGCGGGCAGGAGCGAGTCGCAGTCGGCGGATCTCTTCCAGGAGCTGCAGAGAGAGGTGGAGGGAGTTTGTGTACCGAATCTTTTCATTAAGACACAAACATAAAGCTAACATCTCTGTTTACATCCTCTGTTCAGGTGATGGTGAAGCTGCAGGTCCCCATGTCGACAGGCCGCTCCCTCCCCTCCTCCCCCCTCCCTTTGCCTCTGGCTCCTCTGGGCCCCCACAGACAGATCTACCTGCCTCCTTCATCCCCGTCTTCTAACTCCACCTCCTCCTTCGCCTCCTGCTTCGAGGACCGGCCTGTGCTCCCCCCTCGCAGCCCCGTCCCGCCGATACGTCCCTCCAAACACAACCTCTCCGCCCGCTCCTCCCAACCCCAGTCCCGCACCAGCTCCATCTCCCTGGGCGACCCCGAAGACACGCCTCCGCAGATCCCACCCAGAGACCACGCCTTCTCGCAGCCGGGCTCGCGCTCCTCCTCTCCTCTCCCTTTGGTCCCCCCGCTGGCCTCCCCCCCTGTGGTCCTCCCCCCTCCGCCCCTCTCCGTCTCCCCTCGCCGGGCGTCAGGACTCCTGGGACCCCTTCTGTCCTCGAACTCGTCCACCTCATCCCCGCCTCAAGTGACACCGCAGCCCTCGCGGCCCACAGTTCGTGGCTCCGCCTACTCATCCAGCTCCCTCCTGGATCCCCTCCCTATTCGTGAGGGGCGGGGTCTTTCCTCATTGATTGACAGCCCCCAGAGCTCCGCGCCCACCCCCCTGCCAGATCGACCAGGTTATTTGGAAAGGTGAGTGACTGAACTGAAGAGTTTTGCATCACACATCCTCCACCACATCACACAGTCAAATCTTTTTATGAGAGAAGATTGTTGGAGACAAATCTGCTCTCACACTAAAATTAGAAGGTCAATGTGTTTTTGTTTTTTTAATGTGGGTTAACCTGCTAACAATCTGCAAGTGACTTTTCCCACTGCCGGCAGACCCGGGTCTGATCGGCAGTAGATGAGCTGCATGGCTGTTTATTTTTTTCTGGTGCATCAAGCTGATGTTGTCACGTTGATGACATCATCAGCGCAACAAAAAGACAAAGCCCCTCCATGTTAACCAGGGGTGGGCAACTTTAATTACCAAGAGGGCCACATAAAACCATTCTTTCCAGCACGAGGGCCACATTGTTGCCAATTTTCAGAAACTCTCGCTAATGAAAAAGAATGTTGGATAAACAACAAGTGAGAATATAAATCTGTCATAAGATTAGAATACCAATATTCATATATTACAACATAAATACAAGTTATTATGCATAATCAAATGAACTTGATGCAGAATTCAAGCAAATTTAGCTTACATACATGGGATTAAAGCCAATGAAGCTGGAGGATGCTTACCTGTCAGGTTTTGTCTTTGAAAATAAGGGAAGCCCGCTACGAGCCATCCCACAACCCCAACCAAGCTCCAGTATCCCTCACATTTTAAGACAGATGTACAAGAAATCTGAAATAAACTCTTTGTTTTTCTAAGTTTGTTCTGCTGCTCTAATCTCGCGACAGCTGCCACCCAGGCTACTGCAGGTGGAAGTTCTCACAAGGCTTTTTCTTCTTTTTCAGTTTTATGGCGGTTGGCATCCATCATTTTGAAGCATTACTGCCCCATTTAGGCTAGTGACAGAGCTCAGTTTGGAGAGGCAGAGGAATATTTTTATTATTATATCATCACACGGGAGATTTATGGGAGAATACTGATACAGGAGGACAGCGGGAAAGAGGATAAAATATGTAAAATACGGTAGTTTCACGGCCAAAATGGGAGGCTTGACAGCTATGTGGAGAATGTGAGTACTAACTAACTTTATGTGTTTGCTTTTTTTTTTGTTTTTTACCTTACTATGATATAGGGGTGTGCGATATGACGATATTAAATCATTAAGGATTATAACGATTTAATATCGTCATAAAGCAGAAAGATCGTCTGTGTGGGCGCAGAGACTTTGGCGCACACCCAACTAGCCAATCATAGCACATTAAGCGCAGTGCATGGTGGGATCTCCTGTTTGGTTATGTAGCGTGAAGCCATGGCGGAAAGAAATAAGGAGATAAAAGCTGAAAGATGTCTGAACAAAAATCTGTTCTAAAGCAGCTGTATTATTCACTCAGATAATAGACATAACATTTTAAGACATAATGTTGATATTGTTGTTCATTACCTTTTATGTTTACATTTATTGCACATTTTTATAAAAACTGTACTATTTAAATTAAAACCTGTTCAGAAAGTTTCTTTGGCTTTAATTGTCCTTTTTTTTCTTTTAGGGTTTTACATGTTTTATATGTTAAACATAGGGAAAAAATGGTCAAACATGCAAATTAGTCCAGAAAAATGAAAGTAAAAAAGAATCGATATATTGTTTGATCGGGATTTTTTTTTAAAAAATGGATATGATTTTTATAAAAAACTGCACTATTTATTAATGATATGATGATTTTGGTGTTTTCTTACTGCTGACTGAGATATGAATTGGTGTAGTGTAAAACAAACACGTTGTGCTGAGGGTTTGGAGTTGAATCAGTCTTCTGGATATATCAGCCGCGCGTGCATGTAAGGGGGGGGGGGCTGCTGCCAATCCCAGCTTTTACTCGTTTATTTATCTATTAAGCACTTTAAAAACAACTACAACTGAAACAAAGTGCTGCACACACATAAACAAAAACAATGCAGACACAAAACAATGTAAAACAATGGATAAATAAATTGTTTTTAAAAAACAATGAAACTACTGTTTTAGTGTTTCTGCTTTATTTTATCCATTGTTTTAAATTATCTTGTGTCCTGTTTATTTATGTACATCACTTTGTTTCAGCTGTGCTTTATAAATAAAATAAAGTTGAGTTGAGGATAACTTAATCTTTGAACAGAGTCATTCTTACAGGATCATCTCTTGCCGTCCGTCCTTCGGGTAAAAAAAAGTGAACATAACATTTTTAGCTCCCCACACATTCACTTGTACGTCATGATCACAAAAACAGCCTCCCCAGTTCACTGCGGTTGCTTCAACAAGACAGGAAACACTGAAGTATCTTGATGTATTGGCAGATGTTTAATGCTCACAGACCGCCTGCAGAGAAATCACTCGATTAAAGGGGAGAGAGCGCTCTCTGACTGACAGCCGGACTGACCTGGATTTGTCTCCTGGTGAAGTGTCGTTCACTCAGGCAGAAAACCTTTTCTCTCTTCACCGGGCTAAACTTGTTCCATTACTGTGTTTTTCTTTTGTTCACTGTGACGTCAAAGCTTTCAGAGGATGTGCTTTTGGCTTGACCCGGCGACAGTGGAGCAAGAAGGCGACATATTTTTGTGGATTCCATCTAAAACACACAAAACCTCAAAAGGCATTTTGGTGAAACATATGGATGGACTGAATCCTTATTTAATGTATCTTAAGTGGACATCTTAAAGAAACTATAGAAGCTCTCAGAGAGCACAAGCCTCCATCAAACAGTGGTTTTTCCACAACCCCTGTGGAAGATATAGTTCTGGATCAGCAGAGCCAGAGCAGTGCAAGGATCTAGACTGAACTTAGCATACATGGAGGTTGTTATCCTGTATGAACACAACAAGTTTTTGGAATAATATCTTGATTTTTTTTTATGAGTTATTGAGTGTCTTCAATCGGATTTCCCATTATAAAGTTCAGTGTTTTTGTGACGTCAATCTGGATCAGATCCAGATGAAATTTACCTTGGGGATACAAACATGGACCACATATTATCCTTGAATATTGGAAGTGAATCCATCAAGAAATGGCAGAAATATTTTTTTTTTTTATATTACGCCCAATGTTTAACTAGTGTTTTTTTTTCATTTGGGGAATTTTTGCTTCCAGAGAAATAAACATATCACCACCAAAATGTAACCATTTTTGATTTGGGCCATTACCAACTTCTCCTGAAAAATTCAGCAAAATCTCTCCAGTAGTTTTTGCGTAACCTTGCCAAAAAACAAACAAACATATGCTGGCAAAAACAGAAAGAAAACTAGAAAAGCACTCGAGAGTGCAGACCTCCACCAGCGCCACAGTCCTCACTAGGGCTGTAATCAACCATAGAAATTGTTGGTCGACTAAAACACAGTAATTGTCGACCAAAAATCGACCAATTGCCCCCCCACCCCCGCGTTTCGCCCCTGTGTGCCTCTCCTTCTTTTTTTCTCTCAACACAAGACTCTCTGCTTTCCAGTCTTCATCAATGAAATAGGCAGTCACTGTCATATAGGACTCCGTTCGAAGAGACGTACACATCTGTTATCTTTATCTATTAACTCAGAAACTTTCTCTTTTTTCCTCACTCATATCTTGCCGTTGCTGCATGCGTAATTGTGAGGCGCGCTGGCACTGAATATCCAGAAAAACATCGGAACCTGTATATTCATGGGACTCTTTTTGTGTTTCCACACAGAGTTTCATATTAACCACGTTGTTCACTACGACAGACACTTTTTTCTTCTTGAACTTTATCGATTGTGTATTTTTTGCTCTCAACACAAGACTCTCTGCTTTCCAGTCTTCATCAATGAAATGGGCAGTCACTGTCATATAGGACTCCATTCGATCTGTTATCTTTATCTATTAACTCCGAAGCTTTCTCTTTTTTACTCCCTCGTATTTTGCCATGAGCGCGTGCGTAATTGTCTGGCGCGCCGGCACTGAATATCCAGGTTTCAATGTTTTTCTTGGCCTTCCACGACACCAATGGGCCTCATACCCTCAGAAATAAATTGTCAATTCCTTCTGTGATGTCATTTTGCATTTGGGTGTTAAAATTACTGCAGACCTCCGCCAAGAGCCAAGTCCAACGCCAGAGCCAAATTGTGATTTTTACCATAAATATTGAAATGTTCTTGAATAAAAAATATTGAAATGAACGATAAAGACATTGAAATGGTGTTCTGAGTAAAAACAAAAACAAAATATATGTCGGCAAAAAAAAAAAATCAAAAAAAAAAATCCTGATATCCAGGCTATTCATTTGTTCCTTGTCCCAATCTGGACATTTACTGAAAATTACATCAAAATCCACCGAGTAAATCAACAAACAAAAAAAAAGATGAATAACATAACCTCCTTGGGTAAATTTCTAAAGCGGTCCTATTTCACAATATTAAAGAATCCTTCAAAAATTCCAGGATCCAGACGCTGATCCGGATCACTCCCAAAATGTATTCATTTGTTCCTTGTCCACAATGAGCTTTTTGAACATTAAAACACGACTCTGCCCACTGAGAATTCACTTTGACCATCGTTATGATAGTTAGCACTGTAGGCGTCCAGAAACAGAATCAAAAATTACGAGTTTAAATATGGAGTTTATGAGGGAACATGTCCCTACACTCTCCTTCCTCTTTGTGTAACTGTAACTGCAAAAGGGCTGGACAGAATAAAAAAGAAAAAGAAAAGGAATTAAGTTAAAGATCCAACTTAAGTTGTTGCTAAAATAAGGCACAGCATTTTCTCCCTTAAATGTGTAATATATATTGCAGAAAGGAGAAACATCACAATGTTATTTATAGGGATAATGATGCAATTGAGACTTAGAACAGATTTTTGAGATCAAAAATAATGTCTGATTTTTATCCCTTCCTTGTAAGTAGGTTGACATTAAGTCTAAGAATAGATAACATAATCATCACCAATTAGCTTAGCTCAAATACAGGAAGTCAATGGGTAGTGTTAGCCTGTCTCTGCCTACAGTCATCAGATAAACCCTAAACTGTGCTGTGTGCTTGTGACTTGTTTTTGAACCCCACTATTTTATGCTATCTACTTTCAGAGATCAGCACTTATGTAATTTTCAAAAGAAAGACTAATTTCTTACAAGAATATCTGCGATGATTGTTCATGTGCCCCGCAGTTTAGTTCTGTGTGTACTTTTTTTCTGAAAATTACATACAGTGCTAATTGTTGTCTTTAACAGTTAACATAACATAATGGGGTTAAACTATGTGTCACAACCATGGATGTATTCTAAGAACTGGATAGCGTGGCTCCGCCTTCTACCATGTAACGGTTTTGAAGCCATAATATCCCCCATCAGGGCGCCGCCACTGTGCAACCAGTAGAGAATCTGGACCATATCTGGACGCAGCTGTCATAAACGGTCGCAAAACTCTGCAGCATACAGCGTACACAATCATTGTGATAAAATCAAGACTGCACGTAGCTGGCTTCATATGGGCTAAAATATCTGATAAAAAGGATAAGGACACCGGCTCAAAACTGCTAAAATAACAAGGAATTTCCCTACTAGTATGTACGGGGTGATCTGGGGGAGTGATTTGATGCCTGATGTCCATTACCTTGTTAATAAAATGAATTAAAAACTTCTCACAAGTAGCTTGAGAAGCTTCAGTAAAATGAGAGGGGGAGGGGTTAGTGAGGGAATCTAAAACCTTAAATAAAACTCTGGGGTTTGAATTATTGGCTAAAATCAAGTTAGAATAAAATGCTGCCCTTGCATCTTTAACTGCCCTCTGGTAGTTTTTCATGGAGTCTCTGCAGATTTCATGAAAAACTACCAGACCAGTTTTCTTCCATTTTCTTTCATTTCTTCTACAAATTTTCTTTAACTCATTTGTGGACTCTGTAAGCCAGGGCTGGGGCTCTTTGTTTGTTTTAATTTCAAGGGGGCTACAGAGTCCAAAATGGTTCTACATGTATGGTTAAAAAGAGAGACAAGCTCTTCTGTGTTAAAAACTGGACTAAAATCTGGGTTGAATCTAGTTAAAGATGCAGAACTAAAAAGCTCCTTAAACTTGCTTGCAGACGTTGAATTAAAAATCCTTCGATAAACAGGAGTTCTATCAATAAAAGAGGGCTGGGATAAAACCACAGACACACAGACATGCTTTGTTAAAAACTCTCCAGGACTAAGTTCAGTAAATGAAACTAAATCAAGACAATGTCCTTTTGAGTGGGTTGATTCCTGTATTGCCTGGGTTA
The DNA here is from genome assembly GCA_036419115.1 of Scarus forsteni. Classification (NCBI taxonomy): domain Eukaryota; kingdom Metazoa; phylum Chordata; class Actinopteri; order Labriformes; family Labridae; genus Scarus; species Scarus forsteni. The sequence goes on along the minus strand of JAZDUH010000007.1, from coordinate 4,184,574 downwards.
AATTAAAAGAGTCCAGAGTTACAATAAAATCAGCAGTCATGGGATGTGAGGGGCACACACTGCACACACAGTTGAAAAAATGGAGTCTATCTGCTTGTTATGAACTTGGGAGTGAGGCAAAACAAGAAAAGAAAAAAATGGTGCATCCCTTTAAGACGCCTTGGTGATAAATGATGTTTGTTGCGGTGCCTCAAATCATAAAACAGGAGCCTACGGACAGGGAGGCCCCAGCGTTCGCGAACAGAGATGAACACAACTGTAACTTGCCGGAAATTATAATTATTTTGGATTAAAAGTCTGAAATTCATCAGCAGTTGTATAATTTACTGATGTTCCAACAAAACTAAGTGGTGGTATCTTAGTTCTGCCTCAATGTTTCCCTACAAGTTGGCAAAAATTGGCCAGAATGTGAGCATGTGAACACAGCTCAAGGGATTTCTGAGAAACTTTGCAAAATGTGAAGACATAAAAGTAAAGTCGTAAAAGTACCAGACAGTCCTGCTGGTTGTCCTCTGTGCTCACTCTGCAAATGGGACACATGTTTGACGTCCTCAGCTGACATGCCAGTGAATTAATTCATTCAGAACATTCACCCACACTGGCTTTATTTTGTATGTCCTGTTTTCTTATCAGATATGGAGCAGCAAATATGGCTGCTGTAAAACCCATGATCCAGCAGCCCGGTGGAGCCAAACCAAACTCCTCCTACAACAACAACAACGGGCGGACGGCAGTTCCCAGCATGCAACAGGAGCAGAGCATTGCACAGGCAAGTTTCCCAGAAAACAAACAACCTCAGATCTCTCTGTATACCTTCCCATTCCCCAGTTTGTTTTCATTAATAATTAAATCATTAAAAATAACCTAAATACTCTGATAAGAATGTGTTTGGTCGCCACAGGCAGAAACATTAAAGGTCACAAACAACAAAAACTTTGAATAATTAAAGTTTTGTAATTACCCTTTTTAATTGAGGCCAAATCCCCGTACCACAGACATTTCAGTTAGTGATTATAAAGGTTTAAAGTTTGACTACGTTTTCTTTACTTTCTATTTGACATTTGTTGTCATTTACAGAAAGACAATTATTACCCTAGGTATTTGTTTAAATGAGTGTTTTGGGGAGTTTGAGACACATGAGATTTTGAGGGAACTGGAAAACCTTTCGAACTTTAAGATAAATTTGCATTTAAATCTTTTGCACAAAGGAATTGAATTAAAACTGTTAATCTGTTTCTAAAGGCAACATCCTTGTTTACAATAAAATATTTAAAGCACTTTAGTTGTAGGTTAATACACCATGACTCCAATAAACACAAGAACACTCAAAGGCATCATTTTTTAAATATTTAAATATCTTTATGCTCAGCAAAAACAATGTTAATTTGAGGTTTAATTATTTTTAACAGAGTAAATCAGATTTTACAAATTGCCTTCCAGAGTTGCTGAACTTAACGTTGAAATGACTGATTATGAAGAGCACAGCACAGCCTCTCGGAGGCATTTCTGTTCGTAAAAAATTATTTTCAGCCAGTAAACTCACATCTGTATTATTTAAGCATTTATAGGGGCAGCAGATCATACAGTAGTTTGAGTTTGTGGTCTAGGCTCCGGTCTCATCACAGCATGCAGGTTATTTTTCATGTAGAATTTGAGGAGGGGTAAGTTAAACCTTTGTTGGAGTTTAAGGATGTTGAGGTGTTGGAGGGTTAAAACCAAGAGTGCAGTGCTGATGCATGACAGGGCTGGCAAAGCAAGAGAAAATGGAGTTTGTCAAGTAATGCATAATATTACGTTAGATGTGACAGCTCCATTAATGCAGCTGAAGTTATCCGCCTCAATAACCAAGGTATCCACCATTTAGATAACTTTTTTAAATATATTTTTATTGTTTCATCTTTCAAAGGTCATGCAAAAAACACTTAATTGTTTGTTTGTTTTTTTTTGCAAAATTATGTGTCCATGCCCTGTCTGCATCCCCATAAAATTCGGAAATATCTCCTCTCTCTGTCATGTGTTACACCTTTCTGAAAATGAATGCTTTAAAAGTTGATTGAGGTGAAGGATCACATGCCACAGTAAACATTACAGCAGCCTGGTCACACACGGTTAGTGAGGATTTACACTAAATAAGCCAGTTCTGAGCACAGCTGAAACAGTTTAGAAAAAAGCTACATCCAATATCTGAGTGAAATTTTAGACAAGAATCTTCAAAAATATGACCTGGGGACACCTGGGATGATCGACTAGTATTTGGCCAACATGTTATTATCTCTGCCAATGAGGTGATGTGTTTGCCGCCGTATGTTTATGTGTTTGTTAGATTGATTGCACAAAAACTACAGGACATATTTTACTGAAATTTTCAGGAGATGTTGGTAATGACCTAAGTTAAAAGTGATCAGATTTTGGTGGTGATCCAGATAACTACCATCAGCAAATAGTCATTTTTGCTCAATAACTGTCCAATTAATGATATCAGCATGATTCTGAGCTAGTTGTGGGTTTTCAGGGTGATGAATTATATTATGATGGTAATTTTATCATGGAACTATTGCTTATAGATGCAACAACAATATGTGAGCTACCTTTGGCAGGGGTTTGTGCTCCCGGGTACAGTACTTTCTAGTTTGTTTTAAGGTAAAGTAAAGTTTACCTTAAAGTTTTTGATATTGTTCATGAGTTATCGAGTCCATGTTTGATCGACAGGTCCAGGGAGCAGTACATGGTGTCACATTGGAGGAGTGTCAGGCTGCTCTTCAGAGCCACAACTGGAGCGTCCCCCAGGCTGTCAATCATTTGAAGGTACACACACCTGTCTCATCTTTATACTCTTTTCAATTAAGTTTGACTTTGTAGGTCTATACAGCTAAACTCAGTCTGTTGTACTGTGTCTGTGAGTAGATGCTGTAAACTATTACCCCACAGGCTCTCTTCAGAACTCCAGGATTTAATTAGTTTTGTTTTTTTTCTAAAGCAGAAGTGCACAGTAAGGCACCCGTTCAGTGTGTGTTTGAGGTGGATTCTCTGTGCTGAAGTACTTTCACAAAGACATGATAAAATGTGGATTTTTAAGGTTTTGCCTTGTCTGAAAAAACATGCCTTTAATCATTTCCCCTTGAAAAGAGATGAATTTTAAATCCATGTTTTGATCTCAAAATCTAAAAGCAGGGCACAGAACAAAAAAAAGGAAAATTTAATCGTCCAACAGTTGAACAGTGTGAGCTTTGTTTTGGTACTCAAGGACTTTTAATTATATTCTTTATTTTTCCATCTCCAATTCAAGATTTAATGCTAATTTTTTCCATCCAGCAGCTTTGCCATCACTCAGTTTTTCAACTTCCACCAACTGAAGCTTTGTTTCTTACTTTTTGTGTAACTTCTCCAAGAAACAGCTTGTGCTAGAAAACCAAGTTACAGATACACAAAATTACAAGAAGAACACAAAAGTGATAACAGGGGTGTACCTGTGGTGTACTTTAAAGAGCCCATAGCATGCTTCTTGGAGTGTATTTTAAAGGTGTCCTCCGTGTAATAAAGCATTCCAAGGTCCGAACTGAGCAGGGAAAAAAGGCCTTTAAATTTGCTGCTCCTTTTGTTTGGAATGAGCTGCAAAAAGACCTGAAACTTAATGAGCTGGTCTCTTTGCACACTTTTAAGAGGATGTTAAATGATGTAAACACTGAGGCATCTGGCTGCAGATGTGTTGACAGATGATCTTGCTTCCTTTAGTAATCCAGCCCGTCAAATGTCTTCATTGTTTGTACATTAAGTGTTTCACAGGTCTTGTGTATTTGTGAGTAATCCTGTTTGTGAATGTAAGACACAATGTAAATTGTGCTGCTGCCTATCTTGGCCAGGACACTCTTGTAAAAGAGATTTTTAATGTCATGAGTTTCTTTTCCTGGTTAAATAAAGGTTAAATAAAATTCCTCTGCCTAAGACAAGGACTCCTCACTATTTGGATACCCATAAATGCATTTACAAAAATGTATAATAAATATATTTGTACATACACATGCACACATCCAAAGATGTATCCATCCAGGCAGAGACAAAGGAACTAAAGTCACATTTGTCTCTGCTGAATATACACACCCCATCAGTTTTTGTTTGTGTGGCACCATAACTTGATGGTGAACTGCACTACATTTCCCAAAACCACAGAAAAGACCAATCAAATCAGAACATACTCGGTCAGGCAGCCTTGAAATGACTGGAGTTTAGAGCATCTGTGACAGAGAGAGAATACAGCTGGATCATGGGGCATTCAGTGTATGAAAACTAGAAGGTCTTTTGAACATTAGCAACAGTATACATTCTCTAGCAGTCATAAAAATCAAGTCTAAAAACTCAACTTAATGCAGGGTTTGGGCTCTTTAGTGGCTAGGATGTAAAAAAATTAATGTTTAATGTTAACAGTAAAAATGTGCTCAGGACTAACAGCTCCCATCATCTCGTCCCCGTGTGTATCTTAGGTGGAGCAGTTGTTTCGTCTGGGCCTGCGGTCCAGAGCCGAATGTGAGGAGCTTCTGCAGCGCTGCAACTGGAACCTGGAAGAGTCCAGTACGCTCATGCTGGACTCATATGGACCACATCGAAGTAAGTATATATTTAGTGGACTTCTTTATATGACCATGATGAACCTAAATTGTGAAGTGCAGGCCCCTTTTCCTGCTGCTCACTTTAGAGTAACTCAAAAGTCTGCGGTTAAACTTCAACAAAGCAAAGAAAATCTGCAGCCTGTACAGTGGGACCATAAACTGTGGAGTGGGATGCTCCCCTCTCCTCACTGCTCATGACTGATATCACTGATCAGCTCTGAAGGACTGTTTGCCTTAATGTGCTCAGAATGAACCATCCCTCTTGTTGGGGATGAAATGTCCTTCTGAATGGGCTCTTTGGTCAGGGCTGGACTGGCCTGGATACTCAACTTCCGGAACAAGACAAGTAAAACTAGAGCAAATTTATATTATTGTATTATCTATATTACACGTCTTAGAGCACCGGGCTGTAAGTAGCGATATATAGCCGGCTACAAAACTACGATACAAAGTGTTCCAAAAATTGCTTGTTGTCACACATAAAAAACTACCGCTACGTAACTAGAAAGAGATACATTACCTTGTCGCTTTGCATCCGGTAAGTTGTTGAAAAAAAAAGTTGTAAAGTAATGCAGAGTTGTGAGGAAGGTCCGAGCCGCATTCATTAGCATCACAACAAACAAACGCTTTGGATAGCACACGTCTTGTGGTGCGTTCCAGTTGTAGTCAGAAGTAGGAATTTTGAGTTCCAAGTAGGAAACTGCAACTGGAACGTCCCCACAAAGTCAGAATTTCCTCCTGGGAACGCAGTGAAACCTCGCCACCCCCAAGTTGACAATTGAAGATGGATGCCCCGGGTGTGAACAGTTATTTAGCGCCTGTAATAATCAATTTATTTGCACTTCTGACTGGGGTGTGTTGCTCTAGATCAGCTGTATACATAATATGGTTAGGCTTATATTTACAAAAATGCTGCCATAGTGATAATCACATTCTTCATGTGATATTTGTGAACAACAACGCAGGGCGTGCTAATGGCAGCTAACAATAGCCTGGTAGATCGGCATGTTTTTTTCCGACTTCAACTGGAACACTGATAACTCTGAGATGATGTCACTCCCAGTTCCGCGGTTACTGGAATGCAGCATTACGACAGTCGCCGCGCGTGCTCATGGGTAGCAGAGTCTTTTACGTTGCCGGTAATAGATTCTCCTCACAGTTCCTTTAAGGATCAAGGAATCATTTTATGATGGTAACTTCATCACAGAACTATTGCTTATAGATGTAATAGTAATGTGTGAGCTTCCTTGGATTGAAAACATTGAAACTTTTACTTCAGATTGTGCAGTGATGAGTGCTGTTGCCGCAAAGATCCTCCACAATGATGCCATGTTTTCTTTTTTCAGGAAGTGACAGCAAGTTGACAATTTGAGTCACAATAAGCTGGATGAGCTGGATCAACACGTCAGTCCTGATCTGGTCGTATGACTGGTAGCTGGGCGGATGCAGACGTGGATGTTGATGGTGGAGCATGAAGCAGTAAACTGTACGTGCCTCACATTACCTACTGTGAACACTGGTGTCATACACACGCTTAAGCTAACAGAGCCGCCACTGTAAGAATGAGAGTTTGTTTATCTGCAGCAAACTTTTACTGAGTGTTAAGTGTGCTCTGTGTGCGTGTGCAGATATAAGCTTACATTCTGTTTAGCTCTGTAATGCTCATGCCTTTCTGCTGTAAACAAAGCGATTTAAAATCAGGGAAACGTGCTACTGTTCCTGTCGTATGTTCGGGTGAGAGGCTGTATTGTGTGAAGCACTTTAGCGGGTGTGGTGGATTCATCTGACATGAACTGCTGGTCAGAAGATGACATGTATCTGGGAATCACGTAAGGCTGGTTAAGCTTTATTATTAAGATGTGAATTTTAAGAGATTAAGATTTTTGTTTTGTGTTATAGCAATATGAGAAGAGAAATGTGAAAATATCTACAATCTCCTCATGAACACAGGGTAATGAGCTTTTAGTCCAGCTCTGCAGATGAAATATTTCATGTGCTGATGTTTTGTTTTTCTTTCATAGAAGTTCTGCTGCATGATAATCAGAGCCACAGTGTGATTGTAAGGACTGTTCCTTGCTTAAAGCTGCAGGTAGTCATCCCCAAAAGCTGTAAATATGTGTATCTGCAGATATTGGTCATGAATGTGATCACTGTTGTTTCGGTCACTTAAAGGGATAGTTCAGGTATTTTTGAAGAGGGTTGCAGAAGGTGGTATTAAATAAAGATGTCAATAAAGTAGGGCTGCCACGATTAGTCGACTAGTCATGACTCAGTCGACGATCAGAATCGTCAACAACTAATTCAACAGTTGACACGTCATTTGTTTTTGAAGTGTTGTTTTGGCTGAAAACTGTCGCTGTACCTTCCGCTGTCTTGTCTGCCTTTCTGTCCTTAACGTATGTGCAGTAGTGGTAATCTTGGTCAGCCGTGATGTCACCAAAAGAGTTTTGCCCAAACAGTATCATGGCTAACCAGCAATGGTGCTCGAAAGTTTTGGAGCATTTTACCAAAACAAAAGAGAAGAATGTGCAATGCAAAATCTGCAAGGCAAAAAATTGCCTTCCATGGCCGTACGACAGTGATGCAGAAGCATCTGAAAAGGAAGCACGTCGTGGCTGATTCAGTTTCTGACTAAGAGGGACAGGCTAGTTATCTGCTAACATTAGCGTCAACCGTACGGTGACCAGACATCCCCGATTTCCGGGGACAGTCCCTGTTTTGGATGACCTGTCCCTGAAAATGTGCCCGATTTCAGCATTTTGCTATTGTGTGTCTACGAAAAGAAAGGTTATTACTACAGCCGCATAGGAAGCAGAAAGTGTAAGGGAGCAGGCTGAGCGCAGACTAAGACAACAGTCATTGCGTTGCCAAGTCCGCTCATTATAAGTGACTTTGGGCTTGCTCTTCTACTTGTGTGAATCCCACATGATTATCACCTAGCTGTCCACTACAAAACAAGACAAGAATGTGGCTGGTAGTTTGTCCTTTCCTCAACCCCGTTTCCTGGTTATCACACCCACAGGAATCAAACCAGCACACCACCAAACACACTCACACATGTGGCGCATGCACAACTACGCAGGAGCCATAGTTGCCAGGTCTACTCATTATAAGCAATTTGGGCCACCAGCTGCATGCTGGAGTGGTACGCTGTAGTTCATGCATGATGTGACTAGTTGACTTATCGCATAAATAGTCGACTCCTGAGTCCATGACAAGAAGATAGACACCATTCTTTAGACTGTGTGTGTTGTAACAAGGAAGAGACGGGCAGAGCTCACCAACTGTTATTAGCTTAGCTCAAACACAAGGAGTCAATGGGTAGCGTTAGCCTGCCTCTGCCTGCAATCATCAAATAAACTCTTGAGCAACTTTACAGACAGAGTTGGTAAGCTGCTTAACTGGGTATTCTGTTGGCACGTGAGCCTCAAGCAACCCCTCTTAAAAAAAAACAGAGTATCCCTTTAAGATACCTGAACTACAAGAGTATTAGGGACATTTTAGATGGAAAAAATAAATTTCGACAGGTTGAGATTGAAGTCAAAATGATGAGAATAATGATCAAATTTTGAGATAAGTCAAAAAAACGAAATAAAAGGGGAAATGTAGACAATAAAGTTGAAATCTAAGTTTGTTATAAAAGTCAAAATGTGAGATTAAAGTGAAAATGTCGAAAAAACAAGTCAAATGTCAAGAATAAAGTCAACATACAGTGTATTTCGACCTTATTTTTGACATTTCTGCTTTTTTTCTCTGCATTTTTACTTCTTTTTCTCTTCAACTTTAATCTTGAAATTTCTACTTTAATCTTGACTTCACCAAAATTATTTTCTCCATCTCACATGGCCCTGTTACTCTTGCGCACTGAACAGAGTCTATTCTTGCAGCTGCTTTGCATGGTTAGAGGTAATTAATTACAGGTTAAGCTCGTCTGCAGGAGTAGATATAGAGGTGTATCAAAGTTTTTGTTTTTTTGCCATGTGGACCGAAGCGTCGGAGGCGTCCCCCTCCCTCTTTCTGCTCAGCTCTCTGCTCTGTAGTCACACTGCGGTGCTGTTTGTGACGCTGGCTGCTTCAAACTGTTATATTACAGCAGATTATTCATGGGAACTGCAAACATTGCCTCCATTGTTTTATAATAAAGTCAAACTTGAGTCATTCCTTTTTTGAGACTGGTGGTCTGTTTTCTCGTTAAATGTCCTTAACAGTTTTCTTCATTAGACAATAGACATCATAAGATGGATGTTTTGCTTTTAAAAACACTTAAAATGGCCTTTAATGACAGTTTCATAACTGGACTATAAACTCAAACCAATGCTTTAACTCTCACGTCAGTCATAGTTGCCAGGTCTGCTTATTATAAGCAACTTTGGGCTTTCTTTTTTTTTGAAGAAGCTCATTTAGGTTTACTGTGCCCAATAACCCAGGAGGGATGCTCACTCTACAACAAATATAAACTCAATTAAGAAGTAACACAAGATGTTTACCCCCAGTCTAAAAACAAATGTAAATTTTACTGTAACAAGAGGGGAACAAATGATTTTACCACCAAAAAGAAATCCTTGTAGCCAGAATTAAATTAAAGTTCTTACTGTTTTAGAGGATCAACATAAAACTTAGATAAAAGCCTGACTATGTTTGGTTATGAAAATCAAGATTAGACTGTTTATTATAAATAACAGGAGCCCCTCCCTTTACTTCTGTATAAAGCAAAAAGATGTTGAATAAGAAAATAAAAAGCCAAATAAGAAGAAATATCACTGGAACTGAAATGTAATGTAGATGAAAACTAAAAAAAAGGTTTATGGAGATTTTTCTTTTTTTTTTTTTTAAGTAGTATATATTATATTAGAAACAAAGGAAGGTTTTTTTATTTTTATCAACCTGGTTTGTTATTTCAGTAGAAAAAACCCTGGTGTCTCTTGATTAGAACAGCTGACTGATGTCATGTTGAACCTCCTTTTACCTTCAGAACTGCTGTAAGTCTTTTTGACACAGATTTAACGAAGTGTTGGAAAAGCAGTCCTCTGACATTTTGGTCCACATTTACACAATAGCATAGAGCAGTTGCTGCTCATCAACTTGTTTGCATGTTCAATAAACTTCCTGACGCTCATAAGTTATAATTCTGCTGAATATAATGACATTTTTGGACCAATAAAAAAAATTAAACCTGTTTTTTAAAATTTTTTTAGTGACTTTAATCCCCTTCTAATCAGACTAGTGAATAAAATGCACAAAATAAAAAAAATGATAGAAAAAGACTTTAAATATGGTTGATCTTAGACTTTTATTGCTTGTAATTATATTTTCATAAAGTATATTAATTTTGTGTGTTTTGTTGATTTTATTGTTGTTTACGTCCTGTACAGTGTCCCTGAGTATCTTGAAAGGCCCTTTTAAATAAATGTATTATAATTACTGGTATTATTAAATGATTATTAATCTTATTTTTCCCATTAAAAATAACATAAAATGGTGACAGCTCCCTCTTCTTAGGAATTGGAATTCCACTGTCTCTGCATCAAACCAAACCACATAGTTAAATATTTATTCATCATCTATATTTAGTATCCTGAGTTAGCACTGATTGGAGTTACACTGTTTATCATGGTGAATAAAATTACCATAATGGCATTCTAACATTTTGCTCTAAGTTCTTACAGAGGTGTTTTTTAAGTCTTATATTAAGTAGTTTTAATCAATTACTAGTTTCATTACCTTCGCCAAGGAGGTTATGTTTTCGGGAGCGTTTGTCTGTCTGTGAACAAAATAACTCAAAAAGTTATGGATGGATTTTGATGAAATTTTCAGGAAATGTTCAGCATGGGAAAAGGAAGAATTGATTCGATTTTGGTGTTGATCAGCGTCTGGCCGCCATGACGAAAAATGTGATTTCTGTGAATAACTACTGAACTAAAATAGATATCATTATGAATCCAATTGCTAATGGTATGTTTTCATGGTCAAGGAATCGAAATATTTAGGTGAAATAAAGGTAGGACTAATATTTATGGTCAAAATCATAATATGGCTAAGGACTGTGGTGCTGGCGGAGGTCTGTGCTCTCCGAGTGCTTTTCTAGTTCTAGTTGATATTCCTCAATTAAATCATTTCTTAATTGATCAGTTTATTTGTCCAAAGCTGTAAATATCCCCTAATTTAATTTTTATTTCCACCTCTATTTAGTTCAAGTCAAACATCTGTTCTCGTGACCTTGAATGTCATGGTAACTGTATTTCTCTGGTACTTCTGTAGTTCTCATGAAGTCCCACCACTGAAGTCTTTTGCTTTTAGTCAGCGCAGAGAGATGGGTTCACACAGAGAATAAGTCCTGTCTCTAATGGAAGTCTTGTCTCTGGGTCTTCAGGGATCAAATCTGTGACTCTATGAACACACACACACACACACACACACACACACACTCTTCCTCCTAAATTGACTGCAGCTGCAGTGCATTGTGATCCGACTCCTCAGTGTGATCCCAGGACGGCTCGGTTCAGCAGCCCAACGCTCTCTCTGCACTTCTCTGCTACAGCAGTAAGCACTCTGTCACATTCACTGATGCTGCAAAGGAAACACACACACACACACACACACACACACGCTGCTTTATGTCTCTCTCACTTGAGTCGACTCTTTAGGCTCATGTAACCACAGGGTGTCACTACATCGCTGCTCCCAAGGTTTGTATTGACAAGTTTGGATTTCCCTCATCTTCATTTTTCTTCCATTTGTTACTTTGGATTTAAGGCCTTTGTCCAAACTTAACTGTTTTCCTACCAACTGAAACTAATTTAATATCTGCCAAAACCTGCCTGTGAACTTTAAAAAACATCACAAAAAAAAGTGAAATCCTCCCAATTAAAGTAAAAGTGCTCCAAGAGCTGTAAGCGGCTAACTTAGCCGCTAACAGCTAACAACAATTAATGACCGTTAGCCACTAACTTAGCTGCTAACAGCTAACAGCCTACTATCGTCGTACACTAAATTGTTCCACACAGATGATTCATTTAACACTTAAATGTGACATGAACCTTGTCAGAGACAATCACTACAAGTAAACTTCTGAGGAGGGCAGATTTAGCCAAGTTTTACTAAGTATCTATGAGGACAATAGGCTAATCGGCATGTCTGTTTTCAACTTCCGCTTTTCAACACATCCACATTCTGCTTCTCCTGCCTCTCTTCCCTGATTGGGCCATTAAGAATTCAGCAGAGTGAATTCGTTGGACAACGAAGGCTGGCAAGACGGACCTGCAGGATTTCAGAATCAGGCAGGTCTGTCTGCTCTGCAAGGCTAGGGAAATTAATGTATCACAAGTAATGTTAGCAAAGCTGGAGAAAACAGGAGGATTCTATGAAATATGATCAGCATCGCTTTAATTCTCATGTCTAGTTTGAAAATTTGCAGAAAATTAACCCTTTTCTCTGGCTAAATTCTGTAAAAATAACAAAAAATCTGCACATCTTACTGCATTCACAAAGACCTGAATAATTCACATACTTCCTGAAATCACTGTTCAATAAAATCTTTGAATTTTGGTGCAACGGCAGTGTGTTGCAGGCTCAAATTCCTGCTCAGAGCCGTTCAGCACGACGGGGAATTTCTTCCCAGCAAACTGCTGTTTTACAAAGGAAAGAGTGCTTTACAGACTGCATCTGCAGTGTAGACTGTACATTAATAGTTATTATATCATTAGTATTAATAATATGATAAATATTAATAAATATTTAGAAAACACTGATGCTAATTTTTCTTTCTTCTAATGATTTTTAGCTAGTAAATGTCACACTGCATAAAGACATAATTGAGTTACATCAGTCTATAGCCATGGTTTTTCTGAATCTATAGAGGTGCTGGACTTCATATTGCAGAGATAAACAAGACCACAGTGAGTGAAAAATGACAGAAGCAAAAAACGGCCTGGAATTTCAACTATTAAACAAGATGTGAACAACACAACTATTTTTCTTCTGTTCCTCGGGCTTGACGGCACCTGAAAATGTGTTGTGCGCATTAATTCCTTATTTATTTATTTATCATTAAATAAAAAAATCAAATGTCCATTACTATTTTCATAATGATTTGTAGCTTGTAAATTCTGCTATACTACATGTTGACATAATTGAGTTACATCAGCCTTTTGCCGTGGCTGTCATGAATCTAAAGAAGTCTGGACTTCATATTGCAGAGAAAAATGAGACCACAGTGAGTAAAAATGTGAAAGAAGCAACTAACAACCATCCTTGCCTGTGAATATTCAAACACACACAATAACGCACAAGTCTATCTGCAGCTATCAATGCTTGTAATTGTAGTCTGCCCACCACTTCCTGCCTCTTGGCCTTCAACTACTCGATAAAATGCAACAGTTTGCCAGTTTCTATCTGCCCTTGGGTTAAACTCCCTTTCTGCACGACCAGTTGTCAAGAACAAACACAGAAACAGAGCAGCACACGTGGAGTAAACAGCCGAGCCTCTATTGTCCTGAAGTGGCTGAAAAATGATTGTCCCAAGGCCCCTCGCCGTTTAGCTAATGTCTTTGCTTCCTTTCTCCAACATCAAAAGCTTGTTTCTGTGAGCGATGTTCACGCTTTAACAATCAATAAAAAGAGAAAATTAAAACTAAAATGGCAAAAACACCCTCTTAGTGACATGAATGAACACACTAGTTTGTGCTGCATGAGCGGGATCACTTCGCCTTGGAGTGGCCGATAGTTTCTGTCGTAAAAGAGCAAAACAAAGCTTTTATTTATCCCCACATATCCGCACAAACAAAGGCCTGCCTCTCAAAGCAAAGATATGCCACTGTTTTGTATCGATGGCGAACTGCTGATTGATTTCTCGGAGCCTCTCAGACATTCATCTGGACTCCAGGCTCACAAAGCCAATCAGCTGGAGGCCGAGTCTCTGATGGATTCTGATCGATCGCTCAGGGTTACCTGCGCCTGCTCCACCTGGCACGGAGATATACAGCCTGCTGAATCAATGCACCAGTCAATACACTGGATTGACTAATTGGGCAATTGACCCATTGACAACTCTGCCGGTCCCTTGAACAACCTCGCCCGGCTGCTGTGGCTGGACGCGACAAAAGAATCAATCTAAGAGGCGAGTCCTTTTCATCGCCGCTGTCAGAGGGGGCCGCCTCATGAATGGGACCTTCCTCTTTCTCTTTATGTTTGACTGCTCCATATGTGACCTTGAGTCATTCACAATAACCTCATCATCATTCAAAACCTGATTGAAAAGCCTGTCGATAAAGACATTTCAGAAAGCTCGCACAAGCAGCTGGGGACATTACCATCCAGCCCGTTATTTCATTTACATGAACAAATGTGCTTCATTACAGCAGCCACGGAGGTTATGATTAAGTTTGTTAGCAAGATCATGCAAAAACTACTGGATTGATTAACATGAAAATTTTACTGGAGGTGGTGTTTGGTCCAAGGAAGAAGCCATTACATTTTGGTGGTGCACCCCATTTTTGTCTTGATGCAAAAAATTCCCCAAATATGCCAAAATTTCCATAATTTAAGATGAAGTTGCATTTGCATTTAAGTTGCATTTTTAAAAACAATATCTCTGGCAACTTTAGATGGATTCACTTCAAAATTTACACAATAATATATACAAGATAACTCCATCATCACAGTTAATTTGAGCTGGATCCCATCCAGATTGACATTATAAAAAACTGGATGAAAAATATTCCCAAGATGTGAAAAATCCTATGAGTTAATCTTGAGTGGATTTATTTTTTTTAAAATCATATTTCTGCCATTCCCCGACGGGTTTGCTTCCAATTTTCCAGGATAATATAGGGTCCATATCTGTATCATCAACATTAATTTCATCTGGATCTAATTCAGATTGACATCATAAAAAAACATTAAACTTTATAATGGGGTTTCGCATTGACGACACTCAATAATTCATATAAGATTTAAATATAAGGTGATGTTCCAAAAACGTGTTGTGTTCATACAGAACACCAACCTCTGCCTGTTTGCTTGTTTGTAAGCAATGCTTCCCAAAAATTAGTGGATAGATTAACATGAAAATTTTACTATAGGTGTTGCTTGCACCCCTTTTTTGCCTGGATGCAAAAAATTCCCCAAATATGCCAAAAATTCCATAACTTAACATTAGGTTGCATATTTTAAAAATAATATCTCTGACAAATTTGGATGGATTCCCTTCAAAATTTACACAATAACATATAATATATACAATAGAACTCCATCATCATGGTTAATTTGAGCATCCAGACTGACATCCCAAAAACTGGATAAAAAATATTCCCAAAATGTAAAAAATCCAATGACTTAATCTTGGGTCGAATTATAAAAAAAATCATATTTCTGCCATTCCATGACGGGTTTGCTTCCAATTGTCCCGGATAATATGGGGTCCATGTCTGTATCATCAACATTAATTTCATCAGGATCTGATCCAGATTGACATCATGAAACACAATGAGCTTTATAATGGGAAATCCCATTGAAGACACTCAATAATTCATATAAAATTAAAATATGAAGTGATGTTCCCAAAACTTGCTGTGTTCATACAGAACAACAACCTCTACCTGTTTGCTTGTTACTAAGCAAGATTACCAAAAACTACCATATAAATTGAAATGAAAATTTTACTATAGGTGTTGTTTGGGCCAAGGAAGAAGCCATTACATTTTGGTGGTGATCCCCATTTTTGTCTGGATGCAAAAAATTCCCCAAACATGCCACAAATCCCATAACTTAACATTAGGGTTGCATATTTTAAAAAATAATGTCTCTGGCAACTTTGGATGGATTCCCTTCAAAATTTACACATTAATATATGCAACATAATTCTATCATCATGGTTAATTTGAGCATCCAGACTGACGTCCCAAAAACTGGATAAAGAATATTCCCAAAATGTAAAAAATCCAATGACTTAATCTTGGGTGGAATTATAAAAAAAAAATCATGTTTCTGCCATTCCATGACGGGTTTGCTTCCAATTTTCCAGGATAATATGGGGTCCACGTCTGTATCATCAACATTAATTTCATCAGGATCTGATCCAGATTGGCATCATAAAAAATGCTAAACTTTAGAATGGGAAATCGCATTGAAGACACTCAATAAATCATATAAGATAAAAAAAATAAAATCAAAATATGAAGTGATCCTCTAAAATCATGTTGTGTTTACACAGAACAACAACCTCTGTCTGTTTGCTTGTTTGAAAGCAAGATAACTAAAAAACTACCATATAGATTTACATGAAAATTTTACTATTGGTGTTGCTTGGTCCAAGGAAAAAGCCATTACATTTTGGTGAAGATATGGATATTTGCTTGAATGCAAAAAAATCCCCAAAACTAAAAAAATCCTACAAGTTAGTATTCAACAGAACAAAAAAAAAAAAAACATTTCTGCCATTCTCTACGGATTTGCTTCCAATTTTCCAGGATAATATGGGGTCCATGTTTATATCATCAACATTAATTTCATTGGCATCAGATCCAGATTGACATCATAAAAAACAATGAACTTCATAATATGGGGTCCATGTTTATATCATCAACATTAATTTCATTGGCATCAGATCCAGATTGACATCATAAAAAACAATGAACTTCATAATAGGAAATCCCATTGAAGACACTCAATAATATAAAATCAAAATATTACGTGATGTTCTCAAAACTTGTTGTGTTCATACAGAACAACAACCTCCATCTATGTGCAGAGTTTGGTCTGGATCCTGGCTCTGTTCTGGATCCGGTGATCCTGAATTATTTGGGTTGTGAAGAAGCCACTGCCTGAGCTGCTTGGTGGGGGTCTGTGCTCTCTGAGTGCTCTTCTGGTTAAATATGATCTAACTGTGCATGTTTATGAATGTAAAAGTGAAATCTTAAATGTCAGCCTAACCAGTGACAACTCATTTCTCTCCCGTCACACCTTAATGACAAGCCTGTCATACATTATTCAGCCCCTGTGATTGGTTATTGACACCCATGTATTAGCTGATGATGGATTTCTCTGCTGTGACACTGCTGGGTCAAACCACAGAAAGAGCAGGATAGATTTTCAAAAGACAGCCCATGATATAAATTAAAAAAGGTTCAATTGTGTACATTATTATTCCCCAGGGCATGTTGCGTGGGTGATAATCAACACCAAAACACCCATTAAGACAACCTGGTGAAACACAGGTCAAGGACTGCTGAGGTTTCTGGGTTTAAAGAAAGCACTGAGAGCACAAAGCTTCACCGAGGTGGCTCATGTATTACTGTTACATCTATAAGCAGTAGTTTTATGATAAAGTTACCATCATAATATGATTCCTTGACCCTGAAAACCCCCAACTAGCACTGAGAATCATGCTGATATCATTATTATGCTGCGTTCAAAGCGCAAGCGTCCCAGCTACCAAAATTGCGTTGCGCACTGATGTATTGTCGTGCGTCCATAAATACCTCATTTTGGTCACCGTTGCCGTCGGCCGTCACTCGGTGACGTCACGTCCGCTCAAGTTTCTCCGCGATCATATCATATATCATATAATAGGATGTAAGCGGACATTATTCCAGCTGTATCCTTTTCATTCTCTTATCAAACACAAAACACTGCAGCTGATGCCCTGCAGCAGCATTATCTGTGAGTTTCCGGCAGTCCGTCCAGGCGGAACTAATGTCCTGACGGCCTAATGTTTCCCACATGGACATTAATTGTTCCTCTGTAGTCCGGATGAAAAACTGTCACGGGCACTGTCACACATGCACATACTGCTGATTGGCTGTTGCTGCACAGCCACACACGACATCGTCTGATTAATCAACTTTTTTTTACTTTGACATTGCGCGACAAGCTATGTGGCAGTGTGAAAAGCGGCTGTCGCATCGTGGCAGGGTTAGCCCCGCCCCATCGCAGCTGTACACTGACTTTGCATGGAGAGTGATCGCCGAGGTAGTACAAGTAGCATGCGGTGTGAATGCAGCATTAGTTAGACCACGGGTCTCGAACTCCTAGATCTCAATCTACTTGTAGAACTTTTAGACAATTTGAGTAGATCTTTAAGAATAGATGCTTCACCCTTAATCTGACACACAGGTAGACCTTGTTGCTTATCAATGACATCTGGAAGATCCAGCTGCTGTGCAAGATAAACTGGGTCTTAGTATGAAAGGATTTTCAGATAAGCTAAATTGTGTTTTAAGCTAACACTGTTCCAGTCCTTAAGCCCCAGTCACACATTCCCGTTTCTCATGGCGATTGTGCACGATTGTCATAATCCTGATGAAACGTGCTTTGGTCATGGTGCATGTGCTACTTGGTCTGGATCAGCGTTGTATAGTCGTGGATGAACAGCGGGGAACGTGGAAGATCTCGACAGTTTTGAACTGTTCAATACTGTCGTGGAGAATCGCTGCTCTCAGTATAGCGGGATGGAAGCCTAATGTGGTCCTGAGGTGAACGGTATTAGCGCGGCATGTACGGAGCTCAGTCGGGCTGATCGTGGCTCAATCCTGAAAGCTTTATGAGGACGACTGACAAGGATGTATCCATTTGTGCCTCGACTGTGTCCCGTTCAAGACGGCGCAAGCGACGGGGCTCAGTCGGGGCTTACGTGACACGAACTGAACTCGAGCGGGGCTGACGCCATGTCAGCGGGATGGAAATTCGAGGAATCCTCGTCATATTGCTGTATTAACCTAGCTGGAGCGGGACGAACGCCCCCGAAGCGCTGTAGAAGCGCTACTGACAGTGTATTTACGGGGTGTGTCCAGGGGTGAGAGAGTCATTTCATCCCGTATCATAGCGATCACACCAGCCTCGTCAATCGTGTACAGTCGTGCACAATCGCCATGAGAAACAGGAATGTGTGGTTTAGGCATTAGCTACAAGTTTTGTTTTGTATTAGGTTAGTTTAAATCCAAAGAATCTTTATTTTTGATTCCTGGCCTTTATCACATTTATGGATTGAAGATTGCATCTTTGATTGTGAGGTTAGACAATGGTCATGAAAAATTAAAAGTAGATCGAGCCATCTCATTTAGCATCATAGGTGATCTTCATCTGAAAAAGGCTGGTGACCACTGAGTTAGACAGTTATTAAGCAATCTTTAGCTAATGGCGGTTATCTGGATCACCAACGAAATCTAATCATGTCTCAGTTTGGTCTTTAAACATGTCTTGAATATTACAGCAAAATCCTTCTAGTATTTTTTGGGGTAATCTTCCTAACAAACAAATAAACAGAAAAACAAACAAACACCTGCAAAAAAATAACCTCTTTGGCAGAAGTAATCAGGACTCAAAATTTCAAATTATTATCTTGTGACTATCAAGCATAATACTGTTAAAATCTATAATCTCATTTGAAATCCTATACAAACTAAATATCATCATCATTATTACTGCTATATTAGTATTATCATTACTACTATGTTCCTTTACTTTTTCCTACTTTTATTTTTTCATCAGTGTATTTATTTGATTTATTGGCTACAAATATTGCTTTAAGTTTTCTGACACTACCATTTATTTTGGTTCATTTATTTGTTTTATATTTATTTCACTATTACTGCTATTTAGGGGTGTCCCGATTCAACTTTTTCACCTCAGAAACGATACCGATATTGCAGCCTTGAGTATTAGCC
Source organism: Scarus forsteni (assembly GCA_036419115.1). Taxonomy (NCBI): domain Eukaryota; kingdom Metazoa; phylum Chordata; class Actinopteri; order Labriformes; family Labridae; genus Scarus; species Scarus forsteni. The sequence continues at coordinate 4,165,310 of JAZDUH010000007.1, read as the reverse complement.
AATACTGATATCGATCCGATACAATATCAGCAGGAATTATAAAGACTTTTATAACTTATTTTGTAGTACGGACTGTAAGAAAAGGCTTGGTCAGGTGAGATTACTCAAACAGAGAACAGTAGTCAGCAATAGTAGGTATGAGAAAAACTGACCCATTTGTTATTAACCAAAGAGTTCAATACATTTTAACCTTAAACACAAGAATATAGTAAATTAAATAAAAGAAATAAAAAATAAAGACCTTGAAAAGTAACCTCAAGAAATTCAGAAGAAAAAAAAAACATATATTTTTAAATTGCAAAATTACCACTGTGTCTAACTTAAAATAAGCATATTCTACAACTTAATCAATTAGATAAAACATAAATTGAATTGACTTCTTATATTGGGTATTTTAGATGCATAGATGATATTTGTTTTTTGCTGATATCAGACCAATATCAATATCAGATCGGGACATCCCGTCTGCTATTGTTACTTGCTATTTACTATTTTAATGCTCTCTCTATATTTTTCTTTTGTTTATCTTTTTCATTACCTTAGTAGAAGTTTTCTCCCTTTTGATATCATCATTATTGTTTCAAATTTCATTCTCTAAAACCCCATTGTGTTATATTAATATCTGTTTCCTGAAGGTCCTGTATTTATGTGTGGATGGATTATTTCGTAATAATTTCACTTGAGGAAAATGCCTGCCAGTTTGTAAACCTGTTTTTTTGTGTTTTATCAAATGATTGATTCAACAGAGAGCATGTAAGAAAAAAACATATTTCCTAGCCCTGATAAATAAAGCCTTCTATAATTTAAACTATCTTGAGGATTCCCGGTCTCTGTTAGTTCTCCATCTCACTGATAGAAATAATTTGAGACTTGTTTCTGTTTAGCTGCTCTGCTAATGCCTGTTTCTGGGTCTTTGAAAGATGGTGAGCAGGGAGGTTACTGGCAGGCTCCTGTTTAGTTTATCTCAAATGGTTCCAGCATCAGTTTAGTCTCTTTTTATCTGCCAGCCAGAGCGATGCAGTTTCCAAGAATCCATGCTTCCCCTTTCCTGAGCTGCTCGGTTCATCCATGACTAAGCAACATACTGGACTTTTAAGAATCACAGGCGGAACTATAACTCCTTTTTTAGTGCTTATTAGGATGTGTTTATGCTGCATGCTGTTTTTCAGACCTTACTCTAAAGTTTAGTCTAATGACGTGAAAATGCTTGAAATTTTCAGTAAGACTGTTGAATTAAAGGGCAACTCCGGTTTTTTGACACCTGGACCTTACTTATAGGTGTGTGCATGCTCATATACTCACTCAGACAAACATCGTGCAGCTCGGAGTCCTTCAGAAGTTGTTTAGATCCAACCGATTTAGCCGCACTTAGCGGGGGCTACAGCAAGGGAGCTTCAGCACGGGACATAATCTCTGCAAAATCGCTCGTCTCTACCACAGCCCGGTTTGTCATTGCAGAGAAATCCTCCAGAGTAGTCAGACATATATTCCTGGATAGATCCATATGTGTGTCAGCCGGTCTCAAGTCCCACTCTGAGCAGCTAACACACTCCTCTTCTGTTGCTATAGACGAACACTGTCCACAAGCGCACCACCAGTTCGCATTGAGTCGTGGACGTGCTCCTGTTTGTCGTTCTCGAGCCAGCTGTTCGTCTCTCTCCCTCCGCATTCTTCTTTCATGGAGCTCCTCGTCCGTGTACTCGGGCTCAAACCAGTAAGGACAACCGTCAAGGTCGGAGTCGTAGTCTGACTCTTCGACATCAGATAAATATTCTGCCGTGTTGCTCAGCAATGCCGGCAAAAAGTAAATCAGCTGTACCTTTGTGTCGCGCGGCTATGACGTCATCAAAAGTTTATTTACCAGGTCAGCTGACCCACCTGAAGACGGTAGACGAGCTGACTTTATGATAACACTGGCGATGGATGAAAAAATATAGTTGAAATGAGCGATTTTGCAGAGATTATGTCCCGCGCTGAAGCTCCATTGCCGTGGCCCCCGCTAAGTGCGGCTAAATCGGTTGGATCTAAATAACTTCTGAAGGACTCCGAACTGCACGATGTTTGTCTGAGTGAGTATATGAGCATGCACACACCTATAAATAAGGTCCAGGTGTCAAAAAAACGGAGTTGCCCTTTAAATGTGCTCCCATTCAAAGTATTCGACTAAGTGACTCATTTTTGTCATTTCCAGCAAGACAATATTTTCCCCACAGGATCTGCCTCATTGAATGCATATATTAACGTCGAATTAGGGTTGAGAAGAATAAACAAAGAGGGTGTGGATTACACAGTTACTGTCCGGAGTGCAAGACTGCAGTAGTGCGGGAACAACCCAGAGATGCAGAACCATGCTACCGAGGATAATTTCATTTGCCTTCACAAACTACGATGTCAAAAACAAAAAACAAATTGCCATCTGCAAAACCTGCAGCGTGAGAATAACAGACGGAGAGGCGACAACGTCAAACTTTTTTTGGCACCTGAAGTTGCACAAAGAATGGTAAGTTGGTCTGGTACCTGTTGTGAGATCCTTTTGGGTAACTTTAGCTTAGCATCCGTTATGTGCAACAACAGTATTGCTAGTAAACTCGCCATGGCTAAAATGTGAGACTGACGTTAGCTGAAAATAATTGTAAAGTTAAGGCCCAGGGTGACCAAGTGTTCTGTTTTCCCATGACATGTCCTGTTTTCATGTCGTGCCCTGACTGTCCTGGTTGTTTTTTATAAAGTGACCAAACTGTCCTGGTTTTTATTGGGGGTTTTTATTTGGTCAATGGTGCTTTTGACTTGGAAGGACTTGAAAATTTTATGCCTATGACCTCAGACTTGACTTGTCTTAACTTGAGACTCAACTTGGACTTGCACGTCTATACTTGAGACTTGGGTTGAAAGACTTGAGACTTAATTGAGACTTGCAAAACAGTGACTTTCTCCCACCTCTGCCACTTGTTCCCTCCTCTGCTTAAATAACTTGTCAAGAAGAAGGGTAATTACACAAATCGTGTCCAGTCGATCATCAGCAGCTTTTCTGGATAACTGTGTGCATGCCTTGTCTACTCAAATGTTTTTAGCTACTTGTCAATAATGGTTTAAACTCCCTTGTTAACACTGTCATTGGTTCTTTTTATGAACTAGCAGAAGGCCTCCTAAATAAGAGAAGGCTAAAGAAGTCACTACAGGCTAACAGGAGGGAACGTTCTGGTTAAATAAAAGTTCATTATTCGTCCTATGATGCTCAGTCTGAACATTTTCTACTCTGTGACACACAAACTCTGTTGTGTCTCTATTGAAACTTGCTCAGCCATGTCTGGTTGATTCGTGTTGCAGCGTGCTTGCCTTGACCCACTAGTCTAACTTTATCGTCCTAATGATGGACCTCCATTCAGTCTCACAAATCAAGCTTGAAATCATCTCAGCTGTCAGAGCCTGGTCGATTCCTGAGGGTCCATTTGCTACAACTCTAATTAAAATCAACCCTCGTCCAGTGTTAATCACTCACACAAAGTCCCTCTGGTCCCTCAGTGTGTGGCTTGTCTGAGTACACAGATGACACTCAGCCAGTCGCTGTTCGGGGGGGCGGGGGCTCCATCTGAAATCTAATTGGCCCCCTGGAGTGCCGCTGTCATGTCACTCATCTGCTGTTTAACTAGAGAAAGACAATCAGATTACAGGTGAATGTCCAATTATTGGTGGCAGTTGTGCACCAAATAGGCAAGTCCACCGTCAACAAAGGTGACAGAGGAATGAATGAAAGATAAGTTTACTTCATACATACAGTACATACATGCACATAGATGTGCATACATACACACACATATATACAAAACCCAAAACCAGTGAAGTTGGCACGTTGTGTAAATCGTAAATAAAAACAGAATACAATGATTTGCAAATCCCTTTCAACCTATATTCAATTGAATACACTGCAAAGACCAGGTACTTAACGTTCGAACTGTTAAACTGTGTTATTTTTTACAAATATTAGCTCATTTGGAATTTGATGCCTGCAAAATGTTTCAAAAAAGCTGGCACAAGTGTCAAAAAGACTGAGAAAGTTGAGGAATGCTCATCAAACACTTATTTGGAACATCCCACAGGTGAACAGGCTAATTGGGAACAGGTGGATGCCATGATTGGGTATAAAAGCAGCTTCCCTGAAATGCTCAGACATTCACAAACAAGGATGGGGCGAGGGTCACCACTTTGTGAACAAATGCGTGAGCAAATTGTCGAACAGTTTAAGAACAACATTTCTCTAACAGCTATTGCAAGGAATTTAGGGATTTCATCATCTACGGTCCGTAATATCATCAAAAGGTTCAGAGAATCTGGAGAAAAAAAAAAAAAAAAAAAAACTGCATCAAAAACCGGCATCACTGTGTAAAGGATATCACCACATGGGCTCAGGAACACTTCAGAAAACCACTGTCAGTAACTACAGTTCGTCTACATCTGTAAGTGCAAGTTAAAACTCTACTATGCAAAGCCAAAGCCATTTATCAACAACACCCAGAAACACCGCCGGCTTCACTGGGCCCGAGCTCATCTAAGATGGACTGATGCAAAGTGGAAAAGTGTTCTGTGGTCTGACCAGTCCACATTTCAAATTGTTTTTGGAAACTGTGGTCGTCGTGTCCTCCAGACCAAAGAGGAAAAGAACCATCCGGACTGTAATAGGCACAAAGTTCAAAAGCCAGCATCTGTGATGGTATGGGGGTGTATTAGTGCCCAAGGCATGGGTAACTTACACATCTGTGAAGGCACCATTAATGCTGAAAGGTACATACAGGTTTTGGAGCAACATATGTTGCCATCCAAGCAACGTCTTTTTCATGGACGCCCCTGCTTATTTCAGCAAGACAATGCCAAGCCACATTCTGCAAGTGTTACAACAGCGTGGCTTCGTTGTAAAAGAGTGCGGGTACTAGACTGACCTGCCTGTAGTCCAGACCTGTCCCCCATTGAAAATGTGAGGTGCATTATGAAGCGTAACATACAACAATGGAGACCCTCGACTGTTGAACAACTTAAGCTGTACATCAAGCAAGAATGGGAAAGAATTCCACCTTTAAAGCTTCAAAAATTGGTCTCCTCAGATCCCAAACATTTACTGACTGTTGTTAAAAGGAAAGGCGATGTAACACAGTGGTAAAAATGCCCCTGTGCCAACTTTTTTGGAATGTGCTGCCGTCATTAAATTCTGTTGATGATTATTTGCAAAAGAAAGTTTCTCAGTTGGAACATTAAATATCTTGTCTTTGCTGTGTGTTCAATTGAATATAAGTTGAAACGGATTTGCAAATCATTATATTCTGTTTTTATTTACGATTTACACAACGTGCCAACTTCACTGGTTTTGGGTTTTGTACATATACACAGCCATATACACATACACTGTACTTACATATACATATATATATATATATATATATATATATATATATATATGTATATATATATATATATATATATATATATGTGTGTATATATATATATATATGTGTATATATATATATATACAAATATATATATATATATATACACACATATATATATATATATATATATATACACACATATATATATATATATATCCAGATAAACAATATTACCATTTCTTTCAAATGTTGTTCACAAATCTGTGTAAATGTTTGATAGTGAGCACCACATATATATATATATATACACACACATATACACATCAAGATGCTGATCTGACATCATGATTATATATATATATATATATATATATATATATATATATAATGTTTTGTCTCACAGCAAAATGCCACAGATGTTGCAAGCATTGAGGAGCATGCAATTGGCATGCTGACAGCAGGAATGTCAACCAGATCTGTTGCTCGTGCATTGAATGTTCATTTCTCCACCTCCACATCATTATGGGAAATGGCAGTACATCCAACTGGCCTCACAACAACATTCCACAGGCCACAATTGACAATCTGATAAACTCTATGCGAAGATGTGTTGCACTGCATGAGGCAAATGGTGGTCACACCAGATACTGACTGGTTCTGAGTCCCCAGACCCCCAATAAAGCAAAAAAAAAATGCACATTTCAGGGTGGCCTATTCTAGTCTTCTTTGTGTAACCTGTGCACTAATCATGGTGTCCGATGAGCATCTTGATGTGGCACACCTGTGAGGTGGGATGGATTATCTCAGCAAAGCAGAAGTGCTCACTATCACACATTTAGACAGATTTGTGAACAATGTTTGAGAGAAAGAGTTGTAATTATAGAAAAAAGTCCTGTTACCTCTGTCTGTAGTTTAGGTAGAAAAGGGTCTCAGTCACATTGTGTGTAAAATATATATATATATATATATATATATACACACACATATATATATATATATATATATATATATATATATATATATATCATGTTTAATTTAATCTGGATCTGATCCAGATTGACGTCACAAAAACCACAGAAGTTTATAATGGCAAATCCCATTAATATTCCTCAGCTGCTGTGACTGTTCTGCCCCCTCCACATCATTATGGGAAATGTAGTTTATTTGCAAAATCAACATTTTCAAGTATATGTCCCTACATTACCCAGCTTCCCTTGCAATGCCAGCGGAGGAGTTTTCCATGTGGACAGACATGTGCAGAGACTCATCCGATATCGGAGTGCGTGGTGATCCAGATTTCTATCTTGGCAGAGGTCTGTGCTCTCTGAGTGCTTTTCTAGTCTTCTTTGTGTAACTGTGTGTATCATCTAATTCAATGTCAAGTACTAACCTGAACTTTGCAAGTCAATAAGTTTTCCCACAACACCTTCCTGTAGATGACTCACAATGCAATCATTACTAAGAAATGAATGGTGTATTCCCACTGAAACAGTAAGGGCTCATATTTTGATAATTTTGTTTGTATTATTTTTGTGAAAGAGTTGTAATTATAGAAAAAAAGTCCTGTTACCCTCTGTAGTTTAGGTAGAAAAAGGTCTCAGTCACATTTGTGTAAAATAATCATTTTTATAAATGTCAAAGGATCCTTTTTATACATATACAGCATGTTTTATTTTTAAGGACCATTTGCAACTACACCATGGACCACTAGAGGTCCGTAGACCCCTGGTTGAGAAACACAAACATCCCTTCAATTTTCTAGAGTCCTTAAACCTTAATTGTTTGTAAATGGTTTGAGTGGTTTGCATTCAGAAGACATTTTGCCTAAAGGAACCAATTAAGCCCAAGTTTGACAAAACTGGATTAACTGGCTTAGTTTTTAGTCTTTAAAGCTTAAAATTTCCTGTTCTGACATCTTCCTCCTTCTGTTTACCATCTGTTATCTGCTCCTGGGCCCAATCTAGTCCAATCAGACTCTGAGAGAGAAGCGAGCTGAGGCCAAAACTCATTACACTACATTCATAAGCTTTCAGTGACGCAGATCTTGTCCTGAAAATGTCCCCTCTCTTGTTTTTTGGGGACTGTTTGTTGTTTTTCAACCGTGACACAGAGGGCAGACAACTTGGAGATAAACAGAGCAGCCGGTGTGTTTGTGCCGCTGCCAGCGCTGACCAAACACAGTCTGGCGCAGTCCAGGGCCGAGCGGGGCTCTAATGAGTGTTCTTCAAAAGGGTCAACATCTTGGAGACAGAAAGCAAGGCAGACACAAACCACACATAGGCCATAATCAGGTCAATTAGAGTTGTGTAAGAAGAGTTTCTTAGAATGTCAGTAATCTGCACAGAGAGGCTGAGACTAAAAAGGACCACAGTTCTTTTCTAAATGATTCTCGTAATCTGTGTGTAAATGCAGGGCATCATCTGGAGTTTGACAGACAGGGTTTTCATCTGGGTTCAGAATGTTTGAACGCTGAAAGCCTCCACACAAGAGGCTAACAATCCTGTAAACAAAACTTTTTAAAGTTAATTTATGGCAGATTCACATAACTGTTGTCAGAGTTCCTGTAGTTTCTATAATTAAAGTCTTTTCAACCTTTTTTTTTTAAATAGGGATGGAAATCGAAAACCAAGTCCAGTTGAGAATCGTTAACAGCTCCATCAAAGAATCGATATCATGAGTCTTTTTGCTGATCAATTCCCTTATCAATTCCTTCCACTGACGGGTTCAGAAGCGTCAGAAGGTGGCTTAAGTTTTTACAAAAGGCGGTTTGTTTGTTAGTTCGTTTGTTTCTCTGTCAGCAACATAATTCAAATAGTTAGGGATGTATTTCGTTGAAATTTTCAGGAAATGTCCGGATTGGGACAAGGACAACATTTTTAGATTTTGAGAGATCAGCGTCTGGAATTTTTTTTTAAAGCATTCTTTAACACTGCGAGATAGGATCATTTTAGGCATTTGTGCATATTTGTTTGTTTTCATTGTAAAGGAATCTAAATATTTAAATGAAATAAATGTAGGACTATGTAGGTCTGCGCTCTCCGAGTGCTTTTCTAGTATTTAATGTAATCATCATATCAACCAATCCTCACTTTTAAAGGTGCAATGAGGAGAATCTATTACCGGCGACATTAAGACTCTGCTACCCATGAGCACGCGCGGCGACTGTCGTAATGCTGCGTTCCAGTAACCTCGGAACTGGGAGTGACATCATCTCCGACTTATCGGCGTTCCAGTTGAAGTCGGAAAAAACATGCTGATCTACCAGGCTATTGTTAGCTGTTGTTAGCACGCCCTGTGTTGTTGTTCACAAATATCACATGAAGAATGTGATTATCACTATGGCAGCATTTTTGTAAATATAAGTCTAACAATACGATGTATACAGCTGATCTAGAGCGACACACCCCAGTCAGAAGTGCAAATAAATTGATTATAACAGGAGCTAAATAACTGTTCACACTGGGGGCATCCATCTTCGATTGTCAACTCGAGGGTGGCGAGGTTTCACCGAGTTCCCTGCGGGAAATTCCGACTTCGGGGGACGTTCCAGTTGCAGTTTCCTACTCAGAACCCGGAAATTTCTACTTCTGACTACAACTGGGATGCACCAAAAGACCCAAGCCAAAGCGTGTGTTTGATGTGATGCTAATAAATGCAGCTCGGACCTTCCTCAGAACTCTGCATTGCTTTACAACTTCTTTTTTCAACAACTTACAGGATGCAAAGCGACGAGGTAATGTATCTCTTTCTAGTTACGTAGCGGTAGTTTTTGATGTGTGACAATGAGCAATTTTTGGAAAACTTTGTATCGTAGTTTTGTAGCCGGCTATATATCACTACTTACAGTCTGGTGCTCTAAGACATGTCCGATATAAATTAAATGTAAATTTGTTCTAGTTTTAATTGTCTTGTTCCTGAAGTTGAGTATCCAGGCCAGTCCAGCCCTGTCCAGAAGGCTAAGGAATAGCATTTATGGATAACCTATTTTGATGCTATAAAACTCATCTTAAAGTGTGTATTTCGATCAGGCATATATCTAAAAGTGAGACTTTTTTGTAATTATTTAGAAACTCCTCACAGTCCCTTTAAAAACAAGGTGGTAAGTGATGTTTAAGTGACAAAAAAAACAACAAAAACAGATTATTTGTAGATTAACTGCTTAAGGAATGACGGCAGAGGAGAAAATTAAAGTAAATAATTTCCTGTGTTAAGTACAAGAAATGAAGGGCAGCACGGTGGTGCAGCAGGTAGTGCACGTGCCACACAGCAACAAGGTTCCCTGTCCGATTCCTGGGTCAGACAGGGGCCTTTCTGTGTGAAGTTTGCATGTTCTTCCTGTGCATGCGTGGGCTCTCTCCAGGCACTCCAGCTTCCTCCCACAGACCAAAAACATGCTCATTAGGTTAATTGGTGGCTCTAAATTGCCCTTAGGTATGAGTGTGAGCATGATGGTTGTCTGTCTCTCTATGTGGCCCTGTGATTGACTGGTGACCGGTTCAGGGTGTACCCCGCCTCTCGCTCAATGACAGCTGGGATAGGTTCCAGTCCCCCCGACCCCGAAAGGGATAAAGGGGTATAGAAAATGAATGAATGTATAAGAACTGATTCAATCTTGCAGCTGTCAACTAAACAGTACTAATGTCCTTCATTTTGGGATGGATGTTGAAATTAATCCACTTGAAGGTGTCATCCTGCAAAAACCTTTACTTCTCAGGATCATTGAACAGACACATGTTTCATATCTGCACAGAGCCAGCAGAATTATGAACAATATGAAGAGTACAGAAAGCAGGCTGTGTTTGTATATGTATGCATGTCCTGTGTGGAGCATGAATGAACCTTATCAGCAGACCACAGCCTCCTCCACACCAACTGGAGACAAAAACAGTCCCTCATGGCTTATGTACAACCAAACTTCATATTTCTCTCCGAATCAATACCCCAGACACATCTCTATACAGAGTTCTGTCAAGCGCCACTATCTCAGAGTTCGATGCATTGTTATGAGTGAAGACATGTGGCATCACATGCCTGAGCCGAGAATCAATAAGTTTATTTCCACTTGCATGTTTTCAAGTGAAATCTGTCCACATGACACACGTAAGCATTGGAGAAAAAGATCACGCCATTTTTTATATTTGATAAAATGTAAAAATCAATGAACAAAGGGAGAAAAGGCAACGAACTGGAAGCAAACAGAAAGAATCAATTATGTTGACAAACCAGGACATCAGGTATGAGGACTCTGCTGCTTCTTGTTGTGGAATTAAAACTGGAAATACTGCTCAAAATCATAAATGACAAAACATATTTTTTGGATATTGTCGATATACTCTACACGATAGCTTACTAGCACAACTTGAATCCTACTAATGTGTCCTATTTTGTTTTATTTACAGTTTCACTGAAAACATTTATGGTATTATCAAGATCCTACAGAGTTAAGCTTTTCTTAAATGGTTTTACATTTCCATCATCCAATCCCCCATTTTTAACTACCTATGAATCTATATTATAAACAGTACCGCCATATAGGACGTTTCGGGGTCTCCCAGATAAAAAAGAAATAGAGTATAAAGCACTCATTTGCTGGTTTAGACCCTTTTTGACCTCAGAGCTGCTTTTAAGTCTTGTAGCACTGATTCAACAAGTTGCCGGAAAGACTCCTCAAAGTTATGGTCCATACTTTTGTGATAACATCACACAGTTGCTGCAGATTTGTTGGCGCTACATCCACAATTCATATCACCCATCTATCATCCCAAAGGTGCTTTGCTGGATTAAGATCAGGTGACTGTTGAGACTGTCTGAGTGCTCATTGTCATTGTAAAGTTTCTATCATATCAGACTTTCCTTTATATTCTGTTTTTTTTCATTAGGACTTAACTCCCCCTCCTCCTCCTCCCTCATTACCTACACCTGTTATTGCTGACGTCTATTTGTTTGTTTTTTTCAGTTTGTGTGTTTGTTTGTTTGTTTCTCTGTTAGCAGCATAACACATAAAGTTATGAATGGATTTCAATGTCATTTTCAGGAAATGTCTGGATTGGGACAAGGAACAAGTGATTAGATTTTGGGAGTGATCCGGATCACTGTCTGGATCCACCATGATGAGAAAAGTGTGATTTCCGTGAATAACTACTGAGCTAAAATAGTTATCATGATGAATCCAATTGCTAATGGTTTGTTTTCATGGTCAAGTAATCTAAATATTTAGACAAAATAAAAGTAGGACTAATATTTTGGTTAAAATGACAATATGGGTGTGGACTGTGGCGCTGGTGGAGGTCTGCGCTCTCCAAGTGCTTTTCTAGTTAACAATGCAAACGTATCAAAGCAGCCGCCTGAGACACCGGCTAAGTTGGAGGGAAGCTACGAAACTCCAGCCTAACTCCGAAGTAGAGGATGACACTTTTCGAGAATTCCCATGGGTCACGTGATTCCCGCGGGAATCCCACCAGATGGGAGTCATTTTTTAATTGATCCCGTGATCGGGACGGGAAAAAAAAGCAATGGGAGCGTGCAGGAGCGGGAACGACATTAATAAATGATCATTTTCAGCCATGTTAAACAACCAGATGAACAGATGTGTCCATTTTTGTAGTCATCTCTCAGTGAGAGCCAACACTCTTGATCGCGCTAGCAACTCAAAAGAAGTACAAAAGTGGTTTGACTTCCTGTCACCACCGGAAGTGAAAAGTGACTTGGAGCGGCTGCCGGCGACACACATAACAAAACAACATGGAGGGAGAAGACGACACATCGGAAAGAGAGCTGCAGCACAAAGTTAAAAAAAAAACTTAAAGGCAATGCCTTTTATATACACTGCACTTTTACCTAAAATAAAAAAAGCAAAATTTTTTCAACATGTTTGGTTTTATTAAAATGAGAACGGGACAGGAGTGGGAATCATTTTGAGTGGGAGTGGTGTCAGGATTTGTCCCTTCACAGTTCTAAGAGCTCAGTGTAACTTTCATGGTTCGTACCAACACCTGACATAATTCAAAATAAAAGATGACCAAGAGGCAGCTGGATGCAATCAGATGGAATTTACTCACAGCGCAGAGCACAACAATACAGTCAAAAGGTCTGAATGTTGAACTACAGAAATACAATGTCTTCTCTCTTTTATGAGAGTGATAAGAATATGTGTGTATGGAGTGACCTCCGCACAGGCTCCTCTCTGCCTAAGGAGCCTGTGCAAGGCCATGTACTGTCTGTGTGTAATGTGTGGGTGTGTGTTTGTGTCAGAAGAATGCAAAAGCTAAACAATGATTATTAAACATGATTACAAAGAGACTATACAAAGATATTCAAATACAAGGACAATTAAACAAGATTAGAACAGGGTAATAAAGAGACAAATGCATGAAAAAGGTTACATCAATGGTGTACCAAGGTTGAATACATAAAATGAGTACAAAGGTCAAATTATTCTTCACAAGCGGGATGGGAGTGGGAGTCATGCTACGGGAGTGGGACAGGACAGGATTGATTTTTTTACTCCAGCCTGGGATTGGGACGGGACAGGATTTTTTGGGATGGGACAAGAGTGAAAATTCGCTACCGTGTCACGCTCTACTTCGAAGTACAGGGCAGAGCAGTTTTCCGAGAGCAAAACGAATTCTCAAAACATGAAACAAAGAAAAAATGGAATATGGAAAATTGTTTCCCCCACTCTGTCTCCAGAACATTCTCAGTGGAGTCAATGTGTCTGGATTAAGCATGACCGCTGAAAAATGCCAATTTAGTCCAAAAAGACCCTAATTCAGCTTCTAATATATTTCATGCAACTTGAAGAATTGAAAATAATGAATGAACTTTTGTTGCAAGATGTTTCGTCGGCTTATTTCTGTAACATGTAACTTTTTTAAGAAACCGGATCTCAATTCGATTTGCCTAATAGTGTTTTCAGAATAACTTGTCAGAGTTGATGTAAGAGAGGAAATGCTGTCCTGAAGGTAGGATGCTATCTGGTTATCCAGTGTGGATTGAGAACACAGCAAAGATTACAAAATATAATGAGAAAAAATTTGACTTTGCGCCTTACAAATCAAAAAGAATTGACAAGCAGGGCAAGCATTTTGAAACAGATAGTCTTGTGAGAAAACAGACTCATAAGCAGTGACGAGGAGCTTTCATAAGACAGGAAAAAGTTGGGAGCCATGAAGATATTTTCCTCTCTGTGCAGACTTTCTCCATCTCTGTACCACCTGTTCCTCTGTAGTCAATATAATTAGTGGCATAATGTTAACAGCTTCGATCGTGTTACTCTAATTTGCCACATATAAACGTCTCCCTCTCTTTAGCAGCGTCTACGAGCAGGACATAGGCACTGTGCACTGGTATTTGATTAAATCTGATCTGATTGCATTGATTGAAGGACGGAAGTAATTGGATATTTTTATAAATATTTACACACACACACAGAGGGAGAGGGAAATGGATGGGCGAAGCAGGCGGGGTGAAAATGACTCATCCTTGAACTGGGTTGGGATTGATTGTGTCAAACGGAGAGGAAAATGTGTTCTCCCTCAGGAGGAGAGAAGGACACGGACGAAGCCGGAGGGTCAGGAAGAAAGAGGAGAAAGTGAAAAGGCTCAGCCGGAGAACGAAACAAAAGTACACGAAGTTTGCTCAACAATTCAGCCACACATAGAAAGCACATGTGTGCATGAGCATTGTGAGCAAGGGTCACACCTATGACCTCCAGGGGTGTAAAGGTGAGACATGACCTATTGTTTGGCTGAGAGAGCAGACAGTGATTCATCTGCTTTAGGCAGAGCTGAGCAATGTGGAGCAAATGCTAAAGCGACATTTGCAGGTTTGAGAGCCCGCTGTGATATTTCAGTGGAAAATGATCAAGACAAAATAATGCACAATGTTGTGTAACTTTGCATAAGAATCAGAAATACTTTATTAATCTCTAAGGGGAAATAAGGTTGTTTAATTTGCTCTTCTTCACAGTGTAGCAGTAGGAATAAAAAAGACATTAAAATAACTTCCTCATGAAGGAAAAATTAATAAAAGGAAAGTAAGTAAAATAAGCAAAATAAGTAAAGTAAGTACGAATGATACTTTAAAATCAAAACTGGATAACTAGCATTGATATGATGTAAGGGAGTTTTACTGAATTAAACTGTTTAATATTATACATTTTGATAATAAGAACTTTCTGATTAAACCTTTGACTTCCAAACTAAGAAATAAATTTGCGATAATTATTTGTTGGGTAAAAAGTGTTCCTTCCTCTCCATTTAGCAACGTTTCAGTTTTTATTTTACAGATTACTCAATTGAGAAGCTACGACGGAGGATTAGGGCCACGTTGAAAACAAAAAAAAGTAAGGTTATGGGAATAAAGTCGTAAAGTTACGAGAATAATCTCATAAATTATGAGAATAAAGTTGAAAAATTACAAGAATTAAGTCATCTTTTCGATCAAACTACGAAACATCTACTTGGGTATGAAAGATATTCACAGATTCGGACTTTGCGGCTCAATAACTCATCAACAAAAGAACATAGTACCAAACCAGACCCCTCTTTTTGATCATTGTAATGAAGATTGTGAGCTATAAGCTTGTTTTCCTCCAAACGAGCCATCAATACACTGCCACTGATGGCTCGGCAGCTTAGGGACATCGACAAATTATCATATCGGAGGAAAAGTGTGAAAAAAATTGAATAACTTCCCCATACTGAGAAGAAAAGTCTTCAAAATCACAGCAAATACAAAGGATCGCATGTTAGTCATAGTACAGGACTTATGAATTAAACTATTTTACAGGATTTTCTGATTGAAAATAAATGAAATGCCATCAGAATAATAAGATCTACCAACCAAGTCATAACAAAACATGAATGGTGATCACCTCTTCTTTGAACTACAGCTCTTACTTCAGCAAGAATGTTTTGATTTGATTTAACACTATTTTTTTTATTTTTTATTTTCTTTCACACTATTCCTCCGATATGATATGATTTGCCGATGGTCCATAAGCCACAGAGTCATCAGCGGCACCGTATTGACGGCTCGTTTGGAGGAAAACGAGCTTATAGCTCACAATCTTCATTAAAGTAATCAAAAAGAGGGGTCAGGTTTGGAATTACGTTCTTTTGTTGATGAGTTACTGCGCCGCAAAGTCCGAATCTGTGAATAGGCCGATCTTTCATACCCAAGCAGATGTTTCCTAGTCTGATCTAAAAGATGACTTTATTCTAGTAATTTTTCAACTTGATTCTTGTAATTTATGAGATTATTCTCTTGACTTTATTCTTGTAACCTTACTTTTTTTTCGTTTTCAACGTGGCCCTAATCCTCCGTCGAAAGAAGTAGATATGTTGGTCACCATGCTGTTTGGCTTGCCTGTTAAGAGTTACACTAATCATGAATGGATTTCTTTCATTTCTTCATTTTTTTCACATGAAAACATCACAGAGAGCAAAAGTTGGACTTTTGACCATTGATTCAGTTTTCTGAAGAATCATAGACACATTTTAATCATGAAATATATTTCCTCCAACCAAATTGTTGGAGGATTTGGAAATATGTGAAAAAAGTTCTTTCTCCAATGAATGCTTTAACTGTTAGATTTCTGAGAAGCGAGGCAGCAATGATTCACTGCCGATGTTATCTGGTTTTCAGACAGTTAGATTAACACACTGCAGTGCCAGCCAGTGGATACATATTAGTGTTAAAAACACTGTTGAATGAGGAAAAACTAAAATTTGAAATACAGTGGTAGCGCTGCAAATAGTCAACTGTATGGTTACAATGCAAGTCAAAGGGTTAAAAAGAGGGGAGATTTCTTTATCTACTATTATAAAACAGTCTTTTACATCAATAAATCAATCCTCACTTGCACAGCGCCAGTCCACAATTCTTATCTCAAGACACGTTTTAACGAATCAGGCCAAAGCCATCCTCTTCATTTATAGATAAAAATCCATCCATTATCTCAGGGTTTCTGATCATTTTCCACTGACCAAAAGGTATAACAAAGAACCTCAATTATTGATAAATGATTTTCTAGGTCCACCCTGAACTGGTCGCCAGCCAATTGCAGGGTCACATAGAGAGACAGACAACCATTTATGCTAACACTCATACCTTCGTAAATGCAAATTGCCTGCAAATTTTAAAATATCTCACAAATGAACAGCTCACTCAAAACTGCAAATCGATTCTGACTGTTCACATAAAAGAGCTGTTCAAAACAACTTGAGTCACATCTCTGATCGCCACATAAGTATGTCGAAAAGATGTAGCCTCTGTTTACGAGAAGAAGATAATACAAAGATAGTCAAAGATAGTGTAGCATAGCGGTGTCATTAATGAGCCACAAGGCAGCTGCTGAAGAATACATCTGATGACTGTAGGCAGAGGCAGGCTAACGCTTCCCATTGACCCCCAGTATTTTTAGCTAAGCTAATTAGCTATGGGTGAGCTCTGCCCAACTTCCTTGTTACTACACGTAAAGTCAAAAGAATGGTGTCTACCTGCTTGTCATGGACTCTGAAATGAAGCAGGACACGAAAAGAACAATAAAGTTGACATATCCCTTTAACACGATTTGCAATAGCTTTATGGGTCTGTACAAGTTTTATGGTTATTGTTGTTTTTCTTTTTCTATAAAGCACTTTGAATTGCTTTGCATATGAATTGTGATCTACAAATAAACTTGCCTTGGCAGGTTTATTCAAATAATGTCTCATCAAATTGATAGAATTAATTAATTTTCAATACGTATCCAAAAAAAAAGTAAAAATTAACTAGAAAATGTGGTAAACTTTAAAAAGGATTCCAGTGTAAAATCAACTACTAAAGGGTTGATTATGATGGTTTTTAGAGCTAAGAACAAATTAAACAAACAAATATAATTGTAACTCTCTACATCTTATCTAAAAAAAAAAATCTATAAATATTAAAAAACTCAACTTATTGCCCTTCCTTGCCTTCAGATCCATAATATTCCACTTTAGATCCTTCTGTTATAATATTCTAAGGTCAAATAAGTCCAAGTTTTCTTTTAAAAGACTTCATAAACAACAGTCTCTTTCAGATTGTTACCCTGCCCTCACCCTGCCTTTGACATGCAGCCCTCATCAGACTGTTCAGACTCAAGTCTGATTCGCTGTGAAATCAGTGACTGCTCGGGTGCTTATAAAAACTTTTTCCAGTCTTTTCTCACGCTGTGGTTTGGACTACAATTATGCAAACTCTGCTGGAGGGAATGTGAGGGTCTCCAGGGTTAAAATCAGGGATAAACGGATTTTACTGAGGTGCTTGAAAAAAAAAAAGGGCTCAGACATTCATGCTCTTAAGAGGTATGTCTGAAATTCCTCATTCAATTCTGCCTTATTCTTTTAACATTAACTAAGATAAACTAGATTTTCATAAAATCAAACAACAAAATACAGACACTACCCTAACTAATTGTTTAATTGAAATGGAAATATTGCATTTGGGACTGAAATTTAAAGGAGATGATTTATAAAAGATATAATAATAAAACATCTACATTTATTTTTAGGCTAAATTTTGTTCTAAAGACTTCACTGCTATACAGTGCTATAAGCCTTCTGCCTTACACTCACCTGCATCTGTATTAAATACACCTCCTTAGTACCAGGTTGAACCCCTTTTACTTTAATTTCTCTCTGCATAGATTCAGCATCAGGGATCTCAGTCTATATTAACATGATGTGTGTCAATAACCTGATACAACAGGCGGACAGATCCATAAATCCGTCACGAAAATATTTTACTAGTCAAACTAATGAAAATGTTTTCAGAAAGCAGAACCTTCAAAAACAACAGCAGCTGGTGATTGGACGATCATTCTGTTCATCACACTCATCACAGACCAATCACGCTACAGTATAACGTAGCAGCTACACCCTGCTGTTAGCCGTTAGCTTAAACTATGTCTCAGTCATTAGACTACTGTCCAACATTAAAGGAGACATATTTAGCAAAAAACACTTTTTTAAGGCTTTTAAACACATTTTGGTATTTGGCCTTCCTAACCTGATTTGTCTACATGAGTATTTCCCCCACTGGAGGTATTTCTGTCTGAAAAGCAGCCATATTGTTTTATTCTGAGCAAGAGATCGGTGTCAAGCATGTCTAATCTCAGAAGCTGTCTCTGCTCGGTTGTTTTTAGGAACAGCCACATGTATCTTCACATATAGGCTACCAGCCTCGGAGAACCAAAGGGCCAAGTGGATTAATTTTGTTTTTGAAGGGAATGAGCAGCTACATTCGGCTTTGGGTGTGTGCACATCAATTTGAGGGCAACTGCTTCGTCAACTTCAGTAAGTCCAAAACAGGACTGGCAGCTAGAACTTTCCTGAATCTGGGCTCAGTACCAACAACCGTGCTTTTTACTATGCAGCTACTGTATATTTGCTGACCAGTTGTCTGTCATTTCTCTTTTACTTGTTTGTATTGTAAACTGTGTACTTTGTTCTCCTTGATCAGGAGCACAGCTTGGTTTGATAAGTCCACCTTGTTAATTTACTTTCCTGTACTGGAACTAACTGTGCACCAATGCCTATACTGCTCATATTATCATGTATGTTTTTCATGTTTCCACGTCTAAATGTGAATCTGCTGCACACCAAATCGCCCTTCAAGGGACAAATCAATAAAATGAATGAATGAATGAATGAATGAAAAATTCATCACCAAACCCAATGATGGAAATGTATTTTAATGCTATGTGGTTTTTATTTTGCTCATTGCTATGAGCTAATGCTAACAGCAGGGGTAAATTCACATGTTCATCAATGTTAACGTTACTTGTTCAAAGTCTAAAGGGTGAACTTCAAAGTATAAACAACCTTACATCAGTCAAGAGGAGTTTAAAAGCTGACTGGATGAAACCAGTCCTTTACTAAACCCATTACCCCTCAGGTTATGCTAACATTAGCCCAGAAGGTTGGCTAAGTCACAGCTGTCCCACTGAGGTGACTAAGCTGTGGTTAGCATGTTGTGCATGTCTCCAACAGTACAACCAATGTCTGACCCTACCATCTGACTGTGGCAGCAGAAATCAAGACCAGGCGACATTATTCCAATCTCCTGCTGTCCGGTTCTTTTGACCCTGTGTGAATTTTAGCCTCTGTATCCTATTCCAAGCTGACAGGAGTGGCAACAGGTGTGGTCTTCTGCTGCAGTAGCCCGTCTCCTTCAAGATTCCATGTTTTGTGTGTTCAGAAACGTTCTTCATACCTTGGTTGTGACGAGAGCACTTTAGTCAAAAGAACTGCTGCCTACTGGATATTCACTCTTTTTCAGACTACGGCTGAACGATATGTCGTTATCGTATCTATATCGAGTAGGGATGTAACGGTTACCGGTAAAATGATAAACCGCGGTAAAATTTCCCCGGTAAAATTACCGTGTATTTTTAAAATTACCGTTTTACCGTGTTTGATCACCACCCTGTGTCAATAATGCACGGTGATGCTGTTATTTGCCTGGAAAAGCCTGAACTATGTATCTGTCTTCGATTAAGCAGCCTAAACCGATACGCGCATGCGCAGTTTGCATTGTTTGGCCTCTGAGTCTGAGAGCGAAAGTTCGAGCCACAGCGGAGTTTTCTCGAAATGGACTCTGAAGTCTGGTTTTATTTTGGATTTTTACAAGGATCATGAGGGGCAATTTATAGAAGACAGTCTCCCTGTCTGAACACGAAGCTGCAGCGAAACAAAATGATGTGCGCGATTTCAACGGCAGGAACTCTTCGAGTAAATGAACTGACGGAGCTGCAGGGAGAGAGAGAGAGAGAGAGACAGAGGACTCAGTGAGCCATACCTGAGAGAATAACCGGTAGCTTATCAGTAATTCTATCCAAAAATGTATAAATCTTATAAATAACAGAGTTAGTATCATTCTGGACTGTGTTATTGCCTTTGATTTGCCGTGTATTCGCCATATTTTGAAATAGATCGTCTTTTTTCGTCAAAGTTCGCGTTTTATGGATTTCATCGATCATTATTTGGAAATATTTAGAGGAGATAATACCGAGGAGATCTGCCGGGGAGAGGGGAGACCAGAGGAGAATCATGAAGGGGGTTAATTGCTTCAGGGAATATCGTCATCTAAAAAAAAAGTCCTGGACATGGTCTAATGTAACGAGCTGTACCATGGACACTAATGCTGTAGGCAAACTAAAATGTGTGAGTGTAAACAAAATAGTTTAAGGTCATTTTTTTTCATCTCAGAACTTTGAACATGTTCATTTACAACTGTTTATAAAGAGAATCAAATCAGTTGTTTTCTTTTCTTGTAATCACACAGTTTATAACATAATAATGACAAATACTTACCAGGATTGTTTATTTTTATTTTTCATGAAAGAAGGGTAAAAAAATCTACTCAAAGGGTACTTCTTGACACATTATTGAAAAAAAAAAAGACAAAAAAGAACCGTTACAATAATAACATTGAAGGGGCTAAGTGATTAAATTGTGTGTAAAAGTACTTTTTGAACATTTTGAGCACACTGCAACAATACCATGATAATAATGATAACCGTGATAATTTTGGTCACAATAACCGTGATACAAAATTTTCATATCGTTACATCCCTAATATCGAGATATGAACATTCAAGATATTAATATCGAAAAAGCAACAATATAAATGATATAGAGATCTTTTGAATAAAACTGCACCTTCCACAGTCTTTTGTATTACAATGTTTTTGTTTTCCTGAAAAATGCTTGGTTTTAACCAAACCCGTAGTCATATCGTATCATATCGTATTGATATAGAGATAACTGGCATGAGTATCAAGATATGGAATTTTGTCCATATTGTTCAGCATTAGCTCAGACCATTCTCTAAACACCCAAGAGACACTTGTGTGTGAAAAGAAGTTTCTAAAATGCTCAGAAGAGCCAGTCAACCACCATCAAAGTCACTTAAATCTCTTTCTTCCCCATTTTAGAGCTTGGTTTGAACATCACTTCACCCATGGCTACATGCCTAAATGTATCAAGTGGGTGCCATGTGATTGGCTGATTAGCTATTTCGTTAACAAGCAGTTGAACAGCTTTGCTTAATATGGTGGCAGGTGAGTTTACACAAACATACCCTTCTTCAAAGTGTTGATATAACCTTAAATATTCAAAAGCCGGACAAATCGAAGTGTGATGGCCACACGTCAGTGTAATCATGGAAACACGAGTTTATGACAGATTGCTCCAAAAGGACGCTGGGACTGCCGCTGCCGTTCTGTTTCTGTAACCCATTCATGATTTTGCTGCCTTCCTGTGATGGGCCGCGATTATTCTCTGCCATCTGCTGCACATTCTGTCAGCCGAGCTTATCCTCACTGAGGTCCACTTGAGTTTCAGCGTTTGGTGGGGGATGGAGAAAACAGAGATGGATTGGTCTTTTTGGGGGTTTTTTATTCATAAATATTTTTTTATTTTCTGTAACACCAAAAAGACAATACCTCAAAGGATATAATGCACCACACCATAAAGCTAGGATGATACAGCACACACCAAAGCAAAGGGGAAAAAAAGCACAAAGCAGAACAAAAACAAACGAAGGTAAATTAGAGACCCCCTCGCCTTCATCAAACCACTTTCTAACCTCCACAAAGTAAGAGTCTGCTGCTCAACATGTTCGCAAACATTTACAAAGAACAGACTACGGTGGGCTTTACACGAGTACGAATTTGTACGACTCCGGTAAAATAAACTATCGATCTGGTGATATTGACACACGGAGACGCGTATTTGTCCATGACTCCGCATCTTTTTTGAAAACGGGTTTGCAAGTGGATATCTGCGTATTCGTCTTCATGCCGTAGTTGGTGTAAACAGATGAGTCCGGAGAAGACGGTGACCTCATAGCACCCCTCCTCCTCCGGGGGATCCCCGCCCAACCCACGTTGTCACACACAACAACAACAACAATGGCGCCAGCCGAGCTGATTCTGATCTTGTTCCAGCAGCTATAAGTATTACTAAAACTTTTATACCAACATTTTCTCACAGAGCACGAACAACACCAGCTACGGCAACAACAGCAACAAGTGCTCAAGCAGAGACGCAGCATGCTACGCGTGCATGAGCACTTATTGACGTGGAATCCACCTCGGAGCAGAACTGTGATGTTACGAGTGTAGTAACCCAAGAACTACATTACCCAGCATGCAATATGGGTTGGGAGCATGCGCTGAAACCCACAGGTACGTCGCGGTGTGGATTTTGCGTTCTCAAGTAAATACGCAAGCCTATATACAATACGATGTGTAAACAGCGATCCATGTTTTGATGCCGACGCCAAGACAATACGGTGCCGTCCTCGTGTGAGGAGGGCCTACGTCTAACTGAAAATCTGGAGAGAAAAAACAAAAGCTATTTCTAAGTGAATCTAGAGATGGATTGTTAATACCCTCTATGTCAGGGACGAGTAACTTCAGTAACCACGAAGGTCAAACTTACAAGTTACTGTCAATGAGACAGTCAAAATATTAATTATCTAGCTTTCATTTCTGTTTTCAAGCTAAAACCAAGCAGTAAATCACAATTTAACATTTTTAGCATGAATTTAAAACAAATTAAAAGCACTTTTTTGATGCAATACTGAATAATATTTACTTTTTTTCCACTTAGTTTATCTAATTCATGTTTATTTGATCAGGAAGTCCCATTAATAATGATGGTTTCTGTTACAAAAGTAATGTGATAGTTATTTTTAGGGATGCGTCAGTATCAGATATTTGCCAAAAAAGTTAATTATCTATACCTGCTGACAAGAACATCTTTGCTGATATTAACAGGCCATATTTTGAAAAAAAAAAAAGACAAAAATATCCCAGATACCCGCTGTATATTAGCAAAATGATGAGTTGTATCACGATGGTTTAACGTCTTCGTCACTTAGTGTCCTCTTCAATAAATCAATGTATAATTCATTAAAGAATGAAATTGTGTTTTTCATGCTTCACACTTGCCTCTAACACAAAGAGGTCAACTGTAGTTAAGTAAACATGTTTTGCTTGATATCAACGATAATAATTTGGGAACATTGGCATATCGAATATCGGGAAAAAAACACTATCGTGCATCCCTACTTATTTAAGTTGACTCTCTGTTGTACAAATGCATTAATAATATTTCATAAAAGACCTTTACAGAAACAATTCACTCTTCAAATCAGATAATTTCCTGTAAAAAAGAAAAGAAAAACCTTTTTGACAATTTTGGAAACATTTTCATTTTTCTATACTTTGTGCACATGCTGTTGTAGTGGTAAAACAGACTAAAGTACAAGTTATATCATAATTTCGATTTATTTGCAACTCAAGGAAATTCGGAATTGACTAAAGGGCCGCATTGAGTATGAGATAGGGACACACTAGGTCCCTGGGCCACATGTTTCCCACCCCGCTGCTGATTTCCAGCCTTTAACTTTATTTTCTTATCCTATTTGTGTGGATTATAAGATCAAAATGCCTGGACAAATGCTTTGAATGTCTGAATCTACAATAAAGCCAACAGAAAAATTGGTCTGTTAATAATTTAAGCTCTCAAACTGAATTGGAAACCCTTTGCAAAAGTCTCTGACTCCTCTCTTTTCTCTTCTGTTTCTCAGTCAGACTACATATTGTCTGGACAGATAACACTTCTTGTCCATCCCAGTAGTGCCTGTATTTCAACACTGGCATCCTTTAACCGTCTACCTTTCTCCTTATCAGTCTTAATGTTAAATATCTGGGGTCCATAGGTAAAATAAAACAGATACATACTTGTTATGCAACAGTGCTTTCTGATCTTAACCTGGGTCTTCAGTCAGGTAAGAGGAGAAAGGGTTCTTCCATATTTGTGATGGCTACATGCCTAAATGTATCAAGTGGGTGCCATGTGATTGGCTGATTAGCTATTTCATTAACAAGCAGTTGAACAGCTTTGCTTAATATGGTGGCAGGTGAGTTTACATAAACATTATTATATTCCATGGCGGATCCATTTCCATGGCGGGTATATGGAGCTGTCCATCTGGCGTTTCAGGTTACAGATAACTGCCATTAACGCACGATTGTTTTTGCTCATTAACTGTCTAACTAATAATGATATCAACATGATTCTGAGTGCTAGGTGTGGTTTTACGGGGTTATAAATCACATTATGATGGTAGCTTTATCATAGAAATATTGTTTATATATGTAACAGTAATATGTGAGCTACCTTGGTGGAAGTTTGTACTTTGAGTGCTTTCTAGTTGCTCATTTTTTCATTCTTATAATGTGAGGAATGATCAAAATGACAAAGATTATTCTGTGGTTTGATCTGATGGACATAACATATTACGACACTATATTGGCAAAAGTTTTAGCTCACCTGCCTTGACTCGCATATGAACTTAAGTGACATCCCATTCCTAACCCATAGGGTTCAATATGACGTTGGCAGCTATAACAGCTTCAACTCTTCTGGGGAGGCTGTCCACAAGATTTAGGAGTGTTTACGGGAATTTTTGACCATTCTTCCAGAAGGGCATTTGTGAGCTCACACATTGATGTTGGATGAGAAGGCCTGGCTCTCAGCCTCCACACTAATTCATCCTAAAGGTGTACTATTGGGTTGAGGTCAGGAATCTGTGCAGGCCAGTCAAGTTCATCCACACCAGACTCTGTCATCCATGTCTTTATGGACCTGCTTTGTGCAAAATCCTTTCAAAATCCTGCTGTATACTTTCAAGGTCATTCACAACCTCGCCCCCCCACCTGTCTGATCTCCTCCACATCGCCACCCCCTCTCGCTCCCTCAGGTCGTCCTCCTCCCTCCATCTCTCTGTGCCCTCCACCCGGCTCAGCACCATGGGTAGCAGAGCTTTCAGCCGCTCTGCTCCCAAATTCTGGAACTCTCTCCCCCCGGACCTCAAAAATATTGACTCCCTCCCCCACTTCAAATCAAATCTCAAAACCCATCTGTTCCAAACTGCATATACTCTTTCATTTTCTACCCTCATTTAACTGTGTCACTCTTGTATGTTGTTTTTATTTATTTTGATTGAGATTTTAATGCACTGTGCTTTTATTATGTATTTTGTAAAGTGTCCTTGGGTGTTAAGAAAGGCGCTTTTAAATAAAATGTATTATTATCATTATTACTGGTGCACAGTCATGTTGGAAGAGGAGGGACAGCTCCAAACTGTTCCTACAAAGTTGGGAGCATGGAATCGTCCAAAATGTCTTGGTGTGCTGAAGCATTCAGAGTTCCTTTCACTGGAACTAAGGGGCAGAGCCCAGCTCCTGAAAAACACCTCCACACCATAATCCCCCCTCCACCAAACTTTACACTTGGCACAATGCTGTCTCACAAGTATTGTTCTCCTGGCAACCGGCAAACCCAGACTCATCCATCAGATTGCCAGATGGAGAAGAGTGATTGGTCCCTCCAGAGAATGCATCTCCACTGCTCTAGAGTCCAGTGGCGGCGTGCTTTACACCACTGCATCAATGCTTTGCATTGCATTTGGTGATGTGAGGCTTGGATGCAGCTGCTCAGCCATGGAAACCCATCCATGAAGCTCTCTGCACTGTTCTTGAGCTAATCTGAAGGCCATTCTCAAACACTTCCACATTCTTATAATACAGCTGGGACAGTTGACTGTGGAATATTTAAAAGCGAGGAAATTTCACGACTGGATTCGTTGCACAGGTGGCATCCTATCACAATTCCATGCTGGAACACACTGAGCTCCAGTTCTTTCACAAATGTTTGTAAAAGCAGTCTGCATGCCTCGGTGCTTTGGATGGGTGAGCAAAGAATTACCGGACAGTATTCCTTGCGTTAACAGGACCTCATCATGCTCTCTGTCCCAAACGCATGAACTGAAATTGGGAAAAGGGCTTTTGGGTACTCTGCACCATCAGATTGGAATGTTTTGCAGAATGACTTAAAGCTCAAGGAGCTGGTGTCCTGAAATGTTTTCAAATCGAAAATGAAAGACATGGAGGCAGATTCTATCCAATGCTGATGTTTTTAGCTAGGCTGTGATATGGCTCGTAGATGTCTGTTTTTAATCCAAAATGAAGTGCTTGAAAATTGTTTTTGTCTCTTTTGTATCTGTCTGCAACTTTATGTTTTTGCTGCTGCCTGTCTTGGCCAGGTCTCCCTTGAAAAAGAGGTTTTTAATATCAATGGGAGCAACCTGGCTAAATAAAGGTTAAATAAAAAATAAAATACTTTTGGCAATCTGGTGTATCTCTGGGAAATGCAGAAGATGGGTAAGCGACTAAATTAATATTTGCCACCTTGTCATCATCTTTCCTAACAACACCTGCCAATCTTACTACCAACAAGCTCTGGACGGTGCTGCACAGACTACAAAGAACATTCCTGCAGAATCCTTTCTGCCTTTGCGTCTGCAGTGATATTTACGTGTAGGTCAACTTTATTACAGCCACCTAAAGGGGCCTCATTAACTCAAGGTGAGACCACCCTGCTGGAAAACTACTATAAATGGAAAGCCTTCAGGTGTTATAGAGGTCAAAGCCTTGGCCTCTCACATGTGGAGCTGTGTCCCTGGACTCTGCTTTTGGATGCAATAAACTCCAAGTTCATGATTAGTTTTCAAGAGAGCAAACTTCTCCGCTTTGTCATTGATTGTCAGAGTGAGAATCTGGCTGTTCACGGAGGGAAGTGATGTTGGCTTCATTTGTTCCCTCTTAAGCCTTCCTGAGATGTTCATCTTTGTTTGCATAAGGATTCTCATCTAAATCTCTGATGATGAGCTGAATGGTCAATAAACCCCTCTGACCGCTCAACACATTGATGTTCATGGAGGCGGGGACGCCCTCATGCACCAAATCATATAACTCATATAGAAGCAGAGTTGTATGAGGAATCTCAGTTAATGCTGCATTCCTACCTCGATCCCCTGGGTGTTATCTAACTGACCGCGCTGTTAATGAAACCCAGAGTCTGCTGTCACTCTGAAACAGAGCCGTGATACTGAAGAGGCTCATGAAATCAGCAGAGGAAGATATAAACTCACCAAATGAGGGACCATCTTCTTTGTGAGAAATGCACTGTAACACAAAAAGAGAAGCAGATTAGTCCATAACCAAGCAAAGCAAAAGTGAGTCAGTGCAAATAGCTGTGTCTCATTTCAGGGGCAGCAGCCTCTGGTGGAGACAACCTTTTAAAATAAGATAGTAAAATATGGTTTGACCATAATTTTGTTTATTGATTCATTGGTAGGGGTGTCCTGATACAACTTGTTCACCTCAGAGTGATTTTGGCCGATACCAATTTCGATCCGATACAGTATCAGCAGGAACCATTTATACTTCTATTACTTACCTTGTAGTATAGTCTGTAAGAAAAGGCTTGATCAAGTGAGATTACTCAAACAAAGAACAGTAGTCAGCAATAGTAGGTATGAGAAAAACTGACCAATTTGTTATTAACCAATGGGTTCAATAAATTTTAACTTTAACATAAGAATATAGTACAATTAAATAAAATAAATACAAAATAAATTAGAAGACCCTGAAAGTAATCCCAAGAAATCCAATAAAAACAAACACATATATTTTAAAATAGCAAAATAACCACAGTGTTTAACTTAAATATAAGCATGTTCTACAACTGAATTGAATAAATAAAAAATGTAGCAGAATGAACTGCGAGTGCTTCTATCGGATATTTTAGATGCAGGCCGATATAATCAGATTTTTTTTTTTTTTTGCTGATATTGGACCGATATCCGATATCAATATTAGATAGGGACACCCCTATTCATTGGACTAACATTTTTTTGGATTCATCAATGAATGATGTAACCTTTCTTTCCATCTCCTTATTTGGAAACAGAACATCACTTGAAAATGACATCAGTCCATAAAGTCCATAACAGGGTGTTTTTGAGTGTCCCAGGACATTTTAGAGAAAAGCCCCATGGATCAAAACTGAAGATCCTGATGAGTACCACGCATGTACCAAATTTTACAGTCCTACGAAAAACTTGCAGATTGACATAAACAGAAGAGGGTGCTACCGAGCAGATTTTCGTGCTCTGTTTTTGCGGCCATTAAAATACGCAAATATTGTCAGACCCTAACCGACTACAAATTTTCCTGACTTATGGAGCATGTTCAGGGGGTGAAATTGGAAAAAAGCAATTATTCCTAGGGATACAACAGAGCTTTCGCCGAGCTTGCAGCTGTGGCTGGTACCCTGATAATGAAACAGAAGATGAAGCTTGGACACACACCTTATAACAACAACAACAACAGCTTCAGCGGTCTACCGAACAACATGTGTGCTGCTTACTGTGCTCAGTTTGATGTCCAGACAAAAATACCAGAGACAGATTTGTTGTCCACACAAAAATTGTGTTGTAACACCACTGTTTCAATACAAATCAAATGGCCTAGCATGTATGCTACAGCGTTTTCAGTCATTCTCATGGATCCGAGCATTTTGGAAAATGCAAAGAAAATCTTTCTGTTTGTAGTGACAATGTCGTGTAAACAGGGCCTCAATTCTTTAATGATTCTTT
This sequence comes from Scarus forsteni, assembly GCA_036419115.1. NCBI lineage: Eukaryota > Metazoa > Chordata > Actinopteri > Labriformes > Labridae > Scarus > Scarus forsteni. Next base: position 4,136,391 of record JAZDUH010000007.1, on the reverse strand, counting down.
CATTGATATTTGTGAATTTTTCTGATGGGAAACATTGTCCTTCACAGGTCTTCAGTGGCAATAATGTCAAACACATAACACTGCAGCAGAGACGAATGCCTTTTAGAGTTGCTGGTATTTCTTCAAACTCAAACTTGCTCAGTAAGTAGGGGTGGAACGAAATTTTGTGCCACGAAATTTCATGAAATAAAAAAATGATGAAATAAAATTTAAAGACGCACAAAATAAAAGCACGAAATAAACGCTAAGTGGCGCGCGCATGACTTGTGATGTTTAGCCTCCTCGCCTACTGTAGCAAAACACTTGCTTCAATATGGAGGAAGACGAGGTCGAGGAATAAGCTGACGCACCTCCGTCAAATAAATCGGTTGTGTGGACCTATTTTGGCCTCCCATGTAAAAGACGAGAGAAAAAACGACCGTGTGCAAAATATGCTGCTACAGTTCACCATAAACTGCGGCGAATACAACTACCCACTACTTTGAACTGGAGACAGGCAGCAACTGTATGTTTGTGTAAGTCTGCATAAAAAACAATATTTGATTTTTGCATTTACTGTTGAGTTGACAGAATTTGATCATACTTGAAGATCAGAAGTATATGCACTGTTATAGGCTAAATATTATATTCCACAGTTCAGACATTTATAGGTCTAAACTGCAGCTCTGAGGACTGCTATTTGTTTTCTTCATTCAAGAATGTACTTATCCTGATTGCTACAACAACAAAGCACTTTTTATTGAGATTTTATGTGTTTATTTGCACTGTAGTCTAAATAAGGGGAAAAAACTGCTTTTTATTTCAAAGAGCATTTATTTTGTACTGATGCAGCAATATTTTGTGTATGTCTGCATTAGGAAGAAAATAAAGAAAATGAGATTTTTGCACAACTTCCTACTGTTGGGGATTTTCTATAATCTTTTGTTTCGTATCGTGAGCCCTGTTTCGTATTTCGTATCGTTTAATGAGTTGACCATTTTGTTACACCCCTATAAGTAAGCATCGTTTTGTTGAAAATTAAGCCAAAATTTTGCCCACTTCTGCCCCATCTGTCATGACTTCTTTGTTACCATTTCTACTGACTGTCTCTGCTGAGAGCATGATTTATTTGATTTCCAAGGCCTTCAGAACAAAGTGGAAGGAACTGATAAAATGTAACAATGATACTGATTCCTTAAAGGAATTGTTATCGATTCTCAACTGGAACTGATTTTCAATTTCCACCCCTAATTTTGACCAGACAATTTAAAATGAATATATCGTGTTAAATACTCTCTGGGTCAGCACTCACTTCCTGCTGCCTTCCTGCCTGTTTTAAAGGAACTTGGCAGGATGGATCAGTATGATAACAGACATTTCATCAGGCAGGTCCAGTTACTGGGAAAGATTACTGCTACATGAGACAGAGGAAACATTTTCATTAGAAAAATCAGGCTCTAAAAGCACATCTCATAATCCATATTCGATTATGACTCACTGTTTCAGAAAGGATTTTATGTTCCACATCCCTTCTTTTATTATATCATTACTAATGGCTTTTTGTTCAAGTTAAAACGAAGTGTTCTGACTTTGTTTTTGTTGCTTCATAGACCATCTGGTGGTGATAGATCCTGCTTGGTCCAGGCAAAGCAAATTAGTCTTATCCGAAGGAACATTTGGAACAGTTCAGCCTGAATTAAGACATAAAATGGCAGATCTACATTTTACTTTTATGCATGATGAAATGAATTTCTTCAAACTTTTCTAATTCTTCTCAAATTTCTTTAAAACAATTCGAATCAATATTTTTTCTAATTATTAACACAACCAGAGCTAAAATATTTTTGCCGTCTTCCTGATCACACTTCAAGGCTAATTAGAAAGTCTAATACCTTTCTTGGCAAGAGGGCACACTGTGACTGTGACTCAGAGCTATCGACTGAACAAGATTGAGAAATTTCCTTTTCTTATGTTAATGTGTGAATCAAATGACGCATGTAGACACTCCTCAAGTGCTGTCGAGAGCTCAAAAGTGCAGCAGGACCTGCCAACAAATGGTTTTTAAGACCAAGCTAGGACAAAAAATGGGATATTATGCATGATTATGAGAACTTCAGTTTCTATTTCTTCCACAGGGTCACTCAATGATTGAGAGCGTAGGGTGAACATACAAAACAAAACAATGTGAGGATCTTTCCATGTGGTTAATTTGCATTTCATTAGATGAAAATGTTTCAAAGCAAATCTACTACAAAGAGAGCTGGAACAGAGAGTTGACTACATTAGAGCGAAAATAAATGTACAATGTGAAGTATAGTTTCATTACCCTTTAGGACATCATACATGAGCTGTTTTAGCTTTTCTCAACAATATTCTGATGAAAAAAAAATCAAATTTCTCAGACCTACAATAAATGCAGCAAAAACAATCCTTAAAGCTCCAATGTCCTGGTGTGTTTGACCATTTCTAAATGACTTGGGTGTCTCTTGAGTTAGGATTTGATACAAGTTAAATAAAAAAAAATACAAAAAATGTGTGTTGTTGACCTGCTTACCAGCACTTCCACGATGGAGACGTGATGTTCGTGACTCTTTTGAACTTCTATTTTAAGTGAACAATGAGAGCCGATTCGCAGATATGAGTAAGCCGTTCATTTGTGAGCCATTCTTAAGGTGCGTTCACACCGGACGTTACTTGTACTACCTCGGCGATCACTCTCCATGCAAAGTCAATGTACAGCCGGGATGGGGCGGGGCTAACCCTCCCGCAATGTGACAGCCGCTTTTCACACTACCACATAGCTTGTCGCGCAATGTGAAAGTAAAAAAAAGTTGATCTTTTCAGATCAACGTCGTGTGTGGCTGCGCGGCAGCAGCCAATCAGTGGTGTGTGCACGTGTGACGGTGCCCCTGACAGACAGTTTTTCATCTAGACAATAGAGGAACAACTTATGTCCGTGTGGGAAACATTAGTCAGTGAGGACATTAGTTCCGCCTAGATGGACCGGGGGAAACTCACAGATAATGCTGCTGCAGGGCATCAGGTGCAGTGTTTTGTCGTTGATAAGTGAATGAAAAGGATACAGCTGGAACCAGAAAAGCACTCAGAGAGCGCAGACCTCCGCCAGCACCACAGTCCTCACCCATATTGTGATTTTCACCTTAAATATTAGTCCTACCTTTATTTTATCTAAATATTTAGATTCCTTGACTATGAAAACATACCATTAGCAACTTGATTCATAATGATATCTATTTTAGTTCAGTAGTTATTCCCGAAAATCACATTTTTCGTCATGGCGGATCCGGACGGTGATCCGGATCAACACCAAAATTGAATCACTTCTTCCTTTTCCCATGCTGAACATTTCCTGAAATTTCATCAAAATCCATCCATAACTTTTTAAGTTATTTTGTTCACAGACAGACAAACTCTCCCGAAAACATAACCTCCTTGGCGGTGGTAAAAATGTCCGCTCATACATCCAATTATATGATATATGATACGATCACAGTGAAACTTGAGCGGACGTGACGTCACCGAGCGATGGCCGACAGCAACGGTGACCAAAATGAGGTATTTATGGACGCGCCGATACGTCAGTGGGCAACACGATTTTGGTAGCTGGGTCGCTTGCGGTGTGAATGCAGCATTAGATGCAAACTGCCTGCAAATTTGTAAAATAGTATGTGTTAAAAAGCTGACATAGCAAATCCTGGGTCAGTCAGGAGTGCTGTAAGAAAATTACAGCTTTAGCGATCACATGATTGTGTTGTCTAAAATTATTATTTTGATCGAAAGACAATAAATTGTTTAGTCCTAGTGTGTAGGCATTGGTAGGCTATGATAATGAGCTTTTGCTCACTGGCTGCCTAAAATTAGCCTGAGGTGAGGAGTTACAGGCCACAGACTGGACTCTCCAAACATTTCTGAAGAGCAGAAACATGTGAACGTAGAAGTTTTAAACCAATAAAACATAATAAACCCCAGGAACTAAAAAGTAAAATGTTTTGAAGAGACAAAGCATATTTCTCCATAAACTGAGTTGAGTAAAGGCGTAATGTTTTTCTGCCCTCCAAGCCCCTTTAAACGACATAAAAAGCAAAGAAAATTGATCTTGCAGGACATGGGGAGTTAAAGTGTTGCTTCCAAAGACCTAGAAAGGACCATCATGTCATGTATGAATTTTCAAACAGAAACTGTACAGTGTGGAAACTGAGAACTTAAAAGTCATATTGTAGGTTATTATTAATATCTGGGCCTCAGCCAAAAAATGCCCCAAGGCTTTATTAATTTTGAATCCATATGTTAACCCCTGCCACATTTTAATTGGCTATGAGATGAAATGCCTGCAGACTCTGATAGGAAAAGTTAAAACGGTGATAATTAACAAACCCTCCATGTCAGAGAGAGGAGAGGTAAACCATGATGGTACACTTAAAAAATCCACCAATGTTACTGTCAACATATTGAATATAAAAGGTGAGTCAGCCAAAATGTTGGTAGTAAATGTTGGCAAAAAATGTCATATCTGCAGATCCAGATAATCAACATTAGGGCTGAACGACTTGAGAAAATAATCTAATTGCGATATTATTCCCCAATATTGCAATTGCGATTTACTCTGCGATTGTTTTAATGTTCCTCATCTTATGTATTCTTGAACAAACATAAGCAGTAGATCATTTTATAGTATAACCAATATGACATTAAATCAATCTAAGGATAAAAGATTTGAGAAAAAGTGGAGAAGTGAAGAACAGAAGCAAAATAGGTATGAAATTGTAAAAACTGGGTATAAAAAATGGTGCGAAAGCGGAAGAAAAGTTAAAAGGTGCAAAATAGGCATGAATTTGCAAAAAAAATGGCAAAAAAATTCAAAAGTGACTAATAAAAATTGATTATAGCAGCAAAATTGGGATTAAATTTCAAAAACCATGTATAAATTCCAAACATGGTCCGACAGTGGCCAAAAAAAAGAAAGATGAATGGGAGCAAGATAGGCATAAAGTTTTAAAAACTGGGTTAAAAAAGGTTCAAATAGGCATGAAATTGCAAGAAACTACATCACAATGCCAAAATGTTCAACAAAAAAATATTGCACTGTCTGGGATTTGAAAAATGCAACAAGCCATATTGCGATTTAATCTAATTTGCAATTAATTGGTCAGCCCTAATCAGTATTTTAAATTATTATCCACCAATGTAAATATTGTCCCAAAATTATTTGCATCCCTTGTCCTTAAACTTCAAGAAAAAGGGATTTTACTCACAGAATGACCAATTTAGTTGACTTGAGGCAGCAGATATAAGAAAAACCTTGGTCCTACAAATAACATTATTAATAGAGTTGTCCTAATCCGATATTGATATTGGTCCAATATCAGCAAAAACACAAATAGCATATTATATCTACCTGCATCAAAATAAAGCGCTCTGATACAAGCAGTTCATTCTGCTACATTTTGGATTTATTCAATTCAGTTCTAAAATATGTTTATATTTACATTAAACACAGTGGTTATTTTGCTATTTTAAAATATATGTGTTTGTTAATATTGGACTTCTTGGGGTTAATTTTCAGGGTCTTCAAATGTATTTTGTATTTATTTTATTTAATTGTACTATGTTCTTATGTTAAAGTTAAAATTTATTGAACCCATTGGTTAATAACAAATGGGTCAGTTTTTCTCATCCCTACTATTGCTGACTACTGTTCTCTGTTTGAGTAATCTCACTTGATCAAGCCTTTTCTTACAGTCCATACTACAAAATAAGTAATAAAGGTCTGTATGATTCCTGCTGATATCGTATTGGATCGATATCGGTATCGGCCAATAGTCAAGGCTGCAATATCGGTATTGTATCGGAGGTTAAGAAGTTGTATCACGACACCCTAATTATTAAAGGTGCTATGAGGAGAATCCATTACCGGCGACGTAAAAGACTGCTACGCATGAGCACATGCGGCGACTGTCGTAATGCTGGGTTCCAGTAACCTCGGAAATGGGAGTGACATCATCTCCAACTTATCGGTGTTCCAGTTGAAGTCGGAAAATCATGCCGATCTACCAGGCTATTGTTAGCTGTTGTTAGCATGCCTGCGTTGTAGTTCACAAATATCACATGAAGAATGTGATTATCACTATGGCAGCATTTTTGTAAATATAAGTCTAACAATACTATGTATGCAGCTGATCTAGAGCGACACACCCCAGTCAGAAGTGCAAATAAATGGATTATTACAGGAGCTAAATAACTGTTCACACTGGGGGCATCCATCTTCCATTGTCAACTCGGGGGTGGCAAGGTTTCACCGAGTTCCCAGTAGGAAATTCCGGCTTTGGGGGACGTTTCAGTTGCAGTTTCCTACTCAGAATTCGGAAATTCCTACTTCTGACTACAACTGGAACGCACCAAAAGACCCAAGCCAAAGCGAACGTTTGTTGTGATGCTAATAAAAATGCAACTTGGACCTTCCTCAGAACTCTGCATTGCTTTACAACTTCTTTTTTCAACAACTTACAGGATGCAAAGCGACGAGGTAATGTATCTCTTTCTAGTTACGTAGCGGTAGCTTTTGATGTGTGACAACAAGCAATTTTTGGAAAACTTAGTATCGTAGTTTTGGGGCCGGCTATATATTGCTACTTACAGCCCGGTGCTCTAAGACGTGTCCGAATAATTATAAATTTGCTCAAGTTTAAATTGTCTTGTTCCCAAAGTTGAGTATCCAGGGCCAGTCCAGCCCTGTCCGACTCGACCGCGAAGCTAAGGAATAGCATTTATGGATAACCTATTTTGATGCTATAAAACTCATCTTAAAGTGTGTATTTTGATCAGGCATATATCTGAAAGTGAGACTTTTGTGTAATTACTTAGAAACTCCTCACAGTCTCTTTAAACGGGGTCGAAATGTCGATGAGACTATATCTATCCACTGTTACACAACGGGGACAGATATAGTAAAGACGACCTGCTGCAGATCTCTGGGTGAAAATATCTTGCCATAGATCAGAGGAAAACAGTCAGAGAGGCTCTAGATGATAGAAAAGCGGCAGTGACCTTCATAAACAATTGCTACAACCAAGGTATGTAGGAGAGTATAGATGCACAACACTCAGAACTTTCAGATGGGCAAAAGAAACAAAAGCCCACACTGAGTGTTCCCTCTGTTGGATAAAAACAGAAAACTGAGGCTAAAATTGCAAGGGTTCACCGAATTTGGACAATAGAAGACTGGAAAGAGACTGCATGGATTGATGAGTCACAGCAGCTACTGTTTAATGCTACATTGTTTTCCTGATCCGCTGATGCTGCTTCATCAAAGATTGGAAGAGACGTCAGATGACTCACTTCACTGAATAATCCGCTTCTGAAAACATGTCATGTCCTCGCATTTCACTACAAAATATAATTTGACTCTGAAAATCCATCATTGACCATTTCTGTTGTCAAGTTTTGTCAACAATATTGCATCCCTATTTTCAGCTTGATTACGCCGTGTCAAAAGGCTCTAGTTCTTCCCCACCTTCCACCTGAGCAAAGATGGGGTGAACTTCTACAACTTAACCCTTTTCGAGAGTCTATAATCTCAGAAATGTATAGTTCCATTCAGAAATATTATGGCTATTTAACCTCCAAGACTTAAACATAAGACGCTTTTTCAATCAAGCACCGAGGCATGCAGACTGCTTTTACAAACATTTGTGAAAGAATGGGTCGCTCTCAGAAGCTCAGTGAATTCCAGCGTGGAACTGTGATAGGATGCCACCTGTGCAACAAATCCAGTCAAGAAATTTCCTCGCTTCTAAATATTCCACAGTCAACTGTCAGCTGTATTATAAGAACATGGAAGTGTTTGTGAATGACAGAAACTCAGCCACATAGTGGTAGGCCACATAAACTGACGGAGAGGGGTCAGCGGATGCTGAGGCGCATAGTGTGAAGAGGTCGCGAACTTTCTGCAGAGTCAATCACTACAGACCTCCAAACTTCATATGGCCTTCCGATTAGCTCAAGAACAGTGCAGAGAGCTTCATGGATGGGTTTCCATGGCTGAGCAGCTGCATCCAAGCCTCACATCACCAAGTGCAATGCAAAGCGTTGATGCAGTGGTGTAAAGCACGCCGCCACTGGACTCTAGAGCAGTGGAGACGCGTTCTCTGGAGTGACGAATCGCGCTTCTCAATGTGACAATCTGATGGACCAGTCTGGGTTTGGTGGTTGTCAGGAGAACGATACTTGTCGGACCGCATTGTGCCAAGTGTAAAGTTTGGTGGAGGGGGGATTATGGTGTGGGGTTGTTTTTCAGGAGCTGGGCTTGGCCCCTTAGTTCCAGTCAAAGGAACTCTGAATGCTTCAGCACACCAAGACATTTTGGACAATTCCATGCTCCCAACTTTGTGGGAACAGTTTGGAGCCGGCCCCTTCCTCTTCCAACATGACTGTGCACCAGAGCACAAAGCAGGTCCATAAAGACATGGATGACAGAGTCTGGTGTGCATGAACTTGACTGGCCTGCACAGAGTCCTGACCTCAACCCAACAGAACACATTTGGGATGAATTAGAGCAGAGACTGAGAGCCAGGCCTTCTCGTCCAACATCAGTGTGCGACCTCACAAATGTTCTTCTGGAAGAATGGTCAAAAATTCCTATAAACACTCCTAAACCTTGTGGACAGCCTTCCCAGAAGAGTTGAAGCCGTCATAGCTGCAAAGGGTGGACCGACGTCATATTGAACCCTATGGATTAGGAATTGGATGTCACTTAAGTTCATATGCGAGTCAAGGCAGGTGAGCGAATACTTTTGGCAAAATAGTGTATCGCAATGGACTTTACATACAAATACAATCATTATATCCATTATTTACTGTTTCTGTTCAGTGAAATTCCGCCAACTTCTACACACTATACCTTTAAATCATGTCTGCTACAGTTTTTTCCAGTGACTTTTTGTATAAGCTGTCTTTTATTTTTCAAGCTGTCTAGACTTGATATGTATTGTCTTATTACCAAATTTGGCCTTTCTGCACAATCGAAATAACAGACAATTGTGGCACGTTGACAGCAGCTGTGTTGAAATCCCTACCACACCTTTATTTAGAGATTTTCACAGAAGACGAAACATCATCTGAAACAACCTATAAAATAAAAGTGCTCCTATTTGGAAGTTTGGAAATATAATTACTCCATCTGAAAATATTCTGATAGCTGAATTGTAGAAAAGGGAACAAAATGGATGTGTGCAACTATTTAAAGAAAGAGTAGACATTTTTACTACAGCTGTCTTTCCGAAAGTGAAGGTGAAGTATTTAACCCGACAACAGCGACCTCTGGCTCGCTCTGCGTCCCCTCTCCGGGTCTTCTGTAATCACATGCCAGCACTCCTCAAAGGTCAGAGATCACCTTGTGCTCTGGAGATTGAAGATTGAACTCCGAGTGTGTCTGTGTGCTGGTTGATGCGGAGGTAATGGTGTGGATAAATTGATACTGATGCTTTTCCCAACTCAGCCACTCGCTCACGGCCAAACAAGTCCCCCCGGCAGAGAGGAAGAACAAACCCGAGAAGGACGGGGAGGAAGAAAGAATAAAAAAGCACGACCGACTTTCATCTCACTCTGTCGATTCCCTACGTCTCCTTCAATGAGAATTTATCAAGAAAAAAGCTTTTGATTGAAGGATATTTACTCCATCCTCATCTCCTCTTTGCTTTTCTCCTCTCGCTGCCTTTCCTCTGCTTTCCTGTTCAATTATCAGTTTATTGGCCTGACAGCACGAAAATTATCCAAATGGAAAAGCAAAAGTATTTGACTTTGATGTCTCTGATGAAAAACGTCTTTGGTCATTCTCAGTTTGATGTTTGCTCGGTTTGATAAGGTTGGCGGTCAAACCCGTACCCTGAGGTATAGCCTTTTATATAGTTTGATTGTTGGATTTTCCATTAGTGAGCTAAATGTCATGTTTTCTTTCATGTGGAAATAAACATGACATCCTTTAAAGCTCTCGAGGGGCGTGCTTTGCCTCCAATCGGTGATTTTATTGGTCCAGTGCTTAAAATGTTATATTCAAGCTGTTTAATTAGAATTAAATCCCACAGGCTGTGATGTATATGGAACCTTGTGTTGTGATGTGTATGACCTTGACAGTGGTCACGCTCTGGTTTGTGTTTTTGTTTATTCTTTAGAAACTGGCAGAATTATTATTGTTTTTGCATGAAGGCTGCACTGCAAAAAAGTTTGCTGGTTCAACCCGTGTTTCTCTGGAAACTCCGGTTTCCTGCCACAAATCAAAAATATGCTGGTTTGGTTCACTCGTGACTCGCTTTCACACTAGATTTAGCGGGTCAATGCAGTTTTTTTTCAACGCAGGTTAATTTGCTGTTCATCATGAGACTGGGATCCACATTCAAGATTTCCTGCTGTTCACAGGTTTTTTCTTGCTGCCATGATGGAGGGATTCATGATTGGCTATATGGATTCATGCTGGATATATTGACATGTGTATTTCATATATGTATATAAAAAATATGTGTACCCATAAAATGAAGAGCTTTATGCTCTATTGTAAAGTGTCTTGAGAAAACACTCGTTATGTATTTGCCCTATATAAATAAAGATTAATTGACTGATGCTGCGTTCCAGTAACCTCGGAACTGGGAAGAGGGATCAAATCAAATCAAACTTTATTTATATAGCACTTTTCATACAAAAAGTGTAGCACAAAGTGCTTTACAAACAGACAGATGAATTAAAAGAAAGATTTATGACCCAAACCCACTCCAGCCAGCCCTTGAACCCACCCACACAGCAATCCATACACAGTGTTGATAAAAAGCATCATAAATAAAAGACAATAATAAATCACTCTGATGTACCCAGTACGTACTGAGGAAACGCCATCTTAAAGGTTTAAAAATGAGAAAACACTGGAGGTTAGGTTAAAAGTGTAATATTAAATATAATATAAAATAAGAAAAATAATTTTTAAAAATGATAAGACCAAATAATAAATTGAAATGACGTTTGAAAAAAAATAAAAAATAAAATAAAAATAAAAATAAAAAATAAATGCAATCCTCTGAGTTATCAGCGTCCTGGTTACAAAGTTGGAAAAAAACATGCCGATCTACCCAAGACAGTCCAGCTGCAGACCTCCACTCTCAACCGACTGTCTTGGAGACTCTACACCTCCAACATCAGAAGGAAGTGATGTCATGATCACCTCCAGTGTCAGAAGGAAATGGTGTCATGATATTGAAGTACAATACTACAAAATAAAATAGAGATCATTGTCTCCAAAGCTACGTTGGGCAGACACTTCAGTTTTTCTACATTTTGGCTACCTTGGTAACTTAATTCCTAAGTCGTGTTACATTAAAAAACACAAAGTTTACAATGCAGGTCATCAGTAGAGCCATGTAAGTGTGCGTGCACCACTACACTGCTTGGTGTAATGATGTTGAGCATTTTCATTTCCTAGAGAGAGACACAGTTGCTTTATTTGCTTGACAGTCCTATCACAACCTCTGTGTTTACAGTCACTGCTGTTTCAACTGTAAAACGGAGATTAAGGCAGCAGCAATTCAAGGTTTTATTAGTTAAGCCCCCTTCACATCGTGGGGCAGCAATCGCCCCAAAACAGCCTTCCTGCCGAATGCAAAGCGTTTTTAAAGGTGCAGTGTGTAGAATGTGGCATTTTATACATCCACCGCATTTTGCTAAACAGAAACAGTGAATATAGGAGATATAGGTTTCTATTTGTATGTAAAGTCCGTCAAAATAGGAGTACAATCAACCCCATAAAACGTTTGTTTTATTTTTATTTAGTTAGAAAAATCTTTATAAAAAAATTACATAACCGCGGGCCACTGTTTCATGTAGGCCGACATATTGATCGGCCATGTTGTCTACGGGTGGTTTTAGGGACAAAAAGAACGAAATGCGAATCTGTCCACCGGTTCTGAAATCTACCTGGACTGCAGGTGAAGAAGAGAAGAGGATGGCAGTGGATGCATAGAAAATTGTCACTCTGTCCTCGGGATTCAAACTGTGTATAAACACACACACAGCATAAATTGTGTGCCGTGTTCACAGTACCTTTTGGTCTTCACAGTGTTCCGTTGCTCAGCGACGTTATGTTTTGGTTACAATTAGGCTCATTCTAGAATCTGAATGCTAGATGTCGCTAAAATGCCAAATTCTACACACTGCACCTTTAAAGCGTCTGCTGCCGCTGCAGCAACCACTTCTCTGTCTTACCTACGTGGTTAAAACTGCTTCCAGTCTGCCGCCCGTCCCTCATTAAAATGGTGGCACGTTGCCTAGCCGGGGTGTAAAGTGGGCTATATAGTAGTTTATATTTACGTCACCTCCGTCTCACATTGAAAGAGCCGTTAGCCAGCTGAGAGTGGAGGTCTGCAGCTGGACCCCTCTTCATCTAGCAGGCTATTGCTAGCAGTTGTGTTAGTCGTTGTTGACACACCCTGCATTGTTATTCACAACTATCACGTGCAAAATGTAAAAATCACTATGGCAGCATTTCTATAAATATAGGTTGAACAATACTGTGTATACAGCTGATTAAGTGCAACACACACTAGTCAGAAGTGCAAATAAACAGATTATAACAGAAGCTTAATAACTGTTCACAGTGGGGGCATCCATCTTTGATTGTCAACTCGGGGTGATGAGGTTTCACCAAGTTCCCAGTAGGAAATTCCAACTTCAGGGGGTGTTCTGGTTGAAATTTCCAACTCGGAAATTCCGACTACCGACTACAACTGGAACGCACCATAATTGACTGATTGATTGAAATACCTAAATTCCAGAAATTGTACAATCAGAAACATTCAGAGACTGTTTGTTCACACAGTTGTTTGCAAAGTATTGAACCTCACACCTGAGCCCCTCAGGATGAACCTGTTGAACCCAACCATGACACGTCCTCGTCTACCTGTTCACCTGTGGAATGTTCCAAACAGGAGTTTTTTTGAGCATTCCTCAGTTTTCCCAGTGATTTGTTGCCCCTGTCCCAGCTTTTTTGGAAAATGTTGCAGGCATCAGATTCAAACTGAGTGAATATTTGCAGAAACAATTCAGTTATAACATTAAACAGCTTTTCTTTGTAGTGTTTATATATATAATAATGTATAAAAAAGGATTTTCAAATCATGTTTTTTGTTTTAATTTGTGTTTTCCTCAATGTCTCAAATTCCCTGGAATTGGAGTTTGTAAAAAGCATGAAAGCGCTGGAGGAAATCAAACCTGTTTTTCCACAAACAGGCGATCTGCTAATCAAAGCTTCATCAGAGACATCGAACTGAAGATGTGATCTTTCTGATGTTTAATAGATCACTGAAACGAGATAAAACACGTTTGAGACCAAACATTATATAAAAGCATGAAATGTGTAACAAAGAGGAGGGGAGAGGAGCATGCTGGACTTTGTCAGTTATGTTTTCCATTCTTGTCCTCTAATTGTTCACAGCGACCTTTCTCGCCTCGAGGCAGGAGGTATTGTTAATCCCGCCTTTCCGCATCAACACTTGCCACTCATTTTGATGAGTTTAAGATGACATCTTGCCTGAGGCGGAGACGATTGGCATCCTCGGACTCACTGCAGCAGCAGGAGGAGCAGATGGAGAAAATTACAACATCTGCAGCACAATATTGAGCCCTGATTTTAATTAGGACTTGTCTGTTGCACGGCTAATTTAGTGCTTTTGACTCCTCCTGCTCTCTGCTGTTACATGTGGACCCGTACAATCCAACACTTTTCTCACTCTGCACATCTTTAAGTCCCAGAAACATCAAAGAAACATTTAGACAGGGACTCATATATCCATACAGCCTTATAATTAAGGCTACTGATGTATTATTTATGTAAAAAGATGCATATCAAAGCCTGCATTTGAAACTAATTAATGCTACATATGACTTTTTTTCTGTATTGCATCACTGTGTGAATCCCCTGATCATAAAGATGCATTCACACCAGGGCTGGGAAATTCATACTCAGCTTTTATTTTGTTTACAATCATCAATCTATGTTTTCTACACAATAAAAGTGCTGTTGTGTTTACCAGTATAATGTATTTTGAATTAAAAATACATTTAAACACATCTAATAGACCAAATGATGATAGAGAGATGGTTTAAATACTTGGTAAAAAGGTAAGCATGTCATAGTGTGCAAAATTTTAAAACAAAGACGCTAAACATCATTGCTATCAGTTAGCTTTACAGTCAGTAAGACACTACTTAAAGGAATACTCCGACGATTTTGGACCCACGCCCTTTCCCTATCATTGACAAAGTGGGACAAGCTCAAAAATACCTTTTTTGTGTCTCTGCGTCCAGTGGCTGGCTCCCAGCTGTTAGCTCCGTAGGTAGCTTAGCTCAATGGCTGGAGGTCAATAGGAGTCAGAGCCGGACTGACGAAAGTGGACAAAATACTCCTTACAGTGGTCCAGGGGATGGCGTATTAGCACGTGAAGTAAATCCGAATGGTTATAAAACATTTTAAAAGATGTGTTTTCTTTTCAATCTGTCAAAATAATCTTTTGATACACACAGACCTGCGCATGCGCAGTGCTCCGTGGAAGGATTTCCGGCGCACAGCAGTAGCATCCGGAAGAAGTAGCACTGCTTGTTAATACACCATCCCCTGGACCACTGTAAGGAGTATTTTGTCCACTTTCGTCAGTCCGGCTGCTACTGCTGTTCCGCGGTGCACTGCGTTTTCTGTGTTTTCCTTTAAAGGGAAAACAGACATTTAAGGTCATGTAAAATACAAGTTGGACAAAATATCACAATGTGATAAAGCAATGTATATATATTCATCAAGCACTGAGCCTAAATATTAGGGGTGTCCTGATATGATATTGGTCCAATATCAGCAAAAAAACAAAAATCGGTTTATATCAACCTGTACCTTAAAGATCCAGTATAAGCACTCTGATACAAGTAGTCATTCTAACTTATTTTTATTTATTTAATCCAGTTGTAGAACATGCTTATATTTAAGTTAAACACAGTGGTTATTTTTGCAATTTTAAAATATATGTTTTGGTTTTTTTGGATCTCTTTAGGTTAGTTTTCAGGGTCTTCTTATGTATTTTTCATTTGTTTTATTTAACTGTATTACATTCTTATGTTTAAGGTCAAAATGTATTGAACCCATTGGTTATTAACAAATGAGTCAGTTTTTCTCATCCCTACTATTGCTGACTACTGTCCTCTGTTTGAGTAATCTCACTTGATCAAGCCTTTTCTTACAGTCCATACTACAAAATAAGTGTGTAAGATTCCTGCTCATATTGTATCGGATTGATATTGGTATCAATACTCAAGGCTGTAATATTGGTATTGTATCGGAGGTGAAAAAATTATATCGGGACACCCCTAAAATATATCTATAATCACCTAAATAAATAATAAAAAAATAGGATGCAATATGGACAGATCTGCAAGTTGATTTGTCTGTCAAATACTGTTGTATTTATGACCTCTGCCTATGGGGCCAATGGGGTTTTGTTTTTACAGTCATTTGTTTGTTTGTGAATAGAATAAATACAAAATTATGAAAACAATTGGATGAAATTTTCAGGAAAGGTCAGATATGGGCAAAGGACCAACAGATTGGATATTGGTGGTGATCCGAGAAACTTTAAAAGGATATGGTGACAATGCAATAAAGCAGTTTTCAGCATTTTTGCTAATAATGCAAAAAGTTCAAAGATAATTTGGATGACACTTTTAGGGGATCTTGGCCATGGCATAAGGGATAAGTGATTACAACTCGGCAGTAATTAAAATCTGGATGTGGACCAAGGTTTTTGTTCTTAAAGGATTTGCTAAAAGTGCGAAGTCGGGCAGGTTTCCACATTTTGGCTCATAACTCAAGAGTTCTCAAATGGATTTTAATGACACTTTTTGAGGACCTTGGCCATGGCATAAGGGATAAGTGATTGTACCTTGGTGGGGATTCAAGATATTAATATCTGTAATTTCATTTTTTTCCCCAAGTCTGACTGGGATATTACAACACAACTTCACCCATTATTAAATATGAGGTTGAATTAGTGTGAATGTAAAAACATTGTGAGTATAAAGCGCTGCATAAGCTCAAGTCAATCTAACATTAAGCCCATTTAACGTCTATGAGATTAGATAGAGGTGAGTAGCTCCTAATATTTCAGGTGTTGATCATAGAGCCAGACTGTCATCTTTTGTTACATGTAAATTTTTTCCTGCTGTGACGCTTTAGTGCAGATGATAGAGCATTCATTTAATATTCAGATGATCATCACTATCAATCATCAAACTTTATTTCTTTTTTTAAAATTGAATACAAAAAAAATACCAAGCAATCCACTAATCCACATACAGCAGACTCACTCACACACACATACAGAGACATGAGGAAGAGATTCTAACAGAAAACAGAGTAAAAGGACTCAGGAAACGCCATCTTTAATAAAAAATGAAGGAACACTGGAGCTAAGATTAAAATAACCATAAAAAAATGGATAAAATTTAGATTAAAATAAATAAATAAGCATACTGTAGGAAAATGAATAGGTATATAAAATACAAATTTAAATATAATGTTAAAATGAGATTAAACGTGCTGAAATAAGATAGTGGACAGGAACTCAATGTACAAAGAATAAAATTCCAAACAATAACTCTGAGCTGAAATTAGAAATTAAACATATTTAGGGTTAAAATGAATATATAAATAAGATTAAATAATAATAAAAAAAAACAATCAGCTAAAAGACAGAATAAAAAGGTAGGTATTGAGTTTGCTTTTAAAAACATGAACAGCTCTCAGGTCTTCAGGTAGACTGTTTGACAGACGAGGGCCGTAATAACGAAATGATTATTCTCCATATGTTTTAGTTCTTGCTTTGGGTACAATCAAAAGACCTGAAGACCTGAAGGATCTACTAGGCTCAAAGGGTAAAAGAAGGTTAGATAAAAAGGAGCAAGAACATTCAGGGACTTAAAAACTAGTAAAAGAACCTTAAAAGCTATTCTAAAAGATCCATTCAGCCAATGCAGAGACTTTAAAATCGGGGTGATGTGAGCTCTCTTTCTGATTTTTGTCAGCATGCATGCAGCTGAATTTCGGAGCATTAACTCACTTATAGCTCGTTGAATCCTGGCAGGTGCCTGTTGTCCAAAATGCTATCTTATAGCATGTCATGTCTTGGGGTGCTGGTTTGGCGGAGTGGTTAGCAACCAGGCACGTCCCAGATACATACTTCTGCCGGCCCGGGTTTGGATCCAGCCTGTGGCCAGTTTGCAGAGTGTCTTCACTACTCTCTCACCCCTTTCATAAGCCTATCCACTGTCATTCCCTCCCATCAACAAAGGCACAAAAAGCCCACAAAATACATTAAAAAAATAGAAAAGCACTCAGAGAGGGCAGACCTCTGCCAGCGCCACAATCCTCACCTATATTGTGATTTTCACCATAGATATTAGTCCTAACTTTATTTCATCTAAATATTTAGATTCCTTGAGGATGAAAACATACCATTAGCAACTGGATCACAATGATATCCATTTTAGTTCAGTAGTTATTCCTGAAAATCACATTTTTCATCATGGCGGATCCAGATGGTGATCCGGATCACTCCCAAAATCGAATAATTTGTTCCTTGTCCTAATCTGGACATTTCCTGAAAATTTCATCAAAATCCATTCAGAACTTTTTGAGTTATGCTGCAAACAGAGAAACAAACACACTAACTAACAAACAGACGCCGGCAGTAACATAACCTCCTGGAGGAGGTAACAATGGATTCAAAGGACAATTCCTGACACATTTCAGACAAAAAAAAGTCAAAAAAGACCAGGTGGACATTTATAATTACAGAATTAACTGTCATACTTTTTTTTACTTTTGTATTCCGTATGCACAAATGCTACTATTGTGCAATTTTATATTTTCAGATGCTTGATTGCTCAAATAGGACATACCACATGTTAACATTGGCATGCATATAAAACTTAAAAAAATGTCAACAAGTATTCTAATTATTTGCTTTTTTCGACTTCTTACTGAATCGATATTGAATTGAATCGCAACCTAAAGAATTAAACCAAATTGAATTGTGAGGTTCTTAAAAATACCCAGCCCTAACTTACACAAATAATGCAAATAGCAGAAACATACAGACAGTAAATTCATCAAAAACTTGAAAAATATGCAGTATGAAACAATATTGAAATCATGATGTGTTTCACAAAACTCCAAAAAAATAAGACTTACATTCCTTAAAAGGAATCCTTAAAATGCAGCATTTCAGTATTAAGTGCAACACTGCGTGATTCGTTAAATGAAACATTATTAAAATAATTTAAAGGAAGTTTTCAGGTTATTCGAGGCCTAAATATACGCTGATAGAAGTCATAGTCAAAGCACCAGCACATATAGAGGGTGTAGTCTTCAATGCCTCATTGTGGTGTTTTTATAATCATCAATCTTTCACAAACTCAACGACACTGGAAATTACATAAGACTACAGTAAATGCACTAGAGATCATACTGGTTATCAAATCATGTTTTTTGATAAATGTAGGCTAATATAATCAATCAGGATCAAATCACATTAAATCTTCCAACTCTGATGTTGTGACCACTACTTCTTATTCCTATTACATTATGTATTTAATCTGAAGAGAAAGCTTATATATATGATTATTGCCAGTATTTTCCATTCTGCGCTTTAACGGCCTCATTTGCACATAGCATGAACATTACGTTAAAAGGCTCTTATAGAAAACAGACCGGACGGCCACATTCCTCTCGCTCTTTTCTCTCCGTGAAAACACAGAACCATACATCAGCATTCTGTGCATTTGTGGCTGGCGGGCCACTTATGCGCCACAAACCTCAACAAAACAAACAGCCCCTCTGTCGCTGTAGAAACCATCAAGGCCACAAACAGCTTTAAACGCCTGCCGCTGCAGCCCTCTCATTAACGCGCACGACAGTCGTGACTTTACAGCACGAATGGCACGTGTTGAGGAGCTCTGATCAGATGTTTGAACAATGGTCACCAATACAAGGGTGGCTGAGGCGCAATTAGCACATTTACCTCTATTCATCGCCCGTCTGCGTTCATTCTTCTCTTCTTGTTTTTGTTCATGCACTTTTTGCCCTGGGGTCTTCTCAGCTGAAGTCTAAACACCTTAATGGCATAGCTCTTGGATTTAAAAGACAATATTAACATTTTGAATGCTACACGATAAAGTCAGAACAATTAGACATCAAAATAATTAAATATCACAGCTGAATTACACTGGCCTTGCTCATTCCAATAATTATATTTAAAACTTTCCTATAGGCTAGATCTAACCAACAAACAAAACTCTTGAAATAAAACAAAGTAGAACATTCAAGAGATACTTCTGCAAAGTTCCAGCGAGATGGAATCAATATCACAACCTTCAGCCGTCAAAACTATGTGGATGTTCTCAGGGTTTATTTGATAAGTGATTCAGGAGATCAACTTTAATGAAATCACAGAGATTCATGTCCCGACTTGACCTCGAGATGCCAGCGACGGGGCTCCTATGAGTACAGGCACAATGCCCCCCCTCATTTCCATTCACAGCATCAGTCCTCCTCCAGTTTTTGACAAGTGTTAAGAACTCAGAACCAAACTATTTCTACTGATCTGCAGTTTTCATGAGGCCTTGAGCTGCTGTAAGAACAAAAAGTGAATTCTAAACTTTAATTAAGGGATTTAAGTAGTCACCTGTTAATTATATTTTCATAACTACTTGCACTAGGGGTGGGAAGCATTGTGATTTTTACCCTCCCAATTCAATAACGTTTAAGCAAATCCATTTCACCTCCTGGCCAGCAGGGGGCACCCTGCACCTTTTCAGTGTTTATCCAGATATTTTCTGTGTAAACAACGCAAAACATTGTAAACATTAGCATTAGTATCATTCTGGAGTGTTTTCTTTCCAATCTTTTGCTGTATTTTCTCTGTGTTTTGCCGTATTTCCTAAGTATATTCCCTGTGTCTTTTTTCATTGAGAGTCTTTTTCATCATAATTTGTTTTTTGTGGATTCCATAAATAGTAATTTTAGAAATACTGGAGATAAAAATGTCGAGATCTATGTCTTCAGCTGGACAGGAACTGCTTCAGAGATGAGCATCAATTAAAAAAACAAACAAAAAAAAAACCTGGAAATGGTCGAATATAACAGGCTGTAACATGGACACTAAACGCTGCAGCCAAACAAAAATGTTGAGATTCTGTAAAATGGGTTAAGATTATTTTTGGTCATCTCAGAAAATGTCTTTAAGTTCATTTAGAATTAGTTTTGAAGAAAATCCTGTTGAAAAGTCAAATCTGTTTTTATTCTTTTCTTGTAATAACACACTGTTTTAAGCAACGACAAATACTTGCCAGAATTGTTTATTTTTATTTCCGGTGAAAAAAATGTACTCAAGGACAATTCCTAACACATTTATTGACAAAAAAAAAAGGCCAAAACACATGTTAACTGTCATGTCTTTTACTTTGTATTCCGTATGCACAAATATTATTATTGTGCAAATTTTTATTTTCAGATGATTGATTGCTCAAAAATGACATGCCACATATGTTCATACTGGCATGAAAATAAAAATTCAAAAATTGTCAACAGGTACTCGAATAATTTAACCTTAAGAATTGAAATTTAATTGAATTGTGAGGTTCTTAAAAAAAACAGCCCTTACTTGCACAAATAATGCAAACTGCAAGAAACAAACGGAAAGTAAACTCTTCAAAAACATGATTATATAGCATGAAACAATATTAAAATCATGATGTAGGGGTGCTGGTTTGGTGGAGTGGTTGGCAACCAGGAACGTCCCATGTACATACTTCTGGCGGTCCGGGTTCATATCCTGCCCGTGACCAGTTTGCAGAGTGTCTTCTCCTACTCTCTCACCCCTTTCACAAGCCTATCCACTGTGTCTCTCCTATCAATAAAGGCACAAAATACCCCCCAAAAAATACATAAAAACAAAAATAAAACCATGATGTATTTCACAAAACTCCACAAATTATAACATTGACATTCCTTAAAAAAAATATTCAAAATGCAACATTTCAGTTTTTTAAGTGCAACGGTAAGTAATCATTAAATATTACATCATTAAAATAATTTAAGGACAGTTTTGGGCGGCACGGTGGCACAGCAGGTAGTGCACGTGCCTCACAGCTAGAGAAGG
The DNA here is from genome assembly GCA_036419115.1 of Scarus forsteni. Classification (NCBI taxonomy): domain Eukaryota; kingdom Metazoa; phylum Chordata; class Actinopteri; order Labriformes; family Labridae; genus Scarus; species Scarus forsteni. Next base: position 4,115,158 of record JAZDUH010000007.1, on the reverse strand, counting down.
TTCCTGGTTCGATTCCTGGATCGTCAGGGGCCTTTCTGTGTGAAGTTTGCATGTTCTTCCTGTGCATGCATGGGTTCTCTCCAGGCACTTCAGCTTCCTCTCACAGACCAAAAGCATGCTCATTAGGTTAACTGGTGACTCTAAATTGCCCTTAGGTATGAGTGTGAGCGTGAATGGTTGTCTGTCTCTCTCTCCAACCCCGAAAGGGATAAAGGGGCTTAGAAAATGAATGAATGAATGAAAAAAGACAGTTTTCAGGTGATTCGAGGTCTAAATATATGCTACTAGACGTCATAGTCAAAGCATCTGCAAATATAGAGGATGTACTCTTCCATGCTTCATTGTGATATTTTTCTTTTTTCTATCATCAATCTTTCACAAACTCAACATTCCTTCAGATTCTCCAACACTGAGATGGACGCTTGCTTATCCCAAAGGCAAGATACTCAGCAGACAATTGGACTCGAGTCATAGGGACTCAGACTTGTCGAATTGAGCCGCTAATGAGACGACTTGCAACTCGACTCGGAGGTAAAAACTCGAGATTCAACTCAGACTTGGGAGAAAATGTCTCCAGACTCGACCTGACATGAGACAACATGATTCGGAAAATTGCACGCACTCAGGCTTTATATGAAGAGCCAGAGGCTCTTTCCTTTTAGGTTCATTTTATAGATGCTCCATTCACAGTACACTTGTACGTCACCTATTATTGTCCCACACATGACACAGTACTACACACATGCATTCCTACTACACACCTGCTTCTGCTACAGTGATGATCAGTGGGCAGGGTGCGCGGAACGCAGGTTTCAAACTGGCAACCGCCATGTCTTCTGTGCCCACAGTTATTTTCTTTGCATATAAAGAATTTCAATCAGATGGAAAACGAAGACACGCCAAGTGCACGACCTGCAACACTTCGATAAGCGAAAAAGAGGGCACAACATCGAACTTTATCCACCACCTGAGGACACGTGGTCAAGTAAGTGAAAACTGCTAAACGTTAGCCAGGTAGCTAACGTTCCTGCCATAGGTCAATATGGCAGGAACGTTAGCCCGACCTGTGGTCAATATGAAGCTAGCAAAGCTAACATTAGGAAAGAGGGTGTACGTGTGTTGTATGTGTGGGAAGATAAGGTTTCTCTCTTCAAGATAAAAATCGGAGTGATTTGTGGGTGGACTGGGGAAGAATGGTGAAGGACTCAACCTGTCATAACCTGTGACTCAACTCGACTTTACAAAACTTGTGACTCAACTCGACTTGACTTGCCCACAACAGAAAAAACTTGGGACTTGCTTGAGACTTGGATCAAATGACTCGAGACTTGCTTGGGACTCGGATCAGAGGGACTTGGGCTATTGTCTGATACTCAGACACAAGTAGATGCAACAAGGAACAAAACAATAAATACATCAGGGAAACCAAACCATCTCTGCACAAAGAAATGTCAAGAGAAGCCAAGGAAGCATCTCTTTCAGGATGGAGAACTCAAAAGTATTCTCTTTCACAACACTTGAATTAAAACAAGTATTGTATTGTCAAATTCTTGCTGAAACACATCCCTTGTGAAAAAGTTACATATTACTTATTTAAAAAAACCTCTTACATAACAAATCAAAAATGGTTACAAAACAAAACTAGCCAGACCCTGAACGGCAGCCCTGAGGAACCACTTGATTTCAGCAACAATTCTGGTTCTGTCGGCTGTTGTTTTGCTAAATGTTGGTATTTTTTGACCTTTAAGTCTTCTGAATAAAACATCTCATAACCAAGTGTCACCATATTTTTCAATGATCAGTTCTGCTCTGCCAAAGCCGTAACAGTTCACGGTGTCTTTCTGATTATTTGCTCTGAGGAACGAACAATAAGGCTTGTTGTAGATTTATTCTGATCAGTATTTGTGTGACATATTCGTGATCAACAGAGAGGTTTTTGTACAATATTTGACTCTGGCAAGATTTTGTTATCTTATGATAGCTGTGATCCTGAAGACTGCAGAGCCCAGAGTCAAATAATGGCTTTCATGACTTTTTTCTGACCATACAATGACAGAATTACTAGTAACTTCAGAGACTACAGTGTCAAAAATGTGTCAAATGTTTAATTTTTTATGACCGTGGCTGCATTTTTTATGAAGCCAATTTCATCACATCAACTCATTATGTTTAATTTATTATTCATGTCTTACTAGAGGTGCAGGGAGGCATCTGATGGAATTAATGTACTTTTAATTCAAACTGTGCTTATATGCACAGGTGGAGAAAACTGTTGGTACCCTACGGTTAAAGAAAGAAAAACCCACAATGCTCACTTCAATTACTCGAAAATGACAAAGTAATAAATAAAAAAATACTGAACATTAATGAAAATTAGACATTGTTTTTGACTTGTGGTGCAACAGAATCATTTTAGAAAACAAAATCATGAAACTGGCCTGATCAAAAATGATGGTACCCTTAACTTAATATGTTACTGCACAACGTTTTGAGTCAGTCACTGTAATCAGGTGATTTCTGTAACTCTCAGTGAGACCTCTGCACCTGTCCACAGGTATTTTGGCCCACTCCTCATGAGCAAACTGCTCAAGCTGTCTCAGGTTTGAAGGCTGTCTTCTCCAGACTGCATGTTTCAGCTCCTGCCATGTTCAACAGGATTTAGATTAGTCCTCATAGAAGGCCACTTTGGAACAGTCCAATGTTTTGTTCAGAGCCATTCTTGGATGTTTTTAGATGCATGTTTTGGGTCATTATCCTGTTGGATGGCCCATGACCTGTGGCTAAGACCAAGCTTTCTGACACAGGGCAGCACATTTCACTCCAGAATGTCTTGATAGTCTTGAGATTTTGTTGTACCTGCACAGATTCAAGACACCCTGTGCCAGATGCAGCAAAACAGACCCAGAACATAACTGAGCCTCCTGTGTTTCACAGTTGGGACAGAATTCTTTTCTTTGTTTGCTTCATTTTTCGAGTCTATGACCACAGAGTCGATGCGACTTTCCAAAAAGCTCCAGCTTTGTCCAATCTGTCCAAAGGACAGTCTCCCAGAAGCTTTGTGGTATGCCAAGCATGCATTTTGGAAAATTCCAGTCTCGCTTTTTGATGATTTGCTTTCAACAGTGGCATCACCTTTGGTCATCTTCCATTAAGTCCACTTTGGCTGAAGTCCACTTTAGCAACGGATGGTGCGATCTGATACTGATGTACCTTGGCCTTGGATTTCACCTCTAATAGGTTTGGAAGTTGTTCTGGGCTCCTTGGTTGCCATTTGTGTTATACGTTGCTTCAGTTGTCATTAACTTTCCTCCTGCAGCCACTTCCAGGGAGGTTGGCTACAGTCCCATGGACCTTAAACTTCTGAATAATAAGAGCAGCTGTAGTCACAGGAACATCAAGCTGCTTGGAGATGGTCTTATAGCCTTTACCTTTAACATGCTTGTCCATAATATTCTTTCTAATCTCCTGGGACAGCTCTCTCCTTAGCTTTCTGTGGTCCGTGTTCAGTGTGGTACACACCATGATGCCAAACAGCACAGTGACTCCTTCTCATTCTTTAAATAGGCAGACTGACTGATTACAAGCTTGAAGTTACCTGTGATGCTAATTACAGGACGCATTTGATGATTATTTCTGCAGAGAGCGTGTCCACCGACACCTCAAATCAGATAAAAAACTATTTGGTTCTAATAACACTAGAATAGTTTGAATAAATTTGAGGACTCAATTCATAACACAAAGTAATTTTAGCCAACCAGATTCACTGTTTTACAACCTCCGAAGACAAATCAGGGGTAGGGAGATCATCTTCAAAGTAAGTATTTAGCTTACACTGATTGTTCATTTGGACGGAGGATAAGGATCATGTCAAAAAACTACATTAAAAAAAGTCCAAGTTATGAGAATAAAGTCATAAAGATACGAGAAAAAAGTCAAAGTTATGGGAATAAAGTTAAAGCTGCGAGAATAAAGTCATAAAGTTATGTGAATAAAGTCATAAAGTTACAAGAATAAAGTCATAAAGTTACAAGAATAAAGTCCTGAATCTATTAAATTAAGCTAGATATTAGCTTAAAGTATGCTTAAATTGATCTATTTCTTGTTCTCATAACTTCATGAGATTATTCTTGTTACTTTGTCTTTACTCTTTTAACTTTGAATTTATTCACATAAATTTTAGACTTTATTCTAGTAACTTCATTTTATTATTCTCGTAACTTTACTTTTGTTATTAAACATACTTTTATTTAAACTTACTTTTTTTAAATGTGGCCCTAATCCTTTGTCATAATTTTGTAAAGACAGAAGCCAAAAAAGACAGAGAATGAAGCACTGTGAAACCAAGGCTAAGATTTGATGAGAAACATACAAGCCCTCATATTGCTGAATTTCTGTCATGCAAATTTGTAGTTTATGGGGTATAAAAACTCCCATGAGCACATTAACTTGGTACATTTTGTTCTGAGCGGACACAACGTGATTTCAAATGCTGATGGCAAAACAGAAAGTGCTGATGTAAAGATAAACTGTGAGAATTAAGATTTGAGGTTGACTTTTCCATTTTTCAGATATGGCAAATTATTTCTTTGCCTCTGTCTATTCATTTTTTCCAGATTTAGTTACAAGAACATTTTATGAGGCTCGCATAAAGGAGAATATGCAAAGGTTAGCTTCAATGAAAATCCAGCATAGTCCATTTTCTACCAATTTCAAGCCTGTGCACTCATGTTTACCCTTTAAAGTAGTGAAAATGTTTCTACTACAGTCAAATAAGCACAAAATGGAGGACGGGGGAAATAAGTGCTGTTGAAAAAGAAAATCAGCCGCAGCAAAAAGAAAGCCTTATCTGAGTGAAATGGGTTAGAAGTGCTCCATTGATTTCCAGTCATTTGTCAGTTAGTTACATCGCTTGACCTTTGACACCAAGCTGCAACCCAATCAACCCATAAATAAACCAATCTAAAACACACAACTGTTCATCTACTGTTGTGTTGATTTATTTGATTTGAAGTAATGATCATCTGGCAGGTGAAAGTGCACTGATCTTTGACACTGTATGGATCTTCTCTTTGAAAAGCTTCATGTTTTCTAACTAAAAGTGTAGAAATCATGTAGGTGTGAGTCATGAATAAATGTTTATCTAAAGAAGAGGAGTGCGGTTTCCTGAAGACCTAAAAAAGTCTAACAAAAAATGTCTTCAGACTTGTAGCTTGAAACAGTCAAACCAGGAGTGAGTTATGCTGTAAACTTTTGATTCACTCACCAAAGAAATTCTCCAGCCACTTTATCAGGTTCACTTGTTCATTGGCCTGTTGCCTTAAATAACCAATCCTATGGCTGTAATTCAGTTCATTTAGGCATGTATACCAGGGATGTCAACGTTTACAATTATTTCTACACGTGTATACATGACCACTAACTGAAGTGTACACAGTTACACGTCAGTGATTAATTATATTATTAGATTTTGGTGGTGATTTGTGTCTATCTATCTATCTATCTATCTATCTATCTATCTATCTATCTATATATATGTATCTCTCTCTCTCTCTCTCTCTCTCTCTCTCTCTCTCTCTCTCTCTCTCTCTCTCTCTCTCTCTCTCTCTCTATATATATATATATATATATATATATATACACATATATGTCTGGATGTAAAAAAAATACAATTATGACAGACAAGAAACTGTAAGAGTGAAAGCTGAAAAAAGGTTTAACTTTCTTTTTAATTCATTATTTTAACTTTTGCTCACTATTGAACAATTTTTTTAAAAAACTTAAAGAGCAAATTGCATCCCTCTTACACAATGGGAGTCACCTCTGAATTTAATATAATATGATGATATGATTAATAATTAGAAAAGCACTCCAGGAGCACAGACCTCTGCCGAGCAGCTCAGTTCCACCCATAAATTGATTTCCACCCAACATTCAATCAATCAATCAAACTTTATTTATATAGCACTTTTCCTACAACATATGTAACTCAAAGTGCTTGCAGAAAAGAAAACAAGAGGAAAAGGAGAGGAGTAAAAAAAACAATTCCAGCGGGGGCGTTGATTCGAAGGGAGACCAGTGACCTTGTCTTAGCTCAGATCTCACAAAATCTCTATTGTTCGATAAGATGACTGTACGGCCTTCAGAGAGAGAGTTTCTGTTCCAGAGCAAAGTTCGCAGGATGGGACGGGCAGCTTCTAAAGAGCCAAAAGTGCTGCCATTGTCTTCTTAACTGTGTGACAGATCAGGAAACTGCTACCTACAAACAGCAAGAAACCTGTTATCATAAATCCAATTATGTAGGCAACTTCCAAGTCCTCGATGGACAGAATTGACAGGCACACAATCCTCCACTTCTCCCAGGACTCCATCATGTACCCAGCCAGGAAAGTACCATCGGGACAGGCGGGTGCTCCTTTACCCGGTCTTCCATCGAGAATATATATAGTTCTGTTTTTATTTTATACACATATTGAGGAATTAAAATATCAATCTTCAGGAAGTGTGATTATTGTTGATATAAGTATCATCTAACAGAGTAACCGAGTTAGTAGTGGATTTGGTAACTTGTTGACTGAACCATTCTGCTGCTGCTTGTGCAGATATTGGTGTCGTGTGTGCCGCAGCGCTTCCAGTGGGCGATGTCGCCAGCCTGTCGGTCGGAGCTATTGCATATTGTGCATTTTCAACTGCCTGGTGGGGTGATGTCAGCAACCAGAGCATCCACAGGCAATTTTGTCTCTTTTGGTGTGAACAAAAGGTTCGAGCACAAGCCCTGCCAAGTGACTAGAGACATACGTGAAAAAAATGTCTGGATCTACATTTTGATTTAACCCGGCACACCAGATGGACTGTTAAATGTATTTTATCAGTCCTACTGGAATAGAGGCAATAGAGAGTTGTTGTGTCAGTCATATTCTTTATGGGCCAATCATACAATGTGATTGGCGGTGAGGAGGATGTGAGCCAAAGACACTCTCATCAAAACATGTTGGAAGTGGAGTGAAAATATCCTTTCTATAGAGAGGTTTTTAGTGTTGTTATTGTTTTTCAATGAAGAAATAAAAGCGGTCTAGATCTGGTAGAACTGCGACTAAAGTTGTCAGCATCTATGCTAATCTCCATAAGTGCAGTCATTTCCTGCTGTCGTCTCGCTCCCACCTCTACTTGCGAGCCGAGCACGGTTGTTGGAGATTGAAGCTTGGCAAAGATGGATTTGTCTGTTTACAGACATTGAATTGGGGCCTTTAAAGTCTTTTATTTTTTCCCAAATTACCTTAAAATTGCTCCCATAGTCTGTTTTTTTTGTTTTATTTTTTGAGAATTCGTTTTTTTTTTTTGTACACAAATTTTACTTTTCCACTTTTAAAATCCAATTCTGTGATTCCTACCACGATTGCGTCATCGCAGATTTTATAGGGCCCTAACTGAATCAGGCAGGGCTAGCTGCTGTTCAAGGTTCATCCAAAATCGAATGACTTTCTAGCGTCATGACCAACATTCCCTGAAATTTTCCCTGGCAAAAACATGACCTCCGAACAACAAGCCACAATCACAAAGACAAGACAATACGGATGAGTCTCCAGTCCTGCAGTCACATGTCGACATGTTCTTGGGCAAGACACTTAACCTAATATTGCTCCCTAAATGGCACATATACGAACTTAAATGGGCTTATTTAACATTGATTGGCACTTAACAAAGCAACCTTCCATCAGTAAGTGTGCTGTGAGTGTTTTGTGAGTGGGAAGGTGTCACTGCATTGGGATGACAGTGTGGATCCATCCTGTCTTGTATCAACAGCACAAGCTGCTGGTGGAGCTGCACTGGTGTGGGGGATATTTTCTCACCACACAATGGTCCCCTTAGGACTTCTTGAGCATCGTTTAAATGCCACAGCATACCTGAGTATTGCTGCTTTATGACCTAAGTGTATGCATCTTCTGATGGATACTTCCAGCAGGAGAACAACCGTCAAAAAGCTCAAATCATCTCAGGCTGGTTTAATGAACATGACAAGTTCGCTGCACTCCAGTCACACTCCAATGGAGCACCTTTGGGATGTAGTGGAACAGGAGATTCTCATCATGGATGTGCAGCCGACAAATCTGCAGCAACAGTGTAATGCTATTATGTCAACATAGCCCAAAATCTCTGAGGAATGTTTCCAGCACAATGATGAATCTATGCTATGAAGAACTGAGGCAGGTTTGAAGTCAAAGGAGGTTTAACCTTGGACTAGTAAGATGACCAAAGATGTTTGGAGGTCAAGATTTGGAAAAATAAACATTTGAATTCTTTTAACTTTGCTGTTTTTTCATTAAAAGTTAAAGCTTTTGCCAGAACCTGTAATATTGTGTTTCTTGTGTGTTTTTGACCCCTGCAGAAAAAAAATCCATCTGTTCTATATGGTAACGTATCACCAGAGGCTTTAAACTGAGAGAAAACATGTCTTCATCTTTTTATTCCATTTGTCAAATTGTACATATCCATCTGGACCAAATGTTTTCCCACACATGCCTGTATATAAATATAGAAGTAGAAATATGTCCACATGTATTTACACCTGTTTGTGCACATATCCAACAATTTATATAGATATGTCGACATGTACTTTATTTATCTAGCATATGTTCCTGGACCTCATTTAATCTAATTAATCAAATGGATGTTTACATGGATATATTTAAATTGACCTAACATATAAATACACTGCGTACATATAATAATACATTTTATTTTTTTATTTTTTAACACCCAAGGAAGCTGTACAAGTTTTAATATGTCTGTATGTATACACCATGGCTGCTTTGGCAATGTTTGTCACAAACTGTCAGGCCAATAAAGCTAATTTGAAGGGGTACAACAACTTTTTCTTTTCTTTTCGTGTCTTGCCTCACTCCCAAGTCCATGACAAGCAGATGGACTCCATTCTTTCATCTGTGCGTGCAGTAACAAGGAAGAAATGGGCATAGTGCACCGCTAGCTAGCTAGCTTAGCTCAAACACTGAGAGTTGATGGGAAGTGACTTGTACAAGTAACACCAAACTGACTGATAAATGCATTAAATTATCACACAGGTATTGATCTAGCATGCTAACAGAAATGCGATTTGATAAGATTTTATCAATATCAATACTATCAGCAATCCTGATAATCCATCCAATTCTTTGATTCCTGCAGATTTTCCCTGTGGTCAAACGTTGGTCGGTAGATTTTCAGTGTCAACTATGTCAAACACACGTCACAGTATAGATAACTGCTTTTGCAAGTTGCTGGTTTTTCCACTCACTTAACGTTGTTCAGTAGGCGCCTTTTGTAAAAAATTTAGCTATAAGTCTGATGCTTCTGAACCCTGTTAGTGGAAGGGATTGATAAGGGAATTGACTAGCAAAAAGACTCATGATATCCATTCTTAGACGGAGCTGTTAACAATTCTTAACTGGAATTGGTTTTTGATTCCCAACCCTTCTTGCTAACAATCTAGCTATACAGGCAGTTTGTTGATTGTTGCGTAGTTTGCCCAGTAGAATTGTCATAGATATGCAACGTCATCAGCAGGCACAGGCCGTGGGGACAGATCTTGTACATAAACCGGCAAAAACGTCAGTCCTTTGGCGAAGATAATAAAAACTTTCAGATTCTGAGTGTTTGTTTGAAAAAATCCCCCTCACCTCCAGCTACACAGCACACATGTAAAGACAAGTTTAAAGTTTTTATTTCAACCCTGAGTGGAAAGTCCAGTTAACTTTTGCTAAATATTAATGATGAGATAATTAATCAGTCTTGTATCTTTTCAGCGACAAAGAAAAATGTTCAAAAAAAAAAAAAAAAAAAAAAAAGAATCATTCAGAGTTTCATCTTTGGGGCATTTACCCAGCCCTAATTTCAATGGTGCTTATATTAATGCACAACTGGACCTGTTGTTTAAGTCCTTGTATGAGACACAAATCTGTAAAGACAGTAAATGTAAACTTTTAAAACAGGTAAAGAATAAATGACTACATTTCTCCTTTCCTCTCCACAAAGAGAACATTTGGAGTCCATGTCTCTGAAAGCTGCTCTCTCTCTCTCTCACTGAAGCTCTGATGGAGCTCTCAGGCTCCACACATACATGCTCACACGCACCGCAGCCTCACGTTGATGGTGTGTGTCCCTCGGTGAGGTGGGTGATAAAAGCTCACGCGCTCTTAGCGCTGCTCCGGTGGCCGTTAAAGGAAAAATGAGCGCTCCTCTCCAGACCGGGAGCGTACGGCGGAGGGGCGGATCACACATGACACTTTCTCTCTAAGCTGTCTCTCGTGCGCAGAGAAGCTTTCTTTTGACTTTTACGCGGATTGGCCTCACGCTTGTTTTCCCAATTAAAGCCTCCATATGCGCGCGCGGTGCAACGGAGAGCTCCCACGTGCGCCCTCGCCTCTCCAGATGGGTTGACGGACAGAGCGGCACCGTTACCGGGAGGTCGGTGCAAACTTGGGGAGACGGGCTGGTCCACCCTTCAGCCCGGAATGATCGTTTGTAACGTGAGCCTGAGCTGCGCGCACTGTACCGAGGGGGGGACTGGAAGCACGGCGGCGTACGAGCTGGTCCCGGGGTCCGTGCCTCCCCCGACCCTGAGTCCGAGGGGGCACCTGGTGGTCGCGCTGTGCCTCGGCTTCATCGGGACCTTCGGCTTTCTCACCAACTTCCTGGTGCTCGCGCTGTTCTGCCGGTACCGGGCTCTGCGCACGCCCATGAACCTCCTGCTGGTCAGCATCTCCGCCAGCGACCTGCTGGTCAGCGTGCTGGGCACCCCGTTCAGCTTCGCGGCCAGCACCCAGGGGCGCTGGCTGATCGGACGAGCTGGGTGCGTTTGGTACGGCTTCGTGAACGCCTGTTTGGGTAAGGCGCTGATTAAAGTCTTAAAGTCTTTTAGATTTTTCTTGCCACTTTAACTTCACTTCTTATTCTTCTGTGATATTTCTCTCTCTACTGCCAACACACGTGCGTAAAAATCGTCAACAATAGGGGTGGGAAATATGGACCAGAATTCATGCCTCAGAAATGTTTGAGCCAAATAGTGACAGAGGGTAAAACATTACGTTTTTCTGTCCATGAAGAAGTTCCAAACAAGTTATTTTCAAGCCAAATTAAATAAACTGTCAGAATCAACAAAACCAAGTAAGTAAAAGAATAACAGAGGTGAGGGTGATAAAAACATGTGTGAAACAATCAACTCAAAACTGCATATAAACAGAAAAATCTGGATTAATGAAGTTATTTAATTAATTTAAAGTGGATTTCATGAAAAACTGTATCAAGTAATTTGAGCTGATTTTAGTTTTTAATAATTTAAATTGAATAATTTTTCATGTCCTGCACACAACTGTCATTTACCATTTTAAGAAACCTGCTTTGATAATGTTGAAGTGATTTGATTAATTTAAAAATTATTTGAGTTTCATTGATTTGTTAAAAGATGATTTTAGTCTTAAAACCATCTTATTTCCATCATTTATCAGTTGATCAGTAAATATAAACTGATCTATAAAAAACCTGAAAGCCTCAAAAATAGATAAAAGTGAAGGTGATAAAAACGCCCGTATGAACAAGTGAAATGAAATTAATAATGCTGTAATAAATGATTAATTATCTGCTTAATTTGAGGTTAATTGGATATAAATTTCCATGAATCGATCAAATTAGGGCCAAATAAAAGCTGAAATGATGATTGAAAACATCAAGTATAGAAATGCATGTGAATTAAAATATGAAGTGATGAAAATGCCATTTGTTTAAATGATCTATTGTCATATGGTGTAAACTATTGAGTAAAATAACCCAGTGATTAAGAAATGTCTTTCTAACATTTTGAACATGTAACCGAAATCACTTTGACATCATCTATTAATCACGTTATTGTGTTCTTTTTAATCATAGTGCAATCAATTTTCAAAATCTTCTTTAATCAACAAGTTGCTAATAATGATGCTAACATTTTAATCAGACTAATGAAGTATGTTCATCAGGTACGTCAAATGTTTAGTTTCATTACTTTTATCTGCTTCAGTTTCCCGACCCTGAGTCTGCAGTTTGTTGCTGCCCTCGTTTTACTCTGCAGCAATTTTTCAGCTTGTAGTTCTGTTTTAAAAGATGTTATATGAATAAAACACGTTATTACTAATGAAAAAGATCATATTTATAATTAATAAAAGCCTTTTTTACTTTGCACTTTTATCATTTGCAGTGTGTTATTTTGTTGTTTTGGTCATAAACCACTTTAACCTGCAGTGTGAATATCAAAACTGATAAAAAAAAGACATGCCATCAGCTTAAAGCTCGATTCTTAACCTCTGTCCTGTGAGCAGAGATGAGAGTGAAGAAGTTATTCTGTGACTTTTTGCCACTTCATCTCTGGTGTGATCTTAGGGAGTTTTTGCGGTGGAAAATTTATGTTCATAATCATCAGAATGTACAGTTTTATACAAACAATTGTTGAATTTGAACCATTCCTTTTTTTGGAAATCAGGTATCTTAAACATTCAAAAAGATCAAATTAAAGCATATTTTCAACACTTTAAAGGTATATTTTCAAGCTTTTCTAACACTTTACAGCTGATTTTGAATGTTTACAAATAGAAATTGTGACTATACATCATACAAAATCATTTTATGCTATAAAGGACAAAATTGTGATTTCAAAATTGTGGTCCACAAAATGACAACTATGCAGAAACGTAAGGATTGCTGTTATAAAATATGTCACCTGTATATAGACTTCTTAGATATCTTATCTAACTTGTTTGAGTCTATGTAAAAAAAAAAAAAAAAAAACTGCCCCCAAAACACTCAATGCGACTATTTCAAGTACTTTCAAGCCCCTTTTTTTGAGAATCCAGGCACCAACATTAGGGTTTAAATAACCCTCACAATCCTGGAAAATGAGTTGCTCAGATACATTTTATCAAAGTTTTATAGATAAGTAATGACAAAATGTTGATTGATTTTGCTTGATAATCACTTAATATGTTACTGGATTGTTTTTTGTCTTCTTTATAATTTGTGGCAACAATAATCATCACTTTACACTTGGTTTGTGAACTCAAAACCACTCAAACTGTTACATATAAGACTCGGACTTTAACAGTTTTATTAACATAAATGAGTTTATCTGTACTTTAAGTCAAGAATCTAAAATCTACACATTAGTGTCAGACTTCTTTTAAGCATAAGGGGCTCAGGCTCTTTATTCAGCAAACAAAATGAGATGAGCATAAATGATCCATTTGTAGAACTAAACTTTCCTGTTCAATAAATATGAATATCTATAATGTCAAAATGTCATATCTTATCTTAGCCAATACAGATTGATGGAGGTTTAAGTTATTTCACATTATATATAAAATATATTTTTAACAGTAACGGTAAAATGTAGCTTCATTTGTTCAATTTTTAATCATTTCAATTCAAAATCAAAAAACAAACTTAATGCTGAATATAAGCTAAAATATTGGTGGTATTTATTGGCAGACATTTTTCAAACCTATTGTTGTTATTTCACCTTACAGCAATCATCTTCTCATAAAAACACCATACAGATAAAGTTGTGCATCCCTCGTTATCACACTAATGCTTCATCGAGACTAAAGACGTTATCTTTGGGTTAACAAGCATATCACTGTTGAAGGCTCTGGTCTTTTTTCAGAGCATTACATATCTGTCTATGTTGAGCCAACATCAGCATAAACTGTATTAATAAAACACAATATTAATCCCCCAATATCTCATCTTGAAATATATTCATACACCTTAAAACTTGATATATTTCCCAGGCCAACTGGACAGTGACTACACACATCTGCATTTCACCAATAAATGCTCCAAAAGTACAAATAATTCCCCAGAAGTTCAAACTCCTAACTTTGAATACTCTGTTTTATATATCGTAAATTTATGATCTACATTTATTTTGTGCATCTACATTTATTTTGGAGATCTAAAATACACAAAAAAATGTCTGTTCAAATGAAAATCCACACGCCATGTGCTAAATGTCAGTTACTTTCATGCCTGCCAGCTCTGTAATATAAACATGCATGTGAAAAACTCACATCAGATGCAGTAAGATCATTGTTTTAAGTAAAATTATATTAAGTGATGATTCCCCATACAATCCAGACACTTATAAAATCTTGTACTTGTTTAGAATATTCAGAAACTAAAGCTTTTCTTGAGCATTAGACCTCACATCTGCACTTCTTGACATCAACTATATTGATTAACTAGAAAGCACTCAGAGAGCCAAACCTCCATCAAGGTAGCTCACATATTGTTGTTACATCTATAAGCAAAAGTTCTATGAAAAAGTAAACATCGTAATATGATTCTTGACCCTGTAAATCCACACCTAGCTCTCTGAATCATGTTGATATCATTATTAGTTATACAGTTATTGAGCCAAAACAATCATTTACTAATGCCAGTTATCTGGATCACCACTAAAATCTGATCATTTTTAAGTTGGGCCATGACCAACATCTCCTGGATATGTAAGCAAAATCTGTCCAGTATTTTAGCCATAATCTTGCTAACAAACAAACAGACACCAGCAATAATATATCCTCTTTGGTGTAGGTAATAAACTCTTTATCAGGTTAATTTATGTAAATTGCTAATAAACCATTCACATTGTAGTAAGCCAATGCACAAAGGTATGTAGACATGGTCAAGACAAACTGCTAAAGTTTAAGTTCTTGGGTTGAACCAGCTGACAGTGAAACTCAGGCTACAATAAACATGGGCTAATCAAATTTACACAATAGAAGATCGTCTCAATTTTTGCTGCCAAATCAAGATAGTAGGGTTAGAACTTGGCTCAAACATAAAGGTATGGGTCAATCCTGATTTATTTTAACTGCACCATTTTGTCTTGTGCATGGAAGTGCTCTGTCATGTGAAGGGAATAGGTTAAATACACTAAAGGGCATTGAAAACTTGGAAAAAAAGCATTTGACATGATTGAAAGATGCCTCAGATCATCTCAAGCTGGACAGTTATTGAGCAAAAAAGATTATTCGCTAATGTTAGTTAATAGGAAGACCACCAATATCTATAAATTAAGTTGGGCCATTACCAACATCTCCTGAAAGTTTCAGCAAAATCTGTCCACTAGTTGTTGCTAACAATTATGTCTGACCCTTTATGTCATTTCAAATAAGTCAGTACATCCTAAAATCTTTCCCAACCCTACAACACATCAGCCCCTGTCTCTCTGCTACAAGTTTTAAACCCCTTCTTCCAAATGATTTTTCAAAATATAACCCTACTGCTTTCATCCAAAACTAATTATTTGGATTTACTGAGAACTTCTCAAACTATTTGCAGGGTTTCATCATCAGTTCTCTCTCAAGCTGCAAGAAGAAAATCCTGTGTTATTGCCTTCAGGGAATGACGACTCATAAAACTCCCAATAAACATCATCATGAGTAAAATCCTGTTAACCCATTTCATTTTGCAGTGAACTCCAATTAAAATCCCATTGAGAAGAAATTACAGCCACGTGCTGCTCTCTGCAGATAGTGTTCATCAGTGCTGTATGATTACAGGCTGGTGTTTAAGATATAATGATATGATACTGTGATGTCTCCAAAGTTATACCTGTCCCAGAGGAAGGGCAGGGAAAAGGATTTTTCTAAAGTATTTTCAAATGAGAGACAGAATATGACTGGATATCATGGATCACGTAATGAGTGATGTGTTAGAATTATTTTTTCTCTGATGTCATTTGGCTTTTGGGGGCTGTAATGTCCGAGGAGCTGATTCTGAGGAATAAACCAGGCTCAGTGCTGAGAAAAAAGACTTTCCCATGATCAATCAATCAATCAATCAATCAGTCAATCAATATTTATTTCTAAAGCCCTTTACAGTAACCCAAAAGGCCCCCAAAGTGCTTTACAGCAGTGTCAGAAAATAAATAAGAACACTATGGATAAAAGCAACATAAAACGAAACCGTAAGAACAATACATAAAAGCAAAAGATACATGAAAATGCAACAGGAGGTGTGACACAGCAGCAAGGTGCATAAAAGCCATTCAGAAAAGATAAAACAAAATAAAACTAGAAAAGCGCTCGGAGAGCGTAGACCTCCGCCAGCACCACAGTCTTCTCCCATATTGTGATTTTTACCATAAATATTAGTCCTACCTCACAAACCTTCAGTTTGATGGGTGCCAGATGCAATTCAGAGCCCAGCAAGATGGTCTGTTGTCCAGACTTTGGGGATTGAGCTCAGTCAGAACATTTTACTATGCTCCTGAGCTTAAGAAAGCAGATTTACACTCACTGGCCACTTTATTAGGGTATGCATTGTCTTCCTGTATCTGTTAGAATAGATTTTAATAACTAGAAAAGCACTTGGAGAGCGCAGACCTCCGCCAGCACCACAGTCCTCTCTCATATTTTGATTTTCACCATAAATATTAGTCCTACATTTATGTCATGTAAATATTTAGATTCCTTGACCATGAAACAGACCATTAGCAATTGGTTTCATAATGATATCTATTTTAGTTCAGTAGTTATTCATGAAAATCGCATTTTTCGTAATGCCGGATCCAGATGGTGATCAGGATCAATACCAAAATTGAATCAGTTCTTCCTTTTCCCATGCTGAACATTTCCTGAAAATTTCATCAAAATCCATCCATAACTTTTTGAGTAATTTTGTTCACAGACAGACAAACAAACTCTTCCGAAAACATAACCTCCTTGGCGGAGGTAACTAACTGACATGAGCATAAGACCTAGAAGCCTTAGTCAGGGTTAAAAGCCATTCTAAAAAATTGGTTTTTAAGAGCTAGGACATAAAGATTTCTGGGTTTTGGATTGAAATCGCAATTTTAGACGACGTAATCATGTGATCACCAAAACTGATATTTTTGGCAGCACTCCTAACTCATCCAGGATCTGTTGTGTCACCTATTTTACATGTTTAAAGGAAATTTGAGTGAGTACACTGCTTTGCACATAACCAACACACAGTCCAATCTTTGATTTTAAAGTTGCCATCAACAGTGTAGAACCAAAAATACACTGCATTGCCAAAAGTATTTGCTCACCAAGCCAAATAATCAGAATCAGGTGTTCCAGTCACTTCCATGTTCACAGGTGTATAAAATTAAGCACCTAGGCATGCAGACTGCTTTTACAAACATTAGTGACAGAATGGGTCGCTCTCAGGAGCTCAGTGAATTCCAGTGTGGAACTTTGATAGGATGCCCCCTGAGCAACAAATCCAGTCGTGAAATTTACTCCCTCCTAAATATTCCACAGTCAACTGTCAGTTGTATTATAATAACATGAAAGTGTTTGGGAACAACAGCAACTCAGCCACAAAGTGGTAGGACAGGTAAACCGACGGAGTGGGGTCGGCTGATGCTGAGGTGCATAGTGAGAAGAGGTTGCCAACTTTCTGCAGAGTCAATCGCTACAGACCTCCAAACTTCATGTGGCCTTCAGATTAGCTCAAGAACAGTGCAGAGAGCTTCATGGATAGGTTTCCATGGCCGAGCAGCTGCATCCAAGCCTCACATCACCAAGTGCAATGCAAAGCGTCGAAGCAGTGGTGTAAAGCACGCCACCACTGGACTCTAGAGCAGTGGAGACGCACTCTCTGGAGTGACGAATCGCACTTCTCCATCTGACAATCTGATAGACGAGTCTGGGTTTGGCGGTTGCCAGGAGAACGATACTTGTTTAACTGCATAATGCCAAGTGTAAAGTTGGTGGAGGGTGGATTATGGTGTGGAGGTGTTTTTCAGGAGCTGGGCTTGGCCCCTTAGTTCCAGTCAAAGGAACTCTGAATGCTTCAGCACATCAAGACATTTTGGACAATTCCATGCTCCAACTTTGTGGGAACAGTTTGGAGCTGGCCCCTTCCTCTTCCAACATGACTGAGCACCAGTGCACAAAGCAGGTCCATAAAGACATGGATGACAGAGTCTGGTGTGGATGAACTTGACTGGCCTGCACAGAGTCCTGACCTCAACCCAACAGAACACCTTTGGGATGAATTAGAGCAGAGGCTGAGAGCCAGGCCTTCTTGTCCAACATCAGTGTGTGACCTCACAAATGTGCTTCTGGAAGAATGGTCAAAAATTCCCATAAACACTCCTAAACCTTGTGGACAGCCTTCCCAGAAGAGTTGAAGCTGTTATAGCTGCAAAGGGTGGACCCACGTCATATTGAACCCTATGGATTAGGAATGGGATGTCACTTAAAGCTATGGTCTACGATTTGGAAGCTTTGTACATTTTAATAACACCGTTTATAAGGCTGTTATGGTCCTATGGTCCTATCTACACAGTATAAAGACCAAAAAGAACGAAAAAAATCCATTCAGTATATCCGCTGAAAAGCTGCATATTAGCTGACCAATCAAGCCTAAGAACCTGTGACTATTAATTGGTCCGTGAGTTAGTCCATGAGTCCATCCAATCCTCGTCTCCCTCACTACGCAGTGCGCAGCATCTTGCCCATGGTCGCCTCCTCCCTTTACTCAACATTTTACATTTGAATATCTATTTACTCTTCATTACGGATATTTATCCCCATATTCAAATGGTAATTTGAATATTGAATATTAGGTGACACCCCTAAAACATTTCAACCAACACAGCTCTGTGGTTAATTTTTTAAGTAATTCAGGTAATGGCTTTGTTTACTACAGTGGGAGATGTCTGCTGAATAACTCTGGTTAGTTTGTGCCTGTACGGGCTAATAACTTGTAGGGGAGCGGGTTAGCCTGTTAGCTGCTAATCGTTAGCACTGTAAGCTGAGCTGGGGAGGACAGGCTGAGAAAGATTAATCCTCCCCCACACTCGGCTCCGCTCTGGCGGCGCCAAACCCGCATTGCCGCCGGTCCAGTTGAAATGGCTACTGCTGTGTGTTACAAGGGGGATGTCTGTCGTGTTTGATACTTTCAGTTGAGCTGAGCTGTTTTTGATTGAGTTTGCTGCTGATATATTGTGCTAGTCGCTCGTAGCTCTGCCGGAGGGGGCTTATATGAGGTGACACGAGCTGGGGGCGGGATCTTGGAACACGGAGGGGAGAGGTGAGGGAAGGAGGGGCAGGCTGCGGTTTCAAATCGTAGACCACAGCTTTAAGTTCATGTGCGAGTCAAGGGAGGTGAGTGAATTCTTTTGGCAATATAGTGTATTTCTACACAGCTATCCTCAGAAGATTCAAGGTTGTTAATGCCCGCTTGAAGAAGCACCTCGTTGTTTACTGATGTCAAGAGAGCAGTGGATGTGACTGTCAATCTGCCCCGAGAGCGCCCTCTGTTGGACGAAATGGTCAACTGCTCATGGCGAACTCAACATTTTACATTTGAATATCTATTTACTCTTCATTACGGATATTAATCCCCATATTCAAATGGTAATTTGAATATTGAATATTAGGTGACACCCCTAAAACATTTCAACCAACACAGTTTTGTGGTTAATTTTTAAGTAAAATTCACACAATTACACAAAAAATTGTACTGATTAAAGACAGTGTACCTCTCTGGTGGTCGCAGCTTGTTCTCCTTAAAGGTGCAGCACTGCTTGGAGCCACTTAGCTGACTATTGTCAAGTACCTGATACAGTCCTACTTCAGAATCACTGACCTCTCCCTTTCTTAAGACATCCAGAGACAAATTAAAATGATTTAGGAGTAACAATTTTCATCAGACTTGTTATTAGTAAAATCTTGGTCCAACAGTTTCTTCTGGCAGCTCTACAAACTGAAAAGAAAAATGAAAAGCAAAGCAGAAATGTCCAAATTAAAGTTTGGAGAAATGAGCGCTGATTTAAGATCTCAGCTAGTCTAAGGTAAAAAATAAGAAGGAAAAACAGATTTACAGTAACATCAACACTGTCGACAACCCTCACTCTCACCTCTGCTGAGGATCAATAACCTCTTTGCTCAGGACCCTAATTCGCCCCCCACTAGAACCATGAAAACCCAAACAAAAAGACCTAATGATAAAGGATGGTCCTTTGTGCTCGTCAGCATTTAGAGTCCTCTTGTTTTACTTAGAGAAGCCTTTGACTGAGAAGAATTGAGAGGGAATAATCAATGTGTTCATTAAGTTAAGTACAGAGGCCTGTTCTTCTCCAGCGTTCGCCTCTCTTACCTTTGCTGCTCTACTGGGTGTTTTTACAGCTCTTAAATCTAAGTTTGTCTTTGTAGTCCTGCAGTATTGTTAGCAGCAGGAACCTGTTGGTGATCTTAAATCAGTTGTTTTGTCTTTAGGCCTTGAGCTAAAGGTGCTCTGATGTGCTCTAAAATGATGTTGCTCTTAAAGCTGCTGCTTCTTCCTGGATTTATGCAGTGAAGTGGTGTTAAAGCTGCTTTTCAATCTGTTTCTTTCTTATTTTTTAGCTTGGACTTGCTTAGATTTTAAATCAGAGCTCCCCTCTTAACACTTTAAATTGGAATTATTGCTTTGCATTTCATTTTTCTTTTCAGTTTGTAGAGCTGCCAGGAGAAAGTGTTGGACCAAGATTTTACTAATAACAAGTCTGATAAAAACTGTTGCTCCTAAATTATTTAATTGTGTTCAGATGTTGAGTCTATTAAAGGGATAGTTCAGTGTTTCTGAAGTAGGGGTGTATCATGTACTTGACAACTAGACCACCAGTGAGGTTCACCTCCATTGACACAATTAGGTGGAATAATTGTATGTCTTAAAAGAACACTCAAACATTTTTGTTGTTTTTGTGTCTTGCCTCACTCCCAAGTCTAAGACAAGCAGGTAGACATCATTTTGACTGTGTGTCCAATCATGAGAAAGAGATGGCCAAAGCTCACCCACCGCTATTTAGCTTAGCTCAAACACTGGGAGTCTATGGGAAATGTTAGCCTGATGGTCCAGTTTGCCTGTGTTTTTGTTCCTTTATGTCACACTATCTTCTCCTGTTTTCATATTATCTTCTTCTACTCCTTAACAGAGCCATTTGTTTCTTAAATTTGCATTTAATTATTGGCATTTAATAATGGCTTAGAAACAAATGGCTCACTCAGAACTGCAAATCAGATCTCATTGTTAGCTTAAAAAAAAAGACTCGAAAGACTCAGCTCGTTCAAGAATTTAACTTTTCTCACGAAAAACCACAGCTGTGGAAGGTCAACAAAAAAAGCCTCTGCTTCGGAGTAGAAGAAAACATGAAGATAGTAGAAAATAATGACATAAAGGGGTAAAAAACAAATAACAACATGCACACAGGACCGTCAGGCTAACACTTCCCATAGACTTTCAGTGTTTGAGTTAAGCTAAGTATCAGTTGGCAAGCTCTGACTGTTTCTTTCTCATTACTGGACGCACAGTCAAAAGAATGGTGTGTAACTGCTTGTCATGGACTCAGGAGGCAAGACACAAAAACAAAAAGGTCCGAGTGTTCCTTTAAGGCATACAGTTATTCCACACAATTGTGCGAGATCTACATAAAAACGAGCCCTGAAACTATGTTGGATTAATTATAACTGTAACTATAGTTACATATGTTACTCCTCGCAAGGGGAGAGGAGGAGTAACAGGAAAACTGAAGACGGGAAGGAGCAGTAGTAGCTAGTCAGTTGCCATATTTTCATTTTTATCCTCAATTTTAATTATTTTGTATCCAATTGTTTTTACGTTTATACGTTTGCTAAACAGCTGCTGCTGGAATCTTGATTTCTCTGAATGAGTCTTTCCAAGGGATTAAGAAAGTTCAATGTTATCCTATCTTTCATCTTATAGTAATATAAATTCATTAATAATAGTTTTAAATTTACACACTTGCTTGTTTGGCAGAGTGGTAAGCATCCAAGCACGACTCATACACATGCTTCTGCTGTCAATAAAGTTGCAAACCCCCCCAAAAACTAATCTTATAAAAAAACAACTAACACAAAGTAGTGTCCAGTAGTTATACCTGTAATCTCAATATACTTCAAGGTAAATGTGATTAATATTTTTGCTATTACGGAGCACCCTAGCCATCACCACTTTGTTTTTAGAAGTTAAAGTTTGGTGTTTCTTACCCCTCGGTGAGTCCGTCTGTCCCCAGAGCATAAACTTGTGCCAAGTAGCACTGAAGTGTTTCTGCCTTTAAATCAGCTATTATCTCTCTGAACTCAGGCAGTACAGTGTCACTGGTGTTGCATTTGAATCAGCTGTTTTATCCAACAAGTTTGGACTTGCTGGAAAGTTTTACAAGACTTAGATTGACCTTTTTTAAATTCTGCAAAATTCTGCAGGAAAGGTTATGTTCTTAAATCAGTTGTTCCCTTGGTTGGGTTGTGCTTTGACATATTTATGGTGTTGACTTTTTATCTGTTTTGTTCTTTACAGAGTTTGGACTTTGAGGATGATTTGGCAAGTCCTTGCCTTTTTCTAACTTTGGTTCAATTATTGAATCAAGGTATTATTTAAAAATGTAATTAATGTCTCTGCAGTTAATTGTTTTCTTTTTGGAGACTGAATCTGCAGGAAGGTGTCCTACTGCTGGCAACTCATTAGAGGATGTATCTTATTCTGAAGAACTGAGACTTCAAAAATAGAGAGGTATAAACAGATACTTGTTTACAGATTTCTGAACTAACAGTTGTCCAAGCCTCAATCTAGAGCAGGAGTGTCAAACTCGTCTTGATGATGCGCAGTACTGGCTCAAATGTGACCTCTTATGGGCCACACTTTTATGTTTTTTTTAGCCGTATAGGACACGGGGGACGGAGCCTCTTCCAGCTGGCACTGGAAAAGAGGCAGTGACAACCTGAGCTGTTCGTCAGTTAATCACAGGGCCAACATGTTGTGACAGACATGAAAAAAAAGGTTGTTCTTTGTTTCATGCTTCTGTCTTTTCCATTGAGATCATCAGTGTTCATCATGTGAAAAATAGTGGATCCAGATTTGGATCTCCATCAAAATTGAAACAATTCTTCTTGTGTCATGATCAACATTCCCTGAAAATGTCATCCATATGTGTTGAGAACTTTTTGAGATATCTTGCCCACAAAGAGACAAACAGAAAAACATAACCTCCATGGTGGAGGTAATAAATACCTTTATGGAGGTTTAATCCCTCTGAGCATTTCAAATGAATAATCATACAATGCTCAATTAAATTTCTTCAGGTCCCCGACCTAAAAAAACTTTAGATTTAACTTACACGTTAGTCTTTCATTATTTATACTGTAGATAAAAACAGAACAGTCTTCTTCAACTGTAAAGAACTGGACAGCAAATTAGGGCCGTCACTTTATATTTGATATTCAAATAACCGCTCGAATATGGGGTTAAATATCCATAACCGAAAAGTAAATAAATATTCGAACGTAAAATATTGAGTGTGGCGGCACATCAGGGCGCCTGGAGCAGTGGACCGTTCCATCCAGCAGAGGGAGCTGTGAGTGCAGCTTGACCCTCAGACACATCCGCTGCTCTCTTGACCTCAGTAAACAAAGAGTTTCCACTCCAAGTGGACATTAACAGCTCCGAATCATGCGGGGAGAGCTGTGTGGAAGTAGTTCTGGTTCTACACCGTTGATGGCAAACTTAAAAATCAAAGACCAGGCTGTGTGTTCTGTAAAATGCAGTTTAGTCACCTCCACAACAAATGTGCGCGCACAGCCATTGGCTTTTCATCCAAGTTATACGGCCGAGTGCTGCAGCGCTTCGTCAAGAGTTTAACCCCGTGTGACTGAGTTTTATTCAGCAAGGTCTTTACCGAAAAGACCAATAAGAGAGTCTCTGTCCCTTACACCGGGTGGGGTGGGGTGGGGGGGTTGGGGGGAATAATCTAATCGAATACCTTTGATTATTTGGGTGCCAGTGGCGGCTGGTGAAAAATATTCTTGGTGGGGCAGTACTCTGCAACACTCAGTTTTAACAACCATCCCACTATGATTCGACACAAACTACAGAATACCAGTGCTTCGTAAAAGTGTTATTATTGATTCCAAATAAAAATAACAGATTACAGAATGGTGCACACACATATCAGACACACATACATATAATTACATACTAATGGTCAACCATATACTGCTGAAAAGCTTACATAACCTACATACAAAGAAATTAGTAAGGTGAACATGTGTGCATGTGTAAATTAACAATAACTTTATACACAGAAATGAGTAAGATGAACATGTGTCTAATTGTACACATTTCTTCTCCTTCACATAAAAAACCTACTTCTCTTCACCTGTTTTCAAGTCCTCCAGACTCCGTTATACGCTGAACATGAACGAATTGTTTGTTGATGCGCCGAAGTGACGGTAAAATGCGGGTTTCGGGGCTATCATAAGTTGACACTGTCGAAAGTTTGACATTTTCATCAGGCATCTAAGATAGTTAACCTATATATATTACCTTCGGTATATTTACGCTGTCAAATAAGTCTGTAAGTCTTCAAATTCTTTCGTTGTTACTCTTAGTGTTGTGAAATCACTTTCACCACTAAGTAAGTAAATAAATAGGTGTAAAGAGATCATTTTTGAGTATAATATAATAACGGGAGGCGTTTGGATAGTAAACAAAAGGGTCCTTCAAAGGCCCGCTCCCTTCACATCTGCCTGGATGGTCACCAGTTAATTCATCACACCAGCACGCAGACACAAGCCGAATAAACCCGAATAAACCCGAGGGGCGATTTGAGAAGCGCCCTTCGGAGATTATTTTCAACGACGCTGATTGGACAAATTCACGTTGATATGCCCTTATCTTGCCCTGGCAACAGTCCCTTATTGGCTATTTGTCACTGTCTCAGGGGCACTTTTGCAGCGCCCGAGACCAGAGGCAGAAACGAGAAGGCTTACTTTTGTTTTACATTAATGAAATTAATTACTTTATATATTAATATGTATATATTTATGTTTATATTTATATTTATATCACACATTTGAATAAGTAAGTTTTGGTAATATTCATTGTTTCAAAATAAAGTAAATACATTTAATATCACACTCTCCACTGGGGGGGCGGCGCCCTAGCACCCTCTATTGGCCAACCGCCACTGTTGGGTGCATTTCCAAAAACCGTTCAACTTCGATTTTTTGAAAAAGTGACAGCCTTACAGCGAATTTTATACTCTTTTTTTTAGAATCTATTTAGTTGGCATGTTTTTAATCAGGGTTATATTTTTTTTAAAGTTGAATGTTTTAATCTTCTAAGATCATATGTACTATGAATCATCATGTATCTTGAAATTATATGACAGTTTAAGGGGGCTGAAGTGTAGCTTTGCTTCCATAAGCACCTTTGTTTGAGACTAATCAAAATCAAATCAAAACAAAATCAAATCGCAGATGAAGAGAACCGGTGTCACAGTTTAAGCAGCGTCACAGTAACTGGTCACATTTCATTCAATATCTAACAGCCTCCTGCCTGATTTAAAAAATGTCTCAGTATTTTCAAAGACATTGGCACAAAGTTTGTTCAACTCAAGAATTTGAACAGAAATACAGCTTCAATATCAAGTGTTAACATTCAACTGTGTTTGTAAAAATAGAGTGGTCTCATATGAGGATTCTGGTGAGCCCTAAGAACATTTTCAAGTTTCAAAATGGGCCAAATAATTGTGTTTTTGGCAAAATTCAAGTAAGACCGTAGTTGAGCCTTATGCTGCTGGTGGGAGGACATGTGGGCTGTACTGTGTCTTGAAACAGCACCTCATTAAAGCTGCTGAAAACTGTTTAGCAGATGTAAACAAACTGTAGTGTATGACTGTTTTTCTGGCCTGTTTCTCCCACAATTCTTTTAATTATGTGCAGAGTTTTGCACCATGTACTGTAATATATAGCAATAGCGTCTTTCCTGAGATGTCTGAACAGAGAGAGAACTGAGCTGTGACACTGTGGCACATGTTCAGGCTAAAACACAATCACACAAATCCAGATACAACACTGAGGCAAATAAAACACAAGTATCATAAAGGATAACTGAGCAATCCTTCAACATGACATGACTGTTTATCTGTTGGCAAACGATCATTTTTGATAAATAACTGTCTAACTAATAATGATATTAACATGATTTTGAGTGCTCAGTGTTCAGGGCAATGAATCACATTATGATGGTAACTTTATCATGGAACTATTGCTTATAGATGTAACAGCAATATGTGAGCTACAATGGAGGTTTGCACTCTCTTAATGCTTTCTAGTTTGTGTTGCTTTAAGAACTTTGTTCTTCCTTTGGATCGGACCCTCCTGGATCTTAAAATCAATGTATTTCCTTTAAAACTTTGAAGTTTAATTTAAGTCTTGTTGCCTCTTGTAGCCGTAGTTTTCTCTTTTAAGTTGGTCTTGTAGAGCTCTGTTGTGCAATTCACAAATCAATGGTTTTCTCTTGGGGCAGTGAGGTGCTGTTGGTGTTGAGTTTACATGTGTTTCTTTCTCTCTGAAGTTTGGATGAATGGATTTCTCTTTGGGGTTAAAGCAAGGTGGTGTTGTTGCTCTAGATTCTCCAGAGTGTTTGAAGTCGGGCTCGTTTGATTCAAATCTATTGCTTTGAAAGTTTAAAAACCTTTTTCAGCTGAAGCTCAAGTACAAATTGATATATGTTGTTTCTCCTACATCAGTTATTTTCTGTCTGGAGCCTGGAGTAGCAGCCCGGTGTTGTTGCTCTTAAATCAGAAGTTGTGTGACTGGAGTTTTGAAGAGCAGTATGGGGAGTGTTGCTGGTCTCTTTTTAGCGAGTCTGGACCACGGCTCTCCGGTTAACTTCTCCAAGGGGTTCAAACTGGTGTCAAGAATGTTAAAGTGAGGGCAGAGACTGGGGCAGGTTTTCCTCTACTGCAAAATTAAGATTGTGGACTGCTGATATTTTACATTAACCCTTTAACTTCAAGCTCAACTGTTGGGCTAAGATAATTTGGGGATATTAAATGTGTAAATAAAAAACAACAAAAAGCACTGTTTGCGTCCATCCACGTTTTGAGGGGGCAGAAAAAAAATGCTTACAAACAACTTGATGACACAAAGATTCACAAACAGTTGGAGCAATATCATTTATTAGAGGAAATCTTTGTAAATAAAATTATAATTGTTTAAGCATTTCCTACTCTGGTAATTCTCCATTTATCAATATAATGATATTCATCTGTTATTCATCAAAAAAAATCTTATTTGTATGAAGACTCCATATCATCTATTCAAGTATTTTTATTAGGGATGCACCAAAATCAAAATTTGTGGCCGAAGCCGAATAAAATATAAATGCTTGGCCGAGTACCGAATACCGAATATCCAATGCAGAGGCAAAGTAGTTCACTATATTTTTTAATAGTGCATTGATAGCTAAGAGTACATTTTTTGACATGTTTTTAAAAGAAAGTAATTGTTTATTGAATATTACGACATTTTTTAATATTCCAGTAGCCTGTGCTTTTCAAAAAAAAGCCCAACAAAGTTTTTCATTCATATTAGGCCTTCAAACAAAACAAAACATGCATTAAAAATTCTAATGTGTACTGAAGTGGATACAAACCAATAAACCAATAATAACAACAAATAAATAATTGTCCTTTTTGACACAAGACTGCTTTAAGGCTGTCACTTTCTATTCAATATTTGAATAACTGATTGAATATGGGAATAAATATCTGTAACCGAAAAGTAAATAAATATTTAAATGTAAAATATTGAGTGTGGCAGCACATTAGGTGTGGAGCAGTGGACCAGTCAGTCCAACAGAGGGCGCTGTGAGCACAGCTTGACCCTCAGACACATCCGCTGCTCTCTCAGCCTCAGTAAACAAAGAGTTTCCACTCCGGACATTGACAGCTTTGTATGTTCTGAGGAGAGCTGTGTGGAAGTAGTTTTGGTTCTACACCGCAGATGGCAAACTTAAAATCAAAGACCAGGCTGTGTTTTCTGTGAAATACAGTTTAGTCACTCGTCCACCCATTATTTGTGGACAAAGCCGTCGGCTTTTCATCCAAGCTATACGGCCGAGTGCAGCGGTGCTTTGTCAAGAGTTTAACCCCGTGTGACTGTGTTTTATTCAGCAGGGTGGATAAGAGAGTCGCTGTCCCTTACCTGGGGGGGGATAATCTAATCAAATACCTTCGATTTGGGGGGGGGGGGGGTAATCGAATATCTTCGATTATT
Source organism: Scarus forsteni (assembly GCA_036419115.1). Lineage (NCBI taxonomy): Eukaryota > Metazoa > Chordata > Actinopteri > Labriformes > Labridae > Scarus > Scarus forsteni. The sequence continues at coordinate 4,087,040 of JAZDUH010000007.1, read as the reverse complement.
TGGGTGCACGTTTGAGTTTGATTTTTAGGAAAAGTGACAGCCTTAGTCTACTGAGCCACAGTCACACGCGATGACGTATTTGATTTCGTCATTGCGTCACACGGTACTATTCGGCCTTGCTATTACCTCACTCCACCGAAAGGCCGAATATGGCTTTTTTTGCATTATTCGACCGAATATATTCGGCCACTGAATATTCGGTGCATCCTTAATTTTTATTGCTATTTTATTTAAATACATTTCTGTTTTTTCCAATTGATTTTGTTCCGAATGTTTGTGCATCTTTATTTCATCACATAATCAACTTTTGGCATTTCAAACCTTCAAATCCCAAACCAAGAATATTTGTTTTTTGTTGGTTAGCTTGTAGTTTTCTCTATTCCTTGAAATATTTACGAAATCAAGCAATGATATGAAATTTGTTTTTAAAACATAAAATATTCCTGAAATATCGATGACCTCTGCCAAGCGGTTGAGCAGGTAGTTAAAGGGTTAATATAACATGTAGCAGATGCAGTATACTGATTCAAGACCCAGAAAATTCTGTATTAAGGTTTTTGAAGGCACCCCTGCTGAGAAAGGGCTGCTGTAAAGAGTCCAACCCCCATGGTTTTGTCACATGTTGTTCCATGGCATTTACAATGATGAGCTTCTGCCTGTCTCTTTTTCTTTGCTCCATCTAAGACTCAAACTGCAGCCCACTTCCCTGTGTAATTTTGAGTGGCTGTAAATGCTCAGATTTATGTCACGATTTCTCATTCAGGTGCTGGTGGTTGGTCCTGAGGCTGCCCTCATGAGTTTGAACATGCTGCTGTGCATCGCTGCTTCTCACCAAGTCCCTTTAATTCACAGCTCTGATTCCCAGTGAGCTCTTTCTGATGCTCTTAAACAGGGGTGGGCAACTTTGATTACCAAGAGAGCCACATAAACAGTTTTTCAGTGCCTGAGGGCCGCACTGCCACATACTGTTGACACTCTCAATGAGGAAAAAAACATACAAATAAATAAAAAAGCAAATATAAAACCTCATAAAAGGATTATACCAACATAATTGAACTTATACACAATTAAAAAGCTATAATTTAATGAACAAGACACTTAACTAAAGCCAATTGAAGCTTCTTTTAACTGCAATAAATAATGAATGTTTGACAGTTTTTAAATGACAAATACATTACCTTTACTACCGTTTCCAAATATAGTTTTACAAATATTATCAGGGTTTCCACTCTTTCCCAGAAATCATTTTCCAGGACATTTCCATTTTGAATGCTTGTAAATATATTTTTTTTTATCTCTTGGGCATGAACATTGTCTGCTTACGATCTATTTAGTCTGGTTTTTATGCCATGTCTAACTACTACAGATTTATGGTTTATAATTATTTTTTATCTTTTTTATGCATAAATTTTACTCTAATTTATTGTTGAAGTAGCCTAAATTTCATTTAGCCATTTTCTATTATATATTTTTGTCACCACTGCTTTGAGTTTTTATATTTTATTCCTTATCGTGCATTTATTTTACTCTGATTTAATGTAAAATAAATGCAATGTACAAGTAAATTTTACATCATTTCTTATGTTTGATTATTGTTCCTAACAAGGTAGAAGGAAGATAAATTATTTTCCAGGACAATTTACTTTTTTCGTCAATTTCCAGGTGTTGTTACTTGTTGGAAAATTGGTCAATTATTTTCCAGGTTTTCCAGGATGCGTTAATACCCTGATTATATTTTACTACCACATAAAAGATAAAACTTAGAGGTACAATCATAGCAACATTAGTTCTTCCATGACTTTAAAAAACAAAGCATGTACCAACAATCTAAGGTTAATAGTTATATTTTACCACCTATCCTGATTCCTGCCTTACATCATACTTGTTACTCTCATTGAATCATATTTAGCAGTTGTTGTTTTCTTCATATTTCCAGTTTGTTTCCATGTTTGGAAATGATTGGTGGGCCAAACTGAGTGAGGCAGAGGGCTGCCAGTTGCCCACTCTTGCTCTAAAATAATCTTTTTTCTGCCTTTAGTCTGGATTTTCTGTTGCTGTTAAACACTTACATGCAGTAAGGTGTTGATGTTGCTTCTCCTCTCTGGAGTCTAGACAGGAGTGAAGTGCTGTAAGGTGTTGCTGGTGTTGTTTTTAAATCTGTTTCCTTGTGGAGATTGGACATACAGGGATCTATCTCTGCTCTCTACCAACAGCCTCTCATCTTGGTATTTTTTGGTTAACATTAGGTGATTTTGTTGCTTATTCTCTGGAGTCTGTACTTGAAGAAAGGGACAGTGAAGCACTGATGCTCTTTTCTCTCTTGAGCTCAGTTGGCCAGTGAAGCGTTGTTATTCTAAAATCCATTGTTTTCTCCTGAGCCATGACTGCTGGAGTTGTGTTTGCTCCTAAATCAGTCTTTTCACTCCTGAGAGTTCACAATTTCTTCAGTGGATGCTTTATGGGCACATGCAGATTAAAAACTATTTAGTAGTCAAACATTTCCTTTGGATAAGTTGTTCAGTGCTGTAATAAGTACTGATCTTCAGTCTATTGTTTCTTTTTCAAAGCCGACATGAGCTTAGCCTTGAGGCATTTTGTCATTAATGGCCCTTTTCCACTAGCACGCCTTGGCCCTACTCTACTGGGCCCTACTCGATTTGCAGCGTGTTTCCACTAGCCTGGTACCTCCTAAAACAAGCTAGTTTTAGTAGCTACTCCGCTCTGGTTCCAAGCGAGCTGAGTTGATACTAAAAGATGACGTCGCCAACTGCCGGCTACTGATTGGTCAGACAATGTCGTCATCAATGACTCATGAGCGCAACAACCTAGCATGCTAGCGGTAGCTACCGTTAGCTTACCCTCCTACGTCTTTTCTTTGCAGCTCGATTGCTCTCGTCCTTGGCTTCATTCTGTTGTATAGCTTCCAAAACTCTCCTGTGCTCCTCAAGGGTTATTTCTTCTTGCCACCTGCAGCCTTCTTCTGCTTTCCTTTTTTACTTGGTTTGTGACAAAACGCCACAGATTGTTGTGTCATGCTCAAAATGACGTCACCGCAGAGCCTCTCAGCGACACTGCACCCCGTTGGGCAGGCAACTGGGGCGAATGGAAAAGCAGCACAAGGCGAGAAGAGTAGAGCTGAGTAGAGTCGAGTAGAGTAGAGTAGGGCTAATGGAAAAGGGCCGTAATTGTTCTGGTAAAACCCATTTTAGCTCTCTTTGCAGTAAAAATGCAGTGTTTGTTGACACCATGCAGACACAAAGGTAGCGTCATTTAACAGGGGATTTTGATAGCTATGAATTTGCATTGAAAGTCTGCTTTCACTCCTTAAAAGTTAATTTTACCCTCATCGTAAAAGAGTATCATTTAGTTTTTCAGTCTGAGTAGATCTACTTGGCGAATAAGGTCCAACGATCAGTTTAACTCTGCTGACTGAAGTCCGTCCTCCATCTTTCCTCTCATAGCAACAGCTTTTTCTTTTTCGATCTGGGAGTATGCTCTATTATCAGTCAGAAGGTTCAAGCCCAGCTCTATAGCTGTCACATGTCAACTTGTCCTTGGGCAAGACCCTTAACCCCAAGACGTTCCCACTGCTGAATCAGAGGCGTGTGAATGGGTATGTGAGTGTTTGTTTATACTGATGGACAACCTACATAGAAACTTCATCTGTTTGGAGTAAATGGATGTGAATGGGTACATGTGACCTTCAGTGTGAAAGCACTTTGAGTTATTACAAAGGCTAGAAAGCGCTATACAAGCTCAATGCCATTTACCATTCAGTCTATGTAACTTCTAAATGTTAAAAGTGTTGAAGGTGAGCAACCCTATGATCTATTTCAGATGTTCACCTAAGAGCTCTACTGCCATATGCTTGTGCTATTTAGTTCAGTGTTTATTGCATGTACTTTTTTTCTGCTGTATTGTGTTGTTGATGAAGCAGAACCCAATGTACAGATGCACATCAACCCACTTGTAGCTGGAGTAGAGGCAGAGTTCCCACTCTTTTCTAGAAATCATTTTCCAGGACTTTTCCAGGACATTTTCCTGGACTTTTTCCAGTGTCACATAACAAACTGAAGTTACATTGTTGCTGTGGGCAGTTTTCAATTCTAGTTAGCCTTCTAAAAAATAAGATTAGAGGTTGATGAACAATATCTCTAGATATTGAACATATTGATCTTTTTTTAATGTATTTTTTGGGCATTTTGTGCCTTTATTGATAGGAGAGAGACAGTGGATAGGCTTGTAAAAGGGGGTGAGAAAGTAGGGGAAGACACTCTGCAAACTGGTCACAGGCGGGATTCGAACCTGGACCTGCAGAAGCAAGTACATGGGATGCCTGGTTGCTAACCACTCAGCCAAACCAGCACCCCTGAACATATTGATCTTAGAATTTCTTTGTTTCTAACTCTCCAGCACGGACATTGTCTGTTAGCTATCTGTTTCGTCTGGCTTTTATGTGTCTTACTATTATAAATTTATGGTTACACGTACCAAAACAATGATAATGAATGAACTGATGGTGTAGGTCAAGTGAGGCAGCAGAACAGTGCAGGAGCACGCCTGGGTGAAGAGGAGAGTGACGACGAGTCACAAGTTTAACAAATGTTCGAAACCTGGAAAAAACAAAAGCAACACGGACACACCACCCCAACATCACTAACCGGCACTAACAACAACAACAAAAAAGACAGTCATGAATTATGCCTTACGTGGAACAAAGGATTGGACTCTGCCTTACGTGGAACAAAGGATTGGTCATAATAGGTCAAATATGGACACTAAAAGACAGATAAAAATTTATAATAATTTGATGATATGTGGAAAAGAGGAGAGCAAATATTGAGAAAATGGGGACGGGACTAGATAAGCTCTGCTTCTCCCGTCTTCCCTTTCGGACATGTACAATGTGATCAACTATTGACAACGTGTGATGCTGTATAACTGTGTGCTGACATGACCGAAATAAATCAATAAAAAAAAAAAAAAAAAAAATTAATCTATATTTACTCTGCTTTTTTATGAATAGATTTTGTTAATTTAGCCTACATTTTTTTTGTCAATTTTTTATTATTTCTTTTTGTCCCCATTGTTTTGAGTTTTTATATTTCATGCCTTAACTTGCATTATTGTACCTACTCACATTTTCTGGCTACGTGTACATTAGTTACCAAGTACATTTTTACCCCATTTCCTATGTTTTAAGCTAGAAGGAAGACAAATAATTTGCCAGGACAATTTAAGCTTTTCCAGGACATTTCACTTTTTTCCTTATTTTCCATTTGTTTTCCATGACTGGAAAATTGGGCAATCATTTTCCAGGTTTTCCAGGACACGTGGGAACCCTGAGAGGTTATTCATTAATCCTCCCTAATTTCCCGGGGGACTCCTCCCAAGGGATTAAGAAAGTTCTATCTGATATAATCCAATCTTCTGTCCATATAATGTTTCTTTTTGTTCAATGAAAATCTACCTAAAATACAAAAAAGCACTCAGAGAGCACAGACCTCTACCAAGGCAGCTCACATATTGCTGTTTCATCGATAAGCAATAATTCTATGAAAAAGTTACCATCATAATCAAACCTCAAGGCTCTAACGCATCATTGTACTCTGTATGAGCGACTTGGGTGACCTTCTCTGATCATCTGTGGACTGAATCATTGGCACATCCTGATTTTCCGTGCTTTACTTGGCCTGCTTCCATCATCCTTGAGTAACTTTATTGACATGAAAAGTTCTGGAAGCTTCAGCCTTCGTTCTGTGACTCAGTCACAGAATCTTTTTTTTCCTCTCCGCCCCCAAAGTTCATCTTGAAACGGCTAAAAGAAGCTTCAGATATGCTGCTCCTGCAGACTGGAGTCTGCTGCAAGAAAACGGTGTCTTGGGGGCCGTTTACATGGGGCCTAAAACGGTCAAATCCAATATCAGTCTTCTATTTGCGATTCAGTCTTATTTCAGCCTTTTATTTGTTAGTATTGATCTTATCATTTTAGCTCCATTGTTTTTATAGATTTATTTATGCTATGTTGACAGATTGGTGTCTTTATTTACCTTTAATTCTAATTTGTTTTATTTTTGGTTCACCTTACGTTATTCTCTTAATCTTCTCATAGATAACTTCGAAGCTCATTGTTTTATTGTTCTCTATCTTTTTTATAATATCCATTATTTTATTTTATTTATTTTATTGTTTTATGTATTTCTTATGTTCGTATGTTTTTTTTTTAGCTTCTAATTTGGCCCTCATGGTCTCTTTTTACGTAGCAGGGTTCTGGTACTGTCTGGGTTGCTATGCAACAGACGCTCTCAATTTCATTCTGCCTTTTGTGTATGTCCTAATTACCTCCACCAAGGAGGTTATGTTTAAGGGAGAGTCTGTCTGTCTGTGAACAAAATAACTCAAAAAGTTATGGATGGATTTTCAGGAATTTTTCAGGAAATGTTCAGCATGGAAAAAGGAAGAACTGATTCAATTTTGGTGTTGTTCCAGATCACCGTCTTGATCCGCCATGATGAAAAATGCGATTTTCGTGAATAACTTCTGAACTAAAATAGATATCATTATGAAACCAATTGCTAATGGTAAGTTTTCATGGTCAAGGAATCTAAATATTTAGATGACATAAAGGTAGGACTAATATTTATGCTAAAAATCAAAATGTGGGAGATGACTGTGGTGCTGGCAGAGGTCTGCGCTCTCCGAGTGCTTTTCTAGTTATTAAAATCTTTTCTAACAGATTCAGGAAGCCAATGCATGGCCTAATGAAGTGGCCAGTGAGTGTAAATCTGCTTTCTCAAGCTCGGGAGCATAGTAAAATGTTCTGACCGAGCTCTATCCCCAAAGTCTGGACAACAGACCATCTTGCTGGACTCTAAATTGCATCTGGCTTCCATCAAACTGAAGGTTTGTGAATAAATTGCTCTCTTAACTGCATCATGCATCTTTAAAACACAATCCAGTACCCCAGGAACAAATCATCGTGATATCATGAGATTCACTCTGCAATGACTCATCAGCAGTTTATCTCTAGTTTGGAGTTCAGCCGAAAACTCTTCACGTTCACGAGTCAAGGGTCTTCAGAATAAACAAGTGATGATCAATAACATCAAAAGTGTATGAGAGAAGCCCTCAGTGTTGAACTAAAAACTTACACGAGAGGCTTTAGACATTAGATTCTCGTCGTCCTCTTTCTGAAACTACCGGAGAGCAGAGATGGAAACCCGAGCATCAAAGATTTATGTGAGCGGTGAATGATTGATGACAGTTTGGTCAGGATTGATCAGGCTCGAGAAAGAAAGGGGAGAAATGAGGGTCAGTTTGAAAATTTCCAGAAATAACATGACGGGTCAAGTTATTTCAGCCTGTTTTCTGGCTGAGTGAAGGCTTGACAGATAAGGGGAGAAAAGAAGGGGTTTAATAGTCTGATGGAAGATTAGATGATTCAAACTGTCGAACCAAATTCATACCTTGATCATCGGAAAGAGAAATTCAATTGTCAGTTATTTCATTGTGTTGCTTTTTAAAGTTACTAACATATGGAGCTCAAAATATTAGAAAATACAAAATGATAGGAGGAAAAGATATTTGAGGTTGTAATTACCTGGGAAAGTGACGTTTAACCCTTGTGCCGTTAAGACATTTTTTTTTATGTTGAGTCCATCTGGATGTTTTTTATATGTATAATTAGGGGTGCACGATGTTATCAATTTGATATCTGTATCAGCCAATATCAGCCTAAAAAGTAAATTATCTGTATTAGTTGATATTGAAATTTATGCAGATATTTACGACCAATATATCAGCCATATATTGACAGGAATATCAGCAATATAACACAAAGGTACAATACTGATGCACCTCGTCATCATTGCATGGTGACATTTAAAATAAAGGGTTTCATTTTTGCAAGAGTTATGGCCCTTTTCCACTAGCACGCCTTGGCCCTACTCTACTCGGCCCTACTTGATTTGCAGCGTGTACCTCCTAAAACAAGCTAGTTTTAGTACCTACTCCGCTCTGGTTCCAAGCGAGCTGAGTCGATACTGAAAGATGACGTCACAGACTGTCGGCTACTGATTGGTCTGATAATGTCGTCATCGATGACTAATAAGCGCGACGACGTAACATTTCTTCTTGCCACCTGCAGCCTTCTTCTGCTTTCCTTTTTACTCGGTTTGTGACTAAAAGCCACAGATTGTTGTGTTGTGCTCAAAATGACGTCACCGCAGTGCCGCTCAGCGACACTGCACCCTGTTGGGGAGGTGACTGGGGCTAATGGAAAAGCAGCACAAGGCGAGTAGAGTAGAGCCGAGTCGAGACGAGTAGAGTAGAGTAGAGTAGGGCTAATAGAAAAGGGCCATTAGATGCTGTTTTTCTTGTTTTACATCTGTTCCTCATCAAAATATTCTGTAACACTGAGCAAAACAAGTCCATTTTTGTTTAGTACAGAGCTTGCGCCCTTGACCAGAAATATTGGTATTGGCAATAATGAATTAAAAATTTTGGCATATTGGAAAAAATCCAAGATTGTGCATCGCAATTTATACTAGTAAATCACTTGGAGAGCGCAGACCTCCACCAGCGCCACAGTCCTCGTCCATATAGTGATTTTTACAATAAATATTAGTCCTACCTTTATTTCATCTAAATATTTAGATTCCTTGACCATTGAAACATACCATTAGCAAATGGATTCATAATGAAATCTATTTTAGTTCAGAACTGCATTTTTCATCATGGAGGATCCAGACGGTGATCTGGATCACTCCCAAAATCTAATCATTTGTTCCTTGTCCCAATCTGGACATTTCCTGAAACTTTCATCGAAATCTGTCTATAACTTTTTGAGTTATCTTGCTAACAGAGAAGCAAACCAACAAAAAACAAACAAACACCGACAATAACATAACTTCCTGGTGGAGGTAAAAATAAAAAGCACAATGCCCCTGGCTGTCACTGAGGGCAGAGGCATCAGCCTTTTAACACTTTATGCCTGTGTGAATGTTTATCCAACAAAGACTTAAAGTTCACCCTTTTAGAGTTTGCACGAAGTCTACAGACCCTGAACCAGAGAGAACTGCAGCCTGGGGGAAGTTTTATCTCACATTGCATTGCCTCTTTCAGTTCTTATTTAGCTGTGGCATCTCTGTGCTAATAGCATTAAACCAGAGCAAAAGCAGAGCAGATGTTTTTCACAGCTCTCTTTTTTGTGTCATAAACTTGTTGATTATTTAAAAAAAACTATGTCGACTTCCCCTGTTCTATTATGTCTGAAAGAATTTCTATTCAAAGACAAGCAGCATCTCGATTAGAAGTGATTTTGAAGAAGTGCGCTACATCAATCAAAACTTTAATGAAAGCCCAATTGAGCTACTCAAGGTCTCGGCAGAGTTTAGCAGCTGAAGTTTTCATTTTAATACCAGACAAAACTCTGTAGTACCTACTTCTACAATCACACTTTCAGAGCACAAAGAGCAATCAGTACAAAATCACATAGATTAAGGTATTACTTCACATTTCCAAAGACTATTTCCAAAGACATATTTAATCTTGCATGCAAGGCACTTCAGATGGTTTAAAGTATAAGCTTTCTAATATGTTATTAGAATTGAAGGCCTAAGTGTGACACATCTGGATTAAACACAAGACCACAAGGTATTTTACTGTTCATCATCACGAACTGAAGTGGCCTCTGGACTGAGCATGATGGTGTAAGACAGGAGAACAGAAAGAAGATTGAGTGAAACTCCTGTAATCAAGATCTAATAATGAAGTGAAACCACGGTACTGGAGACCAAGTGGTTTGGTCTGAAGCTGTGTTTCTACAAAGCAGTTCCAGTCTTGGTTTGGTACACTATCATGGGAAAGGTACCAAAATAACTGATCTGTTGTCCCATCTGTCTGGTCCCCTTCTGTTTCAGTGTGTACAGTATGTGTTGAGAGATGGTGTTTTGTCTTAAGCCAATGTGAAGTCAGCATCACGTTGGTTCTCTCACTAAAAGCCTACTGGATTTTTGTGTTTCACTGAAACGAGCTCTGTAGCGACCAAAATATTTTAAACTTACATGTTCTTTGTGATAGTCTTACCAAAAAAAACCCTCCTTTCCACTTTGTTTAAACTAAACCTAACTGACAAAAGTGAAAAACTAATTTACAATAAAACTGCAACATGGAAGTCTGACTTTGACCCTTTATCTGGCATTGTAACCATACGGTTGACTTTTTTCTGCATGACTACTGTATTTAAAAGTTTGAAAGCTCACCTTTGTCTGATCTCCTTATTCACCTCTCTGAATGGTGTTTGTAACACTAATATGGATCCACTGGGAGGCAATGCTGTATATTAATATAACTGTTTGAAAACCAGAGAAAATCGGAAGTGAATCGTTGCTGCATCGCTTCTCAGGAATCTAACAGTACGATCATACATCAGCATATGAAAAAATCTTCACACATACTTCCAAATCCTCTAACAATCATAATTTAGTTGAACAAAATGAATTTGATAACATAAATGTATCCATGATTCCTCAGAAAACTGGGCCATCAGCTAAATATCTAAATTTTGCTCTTGGTGATATTTTCTAATAAAAAAATAAAATAAAATAAAAAGTCGCAGAAATTTAAGAAATATATTCATGCCTAGTATACCTTTAACAGGCAAGCCAACCAGCAGGTTGACCAACATATCTGCTTTCAGTTAGGTCATCTGAAATAAAACCTGACATGTTGATAAATGACAGGAAGGAACACAATTTTACCAACAAATAACTTGTTATATTTCTTGGTTTGGAAGTCAAAAGGTTTACCAACATTCCCTGAAATCTCCAGTAGTTTTGCATAATCTTGCTTACAAACAAACAAACGCCAGCAAAAACATAACCTCCTTGATGAAGATAAATATGGTCCGGATCTGATTAAACTGCCACTGAAGCTGTTAGCATCCAAGCTAATCTCTGTACGTGCAGCCAAGATGCTGATTGGGCCACACTCAGTCATTGAAGATTGGGACTTGGCAAAATGGATCTGTCCGGACAAAAACATGGAATCAGGCTGATCCAACTGCACTGCAAGGTTAGGACATTTTTACCAAAGAAAAATTTGTCAAATCTTACCTTGGCATCAGTCTGGTTTACATTGTTGTGTTTTGTATTGCTGGGTTCTTATGTTCTTATGCTGTAATGCTAGGGTTGTTTTTCTTTTGCTCAGAGCGAGGGTCATTTAAATTTGGTGGAATTGCTTGTTGTTTGGGCTCTTACACTTTGTTATCATGTTTCTGTGTATTTGTCAAAGCACTTTTCAAACTTCTGATTTTTAAATGTACTATATAAATCACCAGGGAGGAAAATTCGAGTGAGGGAGTGGAAACTTTATCTGTGCCTGCTCCACCCTGTTGGTTTGCATCTCTAGGCCATCTGACTGCCATGGAACAGCCACCCTTAGACTCTTATAGGGTGGAGAATTATATTTAAAAATGGGGGCATTGCCACTCTTCTTTAACATCCTCTAATGTTACCAGCTCATTTAATAATAAATGGAGAACTGCATAAGTTGTACTAACTAAGAGACATTTATCACGTTTATATGAGAACTTTAATTTCCCTTTAATTCCGAATAAAACTTAAAAACAACCTTGTAAACACCTAATTCCAAATGAAAATAATCAATTTAAATAACAATTTTGAAGTGAGTGGATGGTTTATTCTGATTGTAACTCTGAATTAAATAATTCAGTCATCATGTATACGTTCCCTCATTAAATAATTCCCCTGTCCTGTTGGGATGACGCTAAAGGAAACAGGATGGCTGCCCGATGTAATCGTTGGACTCTAGCAAAGACAGTTTGGGAAATCATGAAAGAGTGATTGATTGTAAGCATTGAACAAAGTCAATAAATGTGTTTTTTATGTAAACTTCTATTCAAAATTATTTAATGCTGAATAATTAATTCAGAATTAAAAAACATCATGTAACTATGGCCATGTAGTGTAGCACTTTTTGTGAAAGAAGTAGCATTTGTAAGCTGTCAGTGCATCACTGTTAAGTTGTAGTCATGATATCTCCTTTTTCTATACTTTTTGCTAGATTATTCATGCGCCATTTATTTTTTTTGCTTGATTTTCTGAGTGTGTTGGTTTGTTGCAGAGTGTTGTTACTGTTCAAGCCTATTGGTTTTGTTAATTCAAAAATTAATAAACTTGAATCATAGAAAATGTACAATATAATACAAGTATTAATATTAGTATTGTTATCGTCTCCATTAATTTTAGAATATATTAACCTCGAAAGCCCAAGCCCCTTTTTTAAGCCGTCTGCTTGAAAATGACATACTCATAAGGAAAAGAGTGTATCTCTGCAACCACAAGGTCCATTTGAATTATTTTGGTGTCATAATAAAAGTAACACTTGAGAGATTTGTCCAGATGTGTGAATATCAGTATATGTGTTACTGGGACAGAGTAAACAAAGATAGAAGTCAGAATAATTTAAAAATCCCTTTAAAAAATATGAAGAATATCTCTTGTAAATGATGCTGGAGTGGATATAAAACTCCAAAAATGAATAATAAAATATATTTTTTACGTCACCTCTGCAAAGGTCTATTGTTATAAAGTGATGCAGAGGTTTTATAACAATATGGTCAGGCGAGAATTTCAAAAAACGGTTCACTTTTTCTTACGTTTTTGTTGGAGAGCATGCGAGCATTCCCAAAATCGGGTACTTTGGGGCTTTAGAGGTTAACAAATCTTCAAACCTGACAAATTTCCCACCCCTGCTACATGTGCTGTAGACATTGCTGAGTGCACTGGCCCTGGAGTTTTTGCTTTGCCATCAGTTGGATATAAGACAGAAAAAGAAGAGGGGGAACAAAGAGTTGGATTGAAAGAAAGAGATAAGGATGCTCTGAATTAAAAAAGGAGCAGATAAGAGGAGGGTTTGAAATGGAGAAAGAAAGAGACAATGAAATATGATTAGCTCTCGTGCTGACTCAGAGTAGGGACAGCGGGTCATTCATTTTTCGAGGAATGTATTCGGCTCTGGTTTGGCTGGGTGAGGAAGAAACTGTCCCCAGGTGAAAAACCCATTAAAATGCATGCAGGAGAGTCAAAGTGGGCCATGCTTGAATCAAAGCCAGCATTAGGGACTGATACGTTCCCCCTGAATTCCCACAAGGCTCAGAGTACAGACTGTGCAATCATTACAGCAAATGAGAGGAGGAGCAGTCACTGTTCAGAGGAGTTTTTATGTTGCTGAGGTAGCAGAGCGTTCATATTAAACTTATTCGCTGAACCAGGCAGGAGAGGACAGAGCTGCCATTATAGTTTAGTTTTGTTTACTCACGGTTATTGTTCTGGTTTCGGTGTGTAGTCTTAAATCAATAATGTAACCCTATTCAAACAAACAACAATGAATATTTAGATAACCTATCCTTGAATTCTCATTTGGGCTTGTAGAAACATTTAGGAGAAACGTGGAAAAAAGTCTGCATAAATACACCGTAACTGATTTTTGTACACTTTAAAGCATTTGACCGTAATATCAACAGCTTCCTACTGTAAATAGCTATGTAGTAGATTAATGTATACTCAACAAAAATATAAACGCAACACTTTTGTTTTTGCTCCCATTTTTCATGAGATGGACTCAAAGATCTAAAATTCATTCCAGATAAACAATATTACCATTTCTTCCAAATGTTGTTCACAAATCTGTCTAAATGTGTGATAGTGAGCACTTCTGCTTTGCTGAGATAATCCATCCCACCTCACAGGTGTGCCACATCAAGATGCTGATCTGACATCATGATTAGTGCACAGGTGTACCTTAGACTGTCCACAATAAAAGGCCACCCTGAAATGTGCAGTTTTGTCTCACAGCAAAATGGCACAGATGTCGCAAGTATTGAGGGAGCGTGCAATTGGCATGCTGACAGCAGGAATGTCAACCAGATCTGTTGCTCGTGCATTGAATGTTCATTTCTCCACCATAAGCCGTCTCCAAAGGCGTTTCAGAGAATATGGCAGTACATCCAACCGGCCTCACAACCGCAGACCACGTGTAACCACACAAGCCCAGGACCTCCGCATCCAGCAGGTTCACCTCCAAGATAGTTGAGACCATGCCATACATCCATGAACATCACCTCATGTTTCAGCAAGATAATGCACGGCCCCACGTTGCAAGGATCTGTACACAATTCTTGGAAGCTGAAAATGTCCCAGTTCTTGCATGGCCAGCATAATCACCAGACATGTCACCCATTGAGCATGTTTGGGATGTGCTTGACCGGCATATACGACAGCGTGTACCAGTTCCCACTAATATCCAGCAACTTCGCACAGCCATTGAAGAGGAGTGGACCAACATTCCACAGGCCACAATTGACAATCTGATAAATTCTATGCCAAGAGGATGTGTTGCACTGCATGAGGCAAATGGTGGTCACACCAGATACTGACTGGTTCTGAGTCTCCAGACCCCCAATAAAGCAAAAAAAAAAAAAAAAATGCACATTTCAGGATGGCTTTTTATTGTGGACAGTCTAAGGCACACCTGTGCACTAATCATGGCGTCTGATGAGCATCTTGATGTGGCACACCTGTGAGGTGGGATGGATTATCTCAGCAAAGCAGAAGTGCTCACTATCAAACATTTAGACAGATTTGTGAACAACATTTGGAAGAAATGGTAATATTGTTTATCTGGAATGAATTCTAGATCTTTAAGTCCATCTCATGAAAAAAGGGAGCAAAAACAAAAGTGTTGCGTTTATATTTTTGTTGAGTGTAAATGGCAAATATCTTGGAAAAAAAATTGGATTTTTATAAAATTTACAGCATTTACCGTAAAATCTACAGTTATTTATCGTAAAATGTCCATACAGTAAATACTGAAAATGGTAATGGATCAGGAGAAACAACACTTTCCCCTGGAAAACTGAGCTAATGTGTCACATATTTGGGTGAAACCATTGTTTGAGTAATTATTTTATTAATGCATTTTATTGGATAAAACATGATGTATTTATTTATTTATTTTATTTATATAATTATCTTTCTAATAAATGGTCCATAAATAATAAGTTAGATATCTTTATATTAGTGGTGTCAGGCGATTAAAAAAATAATCTAATTAATTACAGGATTTGTAATTAATTAATCTAATTAATCACATTTTAATCTCATATCTGCTTAAAGTCCCCACATAAAGAATTTCAATTCTAGGACATTACAAAATTGTAGTGCATGTTTAATCAAATGAATGCACTAATAAGAGAAGATTGTAAATCTACATATTTATTGGTGACTAAATAAAACCAAAGTCAGGGCATCTTGTCCAGAAAACTCTAAGCTTAATCAGGCAACTTAAATTACACATTAAGTGTGTTTCATAAATCAAATAAAAAAAAAAAGAAAAAGGTGGAGGACATCCAGCAGACCAATTACGCCTGATGCATTATTAAAGAATGCAGTACAAATATAGATAAATTAATTTAAAAATAAAATAAAGCGGAGTCTCAAATATGCCGTTCCTGTTGTCACCTCAGCTTTGTTTGGTTCGACTCGCGACGCATGTGTGAAGCGACGTGCCACTGCCATGTACGGGTCCTTTAACTGGGCAGTATTAAAATGTTCATGTGCTATATTTAATCCTGCGATTAATTTTTATAACGCATTCATTTGCACTGCAAATAATTAATCTAATTAATGCACTAAAGTGACAGCCCTACTTTATATGAATTACAATATGGCAAGTTTGCTGTAATTTAAAATGCATTAAAAAGTTGTAGAATAATGATTCTGTAAAAAGCTGTTTTTGATAATAAAGTAATAATGTTGGAAATTTAAAGACTTTAATGATCCCTTCAATAAAATACAGAAGTTAAACAGTTAAAGAAAAAACAGTAATATTCCTGTTAATTTAAATAGAGTAATGCGACAGTAAAGACATTTACAGTAATTTACTGGGATCTTACTGTAAAATTTACAACAGCCTTTTTCCAGCGTACTTGGAGCTCATTCAGCTTAAATTGGTTCATTTTCATGCTTTTCTCAGCATGTTAAAGTAGGGTTCATGTGATTTTTTTTCCATTAAAGGTAGGGTTTGCAGGATTTTTTGTTACTGGTTGGAAACACAACATTCATACAAAGCCCCTCCCCCTGAACTCTTCGTTTTACATGAAGACTGCACGCGCGTACCAG
Organism: Scarus forsteni; assembly: GCA_036419115.1. Lineage (NCBI taxonomy): Eukaryota > Metazoa > Chordata > Actinopteri > Labriformes > Labridae > Scarus > Scarus forsteni. The sequence continues at coordinate 4,070,838 of JAZDUH010000007.1, read as the reverse complement.
GAACAACAACAGCTTCGGTCATCTACCGAGTAACAGGTGTGATGCTTGGTTTGTTATTCAGACAAAACTATCCAGACGGATTCGTTATCCAGACATGAAAATCCTGCGTCTTCATGCGTCCACTTGCTATTATTATTTGTGAAAAGTTTTGTGTGTTGTAGCAAACTCTGCAAACCTACATCGCCATCTACTGGACTAGCATGCAGGTTACAGCGGTTTCATTCATTTTGAGCATCTCCGTCTGAACTTTTTCATCCTGAGACGGTCCTTCAGAGCTCAGAAGTGGGTGAAAGCCAGCCCTAGGTTCACTCTGGTTTTAGACCGAGCTTTGTTCGCTTTGAGTTTTGCTTCTGCCTGATTGTATCTTTTTTCTTCGCTGTAGCATCTGCCGTCTTTGCTGATCTGTGTAGCGTTCTGTTAGTGCATTTTATAACACTCAAAGTGACTTGCGCTGTGATTGGCTGGGGTATCCCTGCCTATTTCCTGCCCAAAAACGTCCAGAGGAAACCAAAACATCAAAATACAGGCTGAGGAGGGGAGTGAAATAAACAAAGACACCAACACACATCCACAGAGACCCATAGGAGACCATTGAGCAGGATTTTTCCTGAAAAAGTTGATGTTTTATTTTTTAAGGAAAATCCTGCAGACTCTACCTTTAAAAAGCAGTCTCAAATTTTAACCTAAAAAAGGGATACATCAAGTTTTTTTTCTTTTCGTGTCTCGCCTCCCTCCCAAGTCCATGACAAGCAGATACACTATTCTTTCTACTGTGTGCAGTAACAAGGAAGAGACGGACAAAGCTCACCCACTGCTAATTAGCTTAGCTCAAACACTGGGAGTCTATGAGTTTTGTTTGCGTGCCTCTGCCTACAGTCATCAGATAACCTCTTCAGAAAAGCTAAATGGTATCAAGTGCTTGTTGTGACTCATTTTTTATCGTGTTATGTTACATTATCTAATATCATCTTATCTTCTTCAACTCCTAAACAGAGGCTTTGTTTTGTTGACCTACTTACGAGTCAGTCTGCGGTGCTTTGAGCAACAGATCAGTCTCTTGAACAGCTCTTTAAAGTAAGCCATTCTTAAATTTGCAGGCAATTTGCATTAAATTTCCTATTTTTCTAAGACTATCTAGTACAGCTGGTTTCTTTTTATTGCAAGTACTTGAGGAGCCCCAGAGAGCAGTGAAGATCATGCAGAGAGGAAACCCTTCTCATGTAGAATCACTTTATTTTGAGGATTTTTTTCTTTCTAAAAACTTTATTCTAAAGCTCTGTATACCAACAGTTTCCATGCTCGACCTCCATCTCACATTCTGGCAGTAAAATGAGTAAATGAGGGCTCTGCTATACCAGGCTGGAGTGGTCCACTAATTAACAAAGAGAGCTCTTCCTCCCTCTTCAGTCATATGAAATGCACACTTATCATATATTCTGGTGTTCACGGATATTAATTATTTCCATGACTCTCCAGACTCTCTCTTTCCTGTTGCCCTTGACATATTGCACAATTTCCGCACCCTGTCTGCACACAATGCAGCGCACAGTCAGCCAATCACACACCTTGATTACACAGTGATTTTCTGTAATCAAAGGCTCTGTACCTGAGAGACTCAAATTAATGGAGGTTAAGAGCCTCTGGACCTGCACTTTAGCTCCTGTGTGCGCTGATTAGCTCTAATTTAAGATGTAGTCCTTTCAGGAATAATTTACTGCAACACAACACATTCATCGATTAAACAATTACCATGTAGAAGGTCTCTGCTGCCCTCTATCTCTGCTTTAATCACTGTTTTATTTATTCTTATTGCTACAGAAAACAACAGAAACAACAAAGATTTAATGAGTGGATTGTCATTAAAAGACTTGTTTTGTTTCAGACAGTTTATAAAGTGAAACCATAAAAAAAACATTAATAGTTTGGCCATGTTAAAAGGTAAAAAAGTGAATATTTAATCAGTCCAGGTCTTCAGATGTGAGAATTAACTGTGTTGTCTTATCATAGATCAAACAAACAAATTCCTTTTGCACAAAAAGACTTTTAAATGAACATCAGACAATATTAAAATTAAATATTTTCAGCTCTGAGAAATGCTAAATGTGGAAAAGTATTCTAGAGCTGCTCAATTATGGAAAAAATCACAAACCTCCACTAACCTTCACCGTTTTTGCCATATCTTTTCAGAGGAGGTTTGAACCTTTTAATTGGCTAAGTATCTACTTAAAGGATAAGTTTGGTTTCTCCAGCTTTCACATTGTTTATAGAATGAAGTAGAACAATATAGTCACCCAGAAGGCTTTCCTGATCCAAACAGTGCTTCTGGAGATATTTAGATCCAAAATTGAGTGGCTGACATCCGTATAATTGTAGCACACGGGACATGTATAGCGCCGCTCCTAAAACTGCATTAATCGTCCAAAAACTCATTAGTTTCACCAATATTTCATCATGGTTCGCTCGGGCTACTCCTCGATTACAGTCTGGGGTCGCTCCAGACATGTTTTCGTGACTGTGCTGACCTCTGAACTGAAGACTGCTCTCTGGCCAGCTGTTCTTCTCTTTGCCTCCGCGTCCTCCTTTCTATGAGCTCCTCATCTGTAAACTCTGGCTCAAAACTGTAAGGACACCCATCATATTCAAAGTTCTCCTCCACAACATCTTCATCTGATAGATATTCGTCCATTTTGCACAAAACTGGAAGAAGAAAGTCGTTGTGTAGCCGGTGGTCGCCCCTGAAACAATGAGCCGTACTGCGCATGCGCGGAGCAAGCACTCTTCTTCTTCAGTTCAGAGGTCAGCACAGTCACAAAAACATGGGTGGAGTGACCCCAGACTGTCTTGGAGGAGTAGCGCGAGTGGACCATGATGAAATATTTGTGAAACGAATGAGTTTTTGGACGATTAATGCGGTTTTAGGAGTGGCGCTATACTTGCTCCGTCTGTTAACATTATACGGATGTCTGCCGCTCGATTTTGGATCTAAATATCTCCCGAAGCACTGTTTGGATCAGGAAAGCCTTCTGGGTGGGTATATTGTTCTACTTCATTCTATAAACAATGTAAAAGCTGCAGAAACCGAACTTATCCTTTCAACATCATTAATCAGCATTAATTATCGTGGGGCAAGAGCCAATCCCAGGACAGTAGGCGAGAGGTGGGGAGCACCCTGGACTGGCCCCCAGCTAATCACTGGACCACCGTAGCAAACGTACACATTCACAGGCAGAATAAGCAAACTCCACACAGATTCAGGGAGTCAAACCGGCAACTGCCTTGCTGTGAGGTACAAACACTACCTGCTGCACCACAGTGCATCCAGTCAGTGCATGATTATAAAAATCAGGGGAAAGGGTGGATGTGGATCACCTCGCCATGGCTCCTCTGTCCTTCTTACCTAACACAACGAGTGAGCATCTGGGACAAAACCAGCCTGATTCCTCTGAATCACACTGGACTGCACTAACTGCCCAGAGTGACGCAACAAGAAGCTGCACAGTTTTCATCCTGAAACCCAGTTTCTACTTCCCTCTCAGTTTCTTGTGTAAGTGTGGGCGAGGAACACAGGAAAAGTGGGTTGACAAGTTGCTGGGGGCATTTTCTTGATTTCCTTCAGCTTATCTCACTCAGCAGGGCTTGTCCAGTTGTTTTCCAAGTGGAGGTAGTGCTCCATTTATAATATCCATAATCCATATCCGTGATTAAAACATTGTTTCACTTTCAGTGCCAAGGCAGAAACTTCATTTGGCTTAGTGAGATGTTCACTGAAAAGCTTTTAAACTCCAAACACTGTCCATTTGTTTCTCAACCAATAAAATAAAAGTACTTGATCTGCTGTTCACAAAGTGAACACGTGACCCATGCTCTGCTGAGTGTCTCTTCTTCAGGCTCTTTTTTGTGTTGTTTTGTTTTGTGGTTGTTGCTCCATTATGTTGTTTGTGAGGGCCATTAGGGGCCCTTGTTGTAGAGTTAGAATTAACAGTATTGTCACTACCTGAAGCTTATATTTAACAGGGCTGTAATTCACCAGTTTCATGACGATATGATACAACACCAGTTATTTGGACTTGCCCATATCACAAAATCTGCCAATTCGATTTGATTCATTTCAATTCAGGGTCTTTTTTTTTTTTTTTTAAATGTATTTTTGGGGCATTTTGTGCCTTTATTGATAGGAGAGAGACAGTGGATAGGCTTGTGAAAGGGGGAGAGAGAGTAGGGGAAGACACTCTGCAAACTGGTCACAGGCGGGATTTGAACCTGGACTGGCAGAAGCAAGTACATGGGGTGCTAACCACTACGCCAAACCAGCACCCCAAGATTCAGGGTCTTTTAATCGATATTATGTACTCACTGAACACAATCAGCTCCATTCCACCTAAAGCAAAAGAAAGGCAATGTTGATAGTTTTATTACTGAAATGTGAAATGATGTGCTGACCTTTGAGTATGACAGTTTATGAACGATTAAAACCATCTGTATGATTAACTGTGTTTTAAAAATAAAAAATGGGTTAACTAGTAGTCAGTAGGGCTGAACAAGTAATTGCAAATTAGATTAAATCGCAATATGACTTGTTGCAATTTTCAAATCGCAGAAGGTTCAATATTTTTAGCCCAAAATGTGTTGAACATTTTGGCATTGTGATGTAGTTTTTTGCAATTTCATGCCTATTTTTTACCTCTATTCATACACTTTTTTTCCCACTTTTGGACCATATTTACCTTTTTTTAACCCCGTGTTTTCCAACTTTATGCCTATTTTGCCCTCATTCATCTTTTTTTGGCCACTGTCAGGACCAATTTTTACATTGTTTTTGAAATGTAATTTCAAATTTAGTTCCCAATTTTGCTCCCATAATCAATTTTCCTAAGCCCCTTTTGGATTTTTTTTTGCCAATTTTCCCCATTTTTTTTTGCAATTTCATACCTATTATGCACCTATTTATTAACCTTTTTCTGCTGTCAAACCATTTTTGCCCAGTTTTTAACAATTTCATACCTATTTTGCTTCTGTTCTTTACTTCTCCACTTTTTCTCAAATCTTTTATCCTTAGATTGATTTAAATGTCGTATTGGTTTTCCTATAAAAAGATCTACTGCTTATGTTTGTTTAATAATACATAAGATGAGGAACATTAAAACAATTGCAGAGTAAATCGCAATATTGGGGAAAAAAATTGTAATTAGATTATTTTCTCAAATCGTTCAGCCCGAGTAGTCAGGTGCTTTTTTTGCCCCCAAAATTACCTCATAGGCCTTATTGTTACATTGTGATGTTAGTATATTATATCAAGTAATGGTGCAAAACAATAATACAAATTACTGAATTATTATTGATCATGCTCTTTTAAGCTAAAAATGTGTAGTTTTGATTCAAATTAAAAACTTAACTCCACTGTTTGGCAGAGATGGAAAAATTAAGGAATATCTAATATGTTGAAAAATAAAAGTCACTGGGTTTTGTAGGACACAAAAAAACTGCAAACAAATCAAAATAACTGATATTCTCTTTGTTTGGAATTTAAAGGTTAAAGCTAAAAGTTTTTTTTTAGAATTACCATGATTGTTATTATTTTAGATACTGAACCACTCACTGATTTGATGATTTATTAATATAAAATCTGTTATTCATCAAAAAAAAATGTTGTGTGTCAAACACAGTGTCATCTATTTTAAGTTTTTCTGATTGCTGTTTGATTTTCTGATGGATTTTGTCCCAAATATTTGTGCATTTTTTATCATCACATTATCAAATGTTAACTGTTTAAACCTTTAAATCCCACACCAAGAAATGTCTGGTGTTTGTTTTTAGCTATTTCTACTCCCTGAAATGTTGACAGAATCACATCAATGATTTGATTTATTCTATTTTTAAAACATTAAATGTGCCTGAATTTATTGATGACCTCTGCTTAACAGTTGAGCTGGTATTTAAAGGGTTAACCAACTCAACATTGATGATTTTGTTTTATCGTGATGCCTGGTGATCACAGTTTGTATGTTAGTGTGATTAGACCGTTTCACTACTTCACTGTTTGTTTGAAGGTGCTTCGATGCGTTTCGGCATCAAGCCTTCATCAGGAAGTCATGCAAACAGATGTTAGGCTGCATTAGGCCCTTTTAAAGGGGTGCTCAATCAATAAGAAACTGCTACATGGACTTAAAGGCAAGGTCTGCAGGTAGTGACAACCAGCTGAAACAAAGAATTTCTGTAACAAAGAAAAATGTCCCCAGGAAAAAGATTCAAAGATCCTGTACACTTTGAGAATTAGCATTTTTTCTAGCCAGCAATGAGGGAGAAAACTTCTTTTGTACATGAGCTGTGACCAAAGGAGCAGAAAATGGTCTTAGTAATGACATTTTCCAACTATTCCAAGGAACAGACACCTAATGCTGCGTTCACACCACAAGTGACCCAGCTACCAAATCGCGTCGCCCACTGACGTCTCGTCGCGCGTCCATAAATACCTCATTTTGGTCACCTTTGCCGTCGGCCATCGCACGGTGATGTCACGTCTGCTCGAGTTTCACCACGATCATATCATATATCACATAATAGGATGTATAAGGGGACATTATTATAGCTGTATCCTTTTCACTCACTTATCAAACACAAAACTCTGCAGCTGATGCCCTGCAGCAGCATTATCTGTGAGTTTCCCGCAGTCTGCCTAGGCAGAACTAATGTCCTCACTGACTAATGTCTCCCACACGGACATGGATTGTTACTCTGTAGTCTGGATGAATAACTGTCTGTCTAGGGTACTGTCACACGTGCACACACCTGCTGATTGATCAACTTTTTTTTTACTTTCACATCGCGCGACAAGCTATGTGGTAGTGTGAAAAGCAGCTGTCGCGTCGCGGGAGGGTTAGCCCCGCCCCATCGCGGTTGTACATTGACTTTGCATGGAGGGTGATCGCCGAGGTAGTACAAGTAGCGTCCGGTGTGAACGCAGCTTTAATTTGAATAAATGCTTCTCAGTGTTTCGTAATCTTTCAACCAAAACAAAGAACTGATTGTAACTCAGAGTGGTCTTTTTTAGCTTCTTCTGTAATTTTGTCACTCACCCTTTAATCCTGTTGCTCTTCAGGCATCGTCTCCCTGATCTCCCTCGCCGTTCTCTCCTACGAGCGATACTGCACGATGATGGCCACCACTATAGCCGATGGAAGAAACTTCCGCCCAGCGCTGACGGGGATTTGCTTCTCCTGGCTCTACTCAATGGTGTGGACTGTACCTCCTCTTTTGGGCTGGAGCAGGTATGGGCCTGAAGGTCCAGGCACGACCTGCTCGGTGGACTGGAGGACCCAGACAGCGAACAACATCTCCTATATCGTCTGCCTGTTCACCTTTTGCCTGGTCCTGCCGTTCTGTGTCATTCTGTATTCCTACGGCAGGCTGCTCTACGCCATCAGACAGGTAGGATCCTGAAAATGCACACGGCGGTTGGGGAAAATTATCTGTTATGATAGAGCAGAAAAGGTTTCTACAGTCAAGCAAAGGAAAACAAGACCAATTTGCCCCCAAACATTAAACTGAAAGTTTGTTTTTTTATAACCTGGGTATGAAAAATTTATTTAACCCTTTCATGTATGGGGTCCACCACAGTAAACAGATATTTGGGATACGTTTTATACCATTTAGGTTGCAGTAACATGTCGAACAAACAGGTTGTAAATTCTTAAACTCTTAAGTTTCATAAAGTATCTTCATTGCACATTTTTACCATATCAAATGTTGCATCATAAAGTCAAAGTAAAGAAATAAAGGGGAAAAAAAGGAGAAAAAAAGAGGAAAAAAGGGGAAAAAATAAATAAATTCAAAGTTACAGACAAACAAAAAATTGGGTATTTCCCTTTTTCCTTTTTCTTTCTTCTTTTCAAACTCATTTATCTCACTTTTAGAGGCCAAATTAACTTATGTCAATATCTGTATTACTTTATATTTTTTCTTAGTTGTTACTCAGAGAAAAGAATCAGAAAGTTGAAAGAAAAATTGTGTGAATGTGGTTTAAAGTTGAGGAGGCCGACAAGACTGCCACACTGTTGAACACTTTGGATGTTAATTATTTATCTATGTATTCATTTTTCTTCATTTCAGGAATTCATATTTATTTCTTTGAATGGTTTATGTTTGACCAAAAAATAAATTGTCATACTCTGTGGCAAATTAAAATAAAATTAAACATTATGTTAAAAAAATACTACAGAAGAGAGTAAGGGCCACTGGAGAAAAAGAAAAAAAAAGAAAATAAAATTTGGTATTATGCCTGCATTCAGATTTCACCTTATTCTCTCACTTTTAGAGGCCAAATTTACGTCATCTGTAAGTTAGCGGGTTGACTCGGGTGTAATGTTTCCACTGAAGCCGATAAAAAACAGTGTGGCTTGCAGGGTCAGTCGACCCGGGTCGAAATGCTGATTAAACCCTTTCAAACTGCCGACAGGAGCCGATTGTTACGGGTTTAAACTGTTTTATTGTCCAGTCTGAATGGGTATAAGTGGAAGGATTTGATAAGAAAACTGATGAGCAAAAAGACTAAAGATGTTGATTCCTTGAAGGAGTTCTTATGGAAATGTTTTTTGATTCCTTTCCTAAATAAAACTTTGAACCTCTAACTACACACCAATCCATCTTTAATTCAGACTCAAATGGGTCCATATAAAATAAATTACATGGGACATACAACAACAGGAACATTAAAAAAAAGAATTAAGAAAAGCACAAAAAACTTTCCATGTCTAAAAGACATACAAACAGTCTTTCCAGTGCCTCTACAAACTGGATAAGTACAAAAATACCAGCCTTAGTCTTTGAACTGCTAAAAAAATTCCATAAGGGAAAACAAAGTTGTAATAGAAGGACACAGTGGGAATTTACGCATTTTAAAGACTTGGGTTCAAAGAGGAGAAATGAAGCTATACGTCAGGTGATCCAAAAACCTCCAACCAGGTTTGACATCTCATGAAGGTGGTCCATTAAAGTTGTCCTCACCAATTATTCCTCCGTCTTCTGCTCAAACCTGTTGGAAACGCTCTACATGAAACACCACAGGGACATTTTCCTGACATGTCTAAAGCATGTCATTATTTCTGAAAGCAATTTTCACCCTCCATGAGAAAAAAAGAGCATCGCCGGGGCATCATTCACTTATCCTGATGTTGTTCACTCTGCTGTAAAATATAATGTTTACCACAAAGTAATGATACCCGCTGATGAAAGCTTAACTGGAAAACAGATTTGTTCAAGCATTAAAGGTTGCTCAAGAGCGGAAAATGACAGTTTTAGAGGTTTTGAGGATTCCTTATTTGCTCAGATTTGATGCATGTTTGATTCAAGTTCGAACTCTCATCATCATGTCCACTTGACTCGTAAAAAACGACATCAAACACTGGAATTTCACTGAATAAGGATGAGAAGTAGCAAGAAAAATAAGGCTTAATGCAAGTCTGTGTGTGGGTGGGGGGCGATTTCCTGAAATTGAATTTCACAGCAGCCCAAAATGAAATCAAGCAATTTTATGTGCCCAGCCTGCCCATCAAGATGTTCTTTTCTTATCATTCACAAATCATTCATCCCCTGATTGAGGGCATGTTTCCTGATGCCAGTTTATGCTCCAGCTTTATCCATTTTCTGATGTGGTTTCATGTTTTTAGTTCCCCATGGCAAAATTTCTAAACTGATGGACTTTAGTGTGCAATGAGAAGATCACCAAAGCACACCAAACAGACTCAGGCCCCGTTTACACCATGTTTTCACCAGAAACAGAGGGGTTTTTCCTTTGCGTTTTCAAAAATGATCTGCATCCACATGGAGACGAGAGACTGATTGAAAACATTGCAGTGTGCATGCCAGGCCAGTAGGTGGTGATGAAGGTTTGTCGAGAAACAGCGGTGTTATAACACACGCACAAAGACGCAGGAGTTTCTTGTATGGGCAACAAATCTTTCTCGATAGTTTTGTCTGGATAACAAACCGAGCACAGCAAACAGATGTTGCTGGGTAGACGGCCAAAGCTGATGTTATGCGCACAAATCCTTCATGTGAAGAGTACTGCGCATGCATTGATGTCAGTGTTTCACCCTAAAACATTGAATCTCGTTTACATGGAGTAGATATGTTTTCAAAACTCTCTACTTTGGATCCTCGTTTCAAAAGTTTGCAGATTCAGGCACTCCAGGCACCGTTCTCATGTAAATGGGAGTCGACAGTGGCGGCAGTGCCTTAGTCTGTAAGGGCTTGGGCAGGGGACCGAAAGGGTGGCCAGTTCAAGTCCTGCCCGAACCATGTTTGGAAGTTGGTTTGGTAGCTGGAGAGGTGCCAGCTGACTTCCTGGGCACGGCTGAAGTGCCCTTGAGCAAGGCACTGAACCCCCCTCCAATAACTGCTCTGTAGCACTTCTTCATCACTCTGACATCTCTCCATTAGTGCATGATCATAGGTCCTGTTTGCATGTGCATGTGTATTTCAACCTGTGTTTGTGTAGCATGTAGGAGTGTAACGGTATTTGTATTTGTCCCGTACCGTCACGGTATGGGGGTCACGGGTCGGTACACACAATCACACAATGAATACATGAGTAAGTCAAAAAAAAAAAGAAAAAGAAAAAAAGGCGAGTCCTGACTCCAATCTTAGGTGGCGGTAATGAGCCTAAAAGCTGCCAGCGACCGCCATTACAACAGAAGAAGAAGAAGCGGGTACAAACAAAAACAAACGAAGAAGAAAGTACACGCGTAAACAAATGAGAGATGCAGCGTGTGGAGTTGGAAGACCCGCCAGCCTCGTATAAATCTGCATGCATTGCATTAAACCAGACTCTGAGTAATAACAACGACAGGGCAACAAAAATGACTAAGGCGATTAGGATATAGGCTACATATCTAACTGTGCAATACAACACTGAAAATGTTTAGTAACTATTAAAAAAGGAAACTAAGTTACCAGTTTATACCTGACTACCTCAGTAAAGTACTATTGCATGTTTTTTTTCCTTTTCCTCTGTATGAACAGAATGAATGTTGAGAGAACCCTCCTAATGCATTTCTTTTATGTTTTATTCTATTTTTTTTTTTACTTTTCACAACAGGAGATGGTAAGAAGTTTTGCAGTAAGTTGTGGTCTGCTCAAAATAAATGAAAAAAAGATACTCTAGTACATTTGTGACCTTTGTTACTTTTCCCCCGCTGTACTGAAAACATACCGAACTGTGACCCCCACACCGAGGTATGTACCGAATCGTGACTTTTGTGTACCGTTACACCCCTAGTAGCATGTTCAACAGAGTGTAATGAATGGAATTTCCCAATGAGGGACTAATAAAGGATGTCTTTCTTTTTTTCTAAAACACAATGAAAACTCTCCATATTGGGCAGGATCTGTTTTTGTGTAAAAACTGCCTCACTCACCAACAGCCAGGGTCTCTGCTGTCACTGCTCAAAATCTTGTCAGTCACTCTAGTGTAAACAAAAATGGCAGACATCAAGTAGGAGGAGTTAAAGCTAAATGTGGCTAGCTGTTAGCTCTCTGGGACATCCCTAACAGCAGTAACTTCTGTCCAGCTCATCACCTTGGTACTTTGGTTGTAGTATCTCTAACAGGACACTCTGTACAAGGATTCAATGTCTGTCCAACTCTTTATTTCAAATTCACTTTCGTTGCCATTGCTACATCTGTTGTGTGCTACCGGCTTGGTTAGCTTGCTTTCTGGGTGGTTAATGCTCTGTTTCGTATGACAAAAAATGGTGGGTATGACCAGGATTATAAATATTTAATAAGCTTAACATTAATGGTTTCAGAGGAAAGAAGCTCCAATTCTCTTCTGAAATGATAGGGAAGGATAACATCACTTAAAAAAAAACACACACAACATTTACATCAGGTCAGATGATCTCAGAGGGTTGGTTTTGTATTGTTAAAGATGAGTTGCTGGTGGTCCATGCCACTAGTAAATAAAGGAATTTGTGAGCTTTGTACCTGAGGGGAGATAACCAGGAGCGAAGGAACACAGTACATGGTGCCATCAACAGTCTTGCTATACTGCCTTCGCACCAAAATTAGTGGGTCAACCCTTTTAAGGATCACCACATAACCTTTAGGTAGCTATGGCTAGGTAGGGAGAGACTTGGACCAAAAATCAGGCACATTATCCTTTCCTGTTTGCCCTGCTTGACCCAAATTTTGTTTCAGGTTTGCACATGGCGACAAATAAATTACCAAACATGTTATTTAAAAAGTGGTTTCTTGCTGTAAATCTTAAAGTACGCTTCATAAAGTTAATGGCACGTAGCCTTCAAGCCACGAGCTATAAACAACATGGCGACTGTTGAATTACACCATTTCTGGTGTTTCTTTAATGGATACAATGCCCAGAGAAGTAATTGTGTAGTTCAGCATGTCTGTGGCTAAAAATACCAGACAAAGCTCTGGTCCTGATATTACTGTTTACAGTCTAAGCAGATCGTGCTAAGCTGCAAATAAGGTTCCAGTTTTAGAGTGGAAAAATTACTCAGAGTTAGAATCGCCACATGCCATTGTAGAGGTTACCTGGAACCAAACATTATATTGCTTAAACAGCCAAATGTATGAAATAGTCAACAACTGCTGTTGCTTTTGTTTGTGCTGCAGGTCATGAACATTCATCAATATTTATGTTAGCATTATTCATTATTTTCTTGACTATAAAACTGTTATCTTGTATCATCACCTCTGCTCTGACCTTCCTTCAGAGTTTATATTTGTTGACTGTTGAATATGTGCTGCTGCTTTATTTCTCTGAAAGCAGAGTTTCATCATATAGAGTAAAACTTTGCAGCGTTAAATCTTGCATGATTACTTCCCTTGGGTAACTTATAGAAAATATTTAGCTTTCTCTTTCCAGTACGCAGCATGAAAAACATAAGTAACTTAATTTAAACATTTGGGGTAACAGTGTAACAGTTAAGGGTGAGACTTCCTGGTGAAAAAAGACCAAAAAAGTGAATCAAAGACGTTGTGAACTTTCTCACCTTTCTTATCTATACACAAGGAACCAAAACTATGCACATAGCTGTGTGTGTCTGCACGTGTCTGTTTGGTGTGGGATATTTCATAATGTTTCAGTCAATGTGGGTGTTTTATTTATCAATAATTGCATACAGATCACCTGCTGTGGGTTTTTTATGCTGGAGAAGATATCTTGAGACTTTATATCTTAATCTGTTAAGTAGAAAAAAAAAACATTTTTTGATTTCGACAGTTCATAAAAGGAAAACAAACACAAAAACAAAACAAAACAAAAATTTAAGCTTGAAGGGCAAAAATGTTAGTGTACCAACTAGGGGTGGGCGATATATATCGTCTGCGATAATATTGTAAAAGTTGTTTGAACGATGTGCAGTTTTTCAGTATTGAGTAACTAACATCTCTAAGTGAAAACAAGCAGAATATGCTACGACGGCAGTAAAGCGGAAGCAAATCCCACCGAAGCCAATCAGCGGGCATGATTCAGTCACGCGGTTAAATCCTGTGAGCAGATTGATTCCTTAGAAGCCAATCAGCGGGCATGATTCAGTCACGCGGTTAAATCCTGTGAGCAGATTGATTCCTCAGAAGCCAATCAGCGGGCAGGGTTTAGTCAGGCGGTGACTCGGCGGCAGCCGTAAGAACAACAACAGAGTTTTACGCTCACATGGAGGAAATGGAGGAATCTCCCGGCTCTGCAGCGAATGAGAATGACCTAGTACCAAGACGTGGGTCCACATCCTTAGCGTGGAAATGGTTTGGATTTCTAAAGACGGACGCCAGTCAAAACAACGTGATATGCAAGATATGTCGTAAGACGGTCACTGTGAAAAACAGCTCTACGACTAATCTTTTCCACCACCTGCGAACAAACCACACGAGAGCACGAGGAATTTTTAAAACTACGCGACTCCAAAACACCCACAGGCTCGACTCAAAGAGTGAGTAAATCAACACAGCAGCAAAGCCTCACCGAGTCCTTCAGCAAACATGTACCATACGACAAAGCAAGTAAACGGTGGCAAGACATTACCACCGCCATCACAAATTTCATAGCCAAGGAAATGATGGCGATTAAAGTGGTGGAGAGTGAAGGCTTCAGGCAACTTGTTCACGTACTTGATCCAAGATATGAAGTGCCAAGTCGTAAATATTTTTCTCAGACTGCTTTACCAAACTTATACGACTCAACTCGCAAAACGCTGACGGACAAACTGAAGAATGTCAAGCACTTTTCGACGACCACCGATTTGTGGTCGAGCCGGACCTCCGAGCCTTACCTCTCCTTGACTGTGCACTTTATCGATGAATCCTGGCTGCTGAGGAGCTACTGCTTGCAAACATCATACTTTCCACAGGACCACACAGGTGACGCCATTGCACTTGGTTTGAGAGAAACTCTTACTGTGTGGTCACTAAAAGAAGAACGCATGGCATGCATGACAACCGACAGCGGTGCAAACGTTGTCAGTGCACTCCGGACCAACAGCTGGACCAGGCTGCCATGTTTTGGACACCGGCTTCATATTGCGATCGGTGAGTAATCTTAATAGATCCATCGGTAACACTTTTTTGAAGTTTTATTTTAAGACTGATCATATTCATGACATGACACCTGCTATTAACATGAATATGGCTTTATGAAGGCGCTATATAAATTTATGTTATTATTATTATCATCATTATTATTATTATTATTATTATTATTATTATTATTATGTTTCATTCGCTAAATTATGACGTCTTTACAGCAAATGTCATGTTATCCTGTGTATGCCTTGCCTTCTGATAAATGTCAATTTTGCGGTACAGATGTCATAATTAAGCTAATGACACTTCATGGCAAATTTCATGAAGCCCTATTCATGTTAATAACAGGTGTCATGTCATGATTATGATGGCATTATGTCAGTTTTATAATAAAACTTCAAATAAAGTGTTACTAATCCATCCTTTGTAAAAAAAAAAAATGCACAACATACACACATTTAAAATTTCTCCTGTGTACATAAATATGATAAACGTTTTTTGACACATAAACAATCATAATCCTTCCACAAACGACTGCATTATAATGATAGTAGGCCTGCTACTTTTTTAACTACTGCTGCTGCTGCTAGTACTAGCCTACTACTACCACAAATGGTACAAATATTCCTTTATGGTAAAAAAAATGCAATAGTAATATGTCCACATGCCTGGGAATGTCAGGTCACAACATGTTTAATTGGTTAACAAATATTTTGCTTTGATGAAATGTTTTCCAGAGAGGAGCATGCGTGATCCAAGAGTGGAGCGTGCCATTGGAGTTTGTAAAAAGGCGGTGGGGGCGTTTTCCAGCAGCTGGAAACTGAAGAAAGCCCTCAGTGATGCTCAAGAACAACTGAAGCTTCCTGACCACAAACTAATCACTGAATCACCTACAAGATGGGGCTCCAGACAGCGCATGATTGAGCGATTTGTTGAACAAGAGAAGGCCATCCGTCATGTGCTGGGTGAAGACAGAAGGCGCCGTCATCTCATCCCATCCTGGCAAGATCTCGAGGTGCTAGAATCAGTAAGCAAAGCCCTTGGTCCTCTGTTAGAGTTTACGGATGCGCTTTCAGGTGAGAAAGTTGTCACAGTGTCCTACCTCAAACCTGTCCTGTCATTGTTCAACACTGAGGTCCTGGCAGTTAAGACTGATGACACAGACCTAACCAAAACAATCAAAGAAACCATTCTAGACTACTTGAACACAAAGTACAAAGATGACATCGACCTCTTGAGTTTGGCATCCACACTTGACCCCCGCTTTAAAAACCGCTACAATGATGAAGACCAGGTTGAAGCAGTTTCATCAGCCATCACCACTGAGCTGCTGGCCATGGAAACGGAGCAAGGCCACATTTCCTCAGGCCCATCTACCGCAACAGACCAGGGCACCACAGCAAAAGGTGCAGCAGAAGATGACAACACCAGGGAGCCACCCAAAAAGGCCAAAAAATCATTTGGGTGTTATTTCAAAAAACAAGACGCGAGAGAAGGGGAGTCACCTGCCACTTCAGTTGAAAATGAGCTCAAGAGCTACCTGATGATCCCTGAGGTGGACAGTGATGTCAACCCTCTTCAGTGGTGGGAATCACAAGAGGCGAATTTCCCCAGGCTGGCTAAACTGGCCAGAAAATATCTCTGCATACCTGCCTCAAGCAGTGCTTCAGAGAGGGCATTCAGCACAGGAGGGAATGTTGTAACCTGTCACAGGGCTTCACTGAAGCCTGATGCTGTGGACAGACTGGTGTTTTTGGCTAAAAACTTGAAGTAGAGCTAAAGCATCATGAACAGTTGGCCTTAATTTTTATCTGCACAGTTTGAGCCTAATTTGTATGACAGTGCCGCTGTAGTGACAATACTTGGTCTTTGTTTTTCTATTTGATTTAGCGTTTTTGTTTACATTTTAATGGTATTTTAATTTATTGTTATTTGTTAGAAATCTTTATTTATTATTATTTATTTTATTTTTTTTACAAAAGCTTACGTAAGATAATATGGATGGAGCAGACCTTATGGCATATCCTCCTGTGACTAGTTTGTCATCGAATGTTGTTGGGCAGTGTTTTGCAGAAGGCCATAACTTGTTTATGTGCTATGGGAATGTTTTGTATCAAGCACTTTAAAAATAAAAAAGAGCTGTTGTGTAAATAGGAACTCTACAGCAGTTTTTTTTTTTTTTGGGGGGGGAGTCACATTTTAAGGAATATCGCCAGATTATCGTTATCGTGAAATTGAAAAAAATAATTGAGATATTATTTTTTCTCCATATCGCCCACCCCTAGTACCAACATACATGTGCAAAATTCCACAGCTGATTCCCTTTCGGTATTGGTACTTGAGTTAAGAGACAAATATGAAATGTTCGTAGCACCTTGCCCATCAATAGATACAGTATGTAAGATTGCACAAAAAACCTCCCAAGCAAACATCCAGGCTCCAGTCTACATAAAAAACCTGTAAAAACCTAATTATTCAAGCATTTTTGAAGGTCTTTTATTACCATAGACCACATCTCAATGACAGAATCCTTCACTCCATGAATACAGGCAATGGAAACATCGAGTAAGCCATATCTAAATAAATAAGAAACCAAGGTCGAACAGATTTTTTGCCGCCGTGAGTCAAGCCAATAAAGCCCGTTGTTTGCAAGCCAAAAGAGCAGTCAGCAGGTGATCATTTAACATCAGAGCTGCAGGAGAGCAAGGTAGTGCTATACTAAATATTGTGGAAAGGTTAGATGCAACCAACCTCCAAAATTCTGCCACCAGAGGCATTCCCAAAACATAAGTATAATCGAGCTAACTGCCTTTAAAGAGCTAAAAGAACACAGAGGATCAGTAACAATTTTCATTTTAAGTAATTTTCTGCGTGTTAAATATAGCCTGTGAATGAAATTGTAATTGGTTCATTAAGCCAAACTCTTTCCTAGTCAAGAGTGGGACTCATATCAGGGACATCTGCTCTCCAACTAAAGTCTAGGAAAACATAGCATTTTTGACAGATATGCCAACAAAGCTACAGTATCTTAAGATATTGCATTCACAGATTCAGGACAAAGATAATACACATTGTTGTAAAAGCAGGCAGCATGGTGGTCCAGCAGGTAGTGTACATGCCTTTTTGTTTATAATTATTTTATATTTAGGGTCTTCACCCAAAGGGAAAGGACAAGAAAGGGCAAGAACCCTATTCTTCCTGTAGCTTTTCTTTCCCTTATTTTTTCTCCTACTGCCTCTTTGAACCTTAATTTAACCCCCTAAACATGCTCAAAAACCAAAAAAAATGGCACACTTCTCAGATCTGGCAAAAAAAAAAACCCTGATAAAATGGACAAATTAACACCCAACATGCCTAAATGTGCTCTCTTGCGCCACCTAGGCACATTACAACGGACCTCACAGCCACTAGGAAAGTCAAAGACAGATCAAACCAACAGCAAAACAATCGTCTCATTGAGACCTACATATGACGCACTGACACCCCTGTCCTATCTCAAACAGGAAGCAGCAATTTGCCTTTCAAATAAAACTACAAAGTATCTTCTCTGAGGCCATACATGTAATCAGCTTGAAAAGCTGGCATATGACAGAGGAGGCTATGCTGATCAAAAGTTCTGAAAGAATTTGTTGTTTCTCAAATGATTTCTGAATGACAAGCCCTCAAAGTTGGTGAATCCTGATGCAGCCCTTGCAGCTCCTCCCATTCAAATAAATGGGGGAAGACAATACAGCAGCAGACAAACCTGTGGCAGTTAGGCCTCAACAGAAAAAACGAAAAGTTGTTCAATTTTAAAAATTACATGGATGGATTCCTGATAAAATTTGCAGTCAAAGTGTCTTACTTTTTAGAGAGATTTGGTCAAAATTTGAGCATTTTCGAAGCAGTGTTTTTTGTTGCTCCTGAGAAAAAGAGCACTTCCAGATGATGATGTTACTCACACACTGGTTGACATCAGTGCAGCTGGTCATGTGACTCACTGAAGGAGGGAAAATGGAGTGTGTAATATCTATAAAGACTGAGGCTCCTGACAGAGCTGCAGAAACACACATCAGTCTAACTTAAAGCAGTATAAAGGGATGAAAAAGGATGAAACCCTCAAAATGGAGGTCAAATGGGATGAGGGACCTGCAACAGAGCGAGGACCAGACCAACACTGCTGCAGCTTTAAATATGTATTTTTTTTTTATATATATATCCATCTTTTTTTATGCATTTTCTACCTATTTTAAACTGCTCCCAGTTTCTCTAAGGGAGTTTCCCAAAGGGATTTATAAAGTTCAATCTAATCTACACACAAGTTCAATGGCCATGACCTTGGACCTATGGTTCCTTTGTTTTTACTTTATGCCTGAAAAGGTCTACAGTGGACATTGGGGCATCTGTGGTGCGGTTGGATCATAGTGCACTTCGTCAGTAATCGGAAGGTTGCAGGTTCAAGCCCAGCTCTGGGCAACACATGGCGATGTATCCTTGGACAAGACACTTAATACCAAAGTGCTCCCACTGCAGCATCAGTGGCATGTAAATGGGCATAAAGGGCGTAAATGTGTTCGGAACCTCATGGAAACTACACCTCCAACAACTCCAAACCATCAGTGAGTGAATGTGTGAGCGAATGGGTGTGAGAAACGGTGTAAAGCAGCTTTGATTAGTCAAAGATGAGACAAGTGCTATATAAGCTCAAGTCCATTTACCATTTGACAGGACTTTCAAAGAGATCTTGTGAAAAATTGAGTTGTTCCTCCAGTCTCAGCTGTTTTCAGTGCAGAGGCATTAAACTTCCATTTGGATTTGGGAGCTCACTGCGTGTTGTGTTTGTTTGGGCTGAGTGGAAGGTGTCACACTTGACCTCATTTTTCCTTCATCTTGAGGCGAAACAATTTTTTCTGACTTTTTTTGGCAGATAAATGCAAACAGAGTGCCTTTCAGAATTAGTCTTCCCTACATGTTTGGTTGTGCGTCACATCTTCTCTCTCCCAACTTTGTGTGGGATGGTTAAATGTGTTTGTTCACGGTCATGAACCTCCCTTTCTGTGCACTTTGGGTGTTGACACGCTCAAGCTGTTTGCACAAGAATTTAATTTGCCACACCATTTGCTGGTTCATGTACCATGCCTCTGTGGGTTTGACTGCGAGCTCACTGAACTTTTTTTTTGCTGCTCTTTGGTGGAGACAGTTATTAAGGTGTAACTTTGGAGAATTTCTGAAAACATAATTGAATATACGGTGTAGGATTGCTGTTATTATTCCTCATTACTGCAGAGAGCTGCCCATTAGAGAAAAAGTGAGAAGCAGAGAGGCTGTTAAGAGTTTGACTTTTCATCTTTTTATAATGCAATTGCTATCGCTATGTGAAAATGATTATTTAAATAAAAGTATAAATTCACATCATCTGCAAAGCCCAAATTATTATTGATTCTTTCATAGCATCAGTGTGGCTCTATGGATGTTTACATTACCACAACAATCGTAGCACATATGATCAGATTTCAGACTTCTATGGTCCTTGAGATGAACTGCACTGACGTTAGAGGCTCCTTGCTGATTTACTCTGCATAACAAGGCTGTTATTTCTCACTTTTCTTATAAAAAACTCCACATCTACCAGATTGACGGGGACAAATATTGGTTGAGATATTCACAGCTCCCAGAGGATGAATCCTACTTTCTGTGCTGGCCTAATTTTGACTGACATTTGTGTTCCTTCCTAAATGTTCTCAAACACTATTTGACGGATTGCAGTGAAAAAAGCTGGGACACAAATCCAGGACAATTTGGGGATTTCCTGACTTAACTTAGGGCAGCTTCATGATACAATACATTTCACTACACAGGTTAGAGGAGGGGAGGACCGCAGCTGACAATGTGTTCACTATATCTGCTCTATTACGTATAATAAAATGGCCAAAGCGTAGTTTCAAGCCAACACTACGAAGTTTTTCCACCCAAATACATTTTTTTTAAGATTAATTGTGATGATGCATCACCTTACAATAGGTTGAATGACACCTCTGTCATGGTCTGAGGGGGTCTGTATCCCCTTAACTGGTACTACGTAACTTTGGTGTGGATGGTGGGAACACTTCACATTGAAACTACAAATTTTTACAGCTTTGACTATTTTACAGCATACATCATTTGCCCCTTGAGACTAAAGCTAAATGTTGGGAAAAGAAGAATATGAAGCAGTTTTTGAATTTTTAAAGCCGGTTTAAAGAACAGATTTTAGTTTAAAGTAAATATGCACTTATTTTCCTAATGGAAATGGGGACAGCTGGCTCAAACTCCTGTATAGTAGGCTGCATTAATATTCCTCTGATATTGGACGCCACAAGAAGAAGAAGAAGAAGAAGAAAGCTAAATGTAGAGTTGTTATCATGGCGTAAGCAACAAAAAACCTTAAGAAAAGAAATGTTTTGTCAAAGGAGACAAAAAAAAGGAAAGCGGGAGGGTAAAAAGCTAAATACCCGGACAGGGATAAACATTGGCCCGGTGTTCACTCGCTGAAAGACGAGGAGGGATGTACAACCGATGCTAATTTAGCCCTGTTATTAGCGGACTGGTAAGAACATTATGGTTTATTGGAATATAAACATGATCAGACTGTAGCTTATCAGTCCACATGGTTTATTTGTCTCTCCCAAAGTCCTGTCGGCTCACTTCCCCTCCCTCTGTATGTCAACAAATGCAAGCTGGTGTACGACAGTGTAGTAACACTCAGCGACCACAGAGGCCACTAGAGAGCTGAAATCTTACTTCGGGCTGCTTCAAGTATCAAACTCATGCATTTAGGCACATTTCACTGAGTTCTCTACTTTACTTCTTTGTTCTATAGTTGCGCATGGGCTGATTTGTTTGTTTTCACCTTTTTGTTTGATCTTTCTATTTATCTACATTTTGTTGTAACACAAAGCCAGAACCATCTCCAGGGTTAACAGGGATGGCTCCAAAGAGAGAAAACTATTAATAAGGTAAGTTTTCACATAAGATAAGGCATCATGAATATAAGGTCACTGTACTCCAGTGATTTTGATTTGATGATTTTGAAACAATGACCGTAGAAAGAGTAAATCTGGCAAGTGATTGGTCAATCACATTTATTACAGGCCAATCAGATACTCACTACTGCCGAGGCATAAAGGATAGTATGTGAGATACTTTGTAAAAGAACTCTCATGAAAACATGATGGAAGTGGAGCAAAAGTATCCTTTCTAGAGGATAGAGAAGTTTGTAGTGTTGATGTTGATTTTTCATTTGATAAAGAAATGTGGTCCTGATCTGATAAAACTGGGACTGAAGACTGTGAGCAGTCACTTCCTGCTGTCGCCCCACGAGTAGTTCCCAACTCTTCCTGCTCCAAAGGTTTCTGTCTGCTGTAATGTGTCTATGAGCTTTCTTTATTACTGAAATATTCCTTCAATATCTATACTCCTATATCCCTCTGATCTGTATTTTCTTTGTTTTTAAAACATTGATATTCTGTTTTTATTTGAGAATGAACTTGTTATGGCAAGAATACATTTTTTATGTAAATAATAAACAGCATTGTAGTCTCTGTCTTGAGCCTGGTGGGGATAATATGGCGTGAAGCTCCGGGAGCAGCTGCCTGAGGCCTCGATCAACAAAGTGTCCAGTCTTTTCACATAAAGATTTGCTTGTGTTCTAAATTTTTTATGAAGTTGAGGGAAGATCAATCTCTTACTGCACACTAACTGGAGTGTATTTCACACCTACATCCCAGCATATGCTGTAGAATGAATTCTGTAAAGTCAAAATCAATGCACAAATCCGCAAGAAGTATTCCATGTTGTATTCCTTTTTTTTGCCACCACCATTATGATGAAAACATCATCAGGAATTTAATCTTAGTCATTGTTTTTTGTTATATCTAATTAATCTGACTTTTATCTAACAGTATTTACCTATAAAGAGCATCAGACAAACACCAAATACCATTAGTTACAAGCAAACATAAAAAGTATGGTGGACATAAATATCTCTAGCTCTATAACCCCACTTAAAGCTTCCAATGCTTGGAAAGCACTGTCTCGAGACTAAAATAACATCCATGGGCTTACTCAAGAAGCTGGTTCTCCAAAAGTTTAAGGTTTCTGTGGTAAATAAAGCAGATTAGTACTTTTCCCTGCATTACTGACACACACACTATGTTTGACAGATGGCACAGACTCACAGACATGAGTCATGATCAAATATCCTGAAGGGGAACATCTGATAAAAGAGCAAAAGGGTGCTGTACACTCTTGATTCAAACGATGCATCAACAAAAATACATAAAAAGAAATTTAAAAAAAGCTCTTTTTATGCTTTTAAATTCATCCAGAGTTAAGATCTTTGCACAGTCTGCCTGTCTCTGTTTTATTTTTCAAAGTGCTTTCTTTTGGATCCACAGTCCAACAAAAATCATCATGGACACAAATATTGCACATCCAGTCGTATATTTGTATCTTCTGTTCTTTACAAAACAAAAAAACAGAAATCAGCAGTGTAAAACAAAAACTTCAGCATTGTCAAACAGTAAATTTGGCTCAGTGCATCCCAAAGGAGTCAGCTCATCAGTGCACAACAGCCAATACAGCTGAAAATCTTGTAAAAAGGGAGGGAGTGTGTCTTTCAAATCTGCATCGTCTTCTTGGACTGTGAGCTCAGACTTTGTCTATATAAGTACCATTAGTGAAATTCATCAACAAGACACAGCAAACTGTTAACAGTGATGCATTTTGAGACAATCAAGAATGCAAAATTGCCCCATAATACTTTTATTGCTGTGTTAATCATCAATAATTGCTGATTTTTACAAGTTATTATGCTACAATTCCTTATATAAAAAATAACACAAAGCTCTCTTTTGCAGCTTTTGAGAAATAATATCAATCAGGATCTGTCTTTTTGAAGCATCTTTACTTTTTGCTCCCTCCCAAAGATTGCATGTCTGACAGATGCTCACTCCGCTATAAATCCGCTAAATCCACTATATAGAACCGATGCACCCCGGTGTTAAGAAAGATGGACAGAGTGAGCCATCTTCTCATTCAGCCTCTTTGGTAGAAAGAGAGGAGGAAAACAAACATGCATGCACGTGTCAGTTTATCGAGGCCGACAAACTTACCAAGGACGTTTTTATTTATCGTTGGGTTAATTGATTTATTGATTATCGTGACAGGCCGAGCAGAGCATCTCAGTTACAATACCAGAACTGACAACAAACAGTGAACCTGCTCTACATGAATATATCAATTCATAAAGAGAGCAGTTCTGATTGGATCACCCCACAACTTATCCCACCACCACCAAGCTAAGGCAGCTGTGATTGGATGTCTCTCTGAACTCATCCAACCTTTCCACACAACCAAAGTAGCTGTGATTGGATAGATTCCTAACTTGTCTCTATTTTCCACACGACTAAATTAGGTCTCCTTTCATCACATCACCCCCGTCCTCCAGCAGCTTCACTGGCTCCCCATTAAGTTCAGAATTCACTTCAAAAACCTGCTGTATACTTTCAAGGCCATTCACAACCTAGCCCCCCCCACCTGTTTGATCTCCTCCACATCGCCACCCCCACTTGTTCCCTCAGGTCGTCCTCCTCCCTCCATCTCTCTGTGCCCTCTGCCCGGCTCAGTACCATGGGTAGCAGAGCTTTCAGCCACTCTGCTCCCAAACTCTGGAACTCTCTCCCCCTAGACCTCAGAAACATTGACTCCCTTCCCCACTTCAAATCAAAACTCAAAACCCATCTGTTCCAAACTGCATATACTCTTTAATTTTCCACCCTCATTTAACTGTGTCACTCTTGTATGTTGTTTTTATTTATTTTAAATTGTGATTTTAATGCAGTGTGTTTTATTATGTAGTTTGGAAAGTGTCATTGGGTGCTAAGAAAGGCGCTTTTAAATAAAATGTATTATAATTATTGATTGGATTAAATCTCTGTCAAACATTTTCATTTAGTTTTTTAATTGTTAAGGAAAATGTCCATTAATTTTGTTTCAATTTTTGTCCATGTGCTCTTGTTTTAATTAGTTACTGTTTTGCTTTCGTCAGGGGAAAAAAGGTTGTTGACAAAAGCTTTGATGAAAATAATTAGTCAACAAAATCAACACTGGTGCTTTGCAGAATTATTTTGCGCACAGATTTGAAGAGTGATGTGGTATCAAAGGCCACATGCCCTTAAAACTCATTTTACCTTGTCTTAATGTTGGTGGAAGGGGCTTGGCAAGCAGAAAACATGAAAACTTTTACTGAACTCTCAGTTCAGAGAGACTCCTGAAAGGGAATGCCCCTTTAAATCATCTGTTTTTATTTCCCGGCGTTTATGATGTCATAGGTATACAGACTCCACCCACATGTGTGTTTCATACCTGTAACAGGTAGATGCCATGGCTGTTTTGAAAGTCCAGTCTGATGTCTATGACCCCTCTTAAACCCTCCTATCAGATGTAGCCAATCAGCACAGAGCTATCATAGCCTCCCATAGCCTCGCAACCTCGACATCCACAGAGACTAAATTTTTCATTTTTACTTTAACTGAAATCAAATCCTTGCCTAATCGTTGTAACTTGTCAACACACCAGGACATGGGACCTTTGACTCATTGTCAAAGCTTGGAAAGGTTGATGTTGGGGTGGCAGAGAGTTGAAAGCAAGAGTGTAGCACTATTGCAGGGCAGAGCTGGCAAAGTACGTCAAAGTAAATGTTCTTTGTTTATACAGCCCTTTACAACAACCCTTTAGGTGAACCAAAGTGCTTTACAATAGGTAGTGAGTAAAAAACAACAATGAAAAACAATTAAAAGCAATAAAAAACAATAAAAGCAGTAAAACAGAAAAGACAGAATAAACAATACAATTACAAGGGTCACCACGCTACTGGGTATTAAAAGCCATCCTAAATAAATATGTTTTCAGCCTAGATTTGAAAGGGCCCAGGTCAGAAATGAGACAAATTTTGGTGGGGAGCTTATTCCAGAGCCTGGGAGCAGCAACAGAAAAGGCTCGGTCGTCCCAGTGTCTGTATTTCGACCTGGGCACTTGGCCCGATGACCTAAGAACTTTACCAGGCTACTGAACAAATAAAAGCTTAGTTAAATACACTGGAGCGAGTCCATTAAGAGCTTTAAAAACCAAACATAAAGAGTTTAAATTAATCTTGTAATGGACAGAAAGCCAATAAAAGATTTAAGAACAGGAGTGATGTGCTCCCGTCTGTTAGAGTTGGTTGTGGCGGCTTGAAAACATTTTTACTTTGGCCAGGAGAAAAAGAAGAGGAGAGCAGAAATCCCGAAGTTTAAAGAGCCTGCTTGGTTGGATGTTGGCATTGATGTGGCACCATGTATTGCAATACATAAGATTTCCATGATATGCCAATATACTTTAAACAGGGCAATACATATTTTTTTCCCTTTTTTTTTTGTATTTTTATGGATTAAAAACCAATAAAATCGGATGCATGACAATACAATTTCACATCAGTCTTATTTCTGTCTCAGTGCTAGAAAAAATAAATATATGTATGAGAGGGAAGGAGAGGATCATGTCTGAATGTCTGATGCAGACTAGCAGCCAGAAAAATGTCCCAAATTTATGTAAATTATTGAAACATGAAAAATCACAATCCTGCTCTCAAAAAATGACACAATTTTGAGTTGAAAAGAATCCGGAGTACTGATATTTTCTGTAGCAAAAGCTATCAGTGAATCAGAAATGTTCAAAATTTTAATAACAGGCTTCATGCTGGAAATGTCTCCCATTAGTGACCATGGTGGACATTAAATTGATTTTGGCCTTTTTCCTCACTGGAGACAAAATGTTCCTCCTCATCACTGCCTCAGCTTGACCTTTAGACTAAAGAGTGTGCTACATTTCCTCACTTGATGCCATTTTCTGAGCACTATTTGGTTTGACATCTGCTCAGAGTTGTCATTAAACACTTCAACACTGAGGGAAAAGAAACAGATAGACTCTCTTCAGACTCAGTCATTTAGCCGCTGATGCCTTTTGAATTAATTGCACAGAGGGAGCAAAGAAAACAGAGCCAGATGTAGTGAGAAGGCTCTCAGCGTCAGGTGTCCTGTCAGTGTCAGATAAGGTCCAGTGGCAGGTATATAAATGGATCCTTGGAGGTGTTAAAAGAGAACATAGAGACTTAAACAGAGAAAGGGGACAATGGTGTGAAAAAAAGCCCATAGTGGAGCTATGTCTGTGAATATTTGTCTTAGAAGGCTGTCAAATACAGAATTACTCTGTTATTGAAAGAAACTCTGTTGAGAGTTTTAAATCTTGCCGTTTGAAAAGCTGGAGGGAGCAACAAAAAATGAATGCCTGTGAAAAGATTACAATCAAACACTCGAATTTAGCTTTGGGTTGGAATGTCCCAGAGATACAGTAGATAGATCTGCCTGTTAACCGACATTTAGTATTCCTGCCCTTTTCAGTTTGGTTGTTTCAATAGCAGTGTGGTAACCTTCAGTGCATTGCCATTAGACATGAATTTACAGCGTTAATCAGAGTTTTCTGCTTTTTGCATTGTGCTAAATTTTGCTGGCAACTCCAGCTGCTTAACTGGTTTACGTACACTATATTGCTAAAAGTGTTTACTTGTCTGCCTTCGCACACATATGAACTTGAGTGACATCCCATTCTTAATCCAGAGGGTTTAATATTATGTTCGTCCCTTTTCAGCTATAACTGCTCCTCTAGGAAGGCTTTCCAAAAAGTTTAGGAATGTTTATCAGAATTTTTTGACCACCCTACATCCTACATTTGTGAGGTCAGACACTGATTTTGGATGAGAAGGCCTGGCTCGTCGTCTCTACTCTTAATTCATTCCAAACAGTGATCCATCAGGTTGAGGTCAGGACTCTGTGCAGGCCAGTCAAGTTCTTTATGGACCTGCTTTGTGCACTGGTGTGCAGTCATGTTGGAAGAGGAAGGGGCCAAACTGTTCCCACAAAGTTGGGAGCATGGAAATGTCCAAAATGTCTTGGTGTTCTGAAGCATTCAGAGTTCCTTTCACTGGAACTAAGGGGCCAAACCCAGCTCCTGAAAAACAATCCCAAACCATAATCTCTCCTCCACCAAACTTTACACTTGGCACAATGCAGTCCCACAAGTACCGTTCTCCTGGAAACCGCCAAACCCGCACGATTTCATTGTATTTCCAGACAGAAAAGCATGATTGGTCACCCCAGAGAACATATCTCCACTGCTCTAGAGTCTGGCAGCGTGCTTAACTCCACTATATCCAATGCTTTGCATTACACTTGTACCCCCTTTCAGACTGACCAAAAACCCGTTTAGACCCGTAATTGGCAGTTTGAAAGGGTTTAATCGACTCGGTTGTTTGACCTTGCAAGCGACACAGTTTTTTATCGGCTCACCTCCGATTGGCTTTGGTGGGAACATCACACCCTGGTCAACATGCTAATTTACGTCACGACGTCGGTGTAACTTGCTCACATGGCTGCATAACATGGCGTCTGTCCCCTTCATCTGTGACTTATGTGACTTTTTGCCATCCCAACAACAAATTCCATCAGCCTTTGTGTCATCAGCACTTAAACATCGTTCAGTCTGCGCCAAGTGTGTACATTTTTAAAGAGGGACAAAAGTCCAAAGTACAGAAAACAGCTGACCAACATACCCACGTCTTCCATGCTTCTTTCCATTGTTTACATGGTTGTGTTTCGTCAAGCTGGTGACACCAACATGATGACATCAGCTTGACGTACCAGAAAAAAAAAACAGAAGAAGAACAGCCACGCAGCTCATCTGCTGCTGATTAGACCAGAGCCTGCTGGCAGTGGAAAATGAGTCACTTGCTGATTGTTAGCAGGTTAATACACGTTGAAAAAATCTGCGTTGACCTGCTAATTTTAGCATGAAAGCAGTCATGGTGATGTAAGGTCTGGATGCAGCTACTCGGCCATGGAAGCTTTCTACTCACTGTTTCAAGCTTATCTGAAGACCACATGAAGTTTGGAGGTAGCTGTGGTTCCCAATTGCTTACACTTTGTAATGATAACTCTAACAGTTGACTGTGGTAGTTAAGAAATTTCACGAATGGACTTGTTGCACAGGTGGCTTCCTATCTTCACTGAGCTCCTGAGAGCGACCCATTCTTTTACAAATGTTTGTAGAAGCAGTCTGCATGCCAAAGTACTTGATATTATACATCTGTGGCTACGGGGGAGACTAGAACACCTGAGTTCAATTATTTCAATAGTTGAGAGAGTACTTTTGGCAATATAGGACATAGAAAAGCCTCTTCCCACTTGAATTGCCGGTGTCTTGGCTCAAACCACCAAGTCTACATTGTTGGGTTGAGTCCAGGTGGGGCCATATGGCAGGGCAGGTGGCATCTTTTTTGGTCACTACCTGTAGCTTGAATGTACAGGTCAGGTAACTAATTAGTAGCAAACAGGAGCACAGCTGAGGTCAGAGGTATTTTCACTGAGCACTTCTCTTTTGACTGGAACTAGTAAACTACTGTGTTTATTTCAATCTCCCTTGATTAAGCTCTAACCTGCCAAAATAATTTTTCCATCGTGTTGTCAAATTCTCAGACTGCACATACAAGAATGCTGATTGGTTGATTCATCTGTTGCACAAATAAACAACAAATAAAAGTTAATAGGTTCATGCTTGCTGTATTACCTTTAACTTGCTGATTCAGTGCAGGTGGCACACAAACTGCTTTGTCATTTCTCTCGACCACATCACAGACACCTGCGAGCAGATCCCACAGATGAAAGTAGCAGGCAGTGACACATACTAATGACACCGAGGAAAGGTTGAGAGAGCTGTTTGTGATTTAACTGATTGATAAAACCAAATATTTTTGCAGAGCTGACAGCTTGCCTGAAGGCTGATGCATAGCTGTTTCTTTTTCACACATTAGTTTTGCAGTTGCTGGTGTTTCAGCCCACCTGGAGCAAAATGTATCACAGTCCAAAAAGCTCAAAAATCTGATTAACTCTGTAAATTCATGTCTAACGGCAATGTGGTGAATGTTATCTCACTGTGATTGAAACAACCAAACTGAAAAGAGATTGTGATGGCAGGAATACTAATAGTAACTTGATGATCCACCCATGCATTCATTATCTCTACTAAATATCCCTCTGGGGTCACGGGGGACTGGAGTCTATCCCAGCTGACATTTGGGTGAGAGGTGGAGGTGGGGTACACCCTGAACTGGTCACCAGCCAATCACAAGGCCACATAGAGAGACAAACAACCATTCACACCCACACTAATACCTAAGGGCAACTTGGAGTCAACAGCTGATCTAATGAGGATATTTTTGGTCTGTGGGAGGAAACAAGAGTGCCCAGAGAGAACCCACACATGCAGGAGGAGAACATGTAATGTCCACACAGAATTCTCCGACCTACCAAGGAATGAAAGCAGCAAACGTCTTGCTGTGGGGCACTTGCTCTACCTGCTGCACCACCCTGCAGCCCATGTACTGCCAAAATGTCTTCTGTAAATCAGAAAAAATAACTCATTTCTGGTGATACAATACTCAACTTTCAAGGCAATAACCTACCTAAACCAATATTGTTTCACCAACATTTTGCTCACATAGAATTGAATACCATGTGTTTAAGCCCAGAGTCACAATTTAAACTTCTAACAATTACAAATTTAAAATGTGTTTTGAACACATCCTCTGTTATTTGTTGACTTTGATTTTGTCAATGTTGAGAACTGACATTTTGAGACTATCGAGCGTTCTACTTTTATTTTATCTTGTTAAAAAAAATAAACAAAAAAATGATATCTGTCAGATGAAGACCCACCTTTTTTCTGTGAATATTTAATGATAATAATTAAGACTATAAAATTTTAAGGGAGTCTGAAACCTTTCCAAATACTTTATGAAAACAAAGATTGCCAACAGAGATGTTTGAGTTAATGACTTGATATTGGTGCTAATAATACTTCATAGCTTTGTTCTGATGAGATGACAGTAAAGTATCAAACTGACAATAAGTATTTCTGCAATATGGGTACTTTAAATGCTCTGTCAACTAATTTACCTTAAAAGGTACCCAAATGAAAAAATACAGCATTACAACTTCAAAATCTTAATAGAGAGGTGTTACCCTGACCATTTGTTTTTGCTCAAGGTGTGCCTCAGGGATCTATTCTTAGTCCCTTAACAATCCAAACCACTTGTGTTTAATGTTACAGTAATGAACAACAGCTCTGCCTCAGTTCTCAAAATGATAACCATCACAGTTCTGATTATGTTCTTCCATTGTTGTTGCTCCAAGTAGACTTGATTAATCATTAAACGTGAATATATTTGCTGTTATTGAACCCAATTGGAACTGCAAATGACAGTCCAAGAAAACCTAAAAAAAACAGACTAGAACTGTGAGTTCATATTGGAAATTCAGTGCAGTTTGGACACAATAATTGAAATAACCAAACTAAAAGGGATTCAGATCAATAAATCAAATATGATACCATAAAATAAAAACAAAAACATCATTGTTAATCATTTCTAAGGGTTTGCTGTGATGATATTGATGGAAAGTTTAACTTGGAAATTCTTTGTAGACTGAGTGTTGCTTCTTTGTAACAAGTGATTGGACCTCTTGTAACAATAAATGCTCTGAAAACAACCTTTATGTTTCAATTATACCACTGAAAATCACATTTCATCGCTCTAACACACTTATAAGGGAGAGGGGTTAGTGTGGCCATATGTTTCCCCTAAAGAAGTACCACAAAGAACATTCCTTGGCCCCTCAATGAACCCAGTAACATATGTTAAGTCTTATGGTCAAAGATAATGAATCTGCCACAGTTTCAATGCAAGACTACTCCCCAAAAGCCTCCAAAACCTAATTTATCATTTGAGTTGATGTGACAATTTCGATCAAATACAGTCAGAAATATTTCTTTGTGTTTCTCTTCTTTCCAAGGTCTCTCTGTGTTTTATTTGCTTATCTTTTTATGTTCAATCATGGCACCAGGAAAAGTTAGAATATTTACAACCTTCCATCATTACTGTTTGTCAGGTTGAACTTTATTTTTCATACATCATAAGGCCAAGAGCTGACATGTTTTGCAGCATAAAACAACAAAATAAATTCATATCTAGTGCTAGAAAAACACTGCAGTTTACAACGCTGATTGAAATGACGACAGCCATAAGTGATTCAGCTCATTAAAACAAGCATGTTGCCAGAATATGAAAACAAGCATTGCGCAGATAACCATTTCAGTTAATACGCTGATATCAATCCTAATTATTTTCACAGCTTTGTTGTGATGATTTCATAATCTAATGCTGTGCGAAGATCTTTGCCAAAATTGCTAATTAAGCGCAACAAAATGCATCCCTCCGTGGAGAATGGGGGGAGAAAACGCCCAAGGTGATAGAGATTGCCATCAAACAAGGGTGTGTGTTTAATTTAGCTGTCTGACTGTGTGTGAGTATTTGGGAGTGAAGGTGTGTACTTTTGTCTCACAGCAGCCGAGGTGTGAGGTTTCTGAGGGGCGAAGATAATCCCCTGCTTACACAGCATGCATTTTTTTTCCTTACTTGCAGGACACACAGAAAAAGTCATTCCCAGAGTTTTGCAGACTGTGATTTAATCTCCTGTGTATGTTGAAACCTGAGATGCTGTGCAAGAAAATGAAACTGAGAGGAGAGGTGATTCAGGCTTACCTTGCCCTCCCCTCGCTTTTATTTGTTTTTATTGTTATTAAAGACTTGAGCAGTTTGGAATATTTTTAGCATGGCGGTCTATTAAAATGCAGTCATGCATTCATCTCCGCCTGGATGCTATCATTAGTTTTCCGTTTTTCCTATCACAGTTATTAGGCTAATAGCTTGCATTTGTAACAGAGATTACATCTGTGTCAGTGCTTGTGGTGCTGCTGCAACATGTTTCCTGTTTTATAATAGGATTTTTACAGCATTCAATAAAAAAAATAAATACGTCACAAGGTTAACCATTCACTGCCTGTGTACTAAGTTTCATGCAAACAAAATGTAGTGTTACTTATCTTGAATAACTCTGGATAATAGGAGTGGGCCAAACTATCGATACAGTAACACTGTGTCAACCTGAAACTTATAATCAAATTATTGATAAGCTGGCTCCAGGTATAAATACTTTGTTTTTGGCAGAGTTTCCTGTTAGTTTGACTCACCACGTCGATAATTCATGGCTTCTCGTGGCAGCCCAATGAAATGAGTGAGAGTAATGTGAATGAAAGTTAATTGGCTGGAGGAGAGACTGACAGCTGGATGAGAGAAGCACAAGACAGTGGAGTTAATGTAACACAGCAGTCAGCTGAAGTTAAGGGAGCTGCCAAGCAGCAATAAGTTACTGTCTATGACAGGTATTGAAGACCATGGAGTAAAGCTGGGTGATAGGGCCTAGACATAAAAAACTTTACACATATTTCAAGATCTTCTAACAGTCATGATTCAGTTGAAGGAACTGAATTTGATGATAAATTCTGCTCTCTGATGTTTTTTAACAACAAAAAAAAAACATTGCAGAAAATAAAAAATCCATTCATGCCCAGGATAAACCTAAACAAGCTAGCCAACCAGTAGGCCAACCAACATATCTGCTTCCAGATTAACCTGAAAATAAGACTCTAAGTGTTTCTATTATGCCAAAAGATAATTGTTTGCAAATGTGTTTCTTCGCTTGGCAGTCAAAGGGTTGACTGATTTAGTCAATATATTGTCCAGTCCTACCATGAAGATCTTTCTCCACAATAACAGTTTTTTTTTCTTTTAAAAAAGCTCAATTTTTTTTAAATTCTCATTATACACAAGTAAAAGTAAAATAACTTAACTTCAAATATTTTGTCTCGCCAACACTGCAACACATCTGATTCAAACAAGCTGAAATACTCTCTTTCTCTGCGAAAAGACAGGCAAACACCAGGCGCTGCCATCTTGTAAGATACAGTAAAGCCAATCGATGAGCGATATTAGGTTAGAGGCGGGACTCTGTGTAGCATAATATGGCTGGCGGGCGGGGTTAAGAGAGTGATCTTGCATTAAAATGCTTGAGTTTTATGTTATGCAGTAGTCACATCATATTAACAGTGTCCCTACCCAATTCTACGCCCCTGTTTAGTTTAGTCATCACTGGGACATTATCTAGCCTTGCAGAGCAGACGTTCCTCCCTGATTCTAAAATCATGCATCTCCATCTTGCCAGCCTTCATTGTCAAATGAATCACTCTGCTAAATGCTTAACTGCCCAATCAGGGAAGAGAAGCGGGAATGCAGGAGCAGTGGGAGCAGCAAACATGACGACAACAGGAAGTGACTTGACAGGAAGTGCTTGAAAATGATGGCAGCTAATGCCGGTTAGCCTGTGGTCATCATGGTTACTCGGTAATACTTGGCGAAATCTGCTGTCCTCATAAGTTTACTTCATAGGAATTGTCTTTGATGAGGTTCATGCTATATATAACTGTTAAATGATACATCTGTGTGGTATAATTTAATGTGAAACAACAGTCTTAAGGTAGTTAAGTTAATGGCTAACGGCCTAAGTGTTGTTAGGCGCTAAGGCTAACAGCCATTAACTGTTGTTTGCCCTTGTTAGCCGTTAGCAGCTGTGTTTAGCCGTTAAGTATGCTACATCAAAGCAGCTTTGCTTGATATGCATTGGTCTGTGATGAGTCAAACAATCATCCAGTCACAGGCTGCTGTTGTT
Organism: Scarus forsteni; assembly: GCA_036419115.1. Taxonomy (NCBI): domain Eukaryota; kingdom Metazoa; phylum Chordata; class Actinopteri; order Labriformes; family Labridae; genus Scarus; species Scarus forsteni. The sequence goes on along the minus strand of JAZDUH010000007.1, from coordinate 4,036,573 downwards.
TTTGAAGGTTCTTCCCCTGAAAAAATGTTTGCAGGGCTCTTCCCCAGATGGATTAGTGAAATATTTCCTGTCTGGAACTGTCCATCTGGCGTGTCAGGTTAGACATTATCCACGCTCTGTTAAAAATGTATTGACGTCCATCTTTCCACTGAAGAAAAGAAGGCGTCAATCGTTCAGTCAGTCTGATTGGATTTTCTGAGTTGATGTTTGTGCTCAGATATGAGACACAAAATCTCTTCAACCTCCCTGAATATTTTGTTAGGTGAAGAATCTCAATATGCCCCATCCTCTGTTTCCCACCCCTAACGTACATCTCTGTTTCTATTCAGATGGACAACAGCTGGGGGGTCGTGTCAGGACACATTTCTCTAGAGTTTGCAGAATCTAATAACCATGAAGTTTTACTTTTATGAAAATCTCACCACCTCTGCAGATGACACCTTACCTCATCCAGGGACCCCCACTGCTATCAGTGTCCGTCCCTCCGGTTCACACCAATATTTGTTTGAGCTGACTGCAGCAACAACAGTCACTCTTTACCTCCATGGTTATTTCTCAGGTGGATAAATTGGGCTCAGGTGTGTGTCTTTGAGCAAAGAGAAGTAGCATCATCATCTCTGTGATTGCCCTTCTACCTAAAAATGTGTTTGGGGTGTTTTTAGAGCAGGATAGCTAAATTAACTCAAAGGATATGGGGTTTGAAAGTAAGTCACAGCTCTGACAGCATAAATATGTATAATATCTATCATTGCTAAAGACTCCTGAGGTCTCCTGTGCACTTCAGTGTCATATTCCTGCTTGGTCAGCTGAAAATTTAAGATTCAGGAAGGACTTTTACCTCCTGTGGGGAAAAGAGATGAACAAACTTTCTGTTCCTCTCTGCCAAGAAAATGAAAACCTGAATGTTAATTTTCGCCATTCGAGTCTATTTCCTAACACAGAGACACAGACTTCTGTTTTTGAACTATTATGAACAAGAAAAACTTCTTCAAAATACTGGAAAATTAAGCATTTTGTCCATCTGTTATGTCACTAAACTGTTAAGGCCACATTAGAGCAGTTAGCTAAGCACTGAGCCTTCAGTGCAGTCAGTGATTAATGTAGTTTAATATGGTCAAGTTTGTAATTGTTAGAACTTCAAACTGTGACTCTGGACTTAACGCATTATATTCAATTAAATGGAGGCACAATATTATTGAAACAATATTGGTTTAGGCAGGTAATCACCTAAAAAGCTAATTATTGCTAATAATGATGCCTGCACAACAGCAAATGGACAGAAAGTAGCTTATCGGTGAAGGGTGTTAATGTAAATCAGTATCCAGCTGTTGTCCAATTGCACCTGCCTGATAGTCAGGACAAACAATGGGAGCTTGGTTGACAGACCTTGCAGCTGATAAGAGAACATTTAAGGTCGACCACAAGAGAGAAGCAGAAAACTGACTAAGATTCAGAAACAGATTGGAAGCTTCCAGTCATAGTTACCACACCACATCATAAATTTTTTTTAAATGTTTTTTTTTTTAAGTTATTTTTTGGGCTTTTTATTGCCTTTATTTGATAGGACAGCTGAAGTTGTGACAGGAAAGCGGGTGAAGAGAGGGGGGATGACATGCAGCATAGGGCTGAGGCCGGGATTCGAACCTACAGCTGCTGCTGGGGGTTGGCAGGCCCCGTACATGGGGCGGACGCTTTACCAACTGAGCTAATGTCCGCCCCTAAATGTATTTTTTTGAGCATTTTGTGCCTTAATTGATAGGAGAGAGACAGTGGATAGACTTGTGAAAGGGTTGAGAGAGTGGGGAAGACACTGCTAACTGGTCACAGGCTGGATTCGAACCCAGACTGGCAGAAGCATGTACATGGGACGTGCATGGTTGCTCACCACTCCGCCAAACCAGCACCCCACCAAAACATAACACTATAATATTAATATATTCAGAATAAAACATAGGGTTTCTCATTTATTTAAATGTTTCACTGTGAATTTCCATGTTTCCCTTCGATGCAGATTTATCTTTACGGTTTCTTTTTAATTGTTTTGTATGTCAAATCCCGTCTTGCCCTGCTGAATTGATGGTTGCTTCTCTAACACCTTCCTTCCTGATTAACGCTCGGTCATCACAGCAGGATGATGGAAAATGTCCTTGACGTTGTGTCAGCTCATGCTCCATTATTGACCCGAATGCTGCCACATGTCAAAACATATTACAGGTTTTTGCCACATCATCTGTACACTGCAAGCAAGCATGAGTCCATGCAGCCCGTGCTGAGGCGTGAAATAATCTTTTTCTCCATCCTTGACATCCATCCAGCTGACACAGCACCTGTGTCCTGGATTGAGAGGGGTCATTTTCCTCACACAGACATGTAGGGGATGATTTTGTTTGATAAGTTATTGTTTAAAGGTTAGGAGCTTGAGGAATGGAACCTTGTGGAAAAACCTGCAGTTGGACACATCTCTTTTTCAAAAGGACAGTGACGACGTTCTAAGAATCACTTTACCTCAAAGTTTTCTTCTTAGTTGAGGTCTAAGTTAGGATTTGGTGATCATCCATTTTCCACATCATTATGTAAGGGCTTTTCTTTCTTACAGGTCTCTAATTAGGGATTTAAAATTCAGTCATGCTGATTAATGATGTGGCAGCTCCATCAAAAACATCTCCAAATGCACAGCAGGGTGGAGATTGAACAGATTATTTTCTAACGTCTCACTCCTGCCCCTTAAAAACAGCAGCCTGGAACAGATTGGAACTTTTTAAGACTCTACATCACATTACAATAGTTAAAGGATAAGTTTCTACAGCTTTCACATTGTTTATAGAATGAAGTAGAACTATATACTCACCCAGAAGGCTTTCCTGATCCAAAAAGTGCTTCGGGAGATATTTAGATCCAAAATCGAGCAGTGGACATCCGTATAATGGTAGCACACGGGGCATGTATAGCGCCGCTCCTAAAACTGCATTAATCGTCCAAAAACTCATTAGTTTCACCAATATTTCATCATGGTCCACTCAAGCTACTCCTCCAAGACAGTCCTGTGTGGCTCCACCCATGTTTTTGTAACTGTGCTGACCTCTGAACTGAAAACTTTCTTTACAGCTGCCGCACATGCGCAGTCCGGCTCATTGTTTCAGGGGTGACTGCCGGTTACGGAACAACTTTCTTCTTCCAGTTTTGTGCAAAATGGACGAATATCTATCGGATGAAGATGTTGTGGAGAAGAACTTTGAATATGATGGGTGTCCTTACAGTTTCGAGCCAGAGTTTACAGACGAGGAGCTCATCGAAAGGAGGACGCCCTACTTGCGCATGCACGGCAGCTGTAAAGAAAGTTTTCAGTTCAGAGATCAGCACAGTCACAAAAACATGTCTGGAACGACCCCGGACTGTCTTGGAGGAGTAGTCCGAGCGGACCATGATGGAATATTGGTGAAACTAATGAGTTTTTGGACGATTAATGCAGTTTTAGGAGCGGCGCTATACATGCCCCATGTGCTACCGTTATACGGATGTCCGCCGCTCGATTTTGGATGTAAATATCTCCTGAAGCACTGTTTGGATCAGGAAAGCCTTCTGGGTGAGTATATTGTTCTACTTCATTCTATATTTAACTAGCAGTTCATAATGTTTCAGACTTTCACAATGACATAATTTAGGTGAAATGTGAACTAGTGGAAAATGTAACAAGTGCCCAAAAGTCCCACAGTAATGTTTTGTTTTTTAACAAGATTTAACTATTCACATATATTGACGTTACATGGCTAACATTAACTGGAATTAACCATCCCTAAAAACTCTTTTTCATCCCTGCTCAGTCTGTTTAAGTGTAAACCCAACCTGAGTCTGACCCTACCTCCCATACCTCAGGAGCTCTGTGCTCTTTTGTTTACAGTGCAAAGTGGGGCATCTTACTCATGCCCCTTTAAAAGTACTTCGAGAATCTACATCACACTGTAATAATTAAAGATGTCATATGCAGGGCCCAATAAAATCCACGATCACAGATTCATGGAATTAGAATTAGAATTAAAACGAGGAGGCAACTGACTCTGGGGACAATGCACTTTACTTCCTCTCTCCCTCACCCTCCCTCATTCACGATGTCAACATGTCGCAGTGGCCATCTGAGACACTGGCTGACCCTGTGTTCACACCAAAAGTGATCTGTGTGTCCTCTGCGTCAAGCTGCCAGCCATTATCAATGATCACTGATGCCGAGGGGCGGCGAGCAACACGAGCAGCCGGCACGAGCAACCTTGAGCGACGCTTAAGTCGGCAAAAACTCCCGGCTGACTCCAGAGAACAGGGAAGAGCAGTTTTTCTACAACTGTTATGTGCCAGGAGATCAAACGATCTGAGAAGTTTGTCAACATACTGTTGAATGGAAACATAAAGATATTTGTGAGGACCATGTGAAGAAAGACTATATTTCAGTACCTTATACAGCGTCTCTGGGTTAAATTTGTGTAAAAGAGATTTTAAAAAAATATAAACAGAAAAAATTGAATGTGGGAACAAGATTTATAGGGCTCGACATATGCCAATACTTTTAATTCATCATCGCCGATACCAATACCAATATTTGAGGTCAACAGCTCATGCTCTGTACTTAACAAAAACAGAATTGTTCATTTCAGTGTTACAATACATTTTTGAGAGTAACAGCTGTAAAACAAGAAAAACAACAACAAAATCAACGCTCGCAAAAATGAAACCCCAAATTACGGGGGAAACAGATGTTCAGTTGAACACTAGGGCTGTAGCATACAAAGATGAGAAAGAAAGACAGTATTATTATTGAGTAACTAATGATGAAATCAAGAATCAACTACAGTGCTCAGCATAAATGGGTACACCCCTTCAGATTTGTCAGAAAACTAGTTTCCTTTCAAAATCAACATTTTCTATGGCATAGTACAGCACAAAATTGATTGCAAACAGTTTTTTTAAGTTGCACAAAAGTATTTCTCTCAATTTAAGATCAGGATGCAAAAATGAGCATACCCCAATAAATGGGGTGGGAGCAAAGCTAAATTTTAGTTTTATTACCCTTACTTTCATCTTCTGGCAAAAAAATGTTATGTTAACTCAGCTTTGTCAAAACTTTGTACTTTTGTCCATTTAGATATTGATTAATAGATTATTTTTTTAATAATAGGGTATTCATGAATGCTGGGCACTGCATATAGAAAATGAGATGTTAAATTTTGATTATTTTACAGCAGCTATGCTACAAATGTTTAAAAATATGTCAATACCTCCTCACAAGCAAGCAGTGAAGTCCAGGAATTTTCATTTGCTGTTATATTAGCATGTCTTTGTGAATGGTTAACTGCAAAACTGTTTTCCTTTAGAAGTTTCCAAACAAAAGCTCGTGTTGGAATAGCTACATAGCATAGGGATGTAAAGAGAGAGACAGCCATGTCAACTAGTGTTTGAAGGATCTCTCCGAGTTTCAGCCCAGGAATTGATGTCTGAGCTTCACACTTGTACACAAACACTGATGCCCATAAATGTCCCAGATAACTACAAGAAAAGTGGAAAATAGGAGCAGAGAGCAAAATCAGTGCGCTACATCTTTATTAATGGGCTCTTCATTAATAATCTATGAGAGGGAATGGACCCGTATAGACACCAGGACCTAAATATTTTCATTTCTGCTCTAAACATAAATATGTTAAAGTGTGACCTCCTGGGGATTCCTTAGCTTTTGCAAGCAGTGTGTAATTTACATTAGAGGAAATGAAGACTTGTACTTAAGATGCAACAAATCGTCAAAGTAGTCGAAAAAATTCAACAACATAAACGGTCACTGATGGATTCTATTGTAGGATAGTCGTTAATTTACTCCATCCCATGTTTTTAGTGCATTAAAAACTGTTCTCTGAAGCGGATTTTCAGAGGATTTGATGCAGCGTCATGAAGCAGCGTCACGAAACAGCGGTCACGTGGCATCAGGAAAACACAACATTTTAGTCCTCACATCGGTCTCCTTTAAGTCAGGATGCACAATGGAGATCTATTTGCCTGCTCCAAGGGTGAAGTTTCAGAGCTAACAGGGCTAAAGTTATTGCTAATTTAAGAGAGAACCTCATCTCTATCAACAGCTGCTGTGAATAAACACGAGTGCTGATCTCACACACCAGCATTGGCATAGTTTGTGGGATCATTTTTAAACTAATTGAGGCAATTGTGAAACTTTACCAAAGATCAGAACTAAAAACAAATAAAGACAAAAATAGGAGCCATACTTTACTGTTGAGTCACAGCGGCTGTTTTGGTCTGAAGTTCTTGGAAATCTCATGTTTGCTAAATCCCTTCTGACTGTGTGGTTCTGTACCCTTTAGAGGAAATGTCTAACTTATGGCCCTTTTCCACTAGCACGCCTTGGCCCTACTCGATTTGCAGTGTGTTTCCACTGGCCCGGTACCTCCTAAAACAAGCTAGTTACAGTACCTACTCCGCTCTGGTTCCAAGCCAGCAGAGTTGATACTAAAAGATGAGTTGTTGCCTTCTTTGTTGTGGAGGTCGTTGTTAGTTTTTTTGTTATAAAAGTTCGTTGTTGGCTTTTTTGTTTTAGTCACTGGCTTGGTCGGAAAAGGTGTTGTTTGCTTCTTGTTTTACCTGTACTAGAGGACACCTCAGGAACACAAAGAGCTCGGGCTGTGTGGTAAACATGGTAAACGGCCTTGAGCTTGTGTAGCTCACTCTGGTCTTTCTGACGACTCAAAATGCTTATGCACCGCAGGTCACACCCATTCACTCTCACATTCACTCACTGATGGCTGTAGGAACAGTTATGTATGTACGTTGCCCATCTGTATCACCAAACACACCCACACTCTTTCTCACACTACTGTTACAGCAGTGGGAGCAACATGCAGTCAAGGACACATGTGGCAGCAGGAGGCGAAAACCCTCAGCCTCCTGATTGACAGCTAATCATCTCTCCATCAACGCCACAAACTGATGTGCAAGGAGACACTTCATATGTTTAAATCGACATAACTGCTTTTAAAACATCTTCCTCAATGCTTGGGTGCAACCTTCCAGTGTAGCAGTTTAGTTTGTCACTGTTAAAGCTGGTGACTTCCAGACAGTTGTGTTCCCATGTCATTTCTGAAAACAGGAGCCTGTGAGAATTGCTTCGCTTAATTTATCCCAGTGATGCGAGACCATCCTTGTCAGATGTGTTTCCAATCAAAAACAAAGTTCTGCAAATACTGCCAGCTTACAAGAACGACAAAGCCAAAATCTCAAGGCATAACATGTTTACATCCATGTGGAAAAGCCTTTTTATTGTAGGCAACGTTCTGTCAAATCTGTTCTAAACACAATAACAAAAAGAAAATGTTGTACTACGTCAAATTTTTAAGATGGATATGTAAGATATCTTACCAAAACAGTTTTTTTGTCTTTCTCATGATGTGTCGTTAAGACACATCAATATATTTCACCGGTCCATCTGGGAAAGAGCCCATAGAAAGTGTCTGTGGAGGGCAGAACCTTTCAGAGGCAAATCCAGCAGGTGATTGGACGATCTTTCTATCAATCAACAATTATTACGGGCAAATCAGGTAACATCTTAGGCGGGACCTTTGGTAAAACAAACTCTCGTCAATACATGTCAGAAGTGGAGCAAAAATATCTTTACAATAAAGATGTTTGCTTTTCATTTAAAGAAGACATGTGGTATAGATCTGGAAAAAAAACTGGGACTGAAGCTATTAGCATCAATGCTAGTGTAAGAGCCGTCACTTCCTGCTGTCGTCGTGCTCAAAGTGAGTTGTGATGTGAATGTTGCCAATCAAGAGGTGAGCTGACAAAGGAACAAAGAAGCAGGCGTAAATAAAAACAAGCACAGAAGGCCTGAAACATAAAGTTTCAGAGATGAAGGACCAGCTCACATGTTCACGTTGTCTCCAGGATTTTTACCACAGCCTTTTCTTTTGCTTAGTCCTGGATTCTTCTGTCAAAAAAGTCCCAAAGCCACCAACATTCCCTCTTCTTGTATGTCCTCTTCCATGTTGCGTGCTGTGTTTTCCGGTTATTGTCATGTTTCTTCTTCATTTTTGTTAGATCACGTTTGATCACCCTAGATTTCTGACTTTGAGGACTAGATTCTGGATTGGTGGTGTGACAGAATCGTGTGATGTGTTACGTTGACATTATCATTCTGTTCAAACTGTTTTTTATCTCCATGTGTGGGGTCTCTAACTGATAAAAAAACTGTTACGATTTTATAAGTGAGTCTGAACACCCCATTATCTCATTCCGACTTAATATGGAATGTATTTTTCAATATTTAAATATCAAACTAGGACTTGAAGGAGTACTTATGTTGGATTTGGAGTGTGTGATCGCTCGGGAGTGAATGTTACTTGATCTTTTGTAGCTTCTTTAAATCAAAGACTTAATATTGTCCTTATTTATCCAGCACTGTAACTACTGAATGATGGATTGATTGTCCGCCTTCATTAATGTTGTACTAAACGTCTGTACACAGCAGAGGCAGATATTCCCCCTAATTTTCATCTTTCCAAGAGTCTGCGACGTCTTTATTAAATCAGTTGTGCTGCAGTGTAAAGCTCCAGAAGCAAGCGCTGTAGCTCATACTGTTTCATAATCCAGATTTGTTTTTAGGTTGGACTTGCTGGAGAGGAAAACAGGATAACAAGAGGGAACAGCGGGGATTGAGGTGAGAGGGCAGGTTTGATTGAAGGGGAGGCTGTGTTGGATTTATTGTATCACCTACATCGGCTTTCCTCCTCACCATGCTTGGAGAAGAGGAGGGGGGGGGAATCATGCTCCTCTGAACCTCACGGCAGGGGGTCTTCTGCCTTTGAATTTACTGATAATGCTTACGCAATACAGGAAAGATTAGAAGGCATTACTTTTCTTTGTCAAGCAAGAGCTACACACTCAAGGGAGGCTCTATACAATGTCAAAGGTAGATGCATTGATAAAACATTTTCTGGTCTTTGTTCCTGTGATGTCTGCATTAGCTGGAGGCAAAATATTACCATCCTTATGGCTAAGGGTTTATTTTTACACTGGCTCCATTGTTGGGGACCACACCCAAGGGATGCTTAGATTTTTTATTTTGTGAGGCCAGCGACAATCTTCCTCCTACCTCCAGATCTACTGTGCAGCTCAGGTGGAAAAATTACACTGAGCTGCAAATATTCAGCAGTATGTGAAACAAATCGGTGTTCATTTTTTGACTTATTTTTGCCAGTTTTCATCAACAACCTTTTATCCAATGATGAAAACTAAAATATAACCAATAAAACAAGTGCACATGGACAAAAACTAAAACTAAATTAACAGACTTTTTAAATCGACTAACAAAAACGGAACTAAAATGCTTGACAGAGACGTTATCCAACCAGACCTAATTAGGTAATGTAGAAAAGGAACAAGTTAGGAATACATCCAATCACAGCTACTTTGGTTGTGTTAAAGGTTGGATGAGTTCAGAGGGACATCCAATCACAGCTGCCTTAGCTTGGAGGTGGTGGGATAAGTTGCGGAGCGATCCAATCAGAGCTGCTCTCTTTATAAGTTGATATATATTCATGTAGAGCAGGTTCACTGTTTGTTGTCAATTCTGGTATTGTAACTGAGATGCTCTGCTAGGTAGACTAAATAAAGGTGACTGCATTTCACACAAAAGTTCAATTTGTTTCTGTTCACTTATACATTCAAACATAAAAGGAAACATAAAAAATGTCTTACACTATTTTTAGTGGACTAAATTGACAGATTATGTTGACTAAAATGTCAAGAAATTTCAGCTAACACTAGCCTTAAATTTAAAAAATTTAGATGACTAATGGCCCTTTTCCATTAGCCCTACTCTACACTACTCGACTCTACCCAGCTCTACTCTACTCGCCTTGTGCTGCTTTTCCATTAGCCCCAGTCGCCTGCCCAACGGGGTGCAGTGTCGCTCAGCGGCTCATCAGCGGCTACGCAACAATCTGTGGCTTTTTGTCACAAACCGAGTAAAAAAGGAAAGCAGAAGAAGGCTGCAGGTGGTAAGAAGAAATACCCCTTGAGAAGCACAGGAGAGTTTTGGAAGCTATACAACAGAATGAAGCCGAGGACGAGAGCAATCAAGCTGCAAAGAAAAGACGTATGAGGGTAAGCTAACGGTAGCTACCGCTAGCATGCTAGGTCGTCGCGCTCATGACTCATCGATGACGACATTGTCCGACCAATCAGTAGCTGGCAGTCGGTGACGTCATCTTTTAGTATCAACTCTGCTCGCTTGGAACCAGAGCGGAGTAGGTACTAAAACTAGCTTGTTTTAGGAGGTACCAGGCTAGTGGAAACACGCTGCAAATCGAGTAGGGCTGAGTAGAGTAGGGCCAAGGCGTGCTAGTGAAAAAGGACCATAAATTGTGACAAATTAAAACATATTTTAGATGACAGACTACAACTTAAAGTAATAAGAAACTGCTGTTAAAATGACACTAAAACAAAGATGTTAATAAATGCCTTCACCAAGTGCTCATACACTGCTGAGTGTCACCTTATTAGATCAACACTCAGAAAAATCTGTTAAAAAGCAGTGATTAGAGTAAAGGTGTGGAAATTTGTCCAATGCAACGGCTCCCTAACCAATCAGATAGCATTTGAGGTTGAAAGACTTGTGTAGCCTTGCTCTGATCTCCTCCAGAAGCCTCCTCTTTCCTCCATCGACGTCTCCTTATGGTGCAATTTGGGAATTGGAATATCTTTCATCATGATGGAGGGACAATGACTTCCGGGTCAATGAAGGAAAGAGGAAGCGAGGACGGACAAAGTTGTGTAAAGACATGATAGCATCACCCAGTTGGCTGCACATTCATTCATAATGTGAATCTCCTGTTCCAATTTACAAGGGAGTAGAAATATAAGTAACAAAAAGAAAACAAAATGACCATTACCATGATAACGAGGAGATTGTCAAGACAGATTTGAAGACCAATGCACACAACTTTGTTAGTCCTGGTGGAGGCATAATACAGCCACAAAAGCCCCGTTTCCACCGGAAGGTTCAGTTCGGTTCGTCAAAGTATGGCTCGCTTTTTGGGGCGTTTCCATAGCCTAATACAGGACCCCCTATAAGCGAACTGTACCATCCTTCTTTTTGGGACCCTTCTGTTAGGGTGCCTAGCATACCGATACGACCCCAGAAGGTGGAGCTAAAAACACTGCAGTACGTTGATTGGTCGAAGGAGACGTCACTTCCCATGCGACAGCAGAACAACACATAACCCCGCCATGTTTAAATCTCCACTCGTCTTCATGTAGATAAGTCTTGCGGTACACAGCCTCCTCTGAAACAAAGTTTGGTTGCACTTCGTAACAACAAGCCACATGCTGAGCACAAAAAAGTAGAATTGCTGGATGTCTTCTATCGTTGCTTTTTGTTTACTGTGTAACGTTTTCTTCTTCGTTGTATTTAATAGTCAGGTACACGGTGTTGCGCTGCTATGACGTCATGCTATCAGCATCCGGCTTAGACACCACCTACCAAGTAGGGTTTGGTTGGCTGTGGAAACGCCATACCGGACCACTTGGAAACAGGGCCAAAGTAACAACACTCAGGTAGGCTGTATACTAAATTGGAACCAGGGGGTGGATCCATGTTCTAAAACTTTTCTTTTGCAGTTGATGTAAACATGCAGAAAAACCTGTTAGCAAGTACTGGCTAACGAGTCTAAAGGGATGTAGTTCCTGCTCAGCTACAATTAAACAGCGTTAATATGAAACTGGTCTATATGTTAAAAGTTATTCTTATAAAGCTGTTCTGTGTTTTAGATCTATGAGTGTGTTCCTTCTGCCAATGTATGTAAGAGTAATTTAAAACTTAGAAAAACATTCAAAAGATAGTGTGAGCCAACACAGTCACAAAAAAAGGAACCACTGAGATGATTATACTACAGCAGACAAAAACATATTTAGTATAAACTTGGAGCTTGAGAAACTTTGGGAAAAAATCCAGATGCATTGTGAAGATTTTTGTGGCTCTACATACCACAGATGACTCTACTACAGGCCTGAGCAGATGTCTTCTCTGTCTTATTGCCCTTCATTTGGATAAATGAAAACAATAACTACAGTTCGTTAAAGTGCTGACTCGCTGTTTTGTGGATTTATATTCAACCTCAACTTTAACTAAGCACACTGAAAGAGCAGGAGGAGTGTGAAGAAGCTCCTGCACACAAACGCTCTTGGGTAAAGTTTAGAGTTTTATTGTTGGCCTCCCTACGGTGGGAGTATTTTGGAGGCTGGATAGGCTCCATGTCGTGCAGTTCAGCTTTTACTGCAGGTTTTGCAGGCAGGAGAAGAGGTACATAGTAAATAAGATGAAGGCTGTTTGGGATCACGATTATGAGCAATAAGTCACCGATTTTACAACATCTGTGCATAAATTTTAATTCATTTATCAAATCATATGGTCTTGAGAGGAAGGGAATGCTTCATTTGCAACACTCAACAGAACAAGCACAAAATGGCACGCAGATCACCAGCACACATCGCCACATGCTGATAATCTTGTTTTTATTACTGTAGGGGGCTTAAATCATAATCAAAACTGATCTATTTATAAAGCACTACAATATATTGATGCAAAGTAATGGTGCAAAACTAATAAACAACAAAGGCATCTCAATTGACAGACACTAAAATGCTGGCAGGTATTTTAATAGTTACCTCTGCCAAGGCAGTAATGTTTTCGCCGGGGTCTGTTTGTTTGTTTGTTAGCAAGATTACACAAAATCTACCTGATGGATTCACATGAAAATTTTACCAGAGTTGTGGTTTGATCCATGGAAGAAGCCAACACATGTTGGTACCGTATCTGCATATCCCATAACTTAACAATGGGCCGTACTTAAAAAAAAAAAAAAACTTGAAATCCAAATCCACTTGATGGATTTGCTCAAAAAATTTGCAGGATAATATATACAACATAACTCTGTCATCATAGTTAATTTCATCTGGGTCCGATCCAGATCGGTGTCACAAAAAAAAGAAGTTTAAAATGTCAAATCCCATTCATTTCTGCTACTGTGAGAGGCTTGCCCCCCTTAGGTCATTATGGGAATTGTAGTTTCTTTGCAAACTGATGTCAACATCACTACATTTCCCAAGTTCCCTTGCAATGCCAGCGGAGGAGTTCTCCACATGGACAGACACAGCCGTCTAATCAGAGCGTGTGGTGATCCAGATCTTTTATAGGGGTTATGGACGTTTTATAAGTTAACTTTGGAAGTTAAAGTGTTAAAATCCCAAGCTAAACAATTAAAGGAAAATGATTAACTTTAGGTATATTATTAATTTGTGTCAAATTAATCACAAATCAAACCTTATTGATTTGTTTTTCATATTCTGCTCACACTTATTCCAGAAGCTTAAGAAGAATGAGGTCTTGTTTTTACAAAATGTCAATAAAGGTAGATTTACAAGCTTTCATTTTGTTTTAAGACATAGAAAAGCTCTAATAATGTGTCGTTCCCTTACCAGGTCCACAGTGTGAGTTCGGTGGTGACCCGGCGCAGAGAGCAGCGGGTGCTGCTGATGGTCATCACCATGGTGGTGTGCTATCTGATCTGCTGGCTCCCGTACGGCGTAGTGGCTCTGCTCGCCACCTTTGGCCCCAGAGACCTTTTGACCCCAGAGGCTACCATCACACCATCACTGCTGGCCAAGTTCTCCACAGTTATAAACCCTTTTATCTACGTATTTATGAACAAACAGGTGAGTTCAGGCTCTCTCATCACTCATCTTTAATGCTGTCCTCAGTGTAGTTTTTGTTTTGCAGCTGGATTATTTCTGATTTGTTTGTGGGACTATTACCATCACATATGTGTGTGGGAGGAACAATACTACAATCACTGTCCAAAGAATTATGACTAAACCTTTAAGAGGGAGGTTTGCTGTGAGTGTGAACATTTTAAATTCTGTTCATGATATTTCAGTTGCTGATGACCTTTTTGTGGTTGTTTATTAACCTGCTGCTGTCTTTAAGTGATCTACAACTGTTCTTTCTATTCCTGTGTTTTGTATGTTTTTCAAAATTTATAAAAAAAACTATTTTTAGTAATGGTTTTCAAGTGCATGTGAAGAAAATGCTTCCAATGTGAAATGAGAACAATTAAGGCCCTAACAATCGGTTTTATTTTGTCCTAAATTCCTTTAAATTTTTCCCATATTCTGCTTTTGTCAGTTTTATTTTGGTGAGAATTCATTTTATTGCCATTTTATGCAAATTGAACCCCTACACATAGTATGAAATAATGAAATATATACACCCTCTTTTCCGACAGTCCTTAATTTAAAGGTCCAATCAACAGTATTTTGAAAAATTCTGCAGAACATTTGATCGCCTGACACATAATACTCATTGGAAAACTGCTCTGCCATGTACTTTGGAGTTAGTCGGGAGTTTTGTAGCTTTTTTTTACAAACTTAGCTGGTGACTTCGGTGTCTAATTTGACATGTTTGCATCGTTAATGAGGGGAGGAGGAGGGGGAGGGGAAGTGAAACGGGCAATGTCCCCAGCCTCATACTGCTTTCACACTAAAATTAGCAGGTCGATTAGCAGGTTTGGTCTACGCGAGTTAACTCGCTAGTAATCGTCAAGTAACTCCTTTCCCACTGCCACCAGACCCGGGTCTAATGGCTCTTTTCCACTAGCACGCCTTGGCCCTACTCTACTCAGCCCTACTCCATTTGCAGTGTGTTTCCACTAGCCCGGTACCTCCTGAAACAAGCTAGTTTTAGTACCTACTCCGCTCTGGTTCCAAGCGAGCAGAGTCGATACTAAAAGATGACGTCACCGACTGCCGGCTACTGATTGGTCGGTGACGTCATTGATGAGTCATGAGCGGGACGACCTAGCATACTAGCGGTAGCTACCGTTAGCTTACCCTCATACGTCTGTTCTTTGCAGCTCGATTGCTCTCGTCCTTGGCCTCATTCTGTTGTACAGTTTCCAAAACTCTCCTGTGCTTCTCAAGGGGTATTTCTTCTTACCACCTGCAGCCTTCTTCTGCTTTCCTTTTTTACTCTGTTTGTGACAAAAAGCCACAGATTGTTGTGTCACGCTCAAAATGATGTAACCGCAGTGCCGCTCACCACGTTGGGCAGCCGACTGGGGCTAACTGAAAAGCAGCACAAGGCGAGTAGAGTAGAGCCGGGTAGAGTCGAGTAGAGTGGAGTAGAGTAGGGCTTGTGGAAAAGGGCCATAATCAGCAGCTGGCGAGCTGTGTGGCTGTTTTTTTTCCTCTGGTGCATCAAGCTGATGTCAGCACGTTTGTGACATCATCAGCATGCTGAAACATGTCCATGTAAACAATGGAGCATGAAAGCTGTCAACATGGTGTTTAGCTGATTTCTGTACATTAGTCCCGTTTTAAAAAATGTACAAACTCGGCGCAGACTGGATGACAATCAAGGCCTGATGATACGAAGGCAAATTGACTTTGTTGCTGAGACAGCAAAGAGTCACGGAAGTTACAGACGTAGGGTACAGGCATGATTTTATGACATTGGCACGTTACACCAACATCATGACGTAAATTAGCCAACTGAACTGGGTGTGATGTTCTCACGATCAGAGGTGAGCAATTAACCTCATGTCACTTGCCGGGTCGGTCGAAATCCCGATTAAACCCTTTCAAACTGCCGACAGGAGCTGATTGTTATGGGTTTAAGCAGGTTTTTAGGCCAGTCTGAAAAGAGTTAGTGACCTCCTTTGAGCATTTTACCTAGAGATATGCTCCTTTTCATCCCAATATTAAAGCTTTTACGTAAAGTACCGGCCATTCCTGCGACATTCAGTGTTCATATTGAATTCCACATTTAATGTCCAATTCTGTGATTCCGTCACCTTCAGTAATCTCAGACTTTATTTAGCTCTCATTGAAGCAGATATTGGATTTTTCTGAAAGAGGTTTAAATGCTCTGTCAGCCCTCAGTCTCAGAGGATTTTGTGAAAATCTCAGTCATTTGTTGTTCAACACTGTTCTGCTGATGAAAGTGTTTCATGCTTCGAGCCAGGATGGAGAAACATCCTCAAATGTTGGTGAAAATAGTTGCTGTGTGTGGGCTGTGAGGTTGGGGTCCAGTTACCAGTAAGAACAGCATTCCTGGATTTGTTATGTTTTTAGCCTGAAGAATCTTTCACTGGATTGTTTTGTCTTTTGCCGTTTTTATTTTTGGTGAAGCACAGACGGCCGCTTCCCATCGTCAGCAGGCACTGACCTTTTCTTTATCTGGTGGAAGTAAAAGTCGTAAGCAGCAGAGACCAAATCAATAGCATTTTTTTTCTGCCAAAGTAGGTTGACAAAAAAAGAAACTGCCTTGGTGTTTGTTGCATAACTGTCACAACAACCATAAAAAAAGAAAAAAGGAAGTGCTTCAATTATCAGTTTGACACAGAAACGTACAACTGAAAAAACAAAATCAGCAGTGGAGCTTATTGGATTTCCAAGTAAATGAAGAGGATTTAATGTGCAAGTTATTAATGCTAATGAGTTGCTCATTAGGGTTAAGTGAACAAGTGACTTTCCCAGGGCCAAAATAAAAGATAAGCGTTGTTTTATTCATCTAAAAGCTGCAGGGAAATGTCAGGACTAGAGAAAAAATTGTTTTGCATGGAGGAGTTCATAATGACTAAAAACAAACTAAAACTAAAAACCATATCAAAGTCATTCTAACTAACCTGCATCAGAAATAGCAGTGAATCAAATGAATGCATAATATTCATTTTCAATTAAGCATGCACGATAATTTTGGCACTATATAAATTTGGAGAATACAGTATATAGAATTATTGTTGCTTAAAATTCTGCTTAATGACTGCAGGTCATCTGCTCTGTACATAACAGTAGGTTTAATCTAATGTCTTATTATCTGTACCACCTTATTTAAAGTAAAAAAAATCAGACACCCAGCCTTGTATATAAATAAGATTCACACCCAGAAGGGGTTCAAGTAACTGCAGTCAGACCCCGACCATCCATCTGCTGCCTCCTCATTTACACCCTCAGGCAGAGGACGGACATAATCCCACATTCAGCTGGATAACACACACGTAAACACACCTAATATCACACACACACATCTAGATATGGCACTTCAAGTGTCAATATCAAGGTATCATTAAGACTGTGATTAGCAGCTTCGCAAAAGAAGTGCGAAAAATCTCAAATACGCTCATCGTGACTCATGACTGATCATGATGGACTTGATGTATTTTATCTTCATCTGTCGCTCAATCCAGCTGTTATTGGTTTGTCTCTGCTCATACTGGAAGGAGTCTCATACTGAATTCTTGCAGGAATACAAAGTTGCTTATAATGAAAAGTCAAGCATTGGACAATTGTGTCAAAAAAATCATAGTTATATTATATATAAAAAAAGGTGCTGCCCAAAACAAGGTGGTCAAAATAAGAAAAAGAAATAACAATGTATGCTTTGTTAATGTGAGAATGTGGTTTTTTGATTAAAAACTACATGGTAAGAGATGTTCAGTTACTCAAAAGCTACATTATTCATTCTGAAGTCGTGCCCTGTACAAAAAATTTTAAGCAACGGGGCAGAAGCTCAATCTGTGGGGACTACTGTTCAGAACCAAGTATTAAAGCTATGGTCTACGATTTGGAAGCTTTGTACATATTAATAACACCGTTTATAAGGCTGTTATGGTCCTATGGTCCTATCTACACAGTATAAAGACAAGCAACAGGTATTAAGAAGACTCACTGGATTTCATTTTTGCAAAAGAAAATACAAAATATTTCATCATATATATATATATATATATATAAATAAATATATATATACATATATATATATATATATATATATATATATATATATATATATATCTATATATATATATACATATATATATATATATATTTTTTTTTTTATGATCTTACACTATGCTCTACAAGGCATAGTGTGAGATGGGCCTTTTTTCTCCTCTCTCTCTCCGATGTCTCCCTTTTCCTATGTATCTCAGAAAACAGGGCGCTGCTCTGGTGGTGACTCGACGGTCTTCCCGATCCCGTCTCCCTCATGCATGCCACTGTGTTTGTATGTTCTTGGATGGGTTGTACTGTAAAGAAAAATGTTGTTGCTCTGTACTTGTTACACGTGCAATGACAATAAAGTAACTGATTGATTGATTGATAGATTAATATAAAGTATTTTTCATACAAATAATGTAGTACAAAGTGCTGAACATCCAAGTAAACAAGCAGATAAGAGCCTAGGGAAAAATATTAAAATAATAGAATAAAATAAGATAGTTAAAAATCCAAATCCCACCCACCCTCCCAGCCCAATTTTATCATAAACAGCTATTCATGTGCACATACATGCATTCAAGCACAAAAATGCTATCAAGCACACACACACTCAGGGACACTTGCAGGACTATTCAACAATGACTTAATGCGAGTGTCACCACTTCCTTTCCACACTGAAACCTTTAAATATTAAGTCTACACCCTATACTTCCTCTTATCAACAGTGCATCAAGAGCTTTGACTGTACACTGGGAGAAACCAGCAGTGTATCTCAGCCTGTAAAGGCTTTGGTGGTTGGTTCAAGTCCCAGACAAACTAATGTTAGAAATTGAGTAGACGGGGAGATACCAGAAGCATTTTATTAAATTCTGTTCATGGAGAAATTCCTCTATTAAGACAATGCTCCTTGTAAAGAATTTTTACTTCCTGGATTGTATGACATCATAGCTGTACAGTCTCCATATATATATATATATATATACATATATATATACATATATATATATATACATATATATATATAAGTTTGCTCCACAGCCTGCACCCTCACATAGGGCATCATTTGGGCAGCCAATCAGTGCAGAGCTCGTTATCACAGCCTCTCGTAGCCTCCCCACCCCCCAAGATCACATTTTCCAAAGTGGAGGGAAAAAGAGCTGCATACGATCCTAGATAGAGACAAAACTTTTCTTCTTATTTCTTTTTACTCAAATCAAATCCTTGATTAATGGACACCAAAGACATGATGTAAATGGTTAAAGACACCGCAACATGGATTCTTTAAGTCATGATTCTAACTTAAAGTTGAGACATAGTTTTTTGTGCCTAAACACACTTTTGTCTAAAACAGCTGAAGGTCTTTCATCGCTCTTCTATAACCAAAGGTAAACTGGTAAGTATAAATAATACCTCTGATGATGGCTGCCTGCGGTGCAGACAATCTCCCTCTACTATGAGCCATATGTTTTGGTCCTGCAGTGCCCTCAGCAAGCTCTGGAATTCAATCTGCATGTAATGAAAAAATAACAGCCGTGTTTGGCGTTCTTCCAAATCAGCATGGTATAACATCATATCAGACAAATGCAGTTCCTTTCCTGTCTCTTTTGGCCAGAAGATTGACACTTGTGAAATGGAAAGATAAACAGCCCCTTTCTTTCATTCAGTGGGTGAGAAAACTGATGTTGTGATTGCAGATGGAGAACTTAAGATATAGCCTACAAGGCTCCCAAATTACCAAAAGACTTGGGCATCCTTTATTGAATATGTGGAGAAACTGTCATTTACTGGGATGTGATCTGAAATGTATTCATATTAGATGATAGGTTTCAGTAAGTGAAATTAATAACAATGTTTCATATTTTAAAAAAGTAACTTGTGGTGTTCCAGAAGGTTCAGTTTTGGGACCTAAGTTATTTATACTTTATTTGAACGATATTCATACAGTTTTTCTTCAGTCGAAATCTATTGTATTTGCGGATGATACAAATTTATTTTGTTCAGGTCCAGACATTAATGAATTGTTGACAACAGTAGAAAATGAGTTGATCGTGTTACAAAATGGTTTGATATCAATAAGTCATCAATAAATGAGAATAAAACAGAATTTCTGGTGTTTAGTTGTGTTACGACTAACTGTGAAATTAGATTTATTCTTGATGAAACTGAAATAATTCTTGGGAGTCTTTTGTGTGTGTGTGTGGGGGGGGGTAATTTTTAATCTCTCATGTTCTCGTGTTTTGCATGCTGCAGTTTGGCACAACTTCTGAAAGTGTAGTTACAAAAAACACACACTTTTGATGTAAACAAGATCATTTTACAAAAGTAGAATTGTTAAAACTCTCATATCATCCCCAACCTCAGTACAAGGTATAAAAAACAGCCTGTAAAGCACAGAGTGATTAATATTTTCCCTTCTTTTTAATAATAAATGTTAAGTTTAGCATGCAGCTCTTCAGCCTGCCCTATGAAGAAGTTCGTCCTATAGTATTTAGAAAACCCCAACAAGAATTGCTATTTTTTTTAGAAAGCAAAATTGTTTGCAGATGTTTCATACAGAGCTGTATCTGCTCTTCAAGGCAATGTGATTTATGAAATTATTTGACAATTAAGCATGAATGCTTTTGAATTAGTAAGTAATGATGATTAATAATCAACATAATTGAGATTATTAACACTCCTGTAATCAACAACCCCTCTTCCTAATGTTTGAGCTAGGAATCAGAAATAGCGTAATTGCCAAGTTTTGTGTGAGGAGGGTTTTTTATGTGTATCAAAACAGTTAATTTTATTCTTCTTAAATCAGAATTCTTATTTTCATCTCTTGAAAACCCACCTGGGACATAAATACTGAGCATAATTCCTTCAAGCTCGTGCAGAAATTAAGGCTCTAAACAGCAGATTCACTGAAGAAAGGTGGGATAAAAGTGCAAAAATAATTGAAGCAAATTTGAATTATAAAATCCGGACTAAAGGAAGGGCATTAAAATGAAAGAAGATGGAGGAGAAGCTGAAAGGTAGAGATGAGAGAGAAAAGGTGACGGTCTGTTGGTGTGTCGGAAGACGGTCCCTTTAATCTGTGAAGGTAACTTTATGATTAGCATGTGATGTTACTATCAGCCCTCTACAGTGAGACGGTGACCTTTCCTTCCTCTGTCACACTCTTTTTATCTGCCTCTGCCTTTTTTATCTACTTTTCCCTTCACTGCTGTCTGTCAGGTATCCCCCCGCCCCCCTTAATCTCTTTTTTTTCAGCTCAGGAGACATTTAACGCTCTTTTTGATTGAGCAACCAAATGTGTGAAGCTGCTGACGGAGCCGAAGACGTTGACGCCGCCGCACTGTGTGGCGCTTTCAGTCTTCAGTTCCTCCCAGCCCATACCTATGGCAGCAGTGTGTTGAGGCGAGTTGAAGACTTAAAGCGCTGCACAGATTCATGCCGCACATCTGAGGAAGAATTGTGATTAAACCTTCAGACGTCCAGACGAAACTGAGGTCTTTCTGTAAGTGTTTCTTAATGTCACACTGTTCAAACTGACTTCATAGCCTGTCTGTATCCAGGCCCCAGGGGGAAGCAGTAAAGATTTAAATCAACTTCTTTAAAACCAAGGCACAAACTCTTACAGACACATTCCTCAGAGGGAAGAAGGCTGTGGTCCAAAACACAGATGACAAGATATGAGTGAACTTTCCTCCTGACTGCTGCTGGCTACACTTCACATTAAGTCTACAAGTTTGAGTCAATGGGTCACATTACAGTAGATCTCCTGGAGAAAGACTTGACACAAAATTTACCTCTCAGTCTCATACAGCTGGGTGAAATCTTCCTCTTTAAGTAACGTTGATTATATTTTTCAAACGTATGCAGGTTTTTCTTCCAGTACACTGAAGGCTGGGGCATTTTCACAGAATGTTAACATGAAACTCTTTAACCTTTCTTTCCTTTATTTTACATATCTAATCATTTTAAACAAAGTCATAGTAACATTATACACATGTCCATCAAATGTACACTGGTCGAACCAAAAAAAAAAAAAAGGTCACACACTCTTTGTTTCGATAAGCTTCTGCAATGTTACAAGACTTGTCCCAGATCATTGCACTGCCCCCACAGGCTTGGACAGTAGACACTAGGCATGATGGGTGCATCACTTCACCTGCCTCTCTTCTTATCCTGATGCTCCCATCACTCTGGGACAGGACAAATCTGGACTCATCAGACCACATGACCTTCTTCCAGTCCTCCACAGTCCAATCTTTATGCTCCTTAGTAAACTGAAGACCTATTTTCAGTCAGCCTTACTGATTAGTGGTTTTCTTAAGGCTACACAGCTGTTCAGTCCCAATCTTGAGTTCCCTTTGTACTATGTATGTGGAAATGCTCTTACTTTTATAATTAATCACCCCCCTGAGTTCTACTGTTGTTTTTCTTCTACTTGATTTGGCCAAACGTTTAAGTGATTGAGGATCAAAATCATCCAGGATTGTTTTTCAACCACATTTGTTTCTTAAAGACGATGGTTCCCCACTATCTTTCCTGTTTTTAATAATGCACTGGACTGTTCTTAACCCAATTTTAGTAGTTTCTACAATCTCCTTAGATGTTTTCTCTGCTTGATGCATGCCTATGATTTGACCCTTCTTAAACAGACTAACCTGTTTATATCAGAGGACATGTCTTTGACATGGCTGTTAGGAATGAGTAGCTACTCATTTCATCAGCTGAGGTTAAATAACTTGTTACAGCTGAAAGATAATCGCCCATGTAGTCATTCTCCACGAGGAGGCTCGTTAAATCCAGGTGGCGACTTTTTTTTTTGACCAAGCAGTGTATTTACACACATGTACATACACATGTAGGTCAATACAACAACCAAGCAAAAAGCTTATCTAGTCCTTCCTAACAAATCTGATCCAAAACTGAATCAAAATCACAATTTATTACCAGCAGTCATCATTCATGGAAAAAAAAAATCATGAGCAAAAGCCTCATTTTAAGCAACATTAAATCTTCATAGACAAATTAATCTGTTCAATATTTAATCTCATTCAAAAAACAAATACACAGTAGTAGACACTAGGCATGATGGGTGCATCACTTCAACTGCCAATTTTCAGTATTTATATTTTCAAACATTGCAACAACTTATGATTGGAATGTGTCAAGAAAAAAAAATCTTCATGTTAAATTTTTAACTGTCCAGCAGAAAATAATTTTAACTGACTTAATTGATATACATATAGCTTACTCCAGCGATTCTGATGAAAGCCTGCCTAATGACACCAGACATAAACCATGACAATGCAGTGAGCATGTCCCCTGCATTTAAAAATGTTAATGCTAATAGTAACAATGCTACCATCACAGGAGTGTTTCACAGATACAACCCTGAAATTCTAAGAAAATATCTGGATGTCTTTCCAAGAGAGCTTCAGGACTTCTGTGTTCAGTAGTTTTAAAACCACAAAGGCTCATCTAACACCAGGCCAAAATCTTAAGGCACACCACATTCATTCATCCATCTGTTATCTACCCTGCTTATCCCTTTAGCTTTCGTGGGGCGCTGGAACCTGTCCCAGCTGAAGTTTGGCAAGAAGCAGGGTACACCTTGGACTCGTCGCAAGCTGATCACAGGGCCACATGGAGAGACAAACAACCATTCATATTCACAGTCATATCTAAGGGCAACTTGGAGTCGACAGTTCACAGAATGAGCATGTTTTTGGTCTGTGGGAGGAAGCCAGGGTGCCTAGAGAGAGCCCATAAATGCACAGGGAGAACATGCAAACTCAGGCGTACCAGCAACTTCCTTGTGATGAGGTATGTGCACTACCTGCTGCACCACCATGCTACTCCAACCTCATTCACATCCTCTTTTAGGTGTTTTTGGCCCTGTTTACATGGAGACACTATCACCTGAAACGCAAAGGTTCTTGCTTTGCAGTTTAAAAGCAACCCGCGTTTACATGGAGATGCCAAAATAGCTGGATACGCTGTAGCGTGCATGCCAGTCCAGTAGATGACAATGTAGGTTTGCAGAGAAACAGCGCTGTTACAACATGTTTGAAGGAGAAAAGGTTTTTACAAACAACAATGGTGAGTGGACGCAGGAAGGGGGAAGGTTTTTGTTTTACACTTCGCAAAGTCATGTCTCAGTCAGTGGTTAGAAAACACCAAAATATCATCATAGTAAAGTTAAAACAAACAACCAAACATGACGAGTTAGTTAGTGCTCACAACATGATGTTGATCAGGGTATAGGTAGTTCCTCTGCCATTCTGCACATAGCTGTCAAGTCTCCCGTATTGGCTGTGAAACTACCTTGTTATCCGTATTTTACCCTCTTTCCCACCGTCCTCCCGTATTAGTATTCAACATTATATCTCCCGTGTGACGATATAAGAATAAAAACATTCCTATGCCTCTCCAAACTGAACTCTGTCACAAGCTGAATGGGGCAGTAATGCTCCAAAATGATGGATGCTAACCACCGTGAAACTGAAGAAGAAAAAGCCTTTCGAGAACTGCTACTCTGGAGACTGCAGGAGGCAGTTCTCTTTCTTGCAAAATGGGATTAGAGCCAACAGCAGAACAAACCAAGAAAAACAAAGTGTTTCTTTTAGATTTCTTGTATATTTGTATTAAAATGTGAGGGATATTAGAGCTTGGTTGGGGTTGTGGGATGGCTCACAGCTGGCTTCCTTATTTCAAAGCCAAAACTTGACAGACATGCATTCTCCAGTGTACTTGGATACCTCTCAGCTCAAGCTAAGCTAAGCACAGAAAGTGGGCAAAATGGCAGTATGGGATTTGATTGGTTTAATTATTTCGGAATGAGCTGCTGTGAATGGTTGGTGTTTTCCCTGTTTTACTCCTGCAGTAGACCGTGGCTGTTTTTCGTTATTTTTAGAGAACATGTCATGCATTGATAACCATCGGGACATAATTTCAACCAGTATCACAAAGTGTTTCTATGTCAAATTACCAACCCTTGCTTTAAATAAGAGCCTTGAAACATCATAGTAATTCGGTTTTGCTTTGACAGCATCTGTTATTAAATATTTGAAATAAAGACAAGAATTGATATAAGTTTCCAAGCCCAATATCACCATACTTGTGTCTCGATTTCTCCCCCTAACTTGAAGAACTTACATGTTTTAGTATTTTTCCTTCAGTCTGTTGTATCAAGCAAATTAAAAAATAACTTTCATCTGTCTTGCAAAACCTTTGTTCCTCTTGTGGACTGTATAAAAAGTCTTAAATCTTGTGTTTGTCCTTAAAGAACCTCCATCTGTGATCATAGCTTGATGTTACAAATTCCAAACTAATCTGTAGATACAGCCATGTTACCTGATTTGTCAATACATCTTCAACCCGGGTGGTGCATGTTCCTTTTACTGAAAAAATAACGCACCGTTTTTTTCTGACTCTTTGGCGACAGGGGAGGTGCTGACATGCATCACTTCTTCCGACAGGAACAGAGAGAATGGTGGTTATCTAAACCTCTTATACCTCTGCTTCTTTTATCCTTTTTCTGAGGGGGAACATGCAGAACTGAACAGCAGCACAACAACAAAAAAAGCTTTGTTTACAACAGAAGAAGGCGCAGCAACGTGTGAAAATCTGACAGCAATTTTTACATCCCGACCTCTTTGATTTCCTCAACAGCCCACAAAGAACACGTCTTCACTTATATTCTAAAATCACCTTCATATGGGTTGGCCTAAACTTGATGGTACTGCAAAAAGTGAAGAATGAGACAACAAAATGCACTTAGGCATTCAAACAAAAGTGAGAAAGGATGTTGTGTGTGAAGTAATGTACATAGAGGATTATATAATGTCTGGAATAAAAAGCAGGAGGCGGTACAAATAAAGCACCGGAGGAAAAATGAAAAACAATGCAGCGATCTAATTGGATTTCCTGCCAATTTGACTCACCGTGTCAACACTTTATGATTTCCCAAAAAAGATAATTGGCGGAAAAGAAGACGACAGCAGGATAATGTCAGACAGCGGGGAAAAGAAGGTAAAGGATGTAGCATGCTGAGGGGTGGAAGTGATAACAAATTACAGAAGATGAATCCAAGGCTTCATGTAATCGTCCAAACAGCTCTGTTAAAGCGATAGGCCAACTTTTTCTTCTTCTCATGTCTTTCTCATCCACAAATCCATAACAAGCAGATAGACACTATTCTTTTGTCGATGCATCCAGTAACGAAGAAGAGACAGCCTAAGCTCGCTCACTGCTAATTAGCTTAGCTCAAACACTAGGAGTCAAATTACTTGCAAATTTAAGAAGGACTTTCGAACGAACAGCTTACTCAGAACTGCCAAGCAGCTCACATCGTTCCCTTAAAAGAGCTGTTCAAAAGACTCAACTTGTTCACGAACGTCACATCTCTTGAACTGTGGAAGCAGGTCACCAAAACAAAGTGATAATTCTGACAGTGCATTTTAATTTAGTTTTTCAGCTTTACTCATAATTTAGTCATCTGAGTAGTTTTAATTTTAGTCTAGCTTTAGTCAATGAAATCTACCATAAATTTAGGCGAGTAAAATCTGACTTGTAAAGTGTGAGGCACTTTTAATGTTGCTTTGAATTTCTGAAGTCATTTTTCATGCTTGGATACAATGAATTATCTAATAACCCTTTACTGAATACTAGTAAAGTTTGAAAGTATAAATCAACAGAAACAAATTTAACTTTTGTGTGAAATGCAGTCACCTTTATTTAGGCTTCCTAGCAGAGCATCTCAGTTACAATACCAGAACTGACAACAAACAGTGAACCTGCTCGACATGAATATATCAATTCATAAAGAGAGCAGCTCTGATTGGATCACTCTCCAACTTATCCCACCACCACCAAGCTAAGGCAGCTGTGATTGGACGTCCCTCTTAACTCATCCAACCAAAGCAGCTGTGGTTGGATATATTCCTAACTTGTTCCTACGTTCTACGTGACCAAATTAGGTCTGATTGGATTAAGTCGCTGACAAACACTTGGTCAACAAAATTAACACTGGATAGTAGAAAATAAGGTAACATAACACTTACTTACACACAGCAGTTAAGAGTTGTTAAAGAGTTTATGATAACTGTAGGGAGAAGACCTTTGGTCTCTAATACCTGAGATTACTGAAGGTGACGGAATCACAAAATTGGACATTTAAGGTGGAATTAAATATAAACGCGGAATGTCACGGGGATGGCCGATATTTTATGTAAAAGGTTTTTTTATTGGGAAAAAAATGCTCAAAGGAGGTCAATTATACTGCTTTCAGACTGGCCAAAAAACCTGATCAAACCAGGTAACAATCGGCTCCTGTTAGCAGTTTGAAAAGGTTTAATCGGGATTTCGACCGACCCTGCAAGCGACACAAGTTTTTATTGGCTCGTCTCTGATCGGCTTTAGTGGGAACATCACACCCGGGTTGGATGTACTAATTTGCGTTATGACGTCGGTGTAACGTGCCCACATCATAATATCGCGCCCGCCCCCTCAGTCTGTAACTTGCGTGACTCTTTGCTGTCTCAGCAACAAATTCCATCCATCTTTGTATCATCAGCGCCGAGTTTGTACTTTTTTAAAGAGGGCCAAAAGTACAAAGATCACAAAACCATGTCAACGTCTTCCATACTCCTTTCTATTGTTTACATGGCTGTGTTTCCTTCAGCTGATGATGTTATCAATGTGATGACACTAGCTTGATGTGCCAGAGGAAAAAACACAGCCATGCAGCTCGTCTGCTGCCGATTAGGCCTGGGGCTGCTAGCAGTGGGAAGAGAGAACTTGCCGATTGTTGGCGGGTCAATCTGCGTTGGAAAAACCTGCGTTGACCATCTTATTTAAGTGTGGGAGCAGTATCAGTGAAGCATGGGTGAGATGATGTTGTCTCTCTGGGACGTCCTTCTGTGGTCTGTCTCTGATTTCATCAGTCTCAGGGAACTTTGTTCTCAGTTTGGAAGTAGTACACTCCAATAATGCTGCCACACTCTGAGTGTGCTTCAAGCTGGAGGGGATTTTGGCAGTCTTTTGGGGGATACTTCACCCATGTTTCATTCCACAAATGCACAATAATTACAAGTTGCACCTTGTTGTAAAGGTGGCTTTCAAACGATATAAAACACTTTTTCAGTTGGTGTCATTAAAAGGGAGAAATAATCAACCAAAATAACATGACCAAACTTTTTAAAGCAGAGCATTTACTGCAGACACAAAAGCACACAACACCATAATAGTTCAATCAAGAGCTGCCTGAAGACACACACAGAGTCTGGAAGAGGTAGTTGAGGATTTGGTCACTCCTGGGCCTTAAGATCTCAATCTGTGTCTGACTTTGACTGTAATCCACCGTGACGTCAGTCTGTCCTGCAGCCCGTCAGCACGTCTGTTACTCCTTCACACACCCAGCCTCTTTGTCTCTGGAGGTTTTGCTTTTCAAACCCTGCTACTGCAGGAGCATCTATCCAGTAAATGAGTACATAGGGATTTAAGAAGATTTAAAATGGAGAGCTAATTTTGAAAGAGGCATTATTTCTGCTAGAGGGAACAAGAACACTAATTGGGTCATATATGATAAACCGTCAGCCACTCGCTTGAGTATTTTACTCCAAAAAGCCCTGGAAAGAATTTCACGCAGCACGCCTATTAGATATGCGGCGCCCTGGGGAAATGTAGTAGACTTAAAGTATACGTGCGGATCCAGAGAGTATACTAAGTACACTACGTTTATCCAGGGGAGCACGCTGCCTGCTGGACTTCAACCAATGTGAAGGAAAAGATAAATGAGCTGCTGCTACATGAGGTTGATCTACAATTACACATAACAACAAATCCTAAAATAATTTATGTGCATAGTTATAAACCATGGCATTGGTTCAACTGCAATTAACCCTCTGCTGGCTTTCTGATTGGCCACCAACTAACCTATCAGATTAAGAGAGCCCTGTTCACAGCAGCCACAGCCGGGTTACTCAAGTCAGGCGAGTTTTGTGTTGGCAAAGTCTATGTTCATGAAATGTGGTAAAACTTGAAGGTTTTAATCTTGTCTTTTCCTCAGCAGGTTCACTATTTGTGTTTACATGCCATCCCTAACTAGTGAGAAAAAAACCTGTGAGTTTTTAAAGCTGGAACTTTCAATGGGAATTAACAAGAATTTATGGAAATAAACGTGAATTTTAAATACTTTAGATACTACCTCAGTATTTATACATTCTGAGCAATACAATCATACATGTTATATATTCATTTGTAAGTACTGATCAACATGCACAACATCAACAACAGCAAATAGTCAACTACCTTGTGATATGTATATATATAAAAAATATTTAATTTTGTTCTTAATATTTATCCTTTCTGTCTTATATTTGTATCTAGAGTTCTATAGAAGCACATAAGGGGCATGTTAGATGGAGAAAATAAGTTTGGAGAAGTTACTATTAAAGTTGAAATTTCCAAATTGAAGTTAAAAGGACAAGAAAGAAGCCAAAATACAATGTCGAGAAAACAGTTGAAATGTTAAGAATAAAGACGAAATACATTGTACGTTTACTTTATTCACAATTTTTGCCTTTTTTCTCAACATTTCAACTTTAATCTCATTATTTTGACTTTTATCACGAAACTGTATTTAAACTTTATTGTCGACATTTCAACTTACATCTTACCATTTCACCCTCAATCTCAAAATTTCACATTTATTCTCATCATGTCGACTTTAGTGTTGACCTGCCGAAAATAACTTCTTTCCATCTGAAATGGCCCAAATGCTCTGCCGTAGTTTTCCAATTGCACTGCCTGTAGGATTTTATCTTGTATATATTTTGGGCCAATACTTTTTACAACTATTTTATCCTTTACTAATGTGTTTTTTTTTTCCATGTAACTATCTATTGCACAGGAAAAGAATTAGCCCTTCAATCTCACTGTATATTTTGTGTGATGACAATAAGAGGCATTCTGAATCTGATTCTGAATCTGATTCTGAATAAACCTGGAATTTACAAAACTGACTCTCCGTCCCTCACAAGGATTTTAAATTTAGTTGCGGAATATATATTTTTGCATCATTTCGACAAAGTCAACCAGATTTCATGTAAGTATACTTGAGAGTATGTCTGCCATTTCTCACACAGCACACTGCTTACTGCAGTGAGGTCATGACCCCTACATGCACCGTTCATTCCTCCATCACATGCACACGTGATTTCTAGAACCTTGGACTACTGAAGCTGCACAATTGAGCCGTTTTTTTTGATAAAATATGCTAGTTTTTTTTTTGTTACCGCTTCATAAAATGGACAAGAATTGAATTTGCATTAATAGCACACTGTCACCCTTCCCGTCTCTATTTTAGGTTTAGTTTTTTGTTCTTTGCTGAAAAAAAAGATGTCAAACTATGGTTCACAGTACAAATTCTGTTGCCGTACACCAATATAGAGCTATTCTATTTTATAATTAAAACTTGATAAAGTTCTTGTTACAAGTAAATCTATTTAAAAGTGATGTCTTTAATTACATTATTTTTAGGGATGTACAATATTGGATTTTTGCTAAAATAAACCGATACTTTTTGATTCATTATTGCCTATACTGATACCGATATTTTAGGTAAAGAGCACAAGTTCTGTGCTTAATAAGAATAGCCTTGTTTCTTTCAGTGTTACAGCATGATGTAAAACAAGAAAAACAGCTTTTAACTCTTGCAAAAATGAAACCTTCAATGTTTAAATGTACTCATGCAGTGAGGAGAAGGTGCATCAATTTTGAACATTTGTTTAATTTGCCGATATGTGTGGCTCATACATCGGTAAATATCTGCAAAAATGTCAGTATCACCAATACCATACTTAACTTTTTAGGCTGAACCAATAATATAGTGCAATCCCTATTATTTTGCATACATGTCTATGACAGAAAATAATTCATTTATGTTAGGATATGCTATGGTTCTCATAAATTACCCCTAAATTCCATTTTCAGTTTAACTTCCGATGGAAATTTTCAAGAACTGCACCGGAAATTTTCCCCAATTTTGCAACCCTACCCACTCCGTTTTGTGATCATTTAAGTTTCTGCACCAGACTTTACCCTGCAAGCACCTTTAACTGTATGTAAATAAACCAGACCGAATAACCTGGATGTAGATCATCGTTACCACACATTCTTGACTTCACTACATCCTCATAAACCACAGAGTGAACATAATGGACTGTTTGTCTTGGCTTGTAAAACACACACAACAGCTGCTGTGACTGGGGTTTTCCATGAGGGTTTCTGCACTTCCAGCTTTGTCATACAATACAGAAAAATGGCACAATTATTTATTTTCACTAATCTGAAGTCTCAAGTTGCACTTTCACCGCTATTGCTTCCACTTGGGGTTATAACACTTGACTCTGTACCACTGGGCAGTTCTGACCTCGAATTGGTGTTATTTTTACTTCACTGTTGGGTTACTTGACACGAACTCTTGCAGTGAGGTCTGTTTGATGATTTCTTACTAATTAGTCCATGGTTAAATTTACACCATCAAACTGGCAATGGATCACAACATATTTGCACAACTGGGTCAATTTAATCAGCTGCTGAAGAAATGCAGGATGGACCAATGTTTGGAGTTTTTACCAACATCTTATTCAGTTTTTTCCTACTTGTGTGTTTTATTGTAATTTTTTTTCTGTTATTTTTATTTGTTGTCACTTTTGAGGTGTTCAATTGGTAAGAGAATGGCCTTAAATTAACATATTAATGACAAGCTGGCTACTCGCCTTAGTGTCTTTCTGTCATCTCAGTGATTGAAAATAAAAAGCTCAATGCTTTACATGACAAAACTTCTTTTAAAACTGGTCCAACATGTTCCCAGAAGTATTTTTAGATCTTCCCACCTTTGAGTCCTCTTTGATATTGATTTTTGGTGTGCCTGTATAAACCCCTCTGTTTCAGCCCTGCTCAGAACAGGTTGTTTACTGTATATCCTCATGAGCTTTTTGATGGAGCCCTTTTCAGGGAGTAGAGAGGATTGAGCTTTCCAATGTCATGCTCTAATGTTTACTGGGCTACACAGACACGACTTGACATGTTCTTCTCACTCAGGCTGGATGCAATACACCGCCTTGCCAAAAAAAAAGTCACCAGCAAAAAAGAAGGTCACACACACTAATATTTTGTTGGGCTGCCTTTAGTTTTAATTACAGCATGTATTTCGATAAGCTTCTGTAATGTCACAACATTTGTCCCAGATCACAGCACTGCCCTCACAGGCCTAGACAGCAGACACTAGGCATGATGGGTGCATCACTTCACCTGCCTCTCTTCTTACCCTGATGCTCCCATCGCTCTAGAACAGGGTCAGTCTGGAGTCATCAGACCACATGACCTTCTTCCAGTCCTCCACAGTCCAATCTTTATGCTCGCTAGCAAACTAAAGCCTTTTTTTCCAGTTTTTCTGACTAGTTAGTGGTTTTCTTAAGGCTACACAGTTCAGTCCAAATCCCTTGAGTCCCCTTCACATTGTGTGTGTGGAAATATTCCTTACTTTCACTATTAAACATACCCGAGTTCTACTGTTGTTTTTCTTTAATTTGATTTGACCAAATATTAAAGTGATTCACCGATCACGATCATTCAGGATTTTTTTCCGACCACATTTCTTCCTCGAAGACGATGGTTCCCCACCATCCTTCTAGTTTTTAATAATGTGTTGGACAGTTCTTAACCCAATTTTAGTAGTTTCTTCAATCTCCTTAGATGTTTTCTCAGCTTGATGCATGCCAATGATTTGACCCTTCTTAAACAGACTAACACCTTTTCCAAAACCAAAGGATGTGTCTTTGACATGGTTGTTTAAGAAGTGAAAACCTATTCATTGCATCAGCTGGGGTTAAATAACTTGTTTCCTGCTGAAAGATAATCGTTAATGCAGTAATTATCCAATAGGAGGCTCGTACTTCTTTGCTTAGTAAAATCGAGGTGGCGACTTTATTTTTGGCCAGGCAGTGTATAACTGGCTTTAGTATCTGAGAACTTGCATGAACACGCCAAATAATGACAACTTAATGATAAATTTAATTACTTATAAGGTAAACAATTGCAATTTTGTAAGCTTTAATTCTTTAACATTCTCTATTTCTTTTTTTATGCAAAAATATTGTTTATTATTACTCTTTAAGTCTGTTTTGGCGTGTTTTTGTTGAAAGATTTCACTTCTGTTTCCCATAAGACTTTTTCTTTTGTTGTGCCTAACTGTCATTACTCCAACCCTCAATAATCTTCATAATTCTTGTGTATGTGTTTGTTTGTGCCTGTAGTTTTACAGGTGTTTCAGGGCTTTCATAGGATGCTCTACCCCAGAACAAGGCTCCACCTTAAAGACATTTTCAAGGGCAACAAAGACCCTCCGTACCCTCCGCCGAGAGAAAGAACTTCCAGCGTCAGTTGCTGCTCCCTCCACCGCCCACCCCAGCCCTAAATCCATCCACGACTCCTCGCAGCGAGCCAGCCAGGGGGTCCCGTCTCCATCAGTTCAAGACTCCGCTTCTTCCCACATGCCTTCTGCTGCTGCTGACAGCCCCAAACCCAAAGTGGTTCTGGTGGCTTACTACAGGGAATAAAAACAGAGGAACAACAGGAGGTGAACATTTAGAAAGAAGGGAAGGCGCGACGAGCTGGGGTGCCGCTCTCCAATTAAGCAACAAATCCTCTTAATGGTAGGAAAGAGTGAGCACAAAGTGAGCTCAGTGGGAATGTTCTACACAAGCAGGGACGGTCTGATCCCAGAGCAGGTTATCGCTGCTCTGTGAAGTCGGCAAGCAGGGATTCACTCAGAATGCCAGTCTTATCCTGCTTACCAGACGCTCTGTATACAAAGCAAGAGACTAGGGCTAAGCAAAGCGCTCCACGTTAGGTCTACAGACTTCTTTACAGACAATAAAACCCACAGAAGTAGGTCGAGGTATCTTTGTTATGTCACTTAATGATGTTCTTTCTTAGTCCGAGGAATTATTCAGGAAGATTTTGGAAAAGCACAGTTTCTCTGATGGAAATTTACAAACTGTTTGGTGTTTTCTTTCTTGTAATAAACAGGGCAATGAGTTTTTTTGTTGGCACAAGTGTGATGCTACTGTTCCTTGGATTATTCTCTCTTTTTTGCGACAATAATTCGTTGGAAGACGCGGGTAAGCATTTCTCCCTGACCCCATTTCCATGCCTGATATTTGAAGGATTTGATACAGAGTATTAAAGATTTGTCGAACAATTTTATGCAATTTAGAAGTGGGAAGATTTCTATTTTATGCCTTTATTTACACTCTGCTGCATATAAGCTCTCTGTCTTCAGTGCTGGGATCCCTATGAAATCCTCTAAAGGGACATTTTGTGTGTTATGAGGGACATGAAAAGATTTCACTGTTTGGAGCTGTCTTGATGTTTCTGCTGTTTCTCTTTGCCAAGTGGAAACGTGGTTTTTGTGTTGTGCCTCTTGATGTTTTTTCCTTTGCTTATGTAACATAAATGAAACCATGTCACCAACAGATTTGAACGTTTCACTCTTTCTATTCAATTCACCAGAGCATCTGTTTGTGTGTCTTAAATAGGTTCCCCTCCTTTCAGCCACACTTGTATGTGTTGATTAATTCATGAATTTATAATACAGACATTATGCAAAGGAAGCAGCAGATTAGTTCATCTAATTATAATCTTCTTTTATAAACAGCAATCAACTACTTAGAAATAGACTAAAAACATGGGCTGTCAGAACTAACACTCTAAAACACAAAAAGTTTGCGAGTGTGTGCCAAAGTATTTGACTAACAGCCCATCTTTACACTTCATGCAGGATCTCTTGAACTTTTACACAACCCAAAGTGTCACAGCTGGGCCTTTAATTGGTTGAGAGAGCTGTTTGACACTCATGACAGTACTTATTACTTCCACCAAATTGCCCTCTTAAGATGGAAATTCAATCATTTTCATAAAGGTTGCTGAGCAAAAGCATACAAGTACACATCACATGTACAAACACATCAATAAAAATGGAGAACAAATACAAGTTAACTGAAAAGCTGGACTAAGAAATCAGAATCACAACACATAGAGCCCTTAAAATCTGTGATCATGGAATCACGGAAAGAATCATGGAATTAGGCTTTAAACATGGAATTCAATATAAACATGGAATATCAAGGAAATGGCCAACATTTTACGCAATAGCGTTTACATACAGTACAGGCCAAAAGTTTGGACACACCTCATTCAATGTGTTTTCTTTATTTTCATCACTATTTACATTGCAGATTCTCACTGAAGGTATCAAAACTATGAATGAACACATGTGGAATTATGTACTTCACAAAAAGTGTGAAATAACTGAAAACATGTCTTATATTCTAGTTTCTTCAAAGTATCCACCCTTTGCTCTGATTACTGCTTTACAGACTTTTGGCATTCTCTTTATGAGCTTCAACAGGTAGTCACCTGAAATGGTTTTCACTTCTCAGGTGTGCCTTGCCAGGGTTAATTAATGGAATTTTTTGCCTTTTTAATGGGGTTGGGGCCATCATTTGTGTTGTTAAGTAGTCAGGCTGATGCACAGCCAACAGCCCTATTAGACAACTGTTAGAATTAATATTATGGAAAGAACCAATCAGATAAGTTCAGAGAAACGAGTGGTCATCATTACTTCAGTGAGAATCTACAATGTAATTAGTGATGAAAATAAAGAAAACGCATTGAATGAGAAGGTGTGTCCAAACTTTTGGCCTGTACTGTATCTCTAGTGAAAATGTCCCACAGGGGTCACTGAAGCTGTGGACAATGCACGCTTCACTTCCACTTCCCCTCATCCCTCCCTCATTTATGATGTCAACATGTCACAGCAGCTGTCTGAGACACCAGCTGACCCTGTGTTCACACCAAAAGTCGATCTGAGTGTCCTCTGCATCAAGCTGCCATTCATTTTCAAAGATCGTGAGAGGGATGACGGGCAGCCTGCTAAGAATGAGCAATTTCGAGTTGCAAGCAAATTGGCAGGAAGCTACGAAACTCCCTTCTTTGTAAGACAAGCTTCAAGGGACATTCTTTGCTCCTCTTTCACAGAAAAAAAAGTCCATATCTGATAAAAAAAAAAGACCCAGATATTGAGATCACTTCAGAAGCTGCCATTGTTTTCAAACACGCAGCCAATTCCTGTTGGCGTCAGCTCCTGTCTCTCTTCCTTGATTGGGCCGTAAAGCATTTAGCCAAGCAAAGTCGTTGGGCTATGGAAGGCTAGAATGGAATATGAGAAAAAAAAAAAAGAATTTTGGAAAAAATAACAGATTTTACAGGGCCCTAAACATGCAAGGATTTTTGTTTCAGCAGGTTGTGTCACTCACGGAATAAACAGCAGCAAATCTAAACATAAATAATTCAAAAAATAAATAGACCTAATAGAAAAAACTATATACACCTTGAAGAAAAAAGGAAAGAAACAAATCAGTCTCTAAATAATTAAATAATGCAGGCACTTCAATTTTCTCCTTCCAGCAAAAATGCCAGCCAGTTACCAGCCAACTTCCAGCCACTGGGAGTCTAAACATGAGTTATTCTTTGGGAGTTTTGTTCTAAATTTTTTCACAATGGTATCCTAATGCTACGGCCACACCTGACGCGAATTCGCAAAGACGCGCGTTGAGATTACATACAAAGTCAATGCAAAGACGCGTTCGGACGCAGATTCGACCCTGGGCGGCGGGTTGGACACGTTTGGAGCGGCGCGTATGGAGCGTCTGGCACGTTTGGGGCGTCAAACGCCTCTTAGCTCGAGTTGAAAATATTGAACTTTCGACGCTGTGCCGTGGCAGCCAATCAGCGATGACATCCCCCCCCGACGTCATTGATTTGATGACGTGTGACGCTCCGGCCACCTGCTCCTGCTCAAACCCCGCTGAAAGATGGAGGAGAGGTTGATCTGCGCTGTTTGCCTAGAGCTATACGATTTGACGTGTGTACTCTACAGAGACCAGAACAAAAAGGAGCAGGCTTGGGTGAAAGTCTCTGAGGAGACAGGTTTTGAAGGTAAGTTCTGTAAATATTCGTTTCCAGCTGGATTTGCCTGCACCGGTCATCACTGAGTCCGACTGGCTCCGGCTCTCTACTCCGCCTGCGCAGTGACTCGCATTGCCCCTCAGCTTGTCAAAATGGTCCAGCGTCCAGCCTCGGGCGTTACGTGTGGTGCGTCACAGGCACTATGCAGTGTTTCCTCTACATTGATTTAGGAGCGGCGGGCCGCCGCTCCTAAATCCTACCCGCCGCTCCTGCAATTTTTTTTTTAAACTGTAAATACACTACTGCAGCATCATGTCACCGCCTTCACATCAGAGTCCTGCATTAAATCGGGTGTCGCGGGTGCTGAAGCAGATAACTATCTTGCCCATAGTTGTGTCGCTATGGTTTGCTTACATTTAATAAAATGCATTTTTCCTCTCCGCTCTGACAAACGCCTCCTCCCCCGCTCCTCTTGTGCAACACCGATAAGCCGCGCGGCAACCAAACCGTCTCTCTGCAGGCGGAGTCCCCCCCGACATGCATTTTTTTTTTTTAACAGGCTGCTGCCACCGCGGGCCGAGATGTAGCGGTGATTCAGCTAACGTCAGAGCAGAGGCCACCTAAAAGTGTCTCACAACACTCCCTGTCATAGAACGAGCCGATAACTTCTGAATCGTTAATTCTCTTCATTAGCAGACTCAAACAGTGTGTCATACAGTTAGCAGTTCTCTCTCTCAGTCTACACTTCTGTAACCCTCAGCCAATCCCCGGGCTCCCCCTTAGCAGCGTTAACACTACAAAGATCGTCTACTCTGAAGATGCTCACTCTGACATACTACTATGACACTCCCTTCCCTAAAAACAATACAGTAGAAATGCTTTCCCACGTCCAGTTCTTCGATAGTTTGATATGATTTGCTGCTGCCAGGCGACTACAGTCAGAAAGTTCAAAACGCTGGACTCTGAGCAGCAGGACAAAATCTGTGCATGTGCTCTTCGGTAGCAACCGCTCCTACTGCGGCGGTCCTACCGCGTGCTGTCAGCCGCCTGTCCCTCATTGAAATGACTGGAAGCGGCGCGTTGTGTGAAGGGGATGATAAAGACACACACACACTACACATACAGACATACACACACACTCGCACATACAGACAAACACACACACTCACACTCAGGCGGCGGATGAAGGAGCAACCATAACGGTGAAAAAACATAACAAAAAAAACAATTTAAACAAACATTAATGGATGACCTGAAACTTACCAAACTATCTCCCCAAGCAAAAATCTCAGCATTTTTAAGCCAATTGTCCTTACTAAGAAGGGAAGCACAGCTAGCAGTGTAGGAAACGTTCAGCATGTAGTTTCTCCTCATTGTCAGTCATTTGCTATAACTTTATGATTCATCTTCTCTCCACCTGCTGAGCTTACATGGTTACATGAAATGTTACATTCGTCCTGTTTTTTTTTAAATACTTTTTATACTTTATGCAGTTTATTTTACCCCCCCCCCCCCCGCCCCAAGGCAACGAACCTAGAGGAAACACTGCTATGCACGTTTAAATACACCAATTCGCGTCCGGTGTGGCCATAGAATAAGTAATCCTAAGGAAAATGTTCATTTATACATACTTTAAAATATGGGCATGAAGGCTTACACCTTTATCTTGTTATCGCATGGGACCTAATTATAACCATTAGGGTTGGCAGGTCCAAGCACTTTCCCGTCATAGACCAGCCAAGACCCTGTCAAGGAAATTTGGGAAAATTTAAGTGGCTCATTGAATTTCAGGTCTTTTTGTAGCTTGTTCCAAGCAAAGGGAGCACCAGGGCTTTTTTCTCTGCTCTTCTCTGGTGTCAGGAAAAGACAACAAGAGGAAATTCTGGGACTAAAGACGTTCAGATCCTGTACTCCGACTGAGGAAGGTCAGAGGGGATGATGGGGAGTAGGCCTACAACGGCCTTGTAAATGAGAAGATGCCAGTGTTTAAATCTTTGTGTCAACAAAAAACACCCAACATGTGCATACAAAGAGCAGCCATGAGTGAGGGATTTAAAGTTGATGATGAATGAACTTGAACTTATACAGCAGTTTTCTTGTCCCTTTGGCTTAACATCTACTTATTCATGCTAGGCCTGTGCTCAAAATATCAATACAGCTAAATTATCACACACTCCTTGGGGATACTTATATCAATACAGATCCTACAGAATTGATACGGCCTCACTGTTTTGACAGTTGTGGTTAATATACTTTGGGTAATGTTAAAAATGGCACAGTTAAAAGTAGAAGTCAAATCACATGACAAAGCACACGTTCCAAATCTGAACTGAGGTTGCCGGAAACACCCAGCCCTAAACGTGGCAGCAACAAGTCTAGATTCAAAAGTAAAAATGATTTTAGCTTTAATGTCTTTACCAGCTGTTGTTTAAGTGGGGTAAAAAAAAGGACTCATCTTTTATTCCAAGGCAGTTGTAGGTCCAAACAGACTTAATTTTGTTACCTTCAGAAGTGTAAAAGGAGGGCAGGGTCAAAGGCTTGGATAAATGACAAGAAAACAGCATTAATTTGTCTTTTCAGCATCTAAAGCAAATTTAAAGTCATTATTATTTTCCTGACTAGTGGTAATAGCAAGTTGTAACTGGGAGAGAGCTTGGTCTGTTATTGGTGCTGCACGGTATACGGCAGTGTCATCAGCATAAAAATGAAAATCTGTATTCCTAACATCCTCATTGATTTGGTTGATATAAAGAATAAAAAGAAGTGGCCCCAGGACTGACCCTTAAGATTGCTTTTGTCACTTTAAAGGAGTCAGAAATGACTGCACAGTGCTTTCGATC
Organism: Scarus forsteni; assembly: GCA_036419115.1. Lineage (NCBI taxonomy): Eukaryota > Metazoa > Chordata > Actinopteri > Labriformes > Labridae > Scarus > Scarus forsteni. Next base: position 3,996,881 of record JAZDUH010000007.1, on the reverse strand, counting down.
TATCAGGTCGTTGCTGAACCAGTTTACTGCTTGTTCAGATAGCCTGGTTAGCAAGTATTGGGAGATAATCCAGGGACCTGTTGCATTTGCTTGAGTTTGGTAAATCCTAACATTGCAACCAGTGCTGGGCTATTCCTTGTGTTTTAGTGTAGACTGAGATTCAAGCCTCCGAAGATCATAAAAACAAAAAACTCAACACCCTCATTCTTTGATAAATGAGGGCCAGTGAGGTTGCACTTGTTCGGTCGTAAGTGGCAAATGAAGCACCCCCCACCTCCCACCCATATGGTGGCTCTGCAGAGTTGAGTAAGAGAGTACACTGAAAAATTACACTCATTTTGGGGCAAATGGAGAATTAAAACCTCTTTTTACTCTCATTTACTAAGTGCGAGTGTAGCTCACCCCAGTGACAGAAAACAAGCATTTGTGATTCAAAATGCGAAACAAAGCAAGTCACTGTTTGTCCATAAGGCATGGTAAGACTTTCGGGAAGCACTCCTAAGTAAATGTAAAACGTTTTCTTGCTGTTGCTTTTTAAATTGTTTTTTGCTTTACCACATTTTCTGACAATGCTTTTGTTCTGGATTTGTTGCTATGCAGTTATGTGGTTGTTCATGTAAAATTAAGAGTTGTGTCGTCCTTTCCCTACATCTTCTCTATCCTGTGTTCACAAAACAAGAAAAAAAAGCTTCAAATCATGTTGCCATTTAAGGTCTGTTTTGGGAATTAAAAAAACAGATTTGGCCATTGTTTATGTTCATTAATTAGAGATCTTCTCTGCCTTTCTTTACACTTATTTTTGTGCCTGTCTGTCAGTTGAGCTCATGTCTTGAATGGAAATAAAATCATTTCGTACGAGCAGAAAACATGAAACCATCATAAAACTGAAACCACTTTGGACAATGTAAATTATTTCCAGAATTTGGTGCACAGCTGTGGCTGCTTTTCACAGCCACAAGATTTATCGAATCAGTGGAAAAGTCTGAACAGATGTTGTTTTGAAGTCAATGAGTTATTATGCTTAATGATCATGATCTCAATTTCAATCAAGATAATTAAGATTAGTAACTTTTGCATCATTGAGCAGCCCTACAGGGTGGCACTGTGGTCTCTCTTCTCTGCTCTCTGTAATTAACATGTGCATCTCATGAGGTGGTAAACTGACTTAAAACTTTAGCTGATCAGTAATTCAGAGATGTTCGCTGGATGGATGTGGAGACAGAGCAAGGCAGAGGTAGTTTGCAGGACGAGGGGCCTCCTCAGCAGTGATTCAATAAAATCCTGCACCTACAGGTACATTTGTGAAAAGGCATCATCATGTTTTTATTTCATTTTATTTGGAGCCTATTCACTGTGAAATAAACAGAATATATAACTTGTTTATCTGTAACATGTGGCACTCACGCTGTTCCTACACTTAAAGCAATCAGCGGGTAGAGTTTCTCTCTCTGGCTTTGGATTACAATTATGACTATTATTTTTCTTTCTTCTATACTTTTGAAAATTAATGAAACTAATAAACCAAACAATAACTGTGTGGGGTCAAACGTACAAGGAAAAACATCTAGGGATGACCCGATCCAATACTGATATCAGTCTGATATCAGCAAAAAAGCAAATATCGGATTATACTGGCTTACATCTAAAATCTGCGATATAAGCACTCTGATACAAGCAGTCCATTCTAATTTATTTTTTATTTGTTTAATTCAGTTGCAGAATATGCTTATGTTTATATTAAACACAGTGGTTATTTTGCATCATAAAATATATGCTTTTGTTTTTATTGGGTTTATCGAGGATTCTTTTCAGGGTCCTCCAATTATCTTTTTTTCATTATTTTATTTAATTGTACTATATTCTTATGTTTAAGGTTAACATTTATTGAACCCATTTGTTCATAACAAATCAGTCAGATTTTCCTCATACCTACTATACGACAAAATAAGTAATAAAAGTATGTTTGATTCCTGGTGATATAATTGGATCGATATTGTTATCGGCTAATACTCAAGGCTGCAATATCGGTAATGTATTGGAGGTGAGAAAGTTGTATTGGGACACCCCTATCATTTGTCTTCTATACTTTGTACCACAACGATTTCGTTTTTTTATTACATTACAGTTTACTACAGTGCATTTTACTGTGATTATATGACAAGGATGCACATGAGCAGTGGTCTGACAATGGTGCCAGCTGATACTGGCCCTTAAATGAACATCAGACATCAGCAAACAAATGTGGAACTAAAAGATTTTAGCAGCAGATGTGTATCTGAGTGTGTGATAACAATTTAATGCTAGGATTTGGCATAGCTTACTGCTGATTCAGAGAAGACTCTTTTACTGGGAGGAAGAAATGTACTTTTGGACAAACTCTGATTAAACTTTATGGTCCAGCATCACAGGAAATATTTGCATTTTTGGAGAATCAACCCAAAATAGGCAATTCTAAAAACATCAACATCAGCATCAGTATCAGCCAGATTGTTACTGTGAACATCTGTATCAGCACAAACCCTGATTGAACAACTGGTGTATCACCACTATGTGATGTTTCGCCAAAAGCTGCATTAAACTTTATCAGCTTTCAGTCTCAGGCCTGCATCAGCGTTTTCTTTGAGCTGTACTAAAAATCCATGAAATTGTAGAAACGGCTGAGAGTCCTTTTTTAGGATTCTGAAGATGGAGTAATAACGACCTCTTTCAGAGACGACAAAAAGTTATAATGACAAAATTCAACCTCTTAAAACCTCCAGAGTATAATTAAGTTAAACAGATCATTTTCTGGAGTCTGAGGCACACTGGCTTTTCTCTCTCTCTCCATCAATGTAATCTTTCAGAACAAATCTGTCTCCGTCGGTGTTTGAATCCGTCTGTCTGTCTCGGATGTAATTATAAACACTGAGAAGTGCACCAGCCTCGGTTTTATCACATGCAGAGACACAGATTACATAACCACACAGATTAAATATGGACTGATTATCAGTTCCAGACATCTAAACCAACAGCAGCACCATTTATGTAATGGATAACAAAATATTGCTCTGTTGTGATGGAATGTCAGGAAACAAACTTCATAGTTTATTAAATTAAACTGAGGAGCTGCAGCCAGTTACTGTCACAAACTGAAGTTCGCAATCTGCAGAGATCCAAATGCTTACGTAATGTTTTGTATTCTAAGTGGAAATCATCCATGTTTCAACAATTCACACTTTTTCTACTCTGGACTTTTGAAGTCACTGAGGACTCTTATTTCTAATAGTTCCCAAACACAGTCATAAAATCAGATTAGATTTCAGCAATTTCAAAAAACAAACTTCTCTAATCTTATTTAGGGATGTCTTCGACGTCCAACCTGAGGGCTGACTGTGCCTCAGAGATCTACAAACTGAAGTAACACACAGTATGAGTGGTAAGAAGTAGGGATGGGAATCGAAAACCAATTCCAGTTGAGAATCGTTAACAGCTCCATCAAAGAATCGATATCATTAATGTTTTTGTTAATCAATTCCCTTATCAATTCCATTCAATTGACAGGGTTCAGAAGTGTCAGAATTGTGGCTTAATTTTAATTACCCATACTGCACAACCTTAAGTGAGTGGAAACACCAGCAACTTGCAGAAGCAGATATCTATTCTGTGATGTATGTTTGGCATTGTTGCCGCTGAAAATGAGACCATTTGCCCACATGCAAAATTTGCTGGAATCGATAAGGGAATCGTTAAAGAATTGTATCGATTAGCAGGATCGTTAACAGCATTGGTATTGATAAAATCTTATCAATTTCCATCCCTAGTAAGAAGTTGAATGATAATCAGATATACTCAAGAGAAACTTCACAGATGAACAGTTAAAGACAGTTAATTATTACCAATTTAATAGTACACTGTTGCTGGTCAAATTTAGTCTCTCAGTTTTTCTTCTTTACTTAAAAATACACAGTATGTTCTGTCACTATAGATGAATCTAGGGCTGCCACAAATGACTATTTTGATAGTCAAATTGTCAAAGACTATTTTTGGGATTAGTCATCTCGTCACATCATGCATGAACTGCGGCGTACTGCACCAGCATGCACCTGCTGGCCCAAATCGCTTATAATGAGCAGACCTGGCAGCTATGGCTCCTGCTTAGTTGTAAATGGTAAATGGTAAATGGACTTGAGCTTATATAGCGCTTTTCTAGTCTTTTGACTACTCAAAGCTGCTTTACACCGCAGGTCACACCTACCCATTCATACCCATTCACACCCATTCGCACTCACATTCACTCACTGATGGTTCAGAGTTTCTATGTTAGTTATCCATCAGTATCTCTGACACATTCACGCCCTTTCATGCCCATTTACACACCACTGACGCAGCAGTGGGAGCAACTTGGGGTTAAGTGTCTTGCCCAAGGACACATCGCCATGTGTCGCCCGGAGCTGGGCTTGAACCTGCAACCTCCCGATCACTGACCAAGCGCATCATCCAACTGCGCCACCGACGTCCCAGTTGTGCATGTGCCACATGCGTGAGTATGTTTGGACGTGTGCTGGGTTGATTCCTGTGGGCGTAATAACCAGGAAACGGGAGTGAGGAAAAGACAAACTACCAACCACACTCACGTCTCGCTTTGTAGTGGCAACTGGGTGATAATTATGTGGGATTCACACAAGCAGAAGAGCAAGCCCAAAGTCACTTATAATGAGCGGACTTGGCAACACAATAACTGTTGTCTTAGTCTGTGCTTAACCTGCTCCCTCACACTTTCTGCTTCCTACACAGCTGTAACCTTTGTTCTAGCAGACGCACAATAGTAAAACACTGAAATCGGGCACATTTTCGGGGACAGGTCAACCAAAACAGGGACTGTCCCCGGAAATCAGGGACCTCTAAGTCACCGTACTGTTGACGCTAATGTTAGCAGCTAACTAGCCAAATAGCTTATCAAGACAACTGTCCCTCTTCGTCACAAATAGAATCAGCGAGGATGTGCTTCCTTTTCAGATGCTTATGCATCGCAGTCGTACTGCCATGCAAGTTCTGCCTTGCACATTCTTCTTTTTTGTTTAAGGTAAAATGCTCCTTTTTGAGCACTGTTGCCAGTTAGCCATGATACTATATTGGCAAAACTCTTTTGGTGACATCACAGCTGACCCGAGACCGTGCGTCATGGACAGAAAGGCAACAATTTTGATCGTCGACTTAGTCATGACTAGGCGACTAATCGTAGCAGCCCTAGATGAATCCAACTTTCAACTGCATTAATAAATCTTCTATGGAGGAGTCCATATTAAGCCACTTTGTGACATTCATAAATATTAAATGCAGTCAGTTTAATCGCTAGAATTCAGTCAAGGACAAAAATCTACAGCTACATGTAGAGTCTAAGTAGGTGAATGTAAACAGTGTTTTAAAAGTCTTAAAGATTTGATGAGAGATATAAGTTTCTGTTCCACTTTCTGGTTTTTAACATTTAGATTGAGATTTATTGGTCCCCAGGGGGAAACACATTCAACATAACACTCTTTTCATTGATCAAACCACAGTGTGGATACTTCCATCCTGAAAAGTTTAATGGGTTGGGTAACTTGGATGAGGATGATATAACATTAAAAGGCTAACAGTTAGTAGATTAAAAGTTGGAAATTTAAAATATGTAATTAATACCATAAAATACCAAATAATAGCTGGGGCTTTTATTTGTTTCGATCACTGAACCGACCAGGCGTTTCTTTGGAACCAGGCTGCTATTTGGGACAGACATTTAATTCCTTTCTCACAAAAATCTTGCTTACCGAAAAATGAAAAATTATGGTCAGTGTAACCAAATTATTTCTTCACACCATTATGAATGTCACTTTTACATTTTCAAGGAAAGATTGCAGCACCATAGTTATACTTTTGTCTTCTTATTTCAACTCAGCACTCAACTCTTAATACTGGAAAGGAGCCACCGGTAGTTCAGCTCTTCCTATTTTTTTCACCATGGTGATCAGCAGCAATGCACCAGTAACTGATGTGGCGAGTTAAGGGCAATAAAGGGTTCAATAAATTTCAACATTAAACGTAAGAATAAAGTACAATTCAATAAAATAAATGAATAAATTAGAAGACCCTGAAAAAATCCAGTAAAAACAAACATATATATTTATAAATGGCAAAATAACCACTCTGTTTCACTTAAACATAAGCTTATTTTACAAGTAAATTACTAAATAAAAAATAAATTAGAATGGACAGCTTGTATGGAAGTGCTTGAGTCAGATCTTTTAGATGTAGGCCAATATAATCAGATTTTTCATTTTATTTATTTATTTATTTATTTTTGATGACATTGGACAGATATCCAATATCAATATCAGATCAGAACACCCCTAATTAATTGGAACTTGCTGTTATTTGGTATTTTATGATAATATCTTACCTTTTTATACGTGTGTGTGTGTGTGTGTGTAAAGTTGGTGTGTGTAACTTGGATGACACTGCAGAGGAAGCAATTTTACTCTGCCCTCCCTCCATGGCTGTCATCCTTGCCACTCTCCTTCTCTTATGCACAACAGATCCACTGTTAGCGTGCCTTTAACTTGCATCAGCATGATGCTAATGTGATTTACTGTAGCCACAAAAGAACCAGAAACCCCATGTCCCTCCATGAAATAACCCTTACCTGTACAAGCTAAGCAACAACTAAAGCTCATTTAGATTTAACCGGGACATGTGCCTCAATAGAGGATACGGTAACAGCACTGTCCTTGAACTGAGCCCTGATTGGCTGAAAAGTGGGTGTCCCTTGGTAAATTTTCTAAAGGCTTAATGGTGAGCAAGGAGAGGCACAGATGTCTGAAATGTCACTGCTGTGAGTTTCACTATGGGCATTAAGAGCGCTGCTGTTTTCCCCATGTCATCACTGAGTTTCACAGCACACTGGATTGATTCTTGGCTTCGGAGTTCGGGCCTGCTTGCTCATCAGTTTCAGGGTGTCATACAGCAGAGCATGTCAAACAGGCCATCGAGGAGCTGTTGAGAGTATGGCAAATCTACAAGCACAAGGTACATTTCACTCACAACGCACTGCACACTTGCTCCAACTGACTGTACATGAGAGCTGCTGTCAGCAGGCAGCATCAGAGACTCACCTGTAAGAGCAATAAACTCTGAGTGTCTTTAAAGCCCCAAAAACAGGTCCGCTCACTATTGCAAGATATTCAACATTACACGAATATTCTGGTCACTTACAGCTGACATGCAGGAAACCATTATGAGTAGACTTAATTTAAAGGGACACTGCAACATTTTTTTTCTTTTTGTGTCTTGCCTCATTCCCGAGTCCATGACAAGCAGATAGACACCATTCATTGGACCGTGTCTGCAGTAACAAAAAATATAGCCAATTAGCTAAGCTCAAACACTGGTCATCAATGGGTAGTATGAGCCTGCCTCTGCCTACAGCCATCAGATAAACTCTTCAGCAACTCTAAATGGTCCTGTGTGCTTGTTGTGACAGTTTCTTTTTACTGTTATGTTACCATAACTATTGTTAGACTGAGAGTAGCACTTTATGTAATTTTCAACAAAAACACATACGAAACTAAACTGCAAGCTGCATGCACAAACCACAACGGAAGTGCTTGTAAATTGTCACTGTACAACTGCTTGTCATGGACTCAGGAGTGAGGCAAGACACTTTTCTTTTCTGTTTTTCTGCACAAGCTCGGGCAGATTAGACTGTAAATATGTAAAGACAAAGGGGTAGGACTAGAAAAGTCTTCTGACTTCATCCTACACCCTTTCGGACAAGGTATAAAGATTTATGTTATGTCTTTCACTTGTTCGAATAAACAAATAAATTAAAAAAAAAAAAAAGACACGAACAGAAAAAAATAGCTGGCATATCTCATTAAGTGACTTTGAAATAATGCCAGTTAAACTTACATCTTGCTACTTTGTTTACTTGTCCTGTTAAACAAACAAAAGACAAACACACAAAAAAACTGTGTGCAGCTGTCGGGATGGGAATTGATAAGATTATATAAATACCAGTGCTATTAACAATTTAGCTAATAGATCAAATTCTATTACAATTCCATAATTGATTCCTGCAGATTTTCCGTGTTGGCAAATGTTGGCCTGTAGATTTTCAGTGGCAATAATGTCAAACACACGTCAGCATAGATTACTGCTTCTGCAAGTTGTTTGTGTATCCACTCACTTAAGGTTTTGCAGTAGGCACCTTTTGTAAAAAAAAATGTAGCCACAATTCTGATACTTCTGAACCCTGTCAATGGAAGAATTGATGAGGGAATTGATTAGCAATAAGACTCATGATAACGATTCTTTAATGATTCTCAACAGTGATTCCCAACCAGGGGTACGCAAGAACACTGCAGGGGTACGTGGAAGCATTAAAAAAAAATTTCCAACTTGGAAGTCACAAGATAAGCCTGTCAATAAAATGGGAAGTGTGTGCTACTACTCGTTTCCCTGGGGAGACAGGCAGAGTTTATTTTACAGACAAGTCCAGTGTTTGGTGCTCTGGCGTTGATGTAAATTGGCTGGTTTCATTGTTATTTTTGCCAGGACTTCACTAGAAATGAAGCACTGAGGCTGCGGTGGGTCTGTAGTCGTAGAAGTGAAACCGTATAAATCAGGTTGATTACATTCAACTGTTGAAGAGTCATCAACACATATGAGTGATGGGGTGCTCATGGCATGACAAAAAGACTTGGGGGTACAAAAAGATTGGGAAGCTCTGGTCTTGGTAAGTGTAAAAATCAGATTGGACCTTGGCATTGTCAAAAACCTTCATTTAAAAAAAATTGATAAAGGGCCAATAAAGCTGTCTGGGACATCTCTAACTCCATCAGTCAAGTTTAATTTGTATAACGCCACTTCATAACAAGTGTAACCTCAAGACACTTTACAACAGAGCAGGCTGAAGACAAACTCTTCATTTTATTGATACACATATCTAGATATAATATAAAATACACAGAACCATACAAATACAAATGCATCCAACATCCAGCATGAATCCATACAGCCAATCATGAATTCCTCTGAAATGAAAAACAGAAATATCATAGGAACCACAAAAAAACAAAAATAATAAACATACTGTGATAAACTGTGGTCGTATTTCCCTGCCCTGTAAACAAAGTCAATTGATTACATACATGCCATCCCTCAGCTTACAGTGATTACAGCAAAATGTAGATAAACATTGATTAACACGCTGAACATGAGACAAGAAAGACAAATGAGCTCATTTTCAGTGTCCCTCTGTTGCCAGAAAACACTCAGCCACTCAGAAACAACAGGAAAACACCTCCATTACTAACAATTTATTGACTGACGTGTCCTTTGTGTGTTGTTTCTCTGATTTTGTTACACAACAGAGCAGAGCTGCTCTCTTATCACATAACAGTGTCATTTGTTACCGGACTAAAGTCTCTTCACAAATCACTTTATGTTTCTTTTTCAGCCTGGAGACATAACAAAAGAGATTTTGGTTTATTATTACTGCATTTTTCATGTCTGATTGATGGTGTAAAACTGATTAGAAACAAAGAGGCAGAGTAAAGTTCAACTATGACAGAAACTCAAAGGTTTTAAGAGAACTCAACTTTTACAGAAACTATGTAAGAACCTCAATTATTATTTAATAAATTCAACAATGGAATAATTTTTCTAAGATACAGTTTTGAAATGTAGCACGTTATGTAGAGAATTCTGACATTTCTTAAACATTGTATATAACAGCTTTTCATTGGTGGCTGTTCAAAATTTAAATGAGCCACCTCATTATCCTCACAGGGCTAATGGAAACAAAGTTCGACTCCTTTCCTCAAAATATTAGAGATATTTGGCATGTCATGATATACAAGAAATCAATTAACAACTCGATAAATAAAAACATCCTTGATAAGTTTGCCAGCCTCAATAAATTGACACATGCATGGTTGTGTCCCTCCTGTCTTTCTACCAAATAGGCTGGATGGCAAGAGGGTTCACTCCGTACATCTGTCTCAACGCCTGCACTCATTGGTCCTATGGCGGGCGCCTGCACGCATTGGTCCAACGCTTACTTGCAGCTTTTACTTGCAAAAAGCTGCAAGTAAGCGTTGTGAGGAGTAACAAGTAAACAAAGACTAATATGACTGATGGCACAAAAGCAATAGTTCCTAAGCCGACTGCCACAGCAATAGCGTGGGAATATTTGGGTTTTAAATAAAATGAACAAGGTGTGAGCCTATGAACAATGAAGAGCAGATATATCGAATTTGTTTGAAATAAGTGACTGAGACAGACAGTACGAATTGACTGGGAGAATGTACAAGTCACAAACAATTCAGGAACTGTATAAACTCAAACTGTCATGTGTGTTTTTAATTGGAGTGTTGTTTTTTCTTTACAGAGACAGAGTCTATTTTTTACTGTTTTTAGTTATTACAATGACTTTTATTTACATGCATTTTTTCCAAAAAGAGAGTTCATCTCATTTTAATCAGTTTTTTTTCTCTTTTTTTTTTGCTTGTTGTAATTTCTTAATTTCTTCTATTTAAAAGCTCTTCACCTTCCAATTACAGTTAAATACTCTTAAGAAATTAAAGTTAATTGCTTTTGTTGGTGTACTCACTTTGACATATATTACAATTACATTAATGAAAAAATAATGTTTCAAAAATAATGTTGACAATTATACAGTTTCGCAGCAATTATCATCTAGTAAAATTTGTTATCATGACAGGCCTAGGAGATGTAGTAAAAGAGCTTCAAATTATGTCAAAGTGTGTCGACGAAGATGAGCAATGCATTTGAGCAGTGGAGGACACGAAACAGAGAGAAACAACAGATTTTAAGCCCTTTATAAATATCTGCTATTTAAAAAAAGAGTACTGCTATCACTTCAATGTAAATCTGTAAAACACATGATATGACTAACACACCTCTTACACATGGATAACGACTTTCCACTAACAGATCACACTCATGCAGCACTGAGCTCCTCCATCAACAAGTCGATAAAGAAGGGCTCTGGTGAAAATGCCACCTGAGACAAGGCAACCGACACACCGAAGGAAACACTGATCACACACTTCTTCAGTAGCTGCTGATTGAGAATCCATCACAGAGCTGCTGCTCAAGAGTAAAACACTGCAATTAAAATGCATGGTTCATGTGGACACAGAGGAGAATTGATTATCGCACCCTCAAGTGCAAGCTCTTTATAGTGAGGAAACATCATGGATGCCCTAAATATCAATCGATGACTGAAATATGTAGCTCTGTATGCTTAGACATATCACTGTGAAACTGATGAACTCATTAATCAGGCTGGATGACAAGGATGCAGGAAGATAGTTAAAGGTATAAAATTAAAGGTAATTAAGGTGTAAAAGAAACAATTTAGTAGGGTAGAATAATAAGTTAGAATATAAAATATAGTAATTACTCGTTATTCTATATTGTTTTTGTGCCAGCCATATTGAATAACAGCCCATCAGATTTCCAGCCGTATAAAACAACCACCAGACAGATGGTGAAACACTTGAGGCCTCTCGAAGCCTTTGAGGGTAGCTGCACTGTTATGAAACAGCGCTGTAACCTTCTCACACATGACATGCATCACTGCCATAGAGGCTGGTGAGGCTGGCTGGGAAAGACAACGTGAGGAACCATTGAACCACATCAACTGGTACGGGACAGCATTGACTTGCATGTGAAAATGTAGCTTTTCTTGCATTAGCAGCACACTGCATCGCAGGCACTTGCAAAGAGAAAAAAATAAGAAACATTCATGCAGCTAAGACACAGATTGAATTGTGATGTCTCTTGATTAAAGTGAAACTTCTATATTTGTGTGGAGCAGTGTTAATTCAGTTTGAATTATTGTTTTTCTGTAGTTTTCAACAGACAACCCTTTTCCCCTGATGGAAACTACACAGTAACTAATGAAAAAAGTGCACATGGACAAAATTCAGACATAAATTAACGGACATTTTCTATCAACAAATGAAAACTAGACGAAAGCGTTTGACAGACGTAATCCAATCAGACCTAATTTCATCATGTAGAAAGCAGGGACAAGTTAGGAATATGTCCAATCACAGCTACTTTGGTTGTGTGGAAAGGTTGGATGAGTTCAGAGGGACATCCAATCACAGCTGCCTTAGCTTGGTGGTGGTGGGCTAAGTTGGGGAGTGATCCAATCAGAGCTGCTCTCTTTTACGTTCACTGTTTGTTGACAGTTCTGGTATTGTAACTCAGATGCTCTGCCAGGTAACCTAAATAAAGGTGACTGCATTTCACATAAAAGTTCAATTTGTTTCCGTTCATTCAAACATTCAAACTTTACGAGAATTCAGTAAAAGGTTATTTGATGTTTCATTTTATCCAAGAGTAAAAACATGACTTCAGAAATTTAAGGAAGCATAAAGATGCCTTACACGTTACACTTCATATTTTAAGAGCAGCAAAGAAGAACTGTGCCATAGTTTACTAAACAGTAAAGTGACTATTAATTTAATAAACTACGTGAAATCGGATGGTGCCTGAACTCCAGTACTCGCCGATACCGATACCAGCATTTTCGGCAGTATCAGAGCGATTTCCGATACTGGTATCATATTCGGAACAACTCCAGTTGTTGTTCCTCTATGCATGTGAAACCTTTGTCTGAAGAAGTACTGTGTGAACCACTGGGCATAAAACTGACAAGGAAACAATGGTATGACATCACACTGGTAGTATGTTTAAGGGGCAGGGGAAACAAGATGCTTTTAGCAGCTGCTGACACCACAAAGAGGGTGGAGAGGGAGAAGTATTAATGCCACTGACTTTCAGTTCGTTGTGACAGGTGCACCAGAACACTGAGGAGACATGTTTAACACACTAAATAGGAAATAAAACTAAAAAGTAGTATGATATAACCTTTTAAAGCATTTCAAAGAACTTGTAACAAATACACTTACCATAGGAACAGCATAATGCAGACTGGAAAGGGAACGAGTGGCAGAGAGCACAGTCCTGTGAACAGATAAAAAAATATCAGGAGCAGTATTCACTGAGGCTGAGGGAAAAATCGATACATAACAGTATAGCAATGTTTGGCATGGCGATGGTTCATCAATTCACTGCAGTCAAGTGTCATACTTTTTAATGTTTTCATTTCCAACATTTAATAAAGCTCTTGGTCCTTCATATTACTTTATCACAATATCAGTAACACAATAATAACATTGTGTATCATTAGTATTTACAAAATCTAAACAGCTCAACATGGCAAATTATACTGAGTTATGGCATTTGCGTCCAAACACATCTGAACAAAAGAGCTGCCTCTTGCAATACACAGCAAAGGGCTAAAATATTAGTATTCAGAAGCAGTCGGAGGGGACCCAGCTACCAAAATTGCATTGCCCACTGACGTAGCGTCACGCGTCCATAAATACCTCATTTTGGTCACCGTTGCCGTCGGCGGTCCCTCGGTGACGCCACGTCCACTCGAGTTTCACCGCGATCATATCATATATCATATAATAGGATGTATAAGCGGACATTATTCCAGTTGTATCCTTTTCATTCACTTATCAACCACAAAACACTGCAGCTGATGCCCTGCAACAGCATTATCTGTGAGTTTCCCGCGGTCTGTCAAGGCGGAACTAATGTCCTCACTGACTAACTTTTTTTTTCTTTTACATCGCGTGACACGCTATGTGGTAGTGTGAAAAGCGGCTGTCGCATCGCGGAAGGGTTAGCCCCGCCCCATCGCGGCTGTACATTGACTTTGCATGGAGAGTGATCGCCGATGCAGTACAAGTAGCGCGCTGTGTGTACGCACCTTAAGGATGCATGCACATAGGCAGATTGCAGTGGCAGCAATCACATTAACGATAGCATACCTCAACATTTTACATCACTTTGTTCACTGTGCTGTTACAAAAGGTGCACCAGCAAAGTGAAGCTTACAAACTGGACTTAATTGGCTTAAGGGCAGAACTATCTCAGCTGCTGTTTATAATCAGCTTAAATGACAGTCTACTTGATCAATCACAACTAAACAACCTTGAACTACTTAGAATACATTTTTGGTGACTCAACACATCAATGTGACCCAAACTTTTTTCTACCCCTTTATTTCCAACCCATCTATTCACCAAAACAAAGCACCAATTAGCTGTCAATCTCATCATAATGACTAACCTTAGCAAACCATACATTTCCATAATAAGCAGTGGTGAAAAGTATCCTCTGGTGACTCACTGTCTCTCTTTAATGCTGAACAAGTTGACAGCTAGCAACCACAAACACACCCAGCATGCACCAGCAGAAAGGCTGTTGACACTCTCTTGAGGCTGCTCTGTTTTTTCTTACCTTGTGTAACCCCTCTTCTCAATGCCCAAGCCAAATGTTTATTTCTCACCTCCCTGTGTGATCATTAACACACAGCACGCTTCAACGCTCTCTCTTGAACTGATAAATACCCTTGCCTCCTCTCATTGCCTCTCCTTTGTGTTCCCACTCTATCCCCCTGCCCAAACTGTGTTAACACCGAGCAGGATGAGTCTGATAAAGCAGACTGTGTGAAAACAACTTTCATTCACAGCTTGCTGAGTAAAGAGTCCTGCATGTGTGGAAACAACACTACGATGAGATTGGTATTGGCAGTTGTGCATTTCAAGGTTGTCAAATTTTTAAAAACTCAAACTTCAGATCTTTCGTCAAAACTTAACCAAGGCCTGCTTCCACTGAGGTGGAGGGAGTAACTGGGGTCCATCCAAATGTACTCTTTTTAGTACCTCATAAAAATGCAAAAGGTATGCTGGTGTGTCCTTCAAACAGAGCAGGGGAGGTTACATTGTCTCAAACTTGCAAAAAACAATGTTTAGGTGAATTGTGGTACTCGCTGATGACCTAAGGGCGACTCAAAGTGTGCTTTGGATGAACAAAAACATTTTGAAATTCTGCAGACACAAACGCTGGATGTTGTTTAACTTCATTTAGTGTAAACAGAATTTCAACCACTCCTGTTCGCCATCAACCAAAATCACATCTTTGACATCTTTGTGATGGTTTCCTCTAACTGTCACTGACTCAGTGCATGATGTTTTTTTTATCATTTGCAAGGCATGCCGGACAAAGCACAAAGACATGATATGGACAATGTTAAGACAAAGACAAATGATGATGACAGTTTCTTTGAATTTTAATTCATTATTAGCTCCGCCAAGGAGGTTATGTTATTGCCGGCATCTGTTGGTTTGTTTGTTTCTCTGTATGCAAGATAACTCAAAAAGTTATGGATGCAAGAAATGTCTGGATTGAGACAAGGAACAAATGATTAGATTTTGTGAGTGATCCGGATCAGTGTAAAACCCCCATGACAAAAAATGCAACTTTTATGAATAACTACTGAACTAAAATAGATATCATTATGAATCCAATTGCTAATGGTATGTTTTCATGGTCAAGGAATCTAAATATTTAGATGAAATAAAGGTAAGACGAATATTTATGGGGGAAATCACAACATGGGAGAGGACTGTGGTGCTGGCGGAGGTCTGAACTCTCCGAGTGCCTTTCTAGTTATTAATAGGGCTGGGTATTTCCAGCAACTTCACGATACAATACATATCCCGATACTAAGGCCACGGTACCATATGTATCCCGATGCACGTAAATTGTGAACACTGACTACGCTTTAAGCAAAATTTTTGACAAGTTTAGTTTTTTCTTATAAGAAGAAAAAGAACAAGGATGAGTTTTAAAGGAATATTTCACCCAAAGAATGATATGCCTTAATTTTCTACTCACCCTCATGCTGAGCAACACTCTGGAGCACTTTTTTGATGTCTCAAATGCAGCCGGAGGTCCGGGGGGATTTTCGCTGTCAACAAACGTCCATCTAACAGTGGACAACAGAACCCGAAGAAAAAGGTCCATAAAAGTCCACAAAAACGTGCCTATTTTCCTTCATACTGCTCGTCCGCTGTAATCCAAGTGTCCTGAGCGGGTAACGTCCATAATTAATTCGAAACGAGGTCATTTAGTACATTTTTCGAGCCTAAACCGTGCTATATCGTACTTCCGCAGTGCACGTCTACGCGTGCTCCCTGCACTACGTAAGCCGCGGCAGACCAAGCCAGACGGCTTACGTAGTGCAGGGAGCGCGTGTAGACGTTTCATTTCTTTAGCAATGTGGCGAACAACACTCATTTTGCGCTGTTTTATTGATATTTACTTTGCAGACCAAACGCCTCAGTAAGCGCTACTACTTTCCAGAGATAGGATATGACTACGCCACTACTTTCAAACAAATTCAACATATCAGCTTGTTGGTGTTCATGAGCTCACATCTTGTTCATTCTGTTTAAAACCAAAAATATTCCCACACTAGGGCTGTAGCATTCAGCTTAAGAACCGTTGCTTTCGTACCATCATTCATATGAGCGTTTGTTTCCTTGTCGTTACTCCTCACGATGCTCACTTCAGCTCTCTCCGTGTGTAAGCGCAAGCAGCCCCACCTCCCCCCCCAAAGATCGCATATCAGACAGATGCTCACTCCGCTAAAAATCCACTTAATCCGCTTTACAACCGATGCGCCCCGGTGTTAAGAAAGACAGACAGAGTGAGCCATCTTCTCATTCAGCCTCTTTGGTAGAAAGAGAGAAGGAAAACAAACACGCATGCACGTGTCAGTTTATCGAGGCTGAAAAACGTACCGAGGATGTTTTTATTTATCGTTCAGTTAATTGATTTATTGATTATCATGACAGGCCTAGTCTTGCAAGACTCCCAAGACAAGCAGAGAGACATCATCCTTTTGACTTTGTGTAACAAGAAATAGACGGGCAGAGCTCATCCACTGCTAACTAGCTTAGCTCAAACTCTGGGAGTCAATGGGTATCGTTGGCCTGCTTCTGTCTACAGTCAGTGGTTAAACTCTTCAGCAAATCCAAACAGCTCTAATCTAAACCTGTGTACTTGTTTTACTTTTTACCAAGTTATGTTACATTTTCTTCCTCTATCTTCTTATTCTACACGTAAAGAAAGGGTTTGTTTCGGTAACCTACATACAAGGAAGTCTGTGGTCGTGATGTTCGCAAATGAGTCGAGTCTTTTGAACGGTTCTTTTAAGTGATTGATGAGAACAGATTCGAAGTTAGAGTGAGCCATTCGTTAGCGAGCCATTCTTAAATGCAAATTGCCTGCAAAAACGAACGGCTTACTCACAACTGTGAATCTGTTCTCGTCAATCACTTAAAACAGCTGTTATAAAGACTTGACTCGTTCGGTAACGTCACATCTCTAGCGCAAATCACAGAATTAGCAAGTCAGTAAAACAAAGACTGTTAACAAGTGGAAGAAGATAATACAATGATAGTAGAAGATAATGAAACATAACCCACTACAAAAACAAGTTTATGTTGCTGAAGAGTTTATCTGATGACTGTAGGCAGAGGCAGGCTAACGCTTCCCACTGACACACAGTGTTTGAGCTAAGCTAAGCTCAAACACTGAGAGCTCTGTCTGTCTCTTCCTTGTTACTGCACTCACAGCAGATAGAATGGAGTCTGCTTGTTACGGACTCTGGAGTGAAGCAAGACACTAAAAGATTTTTAGAAATTGGCACATCCCTTTAATCAATTGAATGAGAGTGATCTAAAAATGATGATCAGAGGTAACAGTGACCTTAACCATCTGTCTGGTTTCATATCTTTCACATAAAAAACTTTGCCCCACAACAGGTCAGGTTTTAAGAATGGTCTCTTTTGTTTTTGGTGGTCAATCCATAAATCTGCCAGGGTCATTGGTCTGATTAACTGGTCCAATGGTATCACCATTATTAGTGAGAAAAGAAATCCTGAGTCAGCGTCTATCCAATAACTGACAAAGTTTTGTGACTGGGCAAATACCTTCAGAGAAATCATACTCTTTACCTCAGCCCTCCTTGTCTTCCACATCGCCTGACAGGATGCCCTTAATTGGGACAAAAACAGTGTAAGCTGTTTCACACACTGACTGAAAATCAATCAGGCACCTACAAACAAACACAAGCATGAAGGTCGGGGACTGAATCTTTTACCTTAAATAACTGATCTCCCAGCCACGTCAGGACACCAACGTCAAATTTTAATGAAAAGTCCAAGCTGGTTAAAGCTCACTTTTTTAATTTGGACAACAAATTGTGTTTCTATCCCGGTATTAGTGATCATGAAAACCTGGAAAATTCTTTTCAGGCTATTTTAACTACTTGTTCCCACTTTCTTAGATCCTGAAACAGTACAATGTCTCCAACTTTATGCAGATGACAAACTACTCAACCTCACATCAACTTACTCCTTCTTGTGGCTCATAGATTTAGATACAGGGAGCATAAGAAAGTCTTGAGTGGACATTACAACACAGCATTTAAACCTGAAATGATGATTTGCAGAAATCCCCTTTAAGGCAGAACATAATACCAGATGTTGGCAGGGCTGGGCAATATGGCCTAAAAATAAAATGTCAAATGCTTTCACAAAACTTGATTCATGATCTAAATGGACTTCTTCCCTTGAAAAAAAAAAAAAAAAAAAACCTCTACATAAGAAAATTGCATTAATCAGTTTTTGCCTTTCTGTTATATATTCCAAAACTGAACAGAATCTTATAGTCTTAAAATTGATAAGCTAATTCCGATACCAACGCTATCAATAATCCTGCTAATCAATCCAATTCTTTAATTATTCCCTTATTAATTGCTGTAGATGTCAAACACACGTCACAGCATAGATAACTGCTTCTCCAAGTTGCTGGTGTTTCCACTCATATAAGGTTGTGCAGTCGGCGCCCTTTGTAAAACATTTAGCCACAATTTTGACGCTTCTGAACTCTGTCAGTGGAAGGAATTGATAAGGGAATTGATTAGCAAAAAGACTCATGATATCGATTCTCTGGTGGAGCTGTTAACAATTCTCAACTGGAATTGTTTTTTGATTCCCATCCATATAGTTCAATTATTAGGGCTGGGTATTTCCAGCAACCTCACGATACAATACGTACCCCGATACTGAGGCCATGATACGATATGTATCCCGATACACGGAAATTCTAGACAAGTTTGTTTTTTTATTACAAGAAAAAGAACAGCATGAGTTTTAAATGATTCTGTAACTTAAAAAAATTCAAACTCAGGTCCTTAAAGATGGTACACCTAAAATCAAATTTGAACATGTGCATCATCATGTAGCTTGGCTTCTACTATGAAATGTACCATTGTACATGTAAAATTACCCAAAGTGTACTGACAACAACTGCCAAAACACTGAGGCTGTATCGATTCTGTAGAATCTGTATCGATACACGTATCCCCAAGAAGTGCATGACGATATTTTGCTGTATCGATATTTTGAGCACAGGCCTATCAAGCATATGCTATTATTTTGTCATAAAATGTTGATTATGTATGGTTATATTTAATCTAGTTTAAAAACAAATACACGCCTAAACATGTGCTTGGGCAAAACCTGACAGGGCCTACCATCACGTCAAATTTACATTTTCAGTATTTATTTATTTCAGTATTTCCAGACCACACTCGGCACATACATGGAGATTGTATATTGTATAAACAAGTTTTGCGAACATCACTTAATATTTTGATCTTATATGAAGTATTGTTATTATTTATATCAATTATCATTGTTGTTGTCATAGGACGATCCGTTAAAAGATGGGAGAGATTTTTTTTTTTAATTCTGCCCAATTTTAACCTCCGGGGATTTTTTTTTTTTTTTGCATCCAGATCAATATCTGTATCACTAGCAAAGTGTAATGACTTCTTCCTTGGGCAAAACCACACCTTCTGTAAAGTTTTCATGTACATCCATACAGAAGTAAAAAATTTATACCTCTGCAAAGGTGGTTACGTTATTGTCACTGTCTGTTTCTTTATTTCTCTGTTAGCAAGATAAGTCAAAAAGTTATGGAAGGATTTCAATGAACTTCTAAGGAAATGTCTGGATTGGGACAAGGAACAAATTATTAGATTGTTCGGAGTGATCCTGATCACCGTCTGGATCCAGTTATTTTTTTATGGATTCTTCAACATTGCAAGATAGGACAATTTTTCGGCATTTGTACAGATTTATATGTTTGCATGGTCAAGGAATCTAAATATTTAGATGAAATAAAACTAGGACTATTTATGGTCAAAATCACAATATGGGTGAGGACTGTGGTGCTGGCGGAGGTCTGCTCTCTCCAAGTGCTTTTCTAGTTTTATTTTTAAATCTTCTTTTTTTTATGCATACAAATCCATATGGATGTATATACACAACATTTTCAGTGTTATTCAACATTATTTTACAGCATCTCTTACCTCCTCCTTTCCTTTTTTTAATATGAACAAACTTCCAAAAACTCATGAACCAAGGCTGCTTACGCAGTATATTAACAGAAAAAAAGAAATGATAATAAAATTAGTTGAAGTTAATACACTCATTTTGTGTCCTGGAAATAAATTTTATCAATTTTGTCCAAATTTGGTCCAACTTAAGTTTTAGAATTCTCATGCAAAAAGTCAGTTTTCCCATTCTGTATCTCAAAAATGATTCAAACCACTCCTTCAATGTGGGAGGTGATGGATTCAACCACCTTCTTGTGATTGCTTTTTTACTAGCTGCCAGAAGAGCCTGCACTAGTTTTAAATCTTTCCCTCGATTCATTAGTTGGATTTTATTTTAATCTTCTACAGGCAATGATTGATGAATTTCGTTGGTATATTTCCCAGCCCTAGTCGTCAAATTGATTCCTGTTTACCTCCAACCCATTTGCTGGGCTTTTATTTTGTTGCAGGTTGGTGCTTTTGAATTAGTCTACATGTTTTCCCTCAAAGAAAAAAAATGCTCAGCAGGTGAAGGATTCTGCACAAAGACTTCCAAAGAACGAGCACAACCATCCACACATACAGTCTGAGGAAGAGCTGCAGCTGCTTCAGAGCAGAAGACGGAGATAAAGCAAAAAAAAACCTCCCGTAGACTTCACATAGCATGAAGAATCTTCAGCGGCCTAAAAGAGAAAAACCACATTAGCCTCCGACAGCTTTCCCCGCAGGATCCATCACAGTCCAGCTGAGCTTGGCCGGCCTTGTCATGTTCATTGTTTTTTCTTTGCCAAGATGTTCGCAGCTGGTATGTATCTAACAAGGAGGAGGGTCGCTCTCAACTCTGGTATTTTCTATAAAATGAGATATTTTCTGAGCAGATCAGTCGGTGGCTTCACATATAATAAAATAATATAAAACCAGATCAACAAGGCAGCTGTGGAGAAGTTTAAGCCAGAAAATGCAGGCACAGCTTGATCCTTCCTCACCTACTTTTATTACATTTTGCCTCTTCAGCAGCACAGTATCTTCAGCTTCTCCGTTATTACTGTGTATCCAAGCCAGACGGTGCACTCAGTTAACAAACCAGAGCAAAGAGCAAAGAGAGGGAACATCCACATCCAGGCAGAGCTTAGGCAGGTCAAGGGTGTTTGTGAGGATGTTTGCTCGAGACAACAATCAGCAGTGCTATCTGTTTCCACTGTTCTTATGAGCTCCTGGATGGAGAGGGGCACAGAGGTGAGAGATGATGGATGGACAATAAACAAGTGTCACATGGATCGGTGCACGTGCCCAGGTGTGGACAGAACAGGAGCGTCTGTGTGCCACTGCTCGAGTGTAATTTGCTGTGATGAATATTCTCATTACTAAACATGCCCTTTGACATTTCCTTTGGGAGCTAAATCAGAGCTCCTAAGAAAAAGACGGGCAGAAAACGAGGGAGTGGATGTGCATGAATATGGATGCGCATGTTTGTGTGTGTTGAAAGTCTTGTTTACAGCCGAGCCGCGTAAGCTCACAGCTGTGTGCGAACGGGGGGACAGATGAGCCGAGGCAATTCAGAGAGCTCTACAGGGGCTGCAATGATATTACAAACAAGAGCTGATGAAACAACTCGGACACTGCATCTACAAGACAGTGACGTCAACATTTTAAATGAGTTCTTATAGCAAAAAAACGGAATATCGCAAATACAAACATCAAATTGTCCTTATTTTAAAGAATTAAAGTTAGGAGACCCAGACATTTAAAAATATTACATCCCAGGTCATCATTTTATCTCGCAGTAGTTTAGGTTGTGTATTCACTTTCACTCACATGATCAGTGCTCAGTGCTGGATAACAAGAAATGTCAACTGGCCACCGTGAGGAACTGCAGCACAGGCTTTTTTCCCCTTTTCTTCTCCACAACATGAAATGAAAATATCACATGTGTAGATACTGATATTTAACTTTAAAGCTATTATCTTCCTATACCTATCGTACCAACAGTATTGTGCATACTAAAATACGCTTAAGAGATCCTCTGGACAGTGTTTGCAAAGCAGTGTTTTTATTTTCAGACCATTTTAGTTGTGTTAAATGAATAAAGCTCAAATTTGCAAGCAGATATTCACTTAAATTATTAAAGACTTGTCATCCCAGTTTCTAAAATTAACCTTTAATGGCTAAGTTATGCAAAAACCAGCTTATTTGTTCCTTTGGGACAAAAATGGGGGGAAAAAATGTCCATTTGTGGACGAGGAGCTTTCAATTTTTAATTGTTTTTATATTTGTCCACCGGACGGTGCCATTTTTTCCCATTTAAGCAGGATGAAAAATTCCCAACTTTTTGCAGGGTTCTGCAACGCTTCCTAAATAAAGTATAGCATATAAATTCAGGGCTTGAAGCAGGAAAAAGTCCTGTGCCTGAAAATTTTTATGCAAGGGGGGGGGGGGGGGGGGGGGGATGCACCAAAACAAAATAAAAAATGATCCGTTACTATAAAGTTGTAGCTGATTTGAAGCATTTTTTAAAAATGATATGCTCTAGAACTGAAAACTAACATTCTTGCATTGCCTCTAATTGCCACTATGAACGAGTTCAGCTATGAACGCAATCATACAAATTTTCTGTTCACAGAGTGGGACTTGATAGGTAGGGGAGCCCTAAAATATGGTGTTGCAACACAGTAGGAAAATGATGTAAATTATTACAAAAAGCTGTATAAGCCTTCTTGTCAACAGAAAAACACAGGCCACATTAACAGGCAATACACACACATACCAATCCGACATGGCTAATTAACACAGGGAAACACAGCAAACTAACAACTCCAAACAGAGACTCAGACACCATCTTAGGTGAAAACCACACCTATGCAGACACACAGGTGAGTGAAACACATGAGATCAAGTAAGGCTGAGGAAACACGGAAAGTTAAACTAACTTCAAAGGCTACATGAGGAGAAAATATCTGGCATGAAAACGGGTCAGGGTTAAAAAATGTTAAGAGGCTATGACCCCTCTAGGGGGGTACAGGGGCATGCTCCCCCGTAAGAAAATTTGGAATATTTCATTTTTAAAAGCATCAATCTGATGCATTTTGAGAGAAACATGAAGCAGAATTACAGGACAGCATGACTGTATAATAAAGCATCTATCTGTGCATGCTCACATTCTGGTCACATAATGACTTTGGGAATTGGAAGGAAAGGGCCCTTCACAGGGTTGATAATTTCACTTTTTAGATTAAACATACAGTGAAGTGGTGGATCTCTACAGCTCTGTCCTGAGTAACATTCACTATGTTAAGTCATCATGATCAAGATCTCAGAAATATTAAAAAACATAGAAAATAAAATTTTTGTGCAAAGAGAGACTGGCGAAAAAATTTTTTAAACATCAAATAATAAGAGCACTGGGAGATCACACATCCATAAATCTTAACGCACTATTTCCCATTATAACATGTAAGTTGTTTTTCTAGATAACTCAAGTCAAACGTCCATCATAGGACAACACCCAATTTATCTGCTAAGATAACAAGGCATGTCAAGATCCCGAGAGAACAGCTAATATTTACTTTATACAGCACAACAGAGTAAAATAAACTGTATGGAAATTTGTCTTCTCAGGGCCTCTGAACACTGAAGACATTTTGCCACATTTTTATCTGATTTATACACCGTCCACTGAAAACAGCTCTGAGACCCACTTTTGGGCTTCGACCCACAGGTTGAGAGCCACTGCACTAACATACTGCATTTGGAGCTTGATCCTTCAGATTGCTCTGATATCATGGAGAATAAGCGACTCAGGAAACCGCAGGATGAGTTTATTATTTAAAAAAGGTGAAAAACAGAGCTGGACTGCTCAGGAAAGTTGAGTTTTACGGTATAAACACAGTGATTCAGGACCGCTGTCCCGTGCGCTGCGCGTCTTTACGCTCATCGGCACCTCGAGGAGCTCTTCGCGCTCATATCTCCATGCTCTCGCGCTTGTAGAGTGGTTTTTATTGACGTCAAGGCTCCTTCAGGCCCGCGCACATATTGGCAGTTCACGGATAATCTTTGGCATTATTTCCCGTTCATACCCTTCACCCCGTCTATGTTTATGATGCGCTCTGATTTACTGAGCATCTCAGCGCTTATGACAGAGCCATGCAGGCTGTTCATGATAAAATGGTCTGTCGCCTGTGGTGCTACTTGAATTGGTTAATTAATTTACTTGAATAAGCCGGAGGGCTCCGGCCAGCTTTAACCCCTGGTCATCGATGTTGCCGTGTGGTACCTGTAGCTGTTGCTCCTGGTGAGGTCGATGTGTGGGAGAGAGCACGCATGGACGCTATGTGACCCCGGTCACGACGAGCTAATTTTTTTTTTTTTTCCCGCTGTGGCCATACAATAGTTTTCTGGAAAACGGCACACAAAAACAAGCTCCTGGCTCCTGTTCCTCTATCCAACCCCAGTGCCACTTATTTTTTACTCCTGCTTCCCATCTTGAGGTTTCTTCGCCAATTTAACAAGCCGGATATACATATTAGCAGTATACGCTAAATCAGCTCCTCACCGCTGACGCTGTCCAAATGTTGAAAACTTAAGGCCCGCCCTACTCTGCCCCTGATTGGCTAGAACGCCTTGGTTACCTTGAGTATCATTGGTAGCTAGAACTATCTCATTAAACAACTGGTTAAAGATTAAAAAATATATATTAAAAAAATCACCAAAATATTCATACGCCGGATTTCCAGCACCCTGCCGGAGGTCTTCAAGCCCTGTAAATTGCATCAAAATTTATGTTGCCAATTAACCCATCAAAGGGTCTAATAATAATAATAACAATAATAATAACAATAATAATAATAATAATAATAATAATAATAATAATAATAATAATAATAATAATAATAATAATAATAATAATAATCAAATACTCATTTGTTTAATGGAAATTGTTTTTTTTTTTTTGGTTTGAACAGTGATGATATGTGAACATACTGGCCTTTCAAGGGTTAACAAATCCAAAAATATAAATAAAATTTGCCAAGTATAGTTCAGGGTGAATTAGTTTTAAAAGATTGACTGATGTAAGATGATTATATATACTAAAGATTTTTTGTTTGTTTACATTCTATTAAAAAAAACCCAGTGGAGATATGTATACATACTGGCCTTTTAAGGATTAATAAGCCCAAAAATATACACACATTTGGTACGTATAGTTCAGGCTCAATTAGTATTAAAAAATTGACTCATGTAAGGTTATTCAACATATATTAAATATGTCTTGTTAGTTTACATTTTAAATTTAAAAAATAGGACATATGTAAACATACTGGTCTCCGAAAGGGTTAATTAGCCCTAATATATAAATAAAATTTGGTACGTATAGTTAAGGCTGAACTCGTTTTAAAAGACTGACTCTTGTACGGTGGATCAACAAATATTAAAGATATTTTGTTTGCGTTTTTTTTCTTAATTATTTTTTAAAAAACCAGTGGAGATGTGTAAACACACTGGCCTCTTAAAGCTTAATAAATCTCGATAATATTAACAAAATTTGATATGTATTGCTCAGGCTGAATTAGTTTTAAAAGATTGACTGGTGTAAGGTGATCACACATACATTTTTTTTTTTGCCTGTCTGTTTTTTTAATTAAAAAATGCCTTTTAACAGTTAATAGGCCCAAAAATACAAATTAAAAATTGTACCTTTTTTCAGGCTGAAGTAGCTTTAAAAGACTTACTTGTAAGGTGATTATAAATCAGAAAAAATGTGATATAGGAAGGTGACATTTTTTGTCATTAGTGACAAATGAGTGAGTTTATTAAAAGAACGCTTAAGAGTTAAGATTCAAATCTTGTGGCCCCATTCTGAGCCAACTCCTGTAAATCACATGCCACATTTAGTGTGAATATTACTTATTTCAAACAGTGATTAAACTCAAACTGAAGGAATTAACCCCACACTCGGACAAAGCTTCAATTGCACCAGAAAAAAAACAAAGATCTGAAGGTGAGACAGCAAGGGACACGACCCAGATGATGTAGGCAGATGGGAACCTTGGGTGATTCAGCTGAAAACTTTGTTTTATGATGCACAAACTTCTTCATTACCGGAAAAATGAAAGAAGCAGAGAGAGGAAAAACTCCAGACAGGATTAAAAAAGATCAAATTGTCAGTGAGATAGTCCACATTACACTGTCTGAGCTCATGGATATAAAAAAAAAACAACAATAATTTAAAAAATAGATCTCAAAAATTTCAACTCAGGATTAGATAACAACCAAGACATCTCAGTCTCTTCTCTTCAGTGTCTCATCTGTACAGTCTCATCCCTTGCTTGTTTATAGAACATGTCTTTTTATTTATTTGTCACTTTCTTTTGCTTGGGAGCCACTATATGCAAAATGAAAAGCAGATACACTCCGGCAAAAGCAGGGTGGAATTAGACAGGGGTTATAATTATGGACCTGAATCAGCGTATCCAAGTCTGCACTAGGAACAACCAACGCTTCTGATTTAATGGGCCTGAAAGCCGACATTTAATTAACTTTTCATCCTGAATGCCACAAACAGCATCAGACTGATCAGCGAGTCTTACTCATTTACTGGCTGATACCCTCCTCAGAGTGATGCAGCATCATGCCTCTCTGCAGCCGTGACCGGGCAGAGAACTTACCCCGAACTCCACTCGACTCCAACGGCCAAAGACTGCAAGCCAAAACCTCGTCTAAAGTATTTTGAGGGATCTGAAAATATCGGGACACAGATGTGCCCCATCTGATACAAACAGAGAAGAGAGGATCTGCAAAGAGGACGAGGGGGAAACTGCCAAAACATGCAAAGCTGGTGGAAGCAGACGACGCCAATGATGATCCAACACAGAAACTGAGAGTGGATGTAAACGCTTGTGTATTCAGATTCAAGAGCTGTTGATGCATTTGCTGGAAACAGATATCTCTGTGTTAGTACGAGGCACTGATTGTAGATTCATTTCAGAAAAATACTGTCAGAAATAATTTAGAGATATAAGAGAGGAACTGACAAGTCAAACAAACAATTCAACACGGCCACTTCTTCATTTCCGGAGGGGAACATTCAGATATCAGCCTGAATATATCAGGACAATCTGTTTTGCAATCTGAATACTTAAATACAAAGAGTTTACTAGACTGAATACAAAATGTAACGAACCTCAAATCCAGCAAATTTGACTCCTCAAATGTTGGGAAACTTGAGATGAAAAAAGAAAACTATCAACCTTTTCATAAAGATGGAAAAATGAAAAAAAAAACAACAAGGAAATCCCTTAGTGACTGAAATAAAGGTTTGCTGTTATAAAACAGGAACATATGCTACGTTCACACTGCAGTCCTTAATGCTCAATTCCGATTTTTTTGTTTGTCTGTTCAGATTACACCTGTAAATGTGGCCTGACGGCAGACTGTGATATAAACAGCTCACACTTCAGAAGTGACACCCAGGCTCAGTTTCGCATTAATGACATCACGCGCAGCACGGTGTGATGAGGAGCAACAAACACAGAGCAAAACTGTGCTTCACAACGCTGGAAAGTTTGTTTCCATAACGCAAAACCTGATGTTAAAGCAGCTCACCTTGAGTGAGCTCTTATTAAAGTAATGATGGCTATATTTTATTTCTTATAAACCTTAAGGCAGACCCGGCTGATGACAAATCGCTGCTAGATAGTCGAACATCTCAGAGCCATAGCGTGTTGAACAGGTGAACAAAGAGGCAAAAACTTAGTTTTGTCATCTGTTCTGATGTTTCGTAGTTTGTCTGAGGGCAGATCAGACAGGAGCAGACTGTTCACTTCCTGACGCTGTCTCGCAGGTACATACAGCCGCGCGCAAATACGCACGGATCAGATGGGCAGACAGCAGTGGATCATCAGTGTCTCCGCGTCCTAAAAACTGTTATTTTAGCCTGATTAATCCATTCAAAAAGCCGGTGAAGTGTTAATAAACTAAGTTTATGAGATATCATAATAAAAAAGTATGATTCGTTCACATTTATTGTTTATTGTGCATGCAATGGAGACGTCAGTCGATCATCCCAGCGCTCTCTCACTATTTCTCATCACTCATCCTTTTATGCATTGTTTAATCAAGTTTGTAGCTGGATAAACAACTAAAACTCTTGATTTTAGAAAAAATGCATACACTTTTTAATAACCATGTCTATATTAACCTCTAATTATGTTCTGTCCATGAAGTGACTTTGAAAACATTTGACCTGAGGTAAACTGCTGCTCTAGTGTGACGTCAAAGTCGCATTAAATGTGACCTGGCTGTTCAGACCGCAGTCGCATTCAAGAAAATCGGATATGTATCCGATTTAGTAGCACATTTGAAAGTGGCCTGAGTCTGATTTGAAAAGGTCAGATTCAATGCGACTTGTGCTGTTCACACAGTCAGAAACAAACCGATACAGGTCACGTTTGAACCAAAAAAATCTGATTCAGGTCACTTTTGACTGCTGTGTGAACGTAGCCATAGTTAAGTACAACCATCAACATTTCCTCTGCATGTTTGTGCTCTTGGAGCACTGTCTCGCAGTTTATTATGCTCTTATCATTTCTTAGAACCACAGGTAGCTCCAACCCTTTTTACATGTCCATCTGAGCAAAAGTTCATAGAAAGTGTTTGACTGGGCAGAACCTTTTAAAAGCATAGCAGCAGATGACTGAGTGATCGGTCAATCAATCACATTCATTATTGGCCAATTAACTGATGCAGAAGGAGGGTGCTACTGCCAACATGTAAAACACAAAAATTTCCAACACCGCGTAGCACAAAATCTCATCAGAACATGCCAGAATTGGAATGAAAATATCTTTATATTGAGAAGTGCTTTTTAGCTGTTAAATGCTTTTTAGCCACATTCACACCGAACACTACTTGAGCGACCTGGGCGACCACTCTCCATGCAAAGTCAACGTACAGCCGCGATCAGGCATGACAGGGCGTGACCATATCTGACGCAATGGGACAGATGTGATCTGGGTGACTTGGTCGCATCTTGGGAGACATATGGCAGCACCGTTGTCGCTCGTAGCTCCCACTCTTCCTGCTCTGTAAGGATTCTGACAGTGCATTCACACCGAAAGCGACTTAGGCGACCACTCTCCAACATGATTCAATGCACATCCGCCATTACCCGGTGAGAACAGGTCTCACACGACGTGACGGACACAGTCTAAGCAACTGCCTCTTGGGAGTAATGCAGCGATGCACCTGTTGCTGCAGATGGCGAACCCTCAGGTTGCTCTGGACGCTCCACCAGGTTGTGGCACTCAGTCGGAAAAGTTGAAAAATTTAAACCTTTCAGGGGATGTTGCACGTGGCTGTGCCTGAACAGGCAATCAGAGTTGTGTGGGTGCGTGACGATACCCGTGACAGACTATTTTTTTTCCGGTTCACAGAGTGACATTCATGTCCATGTGGAAACATAAGTCAGTGAGTACATTAGTTCTGCCTATACGGGAGAGCAGGAAACTCACAGACGATGCTACTGCAGCACCATCAGCTGCAGTGTTTTGTGGTAGGTAGGTGAGTGAAAAGGCTACAGTTGGAATAATGTGTATTAATGTTGGAATAAACGGTGAAACATGGGCAGGCATGACGATTATTTTCCCTGGGTAAGTCACATAACCACGCCCCCTCCATACAGTCTGCTTTCACTTTTGCCAAAAGCGAAGGACGAAATGCCAACATGGAGGAGACACGTGCCAATCTATTAGAGGACTTTGCAGCCAAGAAAAATGCTGTCTTGTTTAGGCATAAGTTAGGTGTAAATACTGCAGGAAGACCGTTTAGATGACTGTCGGTAACACCACTAATTTGTTCCAGCATAGTATATGTTCATTAACCGGAATCGAGGTAAGAGTTTCAAGTAATTGTGATTTTGGGATTAGCAAATATTAACAAACCCTACTAAATGGTGCAACAATGATGGAATGAGCTTAGGACTGGTGACAGGACTTGGGTGGGCAATGCAGTTGCCAAGACGCATTCGGTGTGAACGCACCTTAATAGGGTTGTGTTGCTTTGGGCCACTCACAATTGCAGTTTGGAGCTTGGCAGGATGGATTTGTCTGATTAAAGACACTGAATCAGGCAATTCCATCTGCTTTGCAAGGTTAATTTCACACAACCTTGGCTTGCAACCACAAATAAATGGGGGGAGCAGCGTTTGATAAACCTCTACAAATGCTAATAAGTTGTGTTAAGGGCTGTTTCAAATTAAACATGCTCCAGGTATTAAGCTGTTTTTAATGCTCTGAGTAAGGACATCAAGAGCATCTCTCTTTTGCTTCTATCATCCCTACTTTGTCTTTATATGAAGGGTTAAATGTAAGGGTCCTCCAGGGGAGAAGGAGGAGCCATCTGTTGTCATTTCAAACAGCTGCTTCTCTGATGTACACTCACTTACACACACACACAAACACTCACCAGAGGCATGATGCTCCAGATGGCACAGCTTCACTGCCAGACATGGAAAGTTTGGAAAAGGTTCACAAGAAGAGACACCCGACCATATTTCAGAGACACACACGCCGAAACATTCAGACAAATGTTATTAGGATGGACTTTGTCACGGCAGGCACATGGCTGCTCCGCTTTCACGGCCCTTCACGTTTAATTTTCAGAGCACTCTGTTACTTTGCTATAATTAAATGTGGAAAGAGGAGACACACAGAGAGAAGAGGCAGAGCAAATCCTTCATCTGTTCACTGCAAGTTTGGAGACCAGTAATTACCAAACTGGACGAGCAGTGGAGGAAACAAAAACTCCTTTACTGCACTATCTTAAAGTCTGATTAATATTTAATCAGACACGCAACTTGCAGGAGAAGAGGCCCCTCTGAACTGCAGGATGATGAACGAGCGCTCATGGCGAAGGATAGGAAGATAAACACAGACGCATCGGCAAGACGACAGCAGGAGGCGGAGACATCTATCACACCAAGGTTGCCACAACAACCTGTCGCAGGTTCTCGCCAAGCGACCACTCAGTGCCCGCTTGACTCAGAGAGCCGTGGCCCTCAAGCAGCTCATGGTTCAAGATCCAACTAATCACCGAGTTATACAATGACGAGAGCAGGGAGCAAAAGGAGGACGGGGCTGTGAAACGGGGACAAAACTAAAGCACACACTGAGGAATATGTTAAACAGAGAGAGTACAACACCTGGCCCCAAAAACTTCCCTCCTGATTTGCTTTTAACAAACAACCACATGATCATCTCTCACTGGGAGAAGAGGCAAAATTACATTCCCATAATAACATCTGCATGTGGGTCATATAATTGTAAGAATGTGCCTAACATATCAGAGTAATTAATAGTAATTTTCATGTAAATTTGGTATGAAATTAGTTCATGGTTTCTAAGTCTCTGAGCGACCCTGTTTCACAATGATAAGACAACACAACCTCCTGCTGCTCTGTCTGCCTACAGCTATCCTCCCCGCCCTTGTTAGCTCAGTTTCTGTTTCCTAAGGGAGTGAGAACAACCTTAAAAAAAATTAACTGCATTCGAGCAAGATCTTGTCTTCAGGAAGAATATAATTGAAACACTCTGTAATGTTGAAAAAAAGCTACGTGATTAATTTAGCATTCAATTTAGGCATTTAACTGAAATAGAAAGACATTAAAGAGGCCATATTTTCCCCACTTCTGGTTCGTACTGTACATTCACTCTTGATGACTGTTGTGTTTACAATCACTTCAGTCTGAAAAAAAACTCATGATAGTGCTGTATTCACAGTCTGTCTGAGGCTATCTCCACAACCTGGTGAGCAATTTTAAAAAACATATTTAAAAACATATCTAATGCACCTTTTTACGAAAAAGTGGGGAAAAAAACTCTGAAATCCTTAAAAATTATGAGCACCTTGACATAAGATTAAAAGTGAGAATGTATTTGGGAGTATTTTGTCCATGTTCAACACTGCCTGGCTAATCTTCTGGGGTTTTCTATTTATTTTATTTTATTGAGAGATGGCTGGTGGTACAAAGCTTTTGCTCTTCTCCTTCTCAATGTCCTAACAAGAGACATTATGCGCCTCTCCTGAACAGGGAGTGACGAGTATTTATGGAGGGTGGAGGGTTTGGTCTTTTCTGTATGTTGGCCTTGGGATTGGCCTTGGTGGTCTTCCAGGTTATGTTGGCCTTGGGATTGGCCTTGGGGGTCTTTCGGGTTACGTTTGCCTTGGGATTGGCCTCGGGATTTTCCTTGGTAATCTTTCGAGTTATGTTGGCCTTGGGATTGGTCTTGGTGCTCTTTCAGGTTATGTTGGTCTTTGGATCGGCCTTGGTGGTCTTTAAGGTTATGTTGGCCTTGGGATTTTCCTTGGTAATCTTTCGAGTTATGTTGGCCTTGGGATTGACCTTGGTGGTTTTACGAGTTATGGTGGCCTTGGGATCGGCCTTGATGGTCTTTTGGATTACATTGGCCTCGGGATTGGCCTTGGTGGTCTTTCAATTTATGTTGGCCTTGGTGGTCTTCAGGTTATGTTGGCCTTGGGATTAGCCTTGGTGGTTTTACAGGTTATGTTGGCCCTGAGATTGGCCTTGGTGGTTTTACAGGTTTTGCTGGCCTTAGGATTGGTCTTGATTATGTTTCAGGTTTTGTTGGCCTTGGGATTACCCTTGGTGGTCTCTCAGGTTATGTTGGCCTTGGGATTGGCCTTGGCGGTCTTTCAAGTTATGTTGGCCTTGAGTGGGTCTTGGTGGTCTTTGATGTCATATTGACCTTGGGATTGGCCTTGATGGTCTCTCAGGTTATGTTGGCCATGGGATTGACCTTGGTGGTCTTTTGGGTAATGTTGGCCTTGGGATTGCCCTTGGTGGTCTTTTGAGTTATATTGGCCTTGGAATTGACCTTGGTGGTCTTTCAAGTTCTGTTGGTCGTGGGTGGGCCTTGTTGGTATTTCATGTCATATTGACCTTGGGATTGGCCTTGGTGGTCTTTAAGGTTATGGTGGCCTTGAGATTGCCCTTGGTGGTCTTTCGCGTTATATTGGCCTTGGAATTGACCTTGGTGGTCTTTCAAGTTCTGTTGGTCACAGAACAGCCTATCCTGCTGTAACAATACAACCTTTCAATAACAGAAAGGACCCTCCTCTCCCTCTGTTGCTCCATCTCTCAGAGAATGTCTGTTTCAACAGTCAAAAAAAGCTCCTCTAATGAAGTCAAAAGGAGACCTGCAACCTTACCCAGAAGAGAGATCTACTGTAAAACCAGGTGTTTGATCAGCTCACAAAAACTCCAGTGGAGTTAATATGTCTTGGTACATCTGTGCAGCCACTGTAAACATTAGAGCACAGTACTGGAAAGCTGTCATCACAGCCATTTAATGCATAATCTTCTATGTGTGAAACTCTGTATTTAATTTTATGAATAATTGGGATCCTAATAGTCAAAAAAACAACACAAACAATAAATAAACAATACACCTCTCAAGAAGAACCTCGATGTAGATGAAGTAAGCGGATGAAGAAGCCTGTTCCAAGAAGACATGAAACAACAGACATGCCAAAATCCAACTTCTAAATGGATATTCAGGCAAGAATCTCCAAAAATATGTTCATTAGATGACTGGGACCAATGTTAAGTTCTTTACAGGGATTAAAATTTAGGACTTTTAAGAACTGAGCAAAGAAGGTCCACACACACTTGTAACAGCACCACCTTTGCCCATGTGTTCACAAGTGCAAAAGTACAAGTGAACAATGCCACAGCAGTCAAATAAACATCCCCCACACACAAGATCTGTCTTGGCCTTTGACAGAGTATTTGATGGGTCAATTAACTCAATTTGTCTTAAGTTCAGCATTGCAAAAATCTAAATCTTCATTACAGTGGCTTAAAGAAACTGCTTCAGGGTGTGGTTTGACCCGTGTCTCATGTGTTTAAAGTCCAGGATAATCTAAAGCATCGACTGTTGCTGTGAGCAGGTCAAAGAGGACGCTGTAATTACGATAAATCCAAACACTCATTGCACAGGCGCAATTCATTAAATGATAAACACATTATTTCCAAAGAGATGTTTACATTTAGAGACTCCAGTTGTTATTATGTTTGAACATGTTTGCTGTGAACAGCATTGGAAATAAAATAACACAACTTAAGCAGGAGAGAACAGAAACAATTCAAATTAATTTGCTAGCCTCCGTACTGACAACTAAACACAAAGACTCAACATCTAATTGTGACCTTTATAAACAAAAAAATACTGATATGAACTTTGAGCCATAATGGCCAGCTTGATACATTAGTGTTCATTTCTCTGAGAAGCTTAGTTGTTTAAGGCAATTTAACGAGTCATAATTTCATGATTGACAGCTCTGCTGAAAAATGCAGCCCCTGCAGCACTTAATATTTCACTGAGTGATTACCCTCTTCATGGACTGTACAGTTAATCACTCCCTGATTTGTTTTTCTCAGCTCTGTGTTCAAACTAACAGCATTAAGCTTCCATTAGCCTGTTTAGATTCCACTAAATGTTGCTTTTGTTGTAGCATTTCAGCTGAGGCCCCCCACCGTCAGCTGTCAACACTGCTACTATGAGGGGGGAGATGACCACATTCACTCAGCAGCACTGGAAGCCAAGGCACAACGGAAGCAATTATTAATGGATAAGTTCTGGTTATACAGTCTGTCATGCAGGATAGGCTGTTCTATTCTGTAATGGAGGACTTATGGACTCCTTTCTGTTGCTTCAGAAGGGTTAAAAGTATAGCATTTTGCCAACATACTGTTCAATTTGCAAACATATTGTTCAAATCTTCAAGCTAGTAAAAAATGGACACATTTTTTTAATGATTGGCAGGCCTCCTCTATGACAGAATCAACAAATAAACCTGAACTCAAATTGAAAATTGAACTCCTAAATCTTGCTGCTACATACTGACTGGTTACTGTTACTGGACTAAATCTCATTTCTCCCTTTGTTTGCACATACCCAATATTTAATATTTAACATTCGGAGATTTATATTTTTATACCTCCCTTGCATAATTTCTATTCTATTTTTATTTTTTTCTACAATGACTTGCAACTTATCGACTTTTATTTATAGTGTACTTGTAAACTGTTAACTGTAGCCTATGTAATGAAATCTAGCTCTGTATGAACCTGCTGCATACTGAATGACAATAAAGTCTAAGTCTATAATCCTCTTCAGTGTGGCAATTTTTTGAGTTATAAAAAGATTTAAGACAATAAAAAGAATGTGCTACTCTACTATAACGTATACCGGATTGATTTCCAAAATGACTACATGGTGGTGCAGCTGGTGCTTGTTTCCCCACAGCATAAAGGTTGCTGGTTGGACTTCCATGTTGGGTGGGGTCCTTCAGTTTGCATGGATACTATGTGTAGGTTTGCTCTGGGTACTATACATTCCCCCCACAGACAAAAAAAATCTTGTTAGTTACATTTTAGATTCTAGTTGCCTTCAGGAGTGAATATGTTGGTGAATTATTTTCTGTATCAGGCCTGTGATTGGTGACTAGGGATGGGAATTTCGACTAATTTCCCCGCCGACTAGTCTGAAATTTTATTTGCAACTAGTCGACTAGTCTATAAGCAAGAAAACTCGCAATTTAATACACATATTAAGTTAAAAGTTTAAAAGTTTAACATGCAAATGTGTATTTAGGAACTATTTTAGCCCAAACATTCAGGACAAACTGTTACTTTAAATTCTATCAATGTAACAACAACTGACCGAATAAAGTTGAACATTTTAAAGAGAAATACATTTCTGATACATTTACCAATGCAATGCATGGCATTTATTATGAATACTGCTTCGGTATGAAACTTGGATGCAGCAGCATGACAATTCCAAACGTGCGATGTAGTAGCCTAGAATAGAATTTCCCTGAAATCTCTGACACTTAAGACTAGTGCATGATTCAATTAACATTGCACAGAAATATAGAATCAAATTAAATAAATAACACTTCTCTAAAACTGAAATGCAGGTGGCACTTTGCCCAGTGCATTATACGAACACTGCACACTTCAACAACAGCACATAAAAATAAATAATCCACCATCAATAAGTAAAAAAAGAATGCTCTGAAATGCAGATGGCACTTTTCACAGTGCATTATGAACATTGCACATATTCCACATAACAGAAAATATCAATAAATAAATAAATTGCCATGAGAAACACTACTAGGCAGGGTAAGGCTACATTAACAATTCAATTGCTGCATCAGTGAAATGTGGAATTTTTGTTCATTGCAATCAACATATCACGCAGAGGCGTGAAGAACAAGATGCATGATGATTAATGTAGCGTTTAACCGACCAGTACAATACTAAACGATTAATAAATGAGTAGGCAGTTAAACGATTAAACGACTAGTCGCGCACATCCCTATTGGTGACCAGACCAGGGTTTACCCATCTCTCCTCCAATATCAACGGGGATAGCCCCCAGCCCCCTGCCACCCAAAAGGAATAAGCTGCATAAGTAATGAATAGAATTGTTCTTTGTTTCCCATCCCTAATAAAAAATAAAGTTTTTTTCTCAGGTTATTACAGTCCAGTTTGTGGCTTTAAAGGGTTGGTTTAAGCTTGATTTTAATGTTTAAAATGCATTTAGCATATACACTGCCTGGCCAAAAAAAAGGTAACATATCCTAATATTTCGTTGGACCGCCTTTAGCTTTGATTACAGCACGACAGGACAAATCTGGACTCACATGATCTTCTTCCAGATGTTCACAGTCCAGTCTTTATGCTCCTGAGCAAACTGAAGCTTTTTTTCCAGTTAGTCTTACTGATTACTGGTTTTTCTTCAGGCTACACAGCTGTTCAGTCCCAATCCCTTGAGAGCTCTTCACATTGTGTTTGTGAAAATGCTCTTACTTCCACTTTTAAAAACATACCCCTGAGTTCTACTGTTGTTCTTCTTAGATTTGATTTAGCCAAACATTTCAGTGGTTCGCCAATCATCATCATTTTAGACCACATTTCATCCTTGAAGACGATGATTTCCCACTACTCTTGGATTGTTCTTAGAACACTTTTAGTAGTTTCTGCAATCTCCTTAGATGTTTTCTCTGCTTGATGCATGCCAATGATTTAACCCTTATTAAAAGGAGTAACATCTTTTTTTTCACAACCACAGGATGTGTCTTTTCACATGGTTGTTTAGGACAAGAGAAGCTACTCATTGCATCAGCAGGGGTCAAATAACTTTTTGCCAGCTGGAAGATTTATCCATGCAGTAGTTATCCAATAGGTAGCTTGTACCTGTTTGCCTGGTTAAATCCAATCATGAAAGATTGCCTTTATATGAGTTTATACACTCAGTAATACATACTCTTTTGACTCCTGTAAACAAGTACGAGCAAAAACAAAAGTGGATGAGTCAGAGTCTGCCTGTTTAAAATGACCTGTACACTCTCAGACTGCAGTTATCTGATGTCCTTGACCGAGCACAAAAGAAAGTCAGGCAGCTCCAAAGCTGATGAATGCAGGGAGGAAATAAATGACTAAGAACACAGTTTAATATGTGAGGTGAAAGTTTCCCTCAAATCCCCTCATCTTAATATTGTGGACTCTTCTTCAGGCTAATCCTGCAGATATAGAGCCGGGCTATGAGAATCTGCTGACTCGCTGTTCCTCTGACCTCTCTCCCTCTTAACTGTAGATTCACCCGCTCTCACTGTCAGGGGTGAAACACGGGGCTTCTTCGCTGTGATGTAATACACCATTATCGCCAATCACCTCTCTGTCTTACTGCACAAATAGGATGTTTTCTGGCAGATGTCTTTCAATGTACTCTATGACACTGCTGTGTAGACATTGGTGGGAATAAAAGTTGATATAAAAAGAAGTTGTATCAGTAAGATTTGGAGCCCATTTTTTGTCTCAATTAACTGCACAAAATTTACATTTACACCAGATTGACTGGTTGGATAATTTATAATAATAATATAATAATAAACTTTATTTGTATGGCACTTTTAAAAACAGCTGAGACCGAGCTGAGACCAAGACCGAGACAAGCCGAGACCGAGAAAAGACCAAGACCATTAAAATCAATTTTAAAATACATGACAATGTTGAACAGTTAAGGGGGTGTCCCTCAGTCACAACACCGAGAAGGTGTCAGTCATCACAGGGGAATAACACAGTAACTGAAGCTTTTTGTTGTTTTTACCAAGTGCTCGTCCTTATTCACATTAATGAATTCGAAAACAGTAGATCAGTGCTGGTCTTGATCAGTCTTGATGAAAAATCCCAAGTCCGGCCAGTCCGAGACGAAGACAAAACCGTGTAAAAATGCTCAAGTCCGAGACAAGACCAAGACCTTCAAAATGTGGTCTCAGGACCGGTCTTGAGTAACACAACACTACTATAAGCAAAAGTTCCATGAAGTTACCCTGACTTCCAGACCCTGAAACCTACCCCTAGCACTTGGAATCATGTTGATATCATTATCAATTTAACTATTTTTGAGTAATAATGACCGTTCAACTATGGCAGTAATCCAGACCACCACCATTATCACTTGCCCCTTGTGCCATGACAAACATTACCTTGAAATGTCATCCAAATCCACAAACAACTAATTGCGTTATTAGCAAAAAAAGTTGGGAAACTGCCCAGTCTGGCACTGATAACAAGACCTTGAAAATATCCACATATCCAGATCCAGACCTCCACCAATATCCAATTATTTTTTAGTTTGGCCATTCTTGACATCTCCATAAAATTTCAGGAAAATCTGCCCAGTAGTTTTTGTATAAACTGGCTAAAAGACGAATAGAAAAACAGACAACTGAGGCAAAAACATAACCTCCTTGGTGTGGGTAACAGACAAAGAAGTTAGAGGCTGTCACACACTCATGCTGAATAGTAGAAATCATAGTGTTGAACTGACTCTGATAGACAAGAATGTGCAGTTTTAATGTTTGTTGTAAAGAGTTTGTGTAATTGCAGCAATGCAGCCTAAAGCAGTTTTCCAAATGAAGCGATTGCCCGGGATACTTGAACATCAGCCAGTTTACTCAAGCATATTGGGTAGTGTTTATAAGACTGACTCAACAAAGACTAAATAAACAGCAACATCTTGCCAATAAAAGCTTTCTAAATGAATGAAAACTAACGACTGTCCCACCCCACAGTTAGAAGTGTTCAGTCCACCCTTCATATTAAAAGCAACGATGTGTGGAGACACTGTCACCTGTAATGAATGTGAGGGTGGAGTGATGTATGGATTTTCACAGGGGAGAGCGAGGAGGCAGAGGCGTCCCTCTGAACAATGTCACCACAGTCTGAAAGCGATAAAAGACAACCTCAGTGATTTGTTTTCTGCTGAGCATCAGAAAGTTTGTTATGTAGAGGTATCAAACTTTAGAGCAGCTTGTTGGGAAGTGTTTCCTGAGAATGTAAATTCTGCTTCATGCAGATATATCAAAAGGCCCATAACACACGAGGCATTTCCATTAGCTTGTTTTCATTAATACCTCTCCTGAGACCACACCAGTCGGCCACATGTCCTTGCATAATCTTGCAATCTTGTCAATGATGGCCTTTCTCCATGCCTCTGGTGGGAGGCCTGCCAAGGAAGACTCTCAACCACTGGGCTGAGCAATTGACAAGACACCACTACTGAAATAGAGCCCTACGAAATCAGCGATTACGAAACTGTGGACAGAATCGCAGAATTGGACATTAAAAGTGGAATTTCATATCTAAACGTGGATATCACGGAAATGGCCGATATTTTATGCAAAAGGAAGTTTTTTCAAAATATAAAGAAACGTATCACTTGGGAAAATGCTCTGAGGGGGTCACCGAGGCCCTGTTTACACGGACACACTGTCCACTGAAATGCAACGGGTTTTTCCTTTGCATATTCAAACTCAATCCGCATTCAAATGGAGACGCCAGAACGGCTAAAACTGCTGTAGTGTGCATGCCAGTCCAGTAGATGGTGATGTAGGCTTGCATAGAAACAGCGCTGTTCCCACATACGTACGAAGAAGAAAAACCTTTCCCGAATAACAATGGCAAGTGGACGCATGAAGACGCAGGAGTTCTTGTCTGGACAACAAATCTGTCGAGACAATAAATCTGTTAGGATAGTTTTGTCTGGATAACAAACAGAAACTGGTAAGCAGCACACGTGTTACTCCGTAGAAGGCCGAAGCCGTTGTTCTTGGTATGCGTGCGCAGCCTTCATGTGAAAGAGTACTGTGTTTGCGGTGACGTCAGTGTTTCGAATCCTATTTACGTGAAGTCTATCAAACCTTTCCACCCTGGACCCTGGTTTCAAAAGTGTGCTGATTCAGGCACTCCCAGCACCATTCTCATGTAAACAGGAGGCCGAAACACAACGATAACTGTCCATTTTAGGCTGAAAATGAGGCCGTGTAATTAACCAGGCAAACATGTACATGTGTCCACCTCAGACACCAGCTAAGGACTCATTTACACGACAACAAAAATGACCGAAAACGAAGAGTATGAGTGGCATTTGCCCCTTTCGTTCACAACAGAATAGTACTCAAAGTGCCTGAATTTGCAAACTTTTTAAACCAGGATACAGAGTGAAAAGTTTTGAAAGCATTTCAGTATACGTCTCAGCGTAAACAGGAATCAGCATCTTCAGAGGAAACAATGACAGGCAGTGCATGTCAATACTCTTTCAGATGAAGGTTGCGCGCAGACTCAGTGACAACCACAACCACAATTGCTTCGGTCATCTACCAAGCAATGTGCGCTGCTTACTGTGCTTAGTTTATTATCTAGACAACAATATTATATTGTCCAGACAAGAAACTCATGCGTCTTTGTGTCCACTCGCCATTGTTCTGCACATTTTTGTCAGCATAATAGCGACTGGACCTGTAAAGATACGAGTAAGGACCACCATAAAATACTAATACTAAATTCTCAAAAAATGTAAACCAAAAATAAAATGGAAAATGGGAAAGTAATAACAGATTCACAGGCCCCTACTGAGCTGCAGTGCGTGAATGGCTTACAAATGGATTCAAGGATTTGTCAGGGTGGGCCAGCTGCTCTGCACATAATCGTCACACAGTGGAGCCCAAAGTGTTTCCAGGCGATGCTCCTCAAATGTTTCAGTGGTGTAATTGTCCACTTCCTTGAGATGTTTTCTTCGTCTGTTGGTTTCTAGTAGACGACTAGACTAGGTGATTTTGAGGTCAAGAGAGCACTAACCAAAAGGGTTGTGTTGCGTTCACCCTCTACTAGATCAGATGGTTCAATGTTTCAGGTACACTAACATGCTGTTGAGCTGTAAAATGTATATATGAATGCTAATTTACAATTCAAGCAAAGATCTTTAACCCCTGCTCAAAGAGATATTCGATTATCCAGTATAAGGTGACAGCCCTTGTGTTCGCCTCTTACCACTTATGTCAATTTGAAGACAAAGGGACCAGTTTTGTCCCAACGAAAGGAAAATGTCTTGTCCTGACACACTAATGAGAGACTTTGAATGTATCTCTGGGTATAAAAGGGCATTTAGTCAAAAATGACCTTACTGATCTCCTCTGCTGAAAAGCGGGAGCTGCAGGGGACATCACTTATTATCTGTACCAACTCACCTCTACCAGCCACCAATGATTTAACGTTTCTGTGTGACAAATCTGCCTCTCTGACGTAGAGAGAGAGAGGAGAAAGAGCAGGGAGTGATAATTCAATACAGAACCATTTATCCTTCACATCATGACATCTTTGACACCGTGACATACGCTGAAGTATTTCTGTACATGACGACCCTCTGTAAACAGGGCCATTTACCAAGAACTGCGTCCATGTCTTCAGCAATTTCCACTTTTTTCCCCCTTGTCTTTTTATCGCATGTCCTCTTTGCCCTTTCTCCCATTTTTTCCCACTTATGTCAGATAATTCATTGCTTCATTATGTCTGGTACCACTTTTTCAGCCTGGAACACAGGGTGACAGAAGTAACACCCTTTTTTAAGTGACACATCGGGCTGACATGCCATCTCAGCCTGTGAGTCATTTTTCTGGCAGTCTATTGTGTCGCCTGCAGGTTGTAAATCTTTCTTGAACTTAGAGAAATGGGGAGGTACAGTGCAATTTAATAATTAATTTTCTAGAGAATTGTGAGTGTTGTGATTAAGTTTTTATGGTCAAATTCTTTTGTGTGTAACTGGTATTAATGGTGTTTTTTTCCATATGTGCCTGAGTGTTACACAGGGCTCTATCAAATCCATAATCACTGAATCACGGACAGAATCACGAAATTGGACACCAAAAACGTGAAATAACACAGAAAAGGCCTACGTTTTGCGTAATTTTTTTTTCCAGGATAAAACAGGATTATATCTTTCAGGAAAATGCTCTGTGGAGGTTCCTATGGCTGGGGACAATGCACGCTTCACTTCCTCTCCCCCTCATTAACAATGTAACCATGTCGAAGCTGCTGCCTGAGACGCGAGCTAAGTTAGCAAAGAAGCTACAAAACTCATGGCCCACTCCAAAGTACAGGGCTGAGCAGTTTACCAATGATCATTATGTGTTAGGGGATCAAATGTTCTACAAATTTTGTCAACATACTGATGACATATACAATGCCTCAGGGTTAAATTTGCGTAAAATAATAAAAAAAATCTCAAAAAAGGAATTTTTGGGGAAAAAAGCTGATTTATAGGGCCCTAATTTATAGGTGTTTACGTGATCATTTTATTGTTTTTAAGAGGATTCAAGTTTTATTTGGAATTAAAGGGGAATTAAAGTTCTCATGTAATGTGATATGGCGTTGTATCCATTATTTGAAAGAACTTTGAAGAAAAAACATCAGCACTTGGGCCCCTCAGCAGTGTTGGTTATAAGTTTAAGAGTTTCTCCAGCCACCCTGGATAGTTTTACTGAGACATCTCAGTCTGTACCTGACACCAAGGTGCTGAATTTCACTGCTCTGAGCAAGATTCATTCACGACGTGGGGCAGATGGATGTTTATCAGATAACTGATAAAGAGAAAGTGATTGAGTAAGGAAATATCTTGGACGTTACAGCTGAGTGTTTGAAAAAAAAAAAGAAAAACAAATCAACTGTAAGACAGAAAAGACAAGACTGAAAGTTGATGTCCAATATTCCTGGAAACATTACGTTTCTTTCTCTTAGTGTATGTTACATAAATTTACTTTAAACTTGAAAAAAGGAAATAAGATCTAAAACAACCAGAACTGTTGAATCACAGTACTTGTATCCAAATTCAACAGCAATGTCTAAAAAAATCAACAATCATGATGAAATCTAAACAGAAAATACACTTTTCTAATGTAGATACCACGTTATTGTACATAGCACTGCTGTCTTATTGAAGTATCTGATTGTACAGGGTCTAAAATTATTTTTAAGATGCAATATGTTGACTCTTCACTATCTGCATAAATTTAAACACTAATAAAACACTAAAACACTAATCTTAGATGTCTATAAAGTGTTTGATATTTTAGGGCCATAACCTACTCATGTTTGTTTGGAAACTGGAATAGAAAGTTTCTTCATCAAACATTTCAGGCCCTCCATGATTATTTTTAAGAAAATCATCCATCCATTTGGCCAACTGCGGTGGAAACTCAAGGCTTATACGATTGTTTGAAGAAGCATTAACAACCAAAAACTCCCTTACAATTTCAGAGAACTTCAAATGTTTTTCTTCTTAGTCGTGATGCTGCATCCTGATCAGGCTGAAAATCAATAAACTCCAAAACAAACTGAGTCAGAGAACAACACTCAGACTTTTCATTTCTGTCAGAGAAACACTGGTTTTAATGAGAACTGTTTCCCTTATCCAATCTTCACAAAGTAATATGGTAAGACTGTTTCTGCTACTGCATAAACACAGTCAAAAAACAGTTTAAAAAATCACAATAAATCATAAGGTGAAAAAGTTATTCTAATTTTTAATCACATGAATAAACAACACTGTTTTGGAAGTTGAACTTCTAAAAGTTTTCAGTTACAAGTGCATTTGAGGTACATTAAGGCCCATTTTCTGCTAATAATAAGCAAATTTTTCATTCCAAACTTTAATTAATACCAAAAAAATGTGTTTAATGATCTTGACTTCAGGCTGATTATTTAAATGAGTGTCCAGTGCTACATCGGAAAAGTCTGGATTGTGCACTCCGTTGCTATTGTTGTCTTGATTCTGACGGCTGTGCAAATAAGTGAGCTGAAACATTTTTTGGGGTTGAGTGTGTGTGTTTTATTGACTTAATAAAGGTAATGCAATCCCATTCACTCTAACTTAACAAGGAAGGGCCAGTATCCAGCTTGTAGCTCCTTTGATACACGTCAATCTTCGAGGGAAAATAACGGCAATGCTCGCGTGAAAAAAAGATAATTACGA
Source organism: Scarus forsteni (assembly GCA_036419115.1). Taxonomy (NCBI): domain Eukaryota; kingdom Metazoa; phylum Chordata; class Actinopteri; order Labriformes; family Labridae; genus Scarus; species Scarus forsteni. Next base: position 3,952,124 of record JAZDUH010000007.1, on the reverse strand, counting down.
TCATTTAGGATTCTTAGGAGGAAGAAATAATTGATAGTTTTCAGTTACCAACATTTGAGGTAAATTAAGGCCCATTTTCTGCTAATTTGAGGTGGAATTAAATGTCCTCTATGTGAGCGCTGCAATGATTTAACAGCCAATGACAGGGCAGAGGTGTTAAGGATGTTGGAGAACAGTAATTAGTCTGACAGTGTGCTCTATTGTTAGTCGTTCACAAATAATCGGGCCTGACTGTTGTTGACAGCAGTGACGTTCGTGCAGCTCATCCTTACATTGGCAGCCAGCAGAGGGAGTCCTGACACCCAGTGAGTGTGTTACTGTGTGTGTGTGTGTGTGTGTGTGTTCACATCCTTGCAGGGGGTTTGTCTTTGAGTCAGTCAGTCTCCAGCTGTTGGAAGCTATTTTTAGCTCTGTCATTCACATCATACACTTGGTTTGAAAAATGTCTCACGCTGACTTCATATTTAGTTTCATCTTCACCCCCTGCAGGAGGCCACAAACACAGATGTAAAGATGCAGGTCCTCGTTTTTTCCTTTCAGCATTGACCTCCTTGTTTGCCTCGATCTCTCTGAATCACTGCTTTTCATCTATTTTCCTCGCATTTGAGGATGCCGCTCCAGCCCCTCACAGACTTTTTTCATGTAGTGTTGTATATTTTATGTTATATACTATTTTACATTTCCAAAGGGAGTCACAGAAGCTTGGTTTAATACCAATCAGTTGATCTTTGCTGGAGAGCCTCTGCTGCCCCACTGTGTTTAACAAAAGATTTAATGTAAGCATGAATACCAAAGCAAACACATTAACCTGACGAGCTGTTTTAATGGAGAAATCAGGAAGGCAGTCCTTGTTTTATTAGGGGTGTCCCGATACAACTTTTTCACCTCCAATACGAAACCAATATTGCAGCCTTGAGTACTGGCCGGTTCCGATATCTATCCAATCCGATATCAGCAGGAATCATACATACATTTATTACTTATTTTGTAGTATGGACTCTAAGAAAAGGCTTGATCAAGTGAAATTACTCAAACAGAGAGCAGTAGTCTGCAATAGTAGGTATGAAAAAAACTGACCCATTTGTTATTAACCAATGGGTTCAAGAAATTTTCAACTTAAATACAAGAACATAGTATAATTAAATAAAACACATAAAAAGTAAATTAGAAGACCCTAAAAAGGAACCTCAATAAATCCAATAAAAAAGCAGATATTTCATAATTGCAAAACAACCACTGTGCTTAACTTCAACATAAGCATATTCTACAACTGAATTAGGTAAGTAAAAAATAAATTAGAATGGCCTGCTTGTATCGGAGTGCTTAAATTAGAGATTTTAGATGCAGGCCGATATAATCTGATATTATATCGGCCTGCTATCTGATATCAATATCGGATCAGCCCTAGTTTATATATATGTGTTTTTTTTAAGTTCAGGAAATGCTGATTTAATTAACCCTTTGACTGGCAATGCATCCATGTGGTTGACTTTTTGCTGCCTTACCAAGGCATTTAAAATTTTGAAAGCCTATCTTTGTCTGTTTTTCTTTCTTAATAATGTTTGTCACACCAATTCATATCTAATGGGTGGTGCTGCTGTATGCGAATGTAACTGTTTGAAAACTAGAAAAATTGCAAGTGAATCAGAAATCTAACAATAAGAGCACACATCAGAGTCAGAAAAAATCACGTACTTTCAGATCCTTTGACAATCCTAATTTAGTTGAAGGAAATACATTTGATGATAAAACAATAACCTATGATTCCTCAGAAAACTGGGCCAACATGTAAATATCTAAATTTTGTTCTCTGTGATGTTCTCATCTCAAATGAAAAAAAAACTAACATTTTGTTGCGGAAATGAAAGAAATCCATTCATAACCAGGATAGCCCTTAAAAGGCAAGCCCCCATGTGGTTGCCCAACATGTCTGCTTGCTGATTGGATAATTTGAAAAATAAAAACTGAAACGTCACTAAATGAAGAAGAAAGAAAACCACTTTACCAACAAATAATTGCTGCAAATGTATTTCTTAATTTGGAACTCAAAGGGTTAAGGTCTTTATGTATGTTTGTTGTCTAGCTGCTACTCTGCCCCAAGATTCTGAATAATGCAAACTATTCGTGGCCGTATGTTTTGTTTGCTTCTGCTGAATACAACAAAAAAATCAAGTTTTGCTTCCAGCCTCAGCATTTCTTGCAAATTTTGCTTCAACTGTTTGAAGGTCATTTTCACGTCTTGATCGTTCCAATGCAAGTGGACGTCTGGTTCGTTCAGCCAATCCCTGTTTTGGTCAAACAACTTTACTGAGCTCACCTGAAACAGGTGGTCTCAGCTTGTTTCCAGTCCACTCCTGGTGCATAAAACAGTACGTGAACATAACAAAGCATGTCTGCAGTGGTCTGTGCATGCGCCCTGCAGCTTAGTATTATGTATTCTGAAAACGAGTTACAACAAGCACACAGGACCACTAAGAGTTGCTGAAGAGTTAATCAGGTGACTGTAGACAGAGGCAGACTGACACTACCCATTGACTCCCAGTGTTTGAGCGAAGCTAATAAGCAATGGGCAAGGTCTGTTGTCTCTTTGTTGCTACTGCACACACAGTCAAAAGAATGGTGTCTTTATGCTTGCCGTGGTCTTGTAGTGAGACACAAAAAACACAATAACAAAAACAATGTTGGTGTATTACTTTCAAAGAAAAACAAACAATACTACAGACCTTTTGATTGTATAATATAACTCCTAAACTTCAGACATGTTTTGCCAAAAGTTTGCTTGCAAAGCGGATCATGTTCTGTCCTTAAGATCGCAGCAGTAGCACCCGTCTACTACATTATCTGATTGGCCCGTAATGAATGTGAGTGACAGAACAATCGTCCAACTTCCTGAGGCATATGCTTTTGAGAGGTTCTGCCTGTTCCCAAACACTTTGTATGGGCTCTGTCCCAGAGGGACAAGGGAGAAATTTAACGGTCTAACTGGTGTATTAGCTTCAGCAGATCTGCATTAATCTGCTGTTTTCTGTCTCAAATTACTCTGTTGTTCAATACATTGCTCACCTGCAGACATGGCTACCAGTTTGAACTTTTCGTGACATTGGTTTTCCATGACCGCACAAACACAGGGCACTTGTAATGCTGAAGTAGTTTGTGGCAGAAGTGACACTATTCCCAGCTTTGCCGCCCAGCACAGGTCAATAACAGGTCTAGAGCTGAAACGATTCCTCGAATATTCTCAATTATTCGATTACAAAATATCTTCGAGGCAAAATGTGTGCCTCGAAGCCTCGTTTGATATATAATTATACATATAAAATATATATCTGGACTACTATACAGTGCACGGTGTTTGACACGGACGGTCATTTCTGTGGCACAATGCGCCTGCTACCTCCGCTGTTGCGCGGCTTTTAAAATAATGAAGGAAGAGAAAAGAGAGGGACAGAAAGGAGAGAGTCCGCAGAAGAAACGGCAGAGAGTGTCCCAAGTGTGTGGTCACTACAAGAAGGGACGAAAAGAAAACACAGTGCAGTGTGTCTGATGTCAAACGGAGTTAGCTTAGCACATAGCTTAGTGTGACAGCACGTCGTCAATGCTGCAGCTTGTCCAATTCATGCGTCATTTCATTCATCATCTATCATTATCTGAGTTATGAACTTATTCTATCCGTATTTAAGTTTGCTATCCATGCATCCACATCTTTTAAGTTATGTGTATTGGTTATGTATAAACCAATATAGATAAATCTATGCTGAGCTGAAGCTGAGCATAGAACACAGACAGAAGTCTGGCAACCTTCCATAAAGAACCAGACCATACTTGAAGTAACCAATGTATGCATTTGCATAACTCTGCTGCATTAAATTTCCACGGCCATATTTGTTATACACGTCTTTGTATCTGAAGACGATAACCTGTTTCTCTTTGTCAGTCTTTTGCTGAAGTGGCCGCAATAAACCACCCGATAAACCTCCAGTCTGGTATTCTGTATTATTGTTTCCATTCAACATCTCATATGCAATCTGGAGAGCTTCCTTCACCAGCCACCTTATCAACAAAACCATTCAACACGTTAACTTCAACCTACTCACAGCAAATTACGTCCTGGAGCATAAAAAACAGACAAACATTTACCGCAACAAACAAGAAATCAAGATTTTTTTTTAAGTACAAAATGACTGAAATCAAGAAACAAATAATTCCACAAACAACAGTTCCACTGTGAAAACTATAATTTGGTTATAAAACAATGAGAAAGGTTGATCTTTAAGTTCCATAAACTATTTCTAGATTTTATTTTCCGTCTCTGTTATTTGAAAGATAATCTTGACAGACTTTTAGATTTGACATTTTGGGCCTCTTTATCAAGGTTGTCTTTTAAGGAAGGAGTTGGCCTTTCCAGAACTGAATAGGCTTTTTCTTTCATAATGAAGCAGAGGACTTTAACCTTTCAAAGTTCTTTGTTTTTCCTTTCACTTTACATGTTTCTCTAAAAGGCTGAAAGACAGAAATCAGCTGAGAGTGGACAACTCTTATTATTACATCCTTTAACAGAAAGACATAAAAAGTTAAGGAGTTGTTTACAAGTTAAAAAAAATTGCAGGGCTATTTTTAGCTTAGCTCAGCAGAAGGTGTTTGTGCAATACTTTCCCTCCTTTTCCTCTTTTTAATCATAGTTGTAAACCATTGTTGTTTTGATTTTACACTTGGGCAGTTAAGTCTTTTACTAACAATTGTAGTAAAAGACTTAACTGCATTTTTTTCTGGCAGATGTTGTGATTTCAATTTGATTTACAATTGTCTTTAAATTAAGCTTCAGTGAAATATTCACTATGTTTGTAGTATGGACAACAGTAAGGAAATAAAGGGTCAAAAGCACATAACACATTATTCATCATCCAACATTGACAATAAATGATCTGTTATCATTATTTGAGGGATATTCCAACTTCTACTCCTTAAAAGAGGCTTCATATTGTTGACCTGCTTACCAGCATTTCTGTAAATGCCTGCAAATTTGTGAAGTAGCATGTTTAAAATAGTTGATACAACAGATCCTGGGTCAACAACAAATCTGTCTGCCCTACTTTACACACATAAATTGCAAGAAATATTTTCCAAAAAGAGGCAGTACCATACTTAATCTAGGTTCACTTTTGGGACTGATCTATTTCCCAATATAATATTTATTCAATGAATTACTGTCACAGTAAAAAATACAAATCTATCTTTTCTTAACATCAACTCACATTCAAACTATCATTTTCTCCCACAGTTTATATATCTGTTTTACAATAACACCAGTCAGGATATTATCTGTGTTGGATATTTTCAAAGGGAGTTTTTCTTAAACTATCATGGCACAACAAGAGCTTCCCCATGGACCTAGCCTTGGTCGGCTGCAGCTGTTAAAATGTCTGAGAGCCTCAGATCAATAAAGCCAAGCTTTGGCTCCATGTGGCCTCAACACCTCATGCTGCGTGTGTTTGGAGGCAGAGAGAAGCAGCAAAGCAAAAGAAATCTTTAAATAAGAGGCTTTGCTGCTCATCTGTGAAAGCTCAAGTGTTTGCTTGAGTTTTAACCAGTTAATCAGAGTGTTTGTGACATCACAATTTAGTAGCTCAGCAGGGAATGGTGACTAATAATATTGGGCAAGATGGGCTTTCAGTAGCATAGAAATCATAGTTGCCAGGTCTGCCTATTATAAGCTACTTTGGGTTTATATCTTTTAAAAGTTCCTTGTAAATAATGGCAGTGGCGGGTTGTGTTTTTGAGCTTGCTCCAAAAGTGCAATTGCCCAAACCCTAATGAATGCTTTATTATCAATAAACTCAATTAATCAGTTACATAAAATACACTAAACAGGGGTGCTGGTTTGGTGGAGCGGTTAGCAACCAGGCACCCCATGTATTTGCTTCTGCCGGTCCAGGTTCGAATCCCGCCTGTGACCAGTTTGCAGAGTGTCTTTCCCTACTCTCTCACACCCTTTCACAAGCCTATCCACTGTCTCTCTCCTATCAATAAAGGCACAAAATGCCAAAAAAGATACATTTAAAAAAAAAAAAAATTACACTAAACAAAACTGTAAATTTTTACTGTAAGAAGAGAGATTTTATGTTTCAACCATTGATTTCCAATAAATTAAACTGATTTCTAATGTAGCTAAAACTGGTCACAGTATACTAAGGCTGGAGAGGATCAACATAAAACTTAAATAAAGTCATGTCTAGTCTGTTAAGTTAAAAAAAAATCAAGGTGAGACAGACTGCTTAGCGACAACCAAGTTACAAATAACAGTAGGCCTCTCTTCCTTCACTTTTGTAAATAAAGGATGTTTCATATTTAAACAAAAGGACGTTAAATAAGTAAATTAAGAGCCAAATAAGAAACAAATATCACTGTGAATTATAGATGTACTGTAGATGAAAATCTAAACACACAAAAAAGAAGTTATAAATCACAACAGGAAAAAAAATAGCTGGAGGTTGCTTGTTTTGTGTCTGTTTTTATCAACCTGGTTGTTCATCACAGAAGAAAAATCTACCAACACTGCAGTTCAGCCCCTCGACTTTTTACAGATTAAATTAAGAGAATATACAGCTTATGTAAACTGAAAACAACCACACAGTCATGTCCAAAGTAATGGTCGCCAGAAAATGACCTGGGGAAATTTAGAGCAAGCAAAAACAAACTGCACTATGAGAGCTTTCTGATGTAAAACCGCGCAGTTCTACTAAAAACAAGTAGACAGCTCTAACTTGCTGACACATTACCTGTAGTTAACTTTGGTCAAATGGAGAATAAAGACAACAGAAGTAGCTCATTTTCAGTTGAAGATGAGTACTTACATATTAACGCAGCTTCTTTGGAGTATTTTCTCCCCGTCGTCGTCCTCCGTCCTCTTTTTAGTGTTTTATCTCCGACTGGCCTTCACCGTCACTGTTTTAGACTCAAAAAAAGCACCAACGTTCGACATTTTGAGGCTTTAGTTGGCGCCAACTGCTGGTCTGCGGTGTGTTGCCATCATTTACAACGATGAAAATCCACGTATAGAAGAACTGAGTTGAATCTAAGAGGGAAAAATCTTCTTAAGACACACTGTCGACTTACAATTCCTATTTTAACAAATATATCTATAGTTAAAACATATTGTATGGGTCAACTGCAAATATGGTTTTTGCTAACAATATGGCGGACTGCGTAGCGGCCCCTCTGATCTCTACGTCAACGGTTGTCTTCTCTGCCACCACTGTGAGGTCATAATCTAAAACATTATGTGTACGTGTGTACTATTTCCCAAATTGTGACAGTCCCCATCCCAACTTTAACCTACGGTAATGAGATACTAAAATATCCCCCCATGCTTGCAGTACTGATTTGTCTCTAATAAAAAAAAATCTTAATGCTATGACTAAAACCGATTCATTTATGTTTAGTATTATGTTGAAAAAAATCCAAAAGTACCCATCTACAGAGACCGGGCCAACGAAGAAGACCAACTTCCGGTGTGCACTTCCGGTATGCGCTATTAATTATATGTAATGTCAAATGATGTTAAAATAACAAAAAACGTATTTTTTAGTTCACAGAGTAGAAGATTGCAGAAAACTGTCTCGGTTTTGGCATCATTTTATTTAAGTAATAATACCTTCAATATTATTGTTATTTTTTAAAATAAGTATATCGTTAACTATAATAATGAAATCAAAAATCATGATAGACATATTGACAGTAATAATAATGAAAGTACATTATAACAATAACATAATTATTTTTGTATATTGATATGAAATAATTTTTCATATTCAAGCCTTGTTATTGTTGGTGGTTTCATTGGTTACGTACCACTTTTATATACTCTTAGAAGGGACACTAGTGATAGATCTTATAGTATCCTGAGCTTTTAATATGGATTCACTCTATAATTAAGGTGCCCCTATATTAATGACTGAAAATCCAGTAACCCTACTCCCTCCAGCTCATATAAAAGGGTCTGATTGATATATACAGACCGAATTTTCAGATAAATGTGCATTATCTTTATATTATTTGTTTAAAGCCCCACAACAACATAGCCCTGTTTCATCATCAGTGCTTTATGACCAAAAGTATCAGGCATTTTAAGTTCCAGGAACCTCTCCTCAAAAACTTGATAGTTTCCTCAAACAATTGTTGTCTTGAGTATATTTTTACTTCCTGCTTTTGTATAAGAATCCGTGGCGAATACATAAAGGAAAATTGGTGCTTCATGAGTAAATCAGTCCAGTGAAATAACCTAACCTGCCAATAAATCATGCACTGATATCAAAATAATGTTAGGCTTGTAAATTATGTGGCAAATTAAGACTCCAAGAGCAGCTCTCACAGTGGGATAAAACTTATTGAATCTTTACAAAGACAGACTGACAAATTGTCCTCCATTATTTTTTTCCAGAAAGTGCTATGCAACTGATGTTTTTTTTGATTGATTGAATTGTCAATTACCTCGTCAACCTAAAACACAACACAGCTTGATCTGAAGCTGTCGAAGTTAGGACCCCCAGGAGAATTAAACCTGTTTTTGAACCAGTGTAGAAAGCATCTTTGGATTGCTCCTGTTTTAGTATTTTGATATGCTTCCACCAGGCACTTTTACTCAAATGCCATATGTATCATTTTTTCCAGGTCTGTTTGACTGCCATGGACACAACTTGTTGTTTTTTGTATTTCTGGACAAAACAGGAATTATTAACTGTGTTAATGTTGGATAAATAAAGTAAATACATGGTGGTACACATTGTATTGAGTATGCTATTTCAATTAAGTTTGACTTCACTAACCTACAAGGATATAATTATGCTCTTTTGACATCAGCACAGCAGCAGAATGATTGTGCACGTTGTGTTCATCCCTGCAAAGGGCTCTGTTTCAGTTAATTAAAATGGCTGTATCAAACTGTTGAATGCCTCTTTTATACTTAACAAAACTGCACTTTTAAAGTACAAAGACAAAATATTCTTTGCTTTTTAAGTTTAGTGTAGTCTTAGAGAACTTATTGCATAGCAAAAACTGAATGAGTAAAACACCAAACACAGCTTTCTAGAGCTTTTTATTAAAACATTCAAAATGGAAAAAAATCTTTACATAACCATCAGACAAAAAGCAACAAACAAACACAAATGTGACAATGCATAGATACAAAAGCAAAGCTGAGCATTCAAAGACATAACACATTCGAGTGGTTGAACAAAAAATGAGGTGAAAACTGAAAAGCTACAGGTCTAAAGCAACTAAAGCGGTGAAAACATTGCAGGGACATACTCTGATTTTTGAGCATGCTCCGATGGCTGGAAGCTTTGGGTGGATGTACTGTATGTGCATGTACTTGCTCATTGGGTCCATAGGTTTCTCTCATGTCCCACATCTGGTCCAGGTAGGACCTGCCTTTGAAGCGTTAAAGTGGCTGAGCTACAAGAACGCTTGGGACTGTGTATTCATGTCCATTTGCATGCATGAGTGTGTTAGCATGTCTACTTCTTGCGGTAGTCATCTGCGTAGGCTCTGTGGTCAGCCTGCTCTCTGTACTGGTCTCCATAACGTCTCAGTATGTCCTGAAGGCTGGGCATACCTGGTGCATGGGGCTGGTAGGACATGTGAGGCTCCTCCTGGCCGCTCTGGTATGGCTCTGCCTCGTACGGATCCTGCTCCTGCTGCTCATGATATGGCTCGCTCTCTGCTGCTCCCTGGTGTTGGTCCTCCTCGGTGTAATGCTCAGGCTGGGTCTGCTCTGGCACAACACGGCGCAGACGGCAGTCAGGGTCAAATTCAGGGTCACAGTGTGGGTTGGAGGGCTCCAGGACACCATGTCGGGTGCCATCAGCATTCAGGTGGGGCTCATAGGCTTCAGCAGAGTATGGGATTTGACGATGAACACCAGAGCGAGGATTAGCAGGCTTCACTGGGAAGCACTCTCTGTCGTAGCCAATGAAGCAGTCATAGCCCTCCTTGGTCTTACCTGGGGGGCCCAGAGGGTGGCGCTCCTCCTTTGGAGGCTCCTCATGGGAGGGACTGGGAAGAGGATACTGCTGTCTGGGGTTGGGGGGACCACGGCGGTGCATGGCAGCGGCTGCCTCACGGATTGCAGCATAAGGATCATTGGGGTCGACCTCTGGAGCAGCCTCCATTCGTGGAGCATATGGGTTGTTTGCTTGGGCTTGGGCCATGAATCGGCGAAGAAGAGCATATGGGTCATTGGCTGGAGGAGCAGCAGGGGCGCTTCGCTGACGATACATGGCATAGGGATCAGAAACTCTGTTAGCATTAGCATAAGCATCCCTAAACATAGCGTAGGGGTCACGGTTCTGCTCTGCAGGGGGAGGGGCGGCCCGAATGGCAGCAGCCTCTTCTTTCTGCTCAGATTTGTACGACTCTGGTGGAGAGGCAAACTTGGTGGCTGTCAGGGGGTTGCAGCCTTCCTCGAAAAGAGGGTTGCAGGATCCGGGGCCAGCAGGGGCAGGGGGGTTAGGGGCACGGGGGGCCTGGAAGCACATCACACATAGTGATTATTGAAAGATAAATTAAAACAATGACACAGTCACACAAAGCATGTTACATAAATTACATAAAGTTTTCTGTGAAAAGTAAATCATACCGCTAGAGAGGCAGCATAAGCGCAGAGAGGATCCCGCAGTGGGTCACAGTTGGGGTACTGCAGGTAGAGACCAGAGGGGGCTTTCTGCACCAGTTTTGGTTTGCAGTTAGGATCTTTGCTGGGATCACAGCCAAGGTGAGCGTAGGAAGGCAGAGATCCAGCAGAGGGTGAATAACCATAGGCCGCTCTCAGGTGGTACTGCAGACACTCCACGTCATCAGATGAGCAGATTCGCAGCAGCTCGGCCTGCTGCTCCTGATGACGAAAACAACAGGCAGAGCTTGAACATTGGTGTCAGTGCAGTTAAGATTCCACTTTATACCATACATCAAGAACATTTTAGAGGGTAGGAATTGGCAGTTGCAGATGTGTGAACTGAGCAGTTGCAGCTCAAATCTGAACAACTGAGTGTAGCCTGTGATCAGTTTGTTGAATCACTACCATCTGGCTTAAGGACAAACGGTATGTCAAGTTTGGGAAGCCAAGTCAGATAGCAGTGAAACGACTAGATGTCCATGTTAGACAGCACTATCTAGAGGATTATTTCTTCCAATTACCCTAAAGTCACAGACATGGCCAGTGATGATTGTAACACTTAACCCTTTAACTCCCAGCTCAACTGATTGGCAGAAGTCTGTAAATTCAGGAATATTTTAAAGTCTTAAAAAAACATAACATGTCATTTTTTGTTTCTGTCAATTTCTTAGAAAAATGCAAACAAACCAAAAGAACAAATATTTTCTTTGTGTAGGGTTTTAAGGTTTAAAAAGCCAAAAGCTGTTATTATTATTACTGTCATTATTAAATTAAATACTTTGCTTAACCATATACTGATAAAATGATTTATATATAAAATCTAAAATCCATTCAAAACATGTTTGTCCCTTGGTCAAACTCAGTACAGTATCAACTATTTGAAGTTATTTTTGATTGCTATTTTATTTACAAACATTTCTGCATGTTCTAATTGATTTTTATCCCAAATATTTGTGCATTTTTATGTCATCACAACCAACTGTTAGCTTTTTAAACCTTTAAATCCCACACCAAGAAAATGTCTGTTTTTTGGTTTGTTTTTAGTATTCTCTGTTCCCTGAGGTGCTATCAGAATCAAACAATGATTTTATTTGTTCTGTTTTAATATTTTAAATATCCCTGAATTTATTGATGGCCTTTGCCAGACAGTTGAGCTGGTAGTTAAGGTTTAAAACACGAGGCTCTACTTTTGTATGTAAAGGAAACATAAATGAGCATTTGAGAGCCCTGGTGGACTAGTGGTTAGTCATGCAACATGCATCGAGTCTCCTTTTCCAAAAATTGGCAATCAAAGTTCCAATGTAGCTCCTTAGGATATCATTCATCACTCTTTCACCCCATTTCTAGCTCTATCACTCTTGAATTTCTATTAAAAATATAAAAGCTGCATAATAAAGTCTACAATGTAGTCTACACTGTAGAATCTCTAGCAGCTTTTGTTACTTTTTAGTGAGATGCATGATTTTGCTGAAATGAAAGTCACCAATTCCTCCATCACACACAGTATGGATAAAAAAAAAAACGTCCTTAATTTTATTTAACTAGAAAAGATTAGCTGTGTTTTTAGGGGCTTCCTTCGGAAATTTTACAAGGACGTGGATCCCTTTTCTCTGTCTATCTATGAGCTGGACCTCCCAGTTATTCCAAAGTGACCCACTAGGTATTTCAGTGATACCAATCCTGCCAACTTATTTTGTTATTAAATTTGTTTTATTGCTTTTTTCTTTCTTGTCTTTGGTTCCTTAGATTGTGATGTTCATCCTGGCCTTTCTCTTTTTATTTGGTCGTCTATCATCACCATCTTGTTAATGTAAAGTTTATCTGTTATATCTGAAAATACTCATAAACAACAAAAGGAATTAAGTAAAACATTGTGTAAGCATACCTTGGAAAGGAAGGGCACTGCAGTTGGAGCATAGTAGTAATACCCTGACTGTGGGTCCTTTACTGGAACAGGAGACTTGACGTAGAGAGGTGCAGGGGCCTTCGCTGGTGCTGGGGCTGGGGTGGCAGCTGGGATCACCAGGGGCAGATAGGGGCTCTTGCCTGTGGCCAAAGCAGCGTACAGGCAGTAGGGGTCCTTGGTGGGGTCACAGGTTTTCACTGGTGCAGGTTTGGGGGGCTCAGGCTTGGGCCTGACGGTTTGTTTAGCCACACATTCGGAGTCATCGGAATCTGCACAAGACTTGTAGATTTCCCCAAGATGGCGCAGGTATGCTTTGTAGGAGCGGCGTCCCTCAGCGCGGTTCTTGTTCTGGAGGTAGGCGAGGTAGATGCGGTCCATCTCCTGAACCTGCAAGACAAGGAAGAAAAGGAGAATGTGGGGAGTTAGGAAACTTTGAACTTCTGTCTCTTATCAAAGACTCATTGTCTGTCTTAAGGGTGGTGATAATCTGAACAGTTATAGAGCTGTTTGAATTATTCATGTTTGTTGTGGCAAAATAAAAGGAAACCGAAACAAACAGCTCAAAGATATAAATATGCATAAATGCTAATTTAAGTTAAAGCAGACTGCATGGCATGGTGTTGGTTTTATGAGGGTATACTGCTCTGCGTGAACCCCAATGACACATAAGCCCCTTCAGCACTCCGAATTTAAAAATTAACAGTTGTGCCTAGGATATTTCCCCCTTCATTGTGACTATGTCTTAAACATTATAGGAGATTGAGATGACCTCCATTTGCTCAGTCTCCAGAAGCAGCAGTAGAGGTACAACATAGATAAGAAGGAAGCAAGCTGAGGCAGCGGGGGAGTGCAGCACTGTGAGTGTGTGTCTGTCTGCCTGCGTATGTATGTGTATGTAGTGCTTGACAAAAATTTTACATATGTGCAGAATCATGGTGTTTTCCATTTGATCTTGAAAGTTAGAGTATAGACACTTTACTGGAGACACCCTCTTAAGTCAGACTGAGGTTTGATGTAATTCCCAATTACAACATCTGAGTAAATGTAAAGTTAAATAAATGTTGGGAATGCCTTTTTTTAATAATGCAAATTATTATTACTTTTTTAACGTTTGTCAAACAACAAAACATCAATTCAATAACAAAAATAAATAATGATAAGAAAAAAAGTCAAAAACAAAAACAAAATACTCATAAAATTAAAGACATACCTAAATACACACTAATATACATAAATAAATAAAACAAAGCAGGCTGAGGGTGTGGTACATTTCACCACCCTTCCCATGTTTCCGTTGTTTCCTCTGCACATATATTCTCTAAAACTCTCCCATTGTTCTTCAGCTGTTGTATTGCCCCCACTCAATTTCATCAGCATTTTTTTATGTGTCTGTTTCCATCATTTGAACCTTCCAAGTATCCAGTGTAGGACTTCGTGGTTCTTTAACATCTCAGAATCAGGCGTGCGCAGGTTAATAGACATGTTTTCAGTATTTGAAAGTTAGATTTATTTAGATATGGAACTACTGTTCTGTCCCCAAGAGACAGTCTCGGTGATCTTGGGAGTTGATACCCCTGCCAATTTCCTAAATACTCCCAAATCATCTCCCATAAAGAAAAAAGACACGACATTCATGTTGGGCATGTCTTAATATGCAATGATGACAGAGCTTTGTGCTGGCACTTCTGACCAAACTTAAAAATGGCAACTGAACCTCTCATTATAAAAAAACAAAGCTTTAAAATGTGATAGCTGCAGCTGGGCCCTTGACACTCTTCTGCACATGTTTTGGACTTGTCCTAAGCTTCATTCGTTCTGGAAAACATTTTGGAACTTTTTCTAAGATATGTGGGGAAACAGTGGAGCCTTCACCGTGAATTGCTCTGTTTGGAGTGGTGCCTGTGGATGTTAAATTGGTATTTCTATGGTAATGATCACTCACATTAAAAACAGTTGTTCGGTCATAACTAAAAATACATAGGCTAATACTAGTTTTTTAAACAATTTAGATGTGCCAAGGCAAAAAATGCTACATACTGTACCATTTGGATTGCCTTATTCATAACTATGCTTGTTTTTGGCCCATTTTTATGACATATTTATGTTGGACTGTGACTTGATAACTGATAATTACTTCAAAACTTCCATTGTGAAGCAGTACGGGTATTACACTGATTTTACTGGTTTTTACTTCTTCATATTTTTATACCAGTTCAACAGTTTTCTTGCCTTTGTCTGCATATAAAAAGCATTTTGAATTGTCTACATGCTAGAAAAAGAAAGCTGTCTTAACCTCTCTTTTCAGGCATTTGTATTGATCTGTGGTTGTGTTTACTTACGGCCTCCTGGTTGCCATTTTCTGTGAAGAACTTGTACCATCCCCAGAAATCGGAGTGCTGTTTGTACCAGCTGATGTTCCTGCGGTTGCGGATCAGCCTCCTGTGTAACTCTGCAGCAGCCGCTTTCTCCTGAATGCTTTCTCCTGCTGTGACCAGAGACAAAAAAGGAGACGGCACAGTTGATCCCGTGGCTTTGTGCTCACTTGGACATCAAAATCAAAGTCTTTGGCATGAATTGAAATGTTCATAACAACATATTCAAGTTTTAGGCTGAACACAGGCCTTCAGTTTTCACTCCTTACAGAGTGGTGCACGAATCATTCCAAAAACACAAGTGGGTTAGCATTTTAGCACCTTTGGTCCCCAAGTTCCCAAAGTTACACTGCAAAAACTCAGATCTAGGCAAGTGTGTTTGTCCATTTTCAAGTCAAAAGTATCCAAAACAGTTATTCTAATCCACATCACTTAACCAGTCAGGATCAATACCTTACTTTAAGGAATAAAAGGCAAAAATAAGGCACTGAATTGCTTGTAATGAAAAGGAAAAAATCTACCAATGAAACAAGAAAAGTTTGTCTAAGTGAGAGTCTAAAATTCAGGTTTAATATCTGCACAAGTTAAATTTGTCTTGTCTCATTGGCAGATACTTTTACTTTTTATTACAAGAAACTCTGCCTTAATTTTTAGTTTTTATACCTTCAAATAAAATCTTAATCCAGACATGTAAGAAAATTGTGGGTTGGAATCTATCTACTGTAGTGAGATTTTTTTTGTCACAATATTCTCACCTACATCTGATTTTTTTTAGTGTATGGGATTTTAGAAAAGCTTTTTAGATAAGTTTGTAATGACCACATTCATACAGCGTTTGGTTGTTCCCTTTTGAGAACATAAAATGCATCTGATGTTACACTGGTCTTGAATCTCAAAGCTTTATTGAGTTTTTAAAAGGCTGGTTGCTAATAACTCGCTCATTAGGACTACAAAATAGCCAAGGACCTGATGCAGACATTTGTGATTATTTTTTTAATCATACATAACCAACAGTCACAGCCAAGGGCACTTATCAGGTTATTCTATTAGGAGTAAATTTTCAAAGGAAAAATACAATCTGATTTTACATATTGGAAGTGTGGTAACTGCTTCTAAGTTTAACCGCCATGTTTGTAGTTCCATAAATGTTTGATAGAAGCTTTTTAACGTGGTTGACTACATTAAACTTGAAAATTCATAAATGTATGAAGATTAGCATGTTGATTTCACCAGTTATATGGGAACAAGTTGGTATATCCCGTAGGCTTTTAGTCCATGGAAACAGAATGCTACCTTGGGAATTGGCCTACAAAAATACCTTATCCCTGCACCACTCTACTGTCTTATCAGTTACTAACAGCTTAGAAAGTCAGATGATAATGATTAACAGGTTCATGACAGACCACCATAGACATAACCTACAGAAAAGATACCAGTAATATCAAGAATATAATATATCTGAATGCAAATAAATAAAAAGAATATATTTACCATGGCCTTTCTGCTTTTTCACAACTGGTCCAGCAGACAAGAAAGCTACAAAAGGAGAGAAAAGCAGAAACAAATGTAAATCCAGGAGCACTGACAGTTCACACTGGGATCGGGTGGGCCTAATGCTTTTTAAATTGCTTTTGAAAAATGTCTGTAATACATAAAAAATAATAAATGACATACCAACTCAAACCATCACATGCAGATATTGGTGATTAAATAGGACAGGGATAATTGGGTCTGCCTGTAGCGCCGGCGACTGCAGCTCTTTGTAGATTTTATAGGTAAGCCTGTAACAGCAAACCTCATGCTGCGTTTCTAAAGAGCTGTGTTTGCACTTGTGTGTGTTTCATACGTGTACGTATATGCACTGCTTGACCCCATGCAGCTACGGGAATAGCAGATTCAGCTCTGCTCCGAGTTTCTTTCATCTCCGCGGGGAAAAGGTGTTAATGCTTTACAGCAGGAAAGGAAGAAGTGAACAGGTTTAAAAGAGAGATCCAGAGGGGATAATTCAGGGTTACGTGATGCGTGGCGGATGTGGGGGAAACTCCAATCTTCTGATTGGAAAAAAAAAAGTTTGATAAGCTTTGATGGAGCAATCAGGAAGATGTGATGTGCACTGCAGCATGGAAGGTCACAGATGACGGGTAACATGCATGATTAGCAGGGGGAGAGAAACCGGAATCAAAGAAGAAGAAGTTGAAGGTGACCCGAGGTGATGGAGCGATGTGGGGATGGAGGAGGGAGGGCTAAATGATGCTGTCTCAGTGTATCCGCTGCACTGTTTTCTTCTTTATGAGCCTGTAAAAACCAGGCTGGCACATCTGGAAACAGACGAGCTTTAAGAGGGCAGAGGAGGAGGCGATGCTGACAGGTACTAATTTTTTACAGGACCAGGAACGATGAAAGGAACTCCTCCTTCTTCTCTTTCTTCTCCCTTTTAACCATGAAGCATTACACTTTTAAAAAGCATCTTTAAAGGAAAGATCTGCTCCAGCCTGCTGTTAATATGTCAATCATTTGGAAACAGGTGGAAACAGGAGCAGCCTGTCGTTATGTTTGAAATTACAGATGATATATGAACACCGCAGGCTGTGTTACACACACATTATGTCAAAATGCTGTCCAGATGAGTTACTGTCTCTCCTCTCAAGCTGGGGAATGACGAAGTCTTTGACCATGAACTGATAGAGGGCAGAAACTCTGGACAGTCTAACTAACCCGTAGCATGAAACCTTGACATGATGATTTGGAGCTACAGCTCAAATATGATTTATCTATTATGAGGTTAAAAGAGGCAGAGCTCCACTGAGACACACGAGGACACAGAGGGAAAATGTACAGACTAAAAAGAAAGAAAAGATAAAGATAAAAAGGGATTAACATGGACAATGGGCGAACATTTTGTACATTCAAATGAAGAAATGAGACTTTGTTGTTGTAGTTAATTGTATTCTCGTGGTCGTGGAGTTTCACATAAATGCATTTTAATAGCTTATGTAACAGTTATTGCAGAGGCCCTGAGGCTCTTTAGCCAGGAGGCAGACATATATGCATACATGATGTGCACACACAATTTGGTGCATAGTTATATTATTAAATAGTGATTTAGGATGCACATCAACACTCACACATACCAAGCAACTGTCATTGTAGCTGAGTACAAACAGGCAAACTACTGAGAGAAAACATTCATCTGATTTTGTCATTTTTAATTGTATATTTAAAGTTCTATAGCATATTTAGATTAAGCCTACAATAACGTCACAGCCTCCCTTCATCACCATAAGAGACATTTTGGCACATTTGAGGGTTTTGATGCTGCACAGTATCACTCATACAACACAGTGCCTTCACAAAAGAGATGAATTTTTTAAACATCACCCACGAATCCCCACTTAAGACCCACTTTCCATTTAAACTGAAGTGTTGAAGCCAGTACAAGAACTGTGGGGGATCGTTTTACCGCAGCACTTCTTCAGGGGTTTTTATGAGGAGATTTGTACAAAGGGAGCAAATTGTGAGCCTAAATCCTCGGGATGAAGCCTGTCTCAGGTCGAGTTTTCAACAGAATCAATTTCGATCGAGCAAAACGAAGAAGAGAATTAGTATTCACTGGAAAGGTGAGGCTGTAGGCTGAGATTTCAGAGATCTTAGACACCTTAGGGTGCACAGAGATACAGTGTAAGGATGTTTAAAATTACACTGCTGAACAAATTTATTGGACCACTTTTCATTAAATGAGAAAATACACATATTTTAGAAATATTTAAAATTGAATTCACCTCTCTTTTAATACCACAATTTAAGCTGGCTCAAGAGGTCAGAAATCAATCAAGCACAAAATGAAACCATTAAAACTAATTTTTCTTTTTTTCATGTGTTCTTTATGTTTCTGGCTGAGTAAGAAGACCACAAACTGGTGTGAGGTGGGGTTTTTGGACCTCCTTGTGTACTCTCCATAGCACTTTATTTCAATTATTATTATTATTAATATTATTTATTGTTGTTTTTACTGATCTGGATATGTAGTTTGATGTGGACTGGTCACAAAGATCATGCACTGTGTTTTTTTATTTTGTTGGTTTTGTTCACATTTAATTATCCGTACATGTCAATTTTAAGACAGACAGAAATTTTTTTTTCTGTTCAGGAATGCTCGTAAACAATTATAATTTGACATCTTAATCAAGAAATAATAAAGTATTTCACTAAATTTTTTCAAGAATAGTTAAATGAAAGTTTTCAAAGAACAGAAATACTTATATTTTAGCATTAAGCACTGAACATATACTTACATATACTAACATATAATTTCAGTTAAAGATCATCTATATTCTGGTGTATTAACCATGGCAGAAATATAAAAAAAAGTCATTTAGGTAATTACCAATCTTCCACTAGGTGGTGGTCTAATAAATCTGTTAAGCACTGTATGTATTTTTCTAACTTCTTGTTTATGTAAATTGTTTTTTTATTATTAATATATGTATTACATGTTTCATTTCAACACCCTTTTTCTCTCAATGTTGTAATGATTCAGTGTTAATTCTTACAAGCAGCAATTTGTAACTTTTCCACTCAAAATGGTTGCTGCAAAATTCAAATGCTGGTTACTTTTTAAATGGGAAGATCTTCAAGATCTTCCTCGTGCAGATGGAGCAGACTCAAAATCCATTGGGAGCTGAACAGTGTGTGGATCTTTTCCTTTTATTCCGAATTTGATTATTTCTCCGTCCTGCACCTACATACTATCCTCTTTTTACTTTTAAGTGGGAGAAATGCCTTGATAACCTGATTTAAGCACCACGTAACTGTGGAAGACAGTTGGTGATTCTGTTAAAACAAGTCAAACAGCATCACAGCATCAGTTCACACACTTGACTTAAGTTCATAAGAAGCCAGTTAGTCCATGTTGGTATTGGTTTGATTAAATAGCTGAGATGAATAAAGTAAAAAATGATATGCTACCAAACAGAATCCAACTGAGAGATGACAAACATCATCTTCGAGGAAATTTTATGTTAAAAAAACAACCAGTAAGAACAAATATGAAACTTCATTGTGTCTCAGTTAAAGGAGTTACTTTGTAGAATAGCTGCAGTGATGAACTGAAATCATGTAAAACAATAGGTAGGTTTAAATTCATCTTTAAAGCTGACATATTAAACAGATACAAAATGGAAAAACGAGAAAATCAGTAACATCAGGGGTGTGTGTATCCAGTGATGTGTCATTATTGTCTTTATTTTGAAATTTGTTGTTATAACTACTATTTGTCTGAGCTTGATGTTACTTTTGTTGCTAAAAATGTTGATGGCTATGACCTGAAGAGCCTTCAGCGTGAATTTAAGTAAGACATCTTTAAAATGAAAAAGGGGTTGGACTTAGACAAGTTTGCTACTTCTTCCTACACCCTTTTCAAACTGAATCTGACATAATTTCTTGCAAATATTGATAGAAGAAAAATTACTTTAATTGCTATTTGCCTTTGCCTACCTTTTGTATTTTATTTTTGTTGGATTTGTATGGAGATATACATGTGTATGTTTTCCATTTTGGGTTCGAAATAAAACATTCATTCATTCAAAGATTGGGAGATGGATGGGGACAGTCACAGATGAATCTGAGAAGAGAGTGAACAAGTAAAAAGGTGGGGGAAAAATATATTTACATGCCTTTCCACATGTTGAAAGTTACTGTAAGACCACTGCCTCATGCTGAAAAAGCTCCATAATGTTTCTTTAGGGAACTTTGAATTAGATTGTATATGGAAGTGCATTTCCATCAACCCGGTTCAACAGTTTGGTACAGTTTTTGAAACAGTAAATCCTGGTCTTGCTTGCTTTACCAGTAACCATGACCTCAGTGGTAGACCGAGGAACATCTAACCTCAATCTTAAGGGTCAGATAGGCACACTTATTATGGCAGAGTTGTGCAGATTTTGGTACCTTTCCCAACTTTTGTATTCCACAGCGCATCAATATTGTCTTATCTTGACTGTGTACTCACCAGGCAGCAGCATCAGAGCCAGCAGAGTGGCAACAAGCACACCGGAGAAACTTGTTTTCCTCCTCCCAGCCATGGCTTCACCTCCTGACAAAGACAAAGTTTCACAATGTTGCAGAACCAAACCAAATAAAACCAAAATACTCCATCGCTTTCTGCCTAAATAGCTATTTCATTCATCAAAAGCTATTTTTTGTTCCAATTAGTTATTCTACTTTAAATTAATTAGAAGTCTTGCTCCAATTTAATGCTGTTTTTTGCAGATGTAAGTGCCTAAAATGAACTTCTGCTACAAGCAAAAATGCTTACTAAAGAAGTTTAAGGTGTTAAAATTCAGCTCGAAGCATCCCAGAGGAAAGCAAAACAAACAAGTCACCACACGGCCCCTGGCTCGTCATAAAAGAGACAAAACCAGGTGTCATTAGGGCCCAAACTTGACTCCAACCTGAACTTGAATCCCTGGAAAGCACCTGAAGTAAACACACACATGATGATTCTTACCTGTGGTTGTCTTATCGTTGAGGTACCAGATGTGGCCTCAAGTGAAGCCCGATGTTTTGGTCCACCACGCCTCAAAAGTGTTTGAGAAGATGTTAGTGAGTGGTAGAGACTCCTGCTTGCACCCTTTCCCTGTGGCCCTTCTGACAGACTGCCAGGACAGAGGGATCAGGCGTGGGTTTTAAACCACACACACGCAACAAGCACTCATTAGAAGAAACACATGTAGGGAACCACCTGAGGGGGGTCAAGGGCCACCGCAACGAGGCGCCTGATTGGTGGAGAAGTTGCTGAAAGTTTGAGCTGATTGGAGGAGCTGTAATTAAAGACAGGAAAATGGAGACGGTGGGAGGGTTTGGAGTGGAGATGGAGACGTGGAAAGATGCTGGGAGAGGATTTTGTGGTGTAAAAACATCAAAATTCGTAACGGATATTTCATGTAATGCTAAGGGCCAGAAATTAGATTTCTTCAAGCAATAATTCTCCAAAACAGGAAATACAGCAACCATGTGACGACATAAGAGTGCAACCATGAGGGTATAATGAAGGGGAGCGAAGGTGCCACATAAGCACTTCTTGAAGACCCTCAATGAGCCAAACCACAGCCTCACACACACACATGAAGGGGGACAGCTGGTCTACACATGAGGAATTTGTTAATCTACAGTTTCCTCCTCACTCTAACTGTGTTCAGGCATGCCAGCCTTGTAAGACACAGACATGCACAGTGGTTTTAGAGGGTCTGAGGGCCCGTTTAGCTGCAGAGTGATGCAATATCAGCACATCTGACTGCAGGGAGAGAGATGAGGTTCGTGTTCAGGCTGTCTGCAAAGGTTTTATTAGTTTATGCAGGATGAACCATTTGCTTTTAAAAGGGGTTATATGACCAATAATTCATGTTTATAGAGAACAAATTGAGTTTTTAATCTGAGCGGAGTGACAAGACAGCATTAAACTTTCTATTATCTCTGGAAATAGGGCTCCTTTTACACTGGCCTTCATGCAAGGGTATGTTTAACACTTTATTGGCATGATCTAATAAAACCATTCTGTATGTCAAAGTGCTTTTCAGTGGCATAAGGTAGTGCAGACAGGAGGCTGCTGTGAGACCTTTGGACTGCTGAGTTAGAAAGCACACATAGGAGAATGAAGTTTAGTATATTGTCACAGACTTAAGGTTGGGCTACATTTACCAGAGAAATAAAAAGATTTATGTGGCTGACCAGTTTGTGAAAGTTGATTTAGTCATTATAAGCCTATAACTTTGTTGTAGTTTCCTGCATATTGTTCTTTTTACTTCTTACAGATATGCAGATATGATATGGTTTGCAGTATATCGGACGTCACCCATTAATTTAAATGTTTCTTTATGAGTAGGACAGACAGGACAGAAAAGAAGCCACAGGTCAGAATTAAACCAGGCCCCTTGCTCGGATAACAAGCCTCAAGAATTGGGCACTAAAGGGCTATTTTAACACTTTAACGCAGCAGAAAAGGGAAAATATGCGTAGGGGTGTCCTGATCTGATATTGACATCAGATATCTGTCCAATATCAGTGAAAAAAAATATATCAGATTATATCGGCCTGCATCTAAGATCTCTGATATAAAAACTCCTGGTCAAGCAGCCCATTCTAATATATTTTTATTTATTTAATTCAGTTGTAGAATATGCTTATATTTAAGTTAAACACAGTGGTTATTTTACAATTCAACAATGATGTTTTTGTTTTGATTGGATTTCTTGAGGTTACTTTTCAGGGCCTTCTAATTTGTCTTTTTATTAAATTGTAGTATATACTTATGTTTAAGATTAAGATTTACATAACCCATTGGTTAATAACAAATGGGTCAGTTTTTTTCTTACCTACTATTGCTGACTACTGTTCTCTGTTTGATTAATCTCACTTGATCAAACCTTTTCTTACAGTATATACTCCAAAATAAGTTCTAAAAATTTGTAAGATTCCTGCTGATATCATATCGGTATTGGCCAATACTTAAGGCTGCAATATTGGTATTGTATCGGAGGGTAAAAAGTTGTATCGGACACCCCTAGTGGAAATGGAAAAGAAGCTACAGGTCAGAATTAAACCAGGCCCCTTGCTTAGATGACAAGCTTAAAAATGGAGCATGATATGGCTGCCTTTTTTACATTGTTTATGCAGCAGATGAGGATAAACATGTGACTATGACTCAACGCAGATCAGAAAGAGGAAAACTTCAAGAACAG
Source organism: Scarus forsteni (assembly GCA_036419115.1). NCBI lineage: Eukaryota > Metazoa > Chordata > Actinopteri > Labriformes > Labridae > Scarus > Scarus forsteni. Next base: position 3,928,442 of record JAZDUH010000007.1, on the reverse strand, counting down.
AAAAGATCCAAGTACAGTAACACAACCGAAGGTAAGAACGCAATATAGATAAGAGATGCAAATGCAATAAGAATAAAAACAAATTAACGGCAAATCTGCTTCAAGTTAATAACTAAACAATGCCTGAAACAAACAAAACCTAGAAAACACCTTCAAGAGCAAAAACGCAGCAAAACCAAGTACAACAGCAGAGCTGTTCCAGGCCTGCAGGGGGTGCTGTGGCAGGGACAGCACGTGGGAGAGACAGACGAGAGAGAGAGAAGAGCTGATCCATGATTGTAGATATTTGAATCAGGCACAACTTGGACTGAAGTTATGGCTTTGATAGGTCATGTTAATTCTTTAAAACATGTTTTAATATTTGGTAATGGGAATCAGAATCAGACTTTATTGTCATTGCACATGTCACAAGTACAGAGCAACGAAATTTTTCATGACGGTTCAACCTGTCCAAAAACATACAAAAGACAGTAACAGGGGGACAGGAACAGGAAGACTGTCGAGTTGCCAGCAGAGCAGAACCCCGTTTTCTTATGTTAGAAAAGGAAGAACAGGAGGGAGGAAGGGGGGACACTCCAAACTATCACTCCATACTATGCTCCTGAGGGGAGTGGTTGTTTAAACCATAAAGATAATGTACATCACTGCAGCCCCTGCAGGAGCACTTCTGTTGTTGCACTTGTCTTTGCGGCATGATTGCTCTTGCAGGTGTTTTCTGGGTTTGGATTGTGTGGGCTGTCTTCATTTCAAACCTGCAGCACGATGCATTTGCTCTTTAAGTGTGTTTCCATGTCTGTATTTTGTTCTCACCTTTGGTCGTGTTTCTATACTGTGCTGAGCTATTGTAAGCTGTTCTCGTTGGCCCACCACACAATTTAAACTTAAATGTTAAATTTAACTTTGGTGTAAAAATTCTTATTCAAACTGTAAATATACATTTAAATTGACTACAGAGAGTTTTGGGGTGCTGGTTTGGCGGAGTGGTTAGCAACCAGGCACCCCATGTACTTGCTTCTGCCGGCCCGGGTTTGAATCCCACCTGTGGCCAGTTTGCAGAGTGTCTACCCCTTCTTTCTCACCCCCTTTCACAAGCCTATCTGCTGTCTCTCTCCTATCAATAAAGGCTAAAAATGCCCCAAAAATACATAAAATTAAATAAATAAACAAATTGACTATAGGGTGCAGAAGCAAACAATATTATCAGTACAATATGGATTTCTGCAGATTTTAACTTTAGGCTTTAAACGTCAGAATTAGCAAATCTGAAAATTTCAGCCAAAACTTTTTCTATCACTTATATCTGCTGCAATATCAGCAAAATGTATGAATTTCCTTCAATGCTTAACCATGTTATCACTGAATATCTATAGTCTAAAATCAACAATACTGTTTTTAGAGGCTGAAATGTTGTTTTTCACATCTAACACAAAATGTCAGAGAAACATGTATGTTTTAATTCACTGGAGACTGCACACGTTGGACATAAAATATATAAGTATCAGCAATAATGAGTTCAGAAATATTGGCATACCCAATCTCAGTCAAACTCTTTCTTGTCAGCCCTAATTGCTTTGCATAAAATATCAATAGTTTGTTGTCACTGGAGTGACATTTTTTAGCCAACATATGGATTTTTGACTTTTTAATGTTTTTTTTTATCTCTTTATTGTTGCTGTAGTGGAACAAACTGGTAGCTTGCAGCACCCATGTCAATGGCAGTTTCCTCAAGGCACAATAAATCACATTATATTTTACTGTATCCTTCCATACATACTGGAGTCTAACTTAATTTAAATAATACAATCCCCCCTTTCCCCTTTTTATGACCACTGACTCCATCTTTACTCTTTTGTCTCGACAATGATTTTACAGCCCGAGTCTGCAGCTGAACCAGACTGCTTTATTTGCTTCTTTTTTTCCTTCTTCTTACATTTCCACATTTTTTGCAGCCCCTTTTTCCTGCCCCGTCCCGTCCCGTCGTGTCCTGGCTGAACATTTAGCGGTCATGTTAACACTGTATCTCGTATGTAATTAACGTTTGCTAACAGGTGTTTCGCTCAGCCTCCAAACCTACAATCCAGCCAGGAGCAGATTCAAACACGAAGACGCCAAAACCATACTCATAATTTTCTCCGGAGCAGGAATGTGAAGGATCCTGATAATTTAAAGACACCTGGTTCACCACGAAGACAGTTTTTTTTTTTGTACAAAACACAAAAAGGCTTTATTTCAGAGGGTTGATGGAGGGGGGCATTTTGGGGACATAAATAAGAGACGTTGTTGCCAAAATGAGCATGTTTGCATTTTCTTCTTCACATGCTCACAGCGACGATCAGGTGTTCAGATGCTGTTGTCACTGCAGGTCATCGTCGTCGAACAGATCCTCGAAGTCTGCATGTTGAGGAGACAAAAGAGTGCAGGGTTAGAAATGATCTGGCTGTTTCGTAGAACTCTGAAATTCTTTTCTAGTTATAACAATAAAATTCAGAGTTATCAGCTTCAATTCTTTTACAAAATACATTCTGATTTGGGGTCTCCCATAGAGGTGTCCTGATCCAATATTGATATCGTATATCGGTCCGATATTAGCCAGAAACAAATATCGGACAATATCGGCCTGCGTCTAAAATCTCCGATATAAGCACTCTGATGACAGCAGTCAATTCTAATTTATGTATTTATTTAATTTAGTTGTAGAACATGACTATATTTGTGCTAAACACAGTGGTTATTTTGCTATTTAAAAATATGTGTTTTTGTTTTTCCTGGACTTCTGTAGGTTAGTTTTCAGGGTCTTCTAATTTATTTTTCATTTATTTTATTTAATTGCAGTATATTCTTATGTTTAAGGTTAAAAGGTATTTAATCCAGTAGTTAATAACAAATGGGTCAGTTTTTCTCATACCTACTATTGCTGACTACTGTTCTCTGTTTGAGTAATCTCACTTGATCAAGCCTTTTCTTAAAGTCCATACTGCAAAATAAGTAATAATAGCTATCGGTTTTGGCCAGTAGTCAAGGCTGCAATATTGGAAGTGAAAAAGTTGTATCAGGACAATCCTGGGCTCCAGGAGGGAAAGATGGTTTCAACTGTCTTTAAATATGAACATGTTCAGTACAGTCCACACCATGCAGTTTCCATACTTGTGTGTACCTCTTTTAGTACCGAGAGTTTCATCTCTGATCCTCCTTATTGCTACAGCTGCACTACCCATTTCCTCTGATCCCTTGCCGTCTCAAACCAAAGTCTCCAGAACCAAAACAGGGCCCAACAAGATTTTTAAACTTATCAGTAAAGATGAAAATCAAGAGTTTGTTCCAACAACATTGAAGCACCAGCACTGTTTGCCTTTATGCTTAACAAGTCACTTAATTGTTCCTCCTACTTGTTTACCCAGGCACTGCAAAACAATGATGTAAATCTAAAGAGAAAGCTAAGTCAGGATTCAGTGATTTAATCATGACAGACATGAGACAGAATCAGGCTTAAATGTGGTTTAATTCTACATTAACATGTCTGTGTGATTTCAAACAAGAGTGAAAAGCAACATACTGAAACATTAATCAGTGCAGCAGAGCATCAATATCAAGTTATTGTGTTTGGTCTGGCTGCAAAAGGGGAATGTCCGGTACATTGGGGGTTATTTAAATGAACTGTGTCATATCTAAACATAATATAAACACTGTTTTGTCATAGGCAGACATCCACGCAAAATAACAGTACACTTGAACAGATTTATCTGGAAGTACAACTTCCTCAAGTTTATTTTTTATTTCATTGAATCAATTTAATCTTGAATTTATTTCCACAGGCTCAAATGTGGGTCAAGAAACATAGGTGCACCTGATGAAACGATATTATAACGACGACACTGTGCAGCTCTAAAAATAAGTGAGTGTAAACATCATAAGACTGGGGTCCACATTCAAGATTTCCTGCTGCTTAACAGAAGTTTTTTTTCTTCCCGCCATGATGGAGGGATTCATGATTGGCTATATGGATTCATGTTGGGTGTTTGATGTATACATATGTATATATGTATTTTTTTATGTATATATGAACTGTATTTATTAGGGCTGTAATCAACCAAAGAAATTGTTGGTCGACTAAAACACAGCAATTTGTCGACCAAAATCGACCAACTGGGGGGGGGGGCACCCCGCGCACAGAGACGCACACATCTGTTATCTTTATCTATTAACTTGGAAGCTTTTTCTTTTTTTCTCCCTCGTATTTTGCTGTTAGTGCATGCGTAATTGTGAGGCGCGCTGGCACTCAATATCCAGAAAAACATTGGAACCTGGAAATTCATGGGACTCTTTAAGTGTTCTTCCTTTAGAAGGCATCGCCAACTTCATAGAAAAGACTCTTTCCTTTCCAGTCTTCATCAGTGAAATGGGCAGTCACTCTCATATAGGGGTCCATTCGAAGAGACGTACACATCTGTTACCTTTATCTATTAACTCGGAAACTTTCTCTTTTTACTCCCTCGTATTTTGCCGTGAAGGCGTGTGTAATTGTGTGGCGCGCTGGCACTGAATATCCAGGTTCCAAAGTTTTTCTTGGCCTTCCATGACACCAATGGGCCTCATATCCTAAGAAATAAAATAGTCAATTCCTTCTGTGATGTAGTTTTTGCATTTGGGTGTTTATATGAGGCATAAAATCCAGCGTGAGGGTGAGGGATCCCGCCGCTGCAGCGCGGGCAGAGCGCACGCAGTTATAAAATGAATACGCGATTATTAGACTAGAATATTGAAATGCTCTTAAATAAAAATATTGAAATGAACGATAAATACATTAAAATGGTGTTCTGAGACATGATGGGGGTGCTCAGAAAATACCCCCATTTCACTTGATACGTTTCTCCTGATGAAATGAACTGCTGGGGAAAAAATAAATTGACATATTTGGTCGACCAATCAGAATTTTGGTCGACTGAGCACGCATCGACCGATTAGTCGACCAGTCGACTTGGACTTTACAGCCCTAGTATTTATGCATATATGGGTATTAGGGTTGAACAATATGGACAAAATTTCATATCTCGATATTCATGCCAGATATCTCGATATCAATACAATACGATGTATTCAAGGGCAATCGTAAAAATGAAACTTGTTGTGACTTCCAGATTTGTACATGGCGAGCGCGGGGAAATCTATATAATTTATATTGTTGCTTTGTTGATATTAATATCCTGAATGTTCATATCTCAATATAGATACAATAACGATATATCTTTCAGCCCTAATGTGTATCCATAAAATGAAGTTTTCTGCTCTATTGTATAATGTCTTGAAGTAAAACTTGTTATGAATTGTCGTTATACAAATTAAGTTTGATTGATTGATTGATCCTCCTGCAGTCATTAAAAATTAACAAATAAACCTGATTTAAGGGAAAATATGAGCTCTTTAATGATTACTGATGAAACTTGACAAATTGAATATACTAAATGTTGCTGTCTCCCTCTCCCAGCTGTTCTAGGAAGTTTAGAAATATTCTCTGAGGAAGTCAGGAGCTGCAGACAAAAAGCTTAGAGGAGACTGCAGCTGTACTCACAGACCGTAAAACAATAATTTATGTTGGCTTTAATTATATATTCTGACACGGATCAGCTCAAATGTCCAGAGGCTGAACCTGTGTCAGCTCACCAGGCTTTGGGAAATCTTTCTTTCATGTCTGTGTGGTTTCCAGGAACAGGACATTCCTGTGTTCAGCTTAATAAGGGACAGACAGCGGGGCAAACAGCCTGCCCTATGGCTACCCATAACCCCCTGCAACATTTAACACTGCAAACAAGACCCCTAACACCAAGCCTTCTCTTCACAACCAGGTCCGAAAAAGTGTTCTTTACACTGTGGAGATGACCTTTTTTAATAAGCATTAACTTTATAGTGTCATGTCCACATCAGAGCAGAGAGACGACACAATCTGAGCTGACAGAGCAGAGCTAAAAGGGCAACACGCTCCGATCTGACCATGTGAACTTCAAACAAAGTCTGTGGTGATGAATTCTGATTTGCAGATAGTCATCTAATTTGTCAAACTGCCTGAAGTACTTAAGAGTTTTTTGGGGCCCTGTTTTCACCAGAAACAGAAACATTTTTCCTTTGCGTTTTCAAAAACAATCCGCATCCACTATGCATGAATGATTTGTCGTTTTCTGATCGAAATGAATATTACAGAAAACACAATCTTGTGATCGCCAAAGCAGCAAATTTTTGCACCACTCCTGACTGACCCAGTATCTGCTGTGTCAACAATTTCACACATACTATTTTACAAATATGCAGAAATTTGCATGTACGAAAGTGCTGGTAAGCAGGTCAACGACACAAAGCCTCTGTTTAGGAGTCGAAGTTGGAGTCTTCCTTAAATAGGGGTCACCCACCTATTGATCTTAATCTACTTGTAGATCTTTTAGATAATTCGAGTAGATCTATAAGACTAGATGCTTCACCTTTATCTGACACACAGGATAGACCATTGGTTTTCCATGACAAATCTGGTGAATACAGCTGCTGTGCAAGATAAACTGGGACTGACTGGTTTCTGTACACCTTATTACCTCCGCCAAGGAGGCTATGTTTTCGGAAGAGTTTGTTTGTTTGTCTGTCTGTGAACAGAATAACTTAAAAAGTTATGGATTGATTTTGATGAAATTTTCAGGAAATCTTTAGCATGGTAAAAGGAAGAAGTGATTCAATTTTGGTGTTGATCTGGATCACCATCTGGATCCGCCATGACGAAAAATGTGATTTTCGTGAATAACTACTGAACTAAAATAGATTTCATTATGAATCCAGTTCCTAATGGTATGTTTTTATGATCAAGGAATCTAAATATTTAGATGAAATAAAGGTAGGACTAATATTTATGGTAAAAATAACAATATGGGAGAGGACTGTGGCGCTGGCGGAGGTCTGCGCTCTCCGAGTGCTTTTCTAGTTACCTCAGCCAAGGAGGTTATGTTTCCAGAAGAGTTTGTCTGTCTGCGAACAAAATAACTCAAAAAGTGATGGATGGATTTTGATGAAATTTTCAGGAAATGTTCAGCATGGGAAAAGGAAGAAGTGATTCAATTTTGGTGTTGATCCGGATCACCATCTGGGAACTGTGCTGCTTGGCAGAGGTCTGCGCTCTCCGAGTGCTTTTCTAGTTAGTTTTTAGTATGAGAAAGACATTAAGATGAACTAAATTTTATTTTATGTTAACATTGTTCCAGCCACTGCTGAACTGAGCTGCTTGGCGGTGGTATTGCGCTCTCTGAGTGCTTTTCTTGTTTAAGTTATGATTTCCTTGCTTATCTTGACCTACTTTGTCAATTTTCCTCTGAATTCTAGCATCATTACAGCGTTTTCCCCAGAGATCTGCCACTGAATAAATATACATTTATTTTTTTGGACCATTCTCTGTAAACTAAAAAATGTTTGTGCATAAAAATCCAAGAAGATCTGTAGTTTCTGGACTGTTCAGATCCTCCTTGCCATGTTTCAAGTCACTTAAATCAGCTTCCTTCTCCATCCCGTTTGTTTGAACCTTGTCTTGACCACATCTATGTGCCTAACTGCATGAGTTGCGATTGGTTAATTAGCCATTGTCGTTAATGTACAGTTAAACAGGTGTAGCTAATAAAGTGGCTGGTGAGTGCATATCCCATTAATATGTGAAACAGTCCATTTGATGTTTCAGCAGCCTGTTTATATAGAGGGGAGATAAGAGGTTCCAAGTAGAGATGGGAGTTGATAAGATTTTAACGATACCAATGCTAATCAATCAAATTCTTTAACAATTCCCTTAGTGATTACTGCAGATTTTCCGTGTGGTCAAATGTTGGCCTGTAGATTTTCAGTGTCATCAATAAAGTGCCCTACACATGTAACAGCATAGATAACTGCTTCTGTAAGTTGCTGGTGTTTCCACTCACTTAAGGTTGTGCAGTAGGTGGCTTTTGTAAAAAATTAAACCACAATTCTGATGCTTCTGAACCCTGTCAGTGGAAGGAATTGATAAGGGAATTGATAAACAAAAAGATTAATGATATTGATTCTTTGATGGAGCTATTAACGATTCTCAACTGGAATTGTTTTTTGATTCCCATTTCTTGTTCCAAGTCCTATATTTTGATCCTTGGGGTTAGAAGAGACTTTCCAAAGTTCCTCAAAACTTTGGGGTGCTAGTTTGGTGTAGTGATAAGCAACCAGGCATGACCCATGTATATACTTCTGCCGGCCCAGGTTTGAATCCAGTTTGTGGCCAGTTTGCTGAGTTTCCTTCCCCAAATCTCTCTCATCCCCTTTCATAAGCCTATCCACTGTGTGTCTATCTCCGGTCAATAAAGGCACAAAATTGCCAAAAAAATAATCTTTTCAAAAAAGAAAAACATCTTAAAGCCCTGAGGAAAGTTTCTGCAGTGGAAATAAAACTTAAGGATGTGAAGTCTCATTATTTTGGGCACACACTGTCCGTCTAACCATGTGTGTGACATCTTAAGTGGATTCTGTGTTGTCATCGTGGGAAATTCGGGGAACTCCAACTTGGTGGCTTAAGCTAAGTCTTACTGTTGGAGGATTTCACAAAGTGGCAGTTTCTACCGTTTACAACCCAGGTGATCTAAGCTTGGCGACACATGGTTGTGTTTGTGTGTGTGTTCAAAGCAGCTGACTGGCGAGGTGTCCCGCTGAGCTTCAGTCTGACTGTGGCCATAAACTCTCTTTAACCATCCTCCTCTTTTCCTCTTTCGTTCCCTTCTTTTTAACAATCAGCTTTTTTTTTCTGGGTCATGTGCTGCTGAGACAAAAATTGTTTTTTGCCCACAGCCGACGCTGCAAGACGGAAAAGCGATTAGCTCGGTGCTTTTGTGTGTCCTCCGTGTGTGCTTGTTTATGTGTGTGAGAAACACATTAAGTGGTGTTTACAGGGGAACGGCTGGATTTTTGAGGGTTAATTAAAAGAAGAAGATGTGGTTTATGAGGAAACGGGATTGTATGCTTTCACCAAAATTACCTTTTTAATTCGGCTTGTCAACAAGCTGTTGCTCTCATTTAACCTTTTCTCATTACAGAGGAGATATTGGAATAATCTGGGTGCTCTGAAGTAAATTTGTTCTTTTAAAGTTCTTCTCTAATGTGTTTTGAATGTGTCCAGGTGTTAAAAGGCTCTGCTGTGTGTTTCATAGGAATGAGAATTGATTCAATTTTATTGATACAACTGCAGGTACTGACTCATTCTGCAAATCAGTCCAATTCTTTATCGATTCACTACTTGCAACCATTTGGTTTTCTACGTGTACAAAAGTAGGCCTAAACATATTTTGGTGCAAACTGCTCTTCAGCAAAGCTTCAGCCTTTGATTTGGCATAGATGACAAAAGAAAACTGTGAGCTTGACTCCATGGCAAGACGTTCTGAAGTGAACTAACTAATAATTAATTTCAAAAGAGTGCTGTTTTGATTTCATGATATTTCTGCTTCAGTTTCTTTGTGGTGTAATATATTAAAAAAGATTTAAGTGGAAAAAAAACACTTTAGCATCACAAGAAAACCAAGTTAAAGCTACAACTGAGGTTTAACTGCAGATACAAGTCTCTTTTTCTTTTGTTCCCAAAAAAGCATCTTGTTGCTGTGACTTTAATTCCTCTGATTAATCATGCTGATGTTGAACATGCATCCATCTTCTCAAATCCTTCAATCATTGGAAACTGTTTATTAGGGATGTAACGGTTACCGGTAAAACGTTTAACCGCGGTAAAATTTCCCACGGTAATCATTACCGTGTCTTTTTAAAATTACCGTTTTACCGTGTTTGTTCACCACCCTGTGTCAATAACTCACGGTGATGCTGCTGTTTGCCTGGAAAAGCCAGAGCTATGTCTCTGTCCTCGATTAAGCAGCCTGAACCGGTGTGAGCATGCGCAGTTTGCATTGTTTGGCCTCTGAGCCAGAGAGCGAAGTTCGAGCCACAGCAGAGTTTTCTCGAAACGGACTCTGAAGTATGGTTGAATTTTGGATTTTTACAAGGATACTGAGGGGAAACTGATACATGACAGTCTCCCTGTCCTAACATGAAGCTGCAGCAGAAGAAAAAGACGTGCGTGATTTCAGCGGCAGGAACTCTTCGAGTAAATGAACTGATGGATCCGTAGGGAGAGAGAGAGAGGGAGAGAGAGAGAGAGAGAGAGAGAGAGGGGAAGGATTCAGTGAGCCATACCTGAGAGAATAACAGGTGACTTATCAGTAATTCTATCCAAAAAATGTATAAATCTTATAAATAACAGACTTAGTATCATTCTGGATTGTGTTCTTGCCTTCATTTTGCCGGGTATTCGTCGTACTTTGACATAGATCGTCTTTTTTCGTCAAAGTTCGTGTTTTATGGATTTCATCGATCGTTATTTGGAAATATTTAGAGGAGAAAATACTGAGGAGCTCTACCGAGGACAGGGGAGACCAGAGGAGAGTCATGAAGGGGGTTAATTCCTTCAGGGACTATCGTCATTTTAAAAAAAAGTCCTGGACATGGTCTAATGTAACGAGCTGTAACATGGACACTAATATTGCAGGCAAACTAAAATGTGTGAGTGTAAACAAAATAGTTTAAGCTCATTTTTTGTCATCTGAAAACTTTGAACATGTTCATTTAAAATTGTTTATAAAGGGAATCCTGTTTAAAGTTCATATCAGTTGTTTTCTTTTCTTGTAATCACACTGTTAATAACATTATAATGAGAAATACTTTCCAGGATCCTTTATTTTTATTGCTCATGAAAGAAGGATAAAAATGTACTCAAAGGGCATTTCTTGACACATTATTGATAAAAAATACAAAAAAGAACCATTATGATAATAATATTGAAGGGGCTAAGTGATTAAATTGTGCATAAAAGTACTTTTTGAACATTTTGAGCACACTGCAACAATACCATGATAATAATGATAACAGTGATCATTTTGGTCACAATAACCGTGACACAAAATTTTCATATCGTTACATCCCTACTGTTTATCATGGAGCTTTGAACAAATGTTAAGGCTCTGACTCAGCATTGGCCACGGTTACATGATGTTTTTTTATTTCAGAATTAATTACTCAGAATTAAATAATTCGGAATTAAAGTTCTCTTCTTCATGTTTACAAGGAAATAGGAATTCCGAGTAAAGGTTTACATGGAAAACATGTTTATTTGCCTTTATTCAAGGCATGGCAGTTGGGAATGGTTCTGACTGGACAGGGGCAGACGTGACGTAGTGACGTATTTACGTCTACTGGAGTTAAAATTCCAGTTCAGCATCTCTGTCTGGAAAACCTCGTCCAACTTGGACGCTACAACTTTAAAAAGGTCAGCCTGTAAATGCTCACGTCCATCCACTCTTTCATTATTTCTAAATCTTCTTAATTGTCTCGGCATGAGTCCACGACAAGCAGATAGACACCATTCATTCAACTATGCTCGTAAGTAGGTCGACAAGCATGTCAGCGGTTTAGTTTCATATGTACTTCTTTTGAAAATAACATGATGTGCTAATAAAAAGAACAGTCAATACAAGGACCTTTAGAGTAGAGGTGTAGAAAAATATCGATATCGCAATATATTGTGATATTTTGACTCCCGATATAATATCGATATCTCAAATCTTAGTATCAATATTTTTGTAAAAATAAAAACTCATATTTTATCAGAGTTGGGAATAAAATACAACTTATAAAGATGTATGCACGTGTTTTTTTTTTTCATGCACTATTCAGTTCAGACAGTGACAAGAGAAATATGTGACTTTTTTTGACTTACTGTTGTTATGCCAGTAACCCAAAGCTCTTTGTTTCTCATGGGTTTGATGACAGTTTGAACTGGACTACAGGTTAGGATGATTTCAATACTTTGTTAAAGGGAAAACAAGAACAATTTCTTGCAAAAATCTAGATGAGGTGGCAAAGAGGTGTCTCTGATCACCATCAGCCACAATGCTGATCAGTTTGTTTAACATTCTGTGTTTATAAATTCAAACAGGATGCCTGACAGTTTACCAGAAAACTTTTAAAACACTTTCTTGAAGTGCCTCCATTGAAAATCAGCAGATAATGCTACCAGACAGGACTCTCAATAAAAGCTCAATAAAAACACAAGGGCACTTTATTGATGACACTTAATGATTATTTCCTGAAAAAGAAGAGTGATGAGGGAAAAAATGTGGTTTAACATGAAACAAATTGCATAGAAGTCATATTAATTCTGTATCCTACAACACTGATATTCATTAACATGTGCAAACAATTATGTTCAGTTAAAAAATTTAATTTGGAACATATATATTGTGGAGATGCTTATTGTATGGGTATACTTAGTGATAAGATTGATGTTTATGACATCAGACATGTACATTAAAATAGGTATGCCTATGTATATACTGTATGTATAATAGGTAGTGATATATAAGTGTAGATAATGTGCAAAATTACATTCTCTGAAGTGTTTACTTATTGTTAGTGTGTCGTTCTCTTGGGGGCTTGTATGAAGAATGTGGTTTTGCTTGCACAAATTAATTTTGTAAGAAGATTTATTGTAGTTTGTAAAATGTGTACATATGCATTATTTTAAGTTGTTTTTTTTTTTTAGATTAATGAAGAAACAAAAAGAAGAGAGAAAGATGAAACAAGTTTTAGATGTCTTGACTGATAAATAAACGTTTTGTGTTTATATTTTTTAAAACACTGGATGTCTGTGACTTCAATAGATAAATCACCGACATCTGGTTAACTTCTCCTACTCATTTAAAAGCTCTTTACTGTGTGGATTTATAAAGGAAGAAGATGAGTAATTATTTGTAATTATGTTGCTTAATGTCTTGCAAATTTAATCATGATGAACAAAGAAACAAGTATCAGTCTTATCAGGAAAATAGATTCAAAACTTAATTAAAATGTGGCCTAAACATGATTTTAATTTAAAAATAAGTGAACGGTAACTTTGTTTTCTCTTTTATTCTTCTCTTAACTTTTAATTACCTGCTGCCAACAGCTTTCGATGGATGGTATAGAAACAAAAAATGAACAATAAACTTAACAAAAAGAATGGATTGAAAGAGAAATTGTGCTTACCATTAAAGAAATCCGAGTGCACTGCTTTTTCATTGGCTGCCAAGTCCATCAGCAGACCACTGCTGCCCCCTGCCTGTTGAAACACAGCAGTACAACTGTTGGCAAAGATCTCACATTCATACAGGCTTTAACTTTCTCCCAGATACTCTCAATAGCACATCATCAGGGATTACATTTACATACAGATACACTGTAATGGTTCACCTGATCATCAGTGAATATCTACATTTAACAAACCATACAGTATCATCATTTGTGAGTCAAATGTTGTTCTATTTGTTTCATATTTGCTTCGAGTTCTGGGAAAAAAAAGACCAAAATGTCTTGACAAAACTCAAGTAAAAATCTGTATCTGCAGTACTCAATTTGGGGATACTGGCCGATCAGAAATCTAAATGGATCTTATATCTGGCACCCTGCTTTTGTTTAACGTTGTCCTAAATCTTTAAAGAGCTACAACCAAAAGAACACAGATTATGTGTGTTTATAGTCTGTATTATACAAGTTAACTTTCCAAGTATATGTATTTTATGTGTCATAGTGGACATAGCAGTAGAGATTATTTTTGAACTTTTTCATTTCATTTTTTTTGGCAAACAAGGTAAAAGCACGGTATAAAAGTGATGATAGACAGACATTTAAACACAAAGCATTGGTCATTTATTTAGGAGTGCCCCTGTATTCGTGTATTTTAGCTTTTTCAGTCCATTAAAGAACTTGAGGGAGACAAAAAGGAGAAATTACACAACAGATTGTTTACCTAATGAGGGGAGAACAGCCTGGAATTACATTTCTCTTGGCTTTATGCAGATTATGTGGGGAAAACATCCGCAAATGGACTTCAAGGCCCAAGGAATACCACAAAAGACATTTAAATAAACATTAAATCCTATCATATCAGGAGAAAAAAGGATAAAAATAGTGGAGAATACATAGGGTATATATTACACCTTGCAAACACTATTTCTACTTTTCTTTGAATCCTTATTTGTGCATGTTCATGTAGTTAAACTGTAATTAAATACGTTTTTAAAGTTTAGTATACACTTTTATTTACGTGTGCTTTTTTGGTGGCCATTCTGCACTGACATTTGTTTGAGCAAAAACAAAACGAAGTGCTAAGCTAAGCTAACAAGAGCTAGCGTTAGTCTGAGTTTTTCCCCTCATATCGTCATTGAAGTACCTCGTCCAGGTCCACGTAAGGTCCAGCTCCTTCAGGAAACATCTCGTCCACCGCAGGTTTCATGTTGGTTCTGGTTCAGCAGCTCTAAGTTATTAAAATGTTGCTTCTCCAGAGAGTCCCTCTGCTAGCTTCTCAGCTCACGTAAACAAAACGGCTGCGTGCAACACTAAAATGGGCTCGGCTAGTGCTTACAAGCCGCGGGCGTGTAATTCACTCTTCACTCAAAGGTTCCGCCCTTTAAAAAAATATATTTATATTGTGGTTTGTTCGTCGTTATTCTTGATAGAATGATATGTTTGGCTGTGTTCATAAATATGCCATGAATTTGGCAGGATTGTGTATTTTTAATTGTCCTTGTCATCCCAAACTCAGCTCCTACACTACGTCTAAATACACTGGGTACAGACAAGTGTTGCACAGGTACAGAAAAAATGCCGTTAAAATCAACATTGAATTTGCCTTTCCAGAACCAAAGCATGTTGTTTTAACAACATAACACAAGGAGGGTTACACACATACACTTGTAATAAAAATGAGACATTATGACTGAGGCTACTTGGGCAAATATTTTATTATTTGTTGCATTTTACATGACATTTAAGCACATTTTTCAAGGCAATACACAGACTACACTAATATTTTTGGTGAGTCTATAGTTATAAGTACTCTCTATGCTATGTCTTTCTGTGAGTTTACTCAATTCCCCTTATAGTTTTCCTCTTTTTAACTGAAATAAATTGTCTGATCAGCTAAATAAATGTTGCTCTCCTCTGTTTCTTTCTTCAGTGCTCATGTCCTGCATTGGTCTCATATCCCAGGGTGTCCCCGAGGTGCTGGTGGGCGAAGAAGGCCCGGGCCATCTCGTTGATGTGGTTGTAGGCACCAATGGATCTGAAGTATTCAATGTAGTTCCAGAAGTCAGAGGTGGAGTAAGGCCAGTAGGGGACGGCTGGTGGTTCATCATATGGCACTAAGGATGGGCCGGAGACATTATAAGCAGATTTAGAAGAGTTTTTGTGTTTTTTTTTCATCTGCATATTAATGCGCTGTTTCAGTTTAAATTGTTTGATTAGACCATCAAAATTAGACAGGAAGGGTGTGATAACGTGTGCTATTTAACTGTTATAGTTTACAGGTAATGATCTTTAATAAAATAAATTGTACAAGGGTAAAATGATGAGTGAGTTCAGTTATCCAGGGACAATTTCTTAATTTCTGACATCTAAAAACTGTCTTGCCACGTATTTCAATAAGTGCCCAGCTGATTATAAATATCTGTAACCAGAGGATGCTTCCTGCGTATTTCAAGAGGATGTTAAGTTTTATTATGTCCTTATAAGAATCATTGGTTGTATCAGTTTTAAGGACTGCAGTTGCATGGCATAGCTAATAATAAGGCACGAAAAGTAGTATAACATTAAAATACTCAAAAGCATATTACTTTTTTACATTTAGCAGATGGATAAATTGCCAGATTTTGGTTTAAAGTCCAAATGAAACGTATACAAAAAAGACTGACGTAAATATGAACTATGATATGTCAGAATCTGGAAGCATTAAAAATAGAGAGCTGATATTTATATACAGTACCTCCTTCTGGGATGATGACTCTGGCCTCTGTGAGGAGGAAAGAGAGAAAAAATTAACATTCCCAAACATTCCTTCACTTTCCGGAGCACAAAGACGGGATTCAAGATCAGGAAAGTGAGCCTTCTCCCAGAGGTCTGCAGGATACCTTCTCCCTCCTCAAATATTATTACTGACCAATCCACACACTCAAACTCGTGCACGGGGAGTCTTCAGCATTGAAAACAAATCTTAGACAGAGACATCTTTGTGTGCAAGCAGCCACCAAAACAAATGAAGGCTTATTATGATCACATCTGGAAGAATCAGGCGTCATGATAAAGCAACTGCACACATTAAATCAAGTACTGTATGACATCACCTTTGTTTTTTATGATAATAAAGGGAGCTTAAAGAATAACACTTCATCATAACTAAACTGTATTAATCATAACTCAAGCTTCAGTTCACATTTACTCTCCATATTAAAAGCATAACTGACTTAGTTTATACACTGTTTACATCCACATGGTCAAATGAACTATCAACAACTCTTCATAACTGGTTTAAAGTTGATCTAATAGTTGTTTTATAAATGTAAATCCCTCAGTAATAAAGTGTGCAATTCAAAATATTAGATATTATCATACATTAAAGTTTTTGTTATCATTAATGTAGTTATAGCAGTGCTTAAAAATGCAACATAAGTAGGTAAATACTGCTTTATAGATGAGGAGGTAAGTATTTTCTGAGGCTTTTCTGGTGCCTAATTGTCAATAGTTATAGTTAAAAAAAATACTCACCACTGAGATGACCAGCAAAGAGGCAGAGGAGAGCACTGATCCAGATCAACAGCTTCATTTTTCCTCCCTACATGAACAACAATACTCATCATGCCTTATATGTAACTTTAATCAATGCAGTTTACTGGAAGATGCTTCAAAAATAATTTTCCTTCATTTAGTTCAACTCATTTCAAGCAGATATATGAAAATAATTCAGATTTTACCTGTAAAGTTCCTGAAGTCTTGCAGAGGTGGTGCTCAGTCCTGGTGTTCTGTGGTCTGTGGTGGGAGAGGCTCAGAGTTTGAGAGCCAGTGGACCTCCGGACACACACATGAGAACACACACACACAACTTACCATCCAAAAACCGTCCTGATACATTCAGGTGACCAAACACCTGAATGTATCATTACTTGCCCCACTCAATTCAGCAAAAAGTTTGTCCATCTCAGCAGCTTTGATTAAGAAACTGCCCCAAACAAAATCATTAGTTTGCTGCAAACAGCTTAAGAATCATTACTGCATACTTTCAACTTTAAGTTAAGTTTCCTCTGTGTCAGAGATTCATCATCTGTCAGCAATAAGGGTAAGAAGTTTTCTCAACAAACTGCAAAATGCTCTGTTTGACCTCTGCTTTGTTTTTATTGTCTCAAGCTGATGGTACTTTGTTCCTTGCTGAATAAAACTGCTTTTAGTTTAAAATAAAATGAACTACAGACAAATAAGATGTGAGAACAATAATTATGTCCATCAGTCAGTCCTCTAGTTTTGTTTTCTGTAATCATTTCCATTTTATGTCTTTGTGTGTTTGAGTAAATGAGGTTGTTTATTGAATGGGGGCAGTTCTTATATTTTCATTTTACACAGTTATGCAATTTTCTACTTTTTATCCCACTTATTGTTATTTTATCACTTTGTATTACAAAATCCTGTATGAAAAGTGCTATACAAATAAAGTTTGATTGATCGATTGATTAATGATATAGAAAAGGGTGTTATAAGACTTTTATTGAGGAGTCATTGATTCTAGTAAAGAAAAAAGAAAAATGTGATATTCTTCCTGTCAACTGTGCTCTTACTGCCAAATAGTGTTTTCATATTTTTATTCATATTCTGTGTATTAATGTGAATGGTGTTAATTCTTTGACCTCATTCATACTCGCTTTCATTTATTTTTCCTTCATTAAAGGTGTAGTCCTCGATCCTCTAATCTTCTAATCTAATACACTATTAGTCAAAATCACCGTTTTCTCCTCTCCATCCACAAGACGTCACGACTTACAGCATGTCGAAAAAAAAGTCCAGTTTCAATACACAGCCTTGGCTCTGAATTTCAGCAGGTAAATACTGTGGCTTGGGCCGAGCCACCAAAACAGGGTACACCCCCCCACATCCAGGGGGCGATCATACTCATGCGCAGATCAGACAGAGGGGGGAGGGGGAGTAGTAGGTTGCGTAGCGTGTGCAGTTAGCGTAAGAGAGAGATACAATATGTGCAGTAGCAATGGCTGAAAAACAGCCAAAAAGAAAAAGGTCAGAAGAGCAGAAAGTGAAAAAGAAGGGCTATGACCATGAAAGAGAGAAGACCCAGGTCAACATTGGTGTTGCTTTCCGACGGTGGAGGGAACTCCGCAAATTTAAAGACCTAAAAATGGACGCGGCTGTCGCCATCTTTCTGCTGGATAGGTAAGCAACATTAGCTTTGTGGTGCTTCACATAACAGCAACAGCCGTCGGGCATTCATCTTGTTGTCTAATCTGCCAAAATGTACTGTTGATGCGATGTTATCAATAATGTCAGTCGACTTGTCTGATGAGTCGGGGTTACCTTCGCTATGTTGGTCAGCTATGCAGTTTCTATGGCCGTTTCCATGACGATGCCCGTCCATCAGCTTTCGGGGGTGGAGCCAGGGGTGAGGCATGAAGGGAGAGGCGGGTCTAAATTAATTTATCAGCAACCTCTCCACTCGTTTTCTCTCACATCGCTGACTACACCTTTAAGGGAAAAGTGCTATATCTTGAAGATTCTGCTCATTTTAATTTTTGGTAGGATAAATTCTATTATATTCAAATGTATTTGAAGTCATCATTTGATATTCCTACAGCCATACTGTGGATAAGAAAAAAAAATTCCCCTCGGGATTGAATCAAGAATTTCTGATTCTGATTCTATTTCTGAACAGAACAATCAAGTAAAAGGTTTGAAGTAACAGATGCACCTTTGGCCTGTTAGCTGAGTCATCTATGAGCTTTAAAAGTTAATTTATAAAGAGCACAAACTTTCATCCAGGCGTGTCTGACATTGTCAGCTGAGTTATGATGGAAGATTTGGAAAACTACCCCGTCTCACAATGTTACAAATACTTAAAAATTCAGTACTCAGATAGCAACCAAAATCTAAAAAACACTTTTTTGTGTCATGACCAACATTCCCTGAAAATCCAGACAGGGGTTTTCAAGGTGTCATGCCCACAGACGAACAAACACTGGAAAAAACTCCTTGGTGGAGGTAATGAGATATTCAAAGGAAGAGCGGTGTCCTTATTTTACATCAGAGAGAGAGCAGAAAGATGCTAAGGTGAATAACATCCAGCTGCTGCTCTGCTACTCGGACTAAATCAGTGAAATGTTTCATAACACACAGTGTTATACTGTGATCAACCAACTCACAGACAGAGAGGGTGAGTCAAGGTGGAACTTCCAGCCATTTGACCAACCATGACTTGGAAAAAAAAAAAAAAAAAAGAGGCAATACAAAAAAAGTACTTCTGCACACTGAGAGCCTTTGGATAACATTTAATCGTTAGACTGAAGTGCTTTGTTGATCCAGGTCATAAATACGTTTATTAATGCTGTAAAAACAGTTCCCTGCGCACAATCACATAACTCCCAGGTTTCCTGCAGGCAGCCTCCAGTGGACATTCAAGGAACTGCAATATTTTGCACTGCTGCACTGGCTTCATGTGTCGGCCCCAGAGGTTGCTGCTTGCTCACTAAAGATAACTGATGCAAACAAATTATTTACTTTGTCTTTTACTCGATTAAAATATCAAAATGTGCTCCCATAAAGTCTTACAATATTTTTTTTTTTTTTCAAACAAGGTGGATTTAGCTTGTTTTGACAGGAAGGAGGAAAAAAGTAACATGATTCAAGATTTAATGGAAAAACAATTTAAATTTTTGCATAAAGAAATCAGAAATGATTTGCTGCTTGGGTTCATATTATAAATCTAATTAACAGACAATTTACTGATTAGTAAAACCCTGATTTATGCTGTCTATTGGATTGAGGAAACCCTCAGTATTCCCTCAGTAAACATCAGGCAAGAGAGATGAAAGTTGTGAGTCTATGTGTTCAATAAAAAACATCTGTACCTTTGTGTATTTATGACTGAACATGGGAATGTTGGGAATGTTTCATTGACAATATTTAAATGTCCAGTCTTCAGTGTCCAGGCTTGTTGAGTGTTTCAGTGCCCTGAGTTAAAGTTTCTGTTTACTCCTAGTCATCATGACAGCCAGTCTGAATCGTGGGCCTCATCCTGAAAATGTCGATGCCTTCATTGACCAGTATGTCTTTGGCATATTGCACCGTCCCGTAAGGAATGAAGCGTGACCGTCCGAGGATCCAGGCGTAGTCGATGTGGAAGATTCGGAGGATGTCTGTGCAGGAGTACACAACAGCCATGGTGGTGTAGTCAGTGGTTAGGATGTAGTACGGGCTGTAGGGAGTGACTGTGAGAAGAGAAAACAGAAACAAAGGACAGCAAGATGGTTATTTTAAATATGTCACATTTCTGCAGACCAGTTCAAATCAGATCTAAAGGCCTGGTCAGATCTGAAGGGCTAAAAAAGGGGGTTTAAAATATTAACATTACAAAATACAAACATGTTGTTTTGGTTTTAGTTCACTCAAGTCAGAAGGGTATGCAGTGTGCTGAAGTAGTACCTAAACTAAGGACCATGATTGTCGAAAGTACAGCATTGAAGATATGTTCAGGGCAGTGAAAAGTTACCTTAATGCTGTTTTCGTGGTTTCTTTTCACTAAAAATTTGGTAAATTACCCAGAGCTCTTGGTCCCATCTCTAGCAATATATGATGTGGTGTTGAGGCCAGCTCTTGCTTTACAGGGGCAGAGCTAAACAAAGTCACTGTGGCTAATGTATTTGCAACAATAATATACATACTCAACTCTCCACTACAGACAAACATCTGACGGCATAGAATTTCTTACACTTCAGTTAGCTTCAAGTGAAAACACATGGTGGTGTTCAACTTCAAGACATCATAAATATCCACCTGAAATTACACTGATATCAATCGGAGAGTTTCCTGGAATTAGGCTCTCCAAACACTCCACCAAAGCTCCAACATTTTAACATCTCCACTTACAGGACAGAACAAGAACTCCTGACCTGTGAGTTGAGACTCTGTCACCTCAGCAGCCATGCCAGTGGCGTGATGCCAACATTAGCTAAACAGGGCATGAACTTCACTTTAAACAGCGATGACTGGGACAGATGATTCAGAGACAAACACAGGAGCTTATTGTGACCAACGTTACAAACTCACAGAGGCTGCTGCATCATATGTCTGCTGATATAACCTCATTCAAACGCAATGTCTGCTCAAATGGGCTGACAAAATGTTTGACTAATTAAGTATTTGGTTTTTGGGATTTGAAACAAACTGTAGAGTGAGTTCAGAAATATACTTACCATGGAAAAAGACTTAACTCCACTCCCTAGTTAAAAGATACTAGTAAGAAGATACGATTGAGACATCTTGGTGACATGTATCTCAATGTAATTTGTGAATGTATTTTCTTTTCATTAATTTGTCTTTATTTTCTTTCTCTTTATTAATTGTAAATTATCTTTTATGATTATTTAGTTACTGTTATATTTTCTTTGCCTTATTATTTATCGAGTTTAGGGGGATAAGTTGTGCTGTTGTTGCACAAATGAAAACTGTAAAATAAAGTATAAAAATAGACTTGTACTTACAGTATGAGAAGCTGACGCCGAGTCGTGCAGGTTCTCGTAGGTCATGAATCACTGCTGTGCCTTTTGCTACCCTCGTCTTCTCTTTACTGAGAAACACACAACCGCAACAAGAAGATTTGTTGAAATGTAAAACTTTTGTAGCATTTCCTGAAAATGTAGTAAAACAAAAGTCTCTGGATATTTATGATGGTGCAAAATAAGTTTACACAATGTTTCGCAGACACAGATATATGTGCCAAAAACAGAAACAGACGCTGCTGCTTCAACACATTTAACCTCCTTGATGTGAACATCCTCAACTGTGAACATCCAGTGGAGGAAATGGGGAGATAGGATTTTATTTGCATTATTACCTGCTGACAAGAACACCTTTTCAGAGCACTGAGGCCTTTTTTCAACACCTCTGACAAGCGGACTGCTGAATCATACACTTGATAAAGTCCTGTTGGTCTATGGAGCCTCCTACGCCGCTTCACTTTGGTGAAAAGCCAACAGGCTAAGCAGATTTTTCACTCAGATTTGTCATGGTTGAGGGGCAGGCTAGCTGCTAATAGATGTAGATAACCGACACGCAGCTTGGCAACGATGTTGAACCAAAAATACTTCCAAACTCTGCTCTTTAGTTGTTTCAGTATTGTCTGCTCAAAGTGGTTTTGCTGCTTTTACTATATTTTTGGGAAATTTACTTCCTTTTTTCCCATTTGTCAAAAGAGCATCATGAAATACCCTGATGTGCTGCTGCTCTGTATACTTTCAATATCAACCGCTCCCCACAGTCTGAATATAACATTTTTGCACCAAGTTCAACCTGGTGACCTTGACATTTGACCTCTCAAATGAAATCATTCATCCTTGAATCAGCAGCAAAATCCTATAAAGGAATACACCTTACACACAATACACACATTTTTTGTGTCACTCCCATGTCCATGACAAGCAGATAGACATCATTATTTCAACTGTGTGTGCAGCAACAAGAAGAGGCAGAGCTCAACCACCGTGAATTAGCTTAGCTTTAACAATGGGGGTGAATGGGTAGCATTAGCCTGTCTTTGCCTACAGTCAGATAAACTCTACAGCAACTCCAAACATTTCTGTGTTTTTGTTGTGACTCATTTTTTTGTTTACTGCATTATGTTACAGTATGTGATATATTTTTAGACTAAAAATAGCACGTTATGCAATTTTCAAAAGAAAGACATGACAACTAAGCCGAAGGGTTCATGCACAAACCACCGCGGATTTGCTTAGTTAGGTCAACAAAACAAAGCACACCCGCAGTGGTTTGTGCATGAAGAAGCAGGCTAACGTAGCATGACTCCCACTATATAAGCTCAGCTAATTAGCGCTGGGTGAGCTCTGCCAGTCTTTTCCTTGTTACTGACCACAGTCAAAAGAATGGCGTCTATCTGCGTGTCATGGACTCAGGAGTAAGGCAACACAAGAAAACAAAAAAAATTCTGTTTAAAGCAACCTTCAGTTCTCACGTTTACGAGTTTTGTCCAGACAGTTGAACACAAAACCTGAAACTAAAACACTTCATCAGTCGGCTTATTAACCAGACAAAATCTGAAAACAACCAACGAAGCTGCTGCATACTCACTAGAACTGAGAGTTCAGCACTTGGATGGTGCCGTCTTGCCTCACTTCATAGTTCGCCTCGATACACTTCCCTCTCTCAAAAGAGGCAGGAAGCTTCTCAATCTCATACCACCGACCCAGATACTGAGTAAAAAAATAGATGTTACTTCTTTATATGTGGAGTATTTCTGAATGAATGAATGCTGACACTGGTTTGAGTGTTTTACCAGCTGAAGGTTGAACCCAGGCTGCACTTTAGGATTGGGACAAGGACCCCAGTGATAGGTCTGTGCTGACACCAGAGGGAGCAGCAGGAGCAGAGCGTAGACGACCGACATGGCTCCTGCGGGACAGAAAGGGAGAGAGTGTGTAGTTGAGATTAACCATCACACCTATCATAGCTCTATCTTCTAGAATAATCACAGTTCCCAGGCTAACCCTACAGACAATTCAGCAAAAACAGGCTCCAATAAAAGTTTAGGAAATACAGATGCAGCTACTTCAATTTCCCCTCCCAGCCTAATGCCAGCCAATTACCAGCAGAATGCCAGCCAATAAGGGTCTAAATCAGGATGTGCTCTCTGGTTTGTTTCTACTCTCAATTTCTGCACTTAGAGTGGTTAGCGACCAGCGATCACGTCACATATACATACTTCTGCCAAGTCCAGCCTGAGGCCAGTTTGCAGAGTGTCTCCCCTTACTCTCTCACCCTTTTCACAAACCTATTCACTGTCCTCTCTCCTATCAATAAAGGCACAAAATGCCCCCCAAAAATTAAGAAGCAGTGTTGGGAGAAAAGCATTACAAAAGTAATGTGGTTACTGTAATGCAATCCCTTTTACTGTAATGCAGTAATGTAAGGCATTACAAAAAAAAGGTAACATTTTACTCTGTACAAATGTCAGTAATGCAAGTTACAATGCATTTTTAATTTAACCTGAAATAAAGAGGTGCTTTTCTTGTTTAATACAAATTCACCAAATACTCTGTGAGATCAGCAGAGGTGAAAAGTCTTCGGCTCGGATAAAAGTTACAGCATCTCTAACACAATTTACCAGAATTTGACCTTTTGTCTGTTTTTGCTCTGATAGTTTCTTGTATTGTGCCATGAGCCATCAATGTGTCTATTATATTCTACTGTTTTTAGCCTTAAGCTGAACTCAGTCAGATTGCCACCACATCACCTTCCACTGGATGTGTAACAAGCTTTTCGAGTGTAATGAGCTACATTAAGAATGACAAATCCATATTTCCTGTTATTTTGACCAGAGTAACTTAAAAGTGATGTCATAATAGTGTAATGCCTTACATTTCAAATACAGTAATACTATAATATAAGTAATTACTTTAAATGGCAGTAATAAGTAATAAATAATGCATTACATTTTAAAAGTAACTTGGCCAACACTGAGAGGCAAGGGTCACATGTTCATCATATTGTCATTAGAGCCGTGAGGGCAAAGGAAACTGGAGAAAAGTTACACGGCTCCATCTGCACCACGATAAATCTCCTCACAAGTGACATAATTTATGAATGTCTGATTTTGGAAAACTTGACCAGAGATGTTATTAACCCACAGATTTGATGGATTGTTGTTCACCTGAGTGGTTCTGCCAAAGATTTCCTGCCTGGGTTTTTTTCCCCCTGCCACTGTAACTATTACCTGTTATATCGGGAAAGTGATTTACTCATATTGGATTCATATAAATAAAAAAATAAATAAATTAAAATATATTCATATAAATACAAAGAGAAAGAGCATGGTATTAACTAGATTAGGGCTGGGCAATATGGCCAAAATCTAAAATCCCTGAGTCTTTTTCCACACAACACTCGATTTACGAAATTTAGCGATACTTTTCCCTCTCAAAAAAAGAACCTCCTAGTGCCGCAAAAATGACATAAATCAAGTTGTTCCTTTATATTGTCAAAATATTTTCCTACACCAAACAGCATTTCCCTGTTAAAGTTAAAGTGTGACATAAAATGTTGATTAAATAGTTCAAACATAGACAGGTTCGTCTACATAAACACGAAAGAGAGTTTTTTTCCACAAACTTTAACATGGAACTCTGTTCAAGATTAAATCTCATTGAAAAAAACAAATACAAGCCTTTAAAAGTGCTTGTGCAAAACCTGACAGGGGCCTACTGTTACAAAAACTGAACAATTTTCAAATACTGCAACAGTTTACAAATGGATTAAGGCAGGAAAAAAATCTTGATTTGTAATTTTTAAAATCTTCTTCAGAAAAAAATCAAATTTATTGATTTAATTGATAAATATCCCAACCCTAGTATTAACCTACTCTTTAGTACAGTGTCTTTAGATAACATTTGTTTCTTCTTTACAATATAAAAATAAAGATTGAGCTGTTTTTGTCTGTTTTGCCACTATGGACATTCATACTTGCTAAGGAAAGAGTAAATAAAGCTCTCCGTTTTTAACTCACCTGTCTGTTTTAGCCAAGAAACTACACAGAAAACTTCTTTCTACTTAAAGGGACTGTGAGGAGAATCTATTACAGGCGACATTAAGACTCTTCTACCCATGAGCACACGCGGCGACTGTCGTAATGCTGCGTTCTAGTAACCTCGGAACTGGGAGTGACATCATCTCAGAGTTATCGGCGTTCCAGTTGAAGTCGGAAAAAAACATGCCGATCTGCCAGGCTATTGTTAGCTGTTGTTAGCACGCCCTGTGTTGTTGTTCACAAATATCACATGAAGAATGTGATTATCACTATGGCAGCATTTTTGTAAATATAAGTCTAACAATACTATGTATACAGCTGATCTAGAGCGACACACCCCAGTCAGAAGTGCAAATAAATTGATTATTACAGGAGCTAAATAACTGTTCACACTGGGGGCATCCATCTTCGATTATCAACTGGGGGGTGGCGAGGTTTCACCGAGTTCCCAGTAGGAAATTCCAACTTCGGGGAACATTCCAGTTGCAGTTTCCTACTTGGAACTCTGAAATTCCTACTTCTGACTACAACTGGAACGCACCAAAAGACGTGACCCAAGCCAAAGCGTGTGTTTGTTGTGATGCTAATGAATGCAGCTCTGACCTTCCTCAGAACTCTGCATTGCTTTACAACTTCTTTTTTCAATAACTTACAGGATGCAAAGCGACGAGGTAATGTATCTCTTTCTAGTTATGTAGCGGTAGTTTTTGATGTGTGACAACAAGCAATTTTTGGAAAACATAGTATCGTAGTTTTGTAGCCGACCCGACCACTTAGCCAAGGAATAGCATTTATAGATAACCTATTTTGATGCTATAAAACTCATCTTTAAATGTGTATGTTGCTCAGGCATATATCTAAAAGTGAGACTTTTTTGTAATTACTTAGAAACTCCTCACAGTCTCTTTAACCTGCTGGTTTTGCTCTAAGTGATGTGTGAATGGACGGTGATTAAATGTCTGAATCAAAGTAAAAGGCGTGAACACTTGAATTATGTAACTTTGCTTTTCACTCATTAACATCTGAGCCTGCCACCTCGAACACACCTGAAATATTTACATTAATCTTCTTTTGTCTGGTGTAAGATGTTAGCTAACAGGTCATGACTCAGTAAAATCAGATGAACATAATGATCCTGTGAGAAACCTCGAACATGTGCAGCTCAAATATCCTCGACACTTTTTGAGAGCTTTTGTCTTTTTGTCTGTAATGCTGCCACACCTGCTCATCAGGTTTCAGGTAACAACAAAGTGAGTATGGACACACACTGTGCTTTTCTATAGGAGGCTGCACACTGTGTGATAACATGAAACGTGTTTTTAAATCAGTCTGATCTGGATTACAGAGAGGGGTAAATTATAACAGTCGACCACAGAAGATGAACTGAGAGGAAAGTTAACAGCAGAAAACTGTTAACAAAGATGAACATTACAAAACAGGTAAATCTATTCCTCTGTGTGTATTTGTCTTTTGTTTCGTTGTCTTACCCTTTTCATTAGTGTCATTAGTATTTATTAAAATTATTATTGATACTATGACTGTTTTGTTAGTTAATCATTTCAATTACATTTCTTTAAAAATAGTAAATTATGTAAGCTTTCATTTGTTTATTATACAGTTACTTTAATACATTTTAATTTGTATTAAAGTAAAAATGTAGAACTATAATCTCTACAAATGTTCCCTTTAGTGCTGCCATTGTTATCATGTACCTACACTTTTATTTTATTATTATCAATACGACTGTTATTGATGCCATTATTTGGCCATAACGTTGACTGTTTCTTATTTATTTATCTGTTATCAACACTGTTGCCATTGTTGCAAAGTAATGCAAAAAGTTATTTTCTTTCCTCACCATGTGTGGCACAAGTTTTGTCCTGTCCCTGCTCGTTAGAAGTTAAATCAAATAAAAATACATCTAAAGAAATAAAAACATGTCCATCCATCAGAGCGACATTATTATAAAACATAATTCTGTTTTTCTGTTCTTACCTGAGGTGTGGAGCTGAGGTGTGGGGCTGCAGGTACCTCCGTCCTGTGCTGTTGTGATATAAACTGTCTCGAGCTCTCCGGGACTGTTCACGTTCACGTTACGTCACCTCAGCAGCACGAGGCAGCTCGTTAGCTGAATTGTCATCACGCGCACATTCCCATAGGGCGACAATAGCAGAGACTGTGGCGACGATGATCCATTTAATTCATTTATTTCTACAACAGTTTATTTGACAGCAGACTCCTGAGTTTTAGGATATTTATTAAGAATTATATTTTTATTTTTATTTATTTTCTTTTGAGTCTTTGAAAAAATGTATTCCAACTCATTTTCCTCTTAAAGAAATTTGGAAGAACCGTTAAGTGTTTCTTCATTTCCTGTATATATCTATAAGAGGGAATGTGTCAAAATATTAGAATATTTCTTTAAAACATTAGTAGACAGATATCGGAATTTTTTTTTACCTTTTAGGCTGCAGTACAATACCCAGCTACCAGGTTGTGAACTCCCAAACACTTGTCTGAAGTATCATAAAAATATCAACTTTGCACCATTTTTTTTAGCATATTGAGATATTGCTTTAAAAATCTAAAATAGCTGATGAAGGGCCAATTTGGCATTATACCTGGATTTAGATTTTACATAATTTTGGATTGTTTTATTCAAATTTTGGTGAAATTCACAAGTGACTAGTTTGAATCAACAGAAATAACACATATGCTTTGGACACTTCTTTAACTTTTATTTACTCTTATTAAATGTTTTATGGATCTATATTAAGTTCCACTAAATTACTATTTATAGCCTACCGTTGATGCACGGAGAAGTTGACAGATAAATTACTCCCTTAAAATATAACCAGAAAAAAAGAACATGATTTTTAACTTGACTGAAAGTAAAAACAAACATTGAAAAAGTCTTCCTTTGTGTTTTAAAAATTCATGCATGAAAGGGTTGAAATTACCCTTCTTTAAATTGAGCTAAAATTGGTTGCATTTATTTGCATTTGTTTCCATTCTTTAAAGTTGAATAAGCTTCAATTATCAGAAAATGCTCTGTAACTTGCAGAAAAAGTCAAAATGAAATTATATCTAACATCTTAGAGAAGAGTTTTGTGTTAGCTTGTTAGTTTAAAAATTGCTACTTGCACTTGCTTTTGTACGGAAGAGTCTTAGGGACATTTTAGAAGGAAAAAATATTTTGGGAGGTCGAGATTAAAGTTGAAATGCCGAGAATAAAGTCAAAATTTTGAGATTAAAGTCAAAATTCTGAGAATAAAGTCAATATTTTGAGATTAAAGTCAAAATTCTGAGAATAAAGTCAATATTTTGAGATTAAGCTTGAATGATGAGATAATAGTCAAAATGTCGAAAATAATAATAATTTAGTGATTAAAGTCAAAATGATGAGATTAGAGTTAAAATGTCAAGAAAAAAGTGGGAAGTCGAGAATAAAGTCAACATAAAATGTATTTTGACATTCATCTTGACATTTCGACTTTGTCACAAAATTGTATTTTGACTTTTTTCTCATCATTTCAACTTTAATCTTGAAATTTGGAGTTTAATCTTGACTTTGCCAAAATCATTTTCTTCATCAAACATGGCCCTGAAACTCTTCTGTAATTTTGAATAAACATCAATGTTGATATATAACTCTTGTAGGCAGGAATTTTTTTGTTCTTTTTTATGAAATATAGTATTTTATGGAAGTTTGTAAGGGCCATTGTATAAAAATATGACATAAAAACATTCACTTATTCTAAATGGTTTGGTTGGCTATGTACTTTTTTTGATGGATTTCTTTTCTTTTTTTGTTTATACAACAATACTCTGAACTTTTTCCGTCAAGGTAATGATTTTTAACACGATTGTTATCATCATTATATATCACCTCGACCTTTTTGTCAGTGGTAGTAGATGAAGTAGCAGTACGTGTTACTGCATATGTCTAATAAACAAGAAGAAATGCGCTTGTTCTCTGTCAGTGTGATTCACACTTTAACCACCAGATGAAGCCAAAGCACAAAAAAATGACACTGACCAGGGAAGTCATCTACAGAAAGACATTGTTTGAAGCAGAAATAGCAGGGTTGTCTTTCTTTTTTTTCACGGCTCAATTCTCGAAATGTCAAAAAAGCGCAATTTCGTGAATAAAGTCGAAATACATTGCATGTCAACTTTTTTTCCCCGACATTTCAACTTAATCTCATCACGTTATTGTATTTAAACTTTGCCGATATTTCAACTTAATGTTGTCATTTTGTCTTTGATCTCAAAATTTTGACTTATTCTGGTCATTTTGACTTTATTCTCTATCTACCGAAAATGATTTTTTTCCATCTAAAATACAAATTTTCTTGACAGAAGTCACAATGACATGATCAAAGTTAAAATGTCAACAAAAAAGTCTAAAGTTGACAATGTATTTCGACCTTTTACTTGACCTTCTGGGTTTTTTTCCCGACATTTCAACTTTTATAACAAAATTGGATTTCGACTTTATTCACGTTATGTAAACGGAGGTCAAGATAAAAGTCAAAATGTTGAGATTAAAGTAGAAATGACAAGTATAAAGTTCAACTATCTAAAATAAAGCCATTCAATTTTCTGATAATGTTAAAATGTCAAGAAAAAAAGCAGAATTTTGCGAATAAAGTTGAAACACATTGTATGTCAACTTTTCATTATTTTAACTTTAATCTCATCATTTTGACTTTCATCACAATATTGTCTTTCAACTTCATTGTCGACATTTCAACTTTATGTTGTCATTTTGTCTTTTATCTAAAAATTTTGACTGATTCTTGTCATTTCGACTTTATTCTCTATCTACCAAAAATTATTTTTTCCATCAAAAACACAAATTTTGTGACAGAAGTCAAAATGACATGATTAAAGTAAAAATGTCAACAAAAAAGACAAACTTTGACAATGTATATTGACTTTTTACTCCACATTTTGTCTTTTTTTTTCTTGTCCTTTCAACTTTCATCACAAAATTGTATTTTGACTGTATTTTTGTATTGTCAACGGAAGTCGAGATTTAAGACAAAATGTTGAGGTTAAAGTAGAAATGATGAGAATAAAGTTGAACTGACTAGAAAAAAATAAAAAATTTGTGATAAAAGTTGAAATGTGTAGGAAAAAGGCGGAATTTCGAGATTAAAGTTGAAATACATTGTATGTCAACTTTTCGACATTCTTATTTTAATCTCATCATTTTGACTTTCATTATGACATTGTATTTCAACTTTGTCGACATTTCAACTTTTTGTTGTCATTTTGTCTTTTATCTCAAAATTTTGACTTATTCTGGTCATTTTGACTTTATTCTCTATCCACCGTAAATACATTTTCATCTAAAATAAAAATTTTGTGACAGAAGTCATAATAACACGATTAAAGTTTAAATGTCAACAAAGAAGACAAAAGTTGACAATGAATTTCCGCTTTTTACTCGAGATTTCAACTTTTATCACAAAATTGTATTTCAGCTTTATTCTTGTTGTTCATGTCAACGGTTGTCAAGATTAAAGTAAAAAATGTTGATGTAGAAATGATGAGAATAAAGTTGAACTGACAAGAATAAAATCGAAATACAATTTTGTGATAAAGTCGAAATGTTGACGAAAAAGTTGAAATTTCGAGAATGAAGTTGAGAAAAATTTTAAGTTGTTGAAATTCTTGATTTTCGACTTCATTTCTCGTAATTTTAACTTTAATCTCATCATGTACATAATACGAATTTCGTGACAGAAGTCAAAATGACACTACTGAAGTTAAAATGTCGACAAAAAAGACTAAAGTTGGAAATGTATTTCAACTTTTTACTCAACATATCTGCTTTTTTTTCTCATTATTTCAACATTTAACACAAAATTGTATTTCGATTTCATTCATGTCATGTAAACAGCAATTGAGATTAAAGTCAAAAGGTCGAGGTTAATGTAGATGACAAGAATTTTATCAAATAATTGTATTTTACCTTTTTTGTATTTTAACTTTATCGGTGACTTTCAACTCTTTTTTCGCCATTTCGAACGCTTCCTTATTCCCAGCATGGATGACCTGCTGCTGGTGACCCAACAGACTCTGCCGGCCGTTCTCTGCATTTTCTTTTACACTGAAGACAAATTTCCAAAAGTTGAATTTCGCCATTTGAGCTTAAATTCCCAAAAGCTACTTCTACGAAACAAGACCTCACGAATGAAACTAAGAATCTTTAAGACTTTTGAAGGAACCATAGAAACTTCTCAAAGTAATGCAGCTGTTCTCCTCTTTAGATTTTATTCTTTTGTTTCCAAGACTGAGAAGAATGACACAAAGAGACACGAGGGTCTAATAAAGATTATTTATTTCCAGTGTTTGTTGAGGGAAAGTGTCGTGCCCACGTTCTGCTGATCACAGGCATCGAGACGTTCACTGTTCAGAAAAACATTGTCTCATGCAGTTTCAGAGTTTGTTGACGTTTTGTCTCCCAGGATGCTCAGCGCCCATGCATTTTACTGCACTTGGAAACACAAAGAGGGGGAAATAAAACTACAATAAAACATGAAGAAAACATTTTCCAACTCTGATGTCGCTGTGAGTTTGACTAAAAACAGGAAACGAAGGGAAATCTCTGGAATGCCTGTGAGGGTTTTTTTCTTTTTGCTCGCCTTAAATGTTTACATTTGTTTTGACAACTGTTGGTAGAAACAGTTAAAAAAAGAAAAAAAGAGGCACTTTTGCAGATAAAAACAATTCACACACATGTAAAAACGTACTTTTTGGACTATTATTGGACAAAGTTCGGAAATAAAAACTACTGTACCAAGCATTACATACTATAGTATCAGCATTTCATTACTTTTTCATCAGTCTGTTTTTGATAAAACTAAAATAATCCTCCAGTCCTTCAAGCTAATATCTGGCTGCTGTGAGTGTGCCGTGAAAAAAAGCAAACTTCCCACGGCACGCAGCTCAGAAAGCAGCCGTCGGTTACATCCACAAACTTCAAGTACAGGCAAATAAAAACATACATGATGTTTTGAGAATGACAAAAATATCATCTAGTGTTAGTCCAGAGAGAGAATACATTCTTCATACCGCTTAAAGAGGAAGAACTGAACCATGAAAATAAACGTTCTCCTCCTTCTTCAGTTTTTGTCAAGGTGAATCTTTTTTCATTAATCTGTCAATAATGTTCATTACACAATATTTTCCTTTCACAGGAGGAAGTCGTGTATTTTCTTGCAGTAACATCAAATCTGGGTTATCGGAGTTTGCTCCACTTCAGAGCACGAGTTTACAATTTATATTAAAAACTTCTCAATCAACCATGAATCACTTTAATCAAGCAACAGACCCAAGAATTTTACCATTTCCTTTATCCATATATGACAAACTGAGGGAGAAAAGCTGTACAAGAGTTGCAGCCGGCCACCATTCAAATACCTATTTATTTATTTGTTTATGTTATTGCCAGCATGGTTTGTTTCTCTGGTTGCAACATAACTCAAAAAGTTATGGACGGATTTCGATGAAATTTTCAGGAACCGTCTGGATTCGCCATGGTGAAAAATGCGTTTTTCGTGAATAACTACTGATAGATATCATGATGAATCCAATTGCTAATGGTATGTTTTCATGGTCAAGGAATCTAAATATTTAGATGAAATAAAGGTAGGACTAATATTTATGGTGAAAATCACAATATGGGGGAGGACTGTGGCGCTGGCGGAGGTCTTGACTAGTGTAATGGCAGTTCATCTAGATTCAGCTATAGTATTAACATCATCCACCTCCAGATTATATTAATTATAGAAAATAATTTGATTTTTGGATTGAGCTCTCTGTCCATGGTTGTATTGATTTATCCATAATAGCTCTTTACAACAACATGGACATGAAGACACTCATAAAAATGAGATGCCACATCTTAAGGGGCTTAACTTTAATACACTTATGTTCAGTAAAGACAAATATGGTGCTATAAAAATAAAGATTGTTTTTTTGAAGAAGAGAAGAGACAAACGTGATGAAGACAGATTTATGATCTGGGCGTCCATGGGTTTGTCTCGATCATAAATTCTTATTTTTAGTTCCTTTGTCTCTGCCTGGATGTACGTACACATATATGAAAACTTATGTAATAAAGACTTTGGCTTAGCCCGCTCTGCTGTAAAATGCCTTTAGATAACATTTGTTAAGAACAGGAGTTATTCAAATAAAGACTGATGGATGAAACGGTCTTGTCCTGTTCCTGTCCCTCATGTATGTGACCATCGTTGCATGTTTTTGGATGGGTTGAACTGTAAAGACCAATTTTGTTGCTCTGTACTTGTAGCATTTTCAAAGACAATAAAGCCTGATTCTGACTGACTGATTGAGCACCACTCAGTCTCCACTCACCCAGATTTGATGTTAACGCTGTGAATGGGGTTTCGAGTTTTTTGAGTCTGATCCGGTATGGCTAACAAGTCCGAGGGTTTCCTCACATAAACATCTCTGTAGCATTTCCAGTAACAATCAAGGAAGCCTATACACAGTCTGTACAGTAGATACATAAAGTATACTTTGTAGAAAAAATATTGTGCAGTAACCTTAGCTAAAATACACACATTCGTACTTTTTTATCGCATTCACTCCCCAGACGAACCCTCCGCTTCACTTTCACAGATACTGGTAGAACCGTGAGCGTACCACCTGAGCTCCGGACAGTTTGTGTGGGTGAGCGTCCGCCGTCACGCTCGCTTTGTTTTTGCCTTGCAGCCCGCTCCCGTTGACCTGCTCCGCCGAAAGCGACGGGGCAGCAGGAGACGCGGACGGAGGAGGTCTCTCTGGAGCGCCGTCCTGCGCGTCCGGATGGTCGTCTTCGGGGACGGCTTTGGGCGCCACCTCGCCGCTGGAGTCAGAGCCTCTGTGGCGCTCTCTGGAGATCCAGTCTCTAATGGAGAAGTCCTGAGAGGAGCACCTGGGCTTGAGGCGGTCCATGGCTGAGAGCTCAGCCGCTTGGTCCACGCCGCCCTGCTCTCGCCAGTCGTTGATGACCGCCAGCTCTGCGAAGTCCCTCTGCCCGCCCATGGTGTGCCTTCTGCGGATGTTCTTCTTCTTCCCCCGTGCGTCCTGGGTTCGGTTCTTCTGAGCGAACATGTCGTCTGCTGATGAGCGGATCCTGAACTTCAGCCTCTCGGTGATCTTAAGGTGCCAGGCCGGCTCTTGGCGCTCCGACTCGCTGCGTGAGGACGAGCTGAGGCTGCTCGTGGACCGGCCTTTCTTCATCACCTCCAGAACTCGAGACAGGCGCGTTGACGACTCTGCCCTGCCCTCATTGTTACGCTCTGCGCTCCCAGCGACGCCCTCCACCGACGACTCGCTGTCAGTCTTCTGCCTCAGAGACCACCTCCTCGAGAGTGTGTCGCACTCGATCATCCTGTGCGTTGGGAAAAGGCGGCGTGCCTCCATTTTTGGTGTGGTGCTCCCGTCGGCTCCTCCTCTTTGCTCGGTTTTATCTGCGCTCGGCTCGGGGCAGGGCGTAGACTGGCTGCTTCCCCCACCAGGAGCGAACACAGGGAAGTCGCTCTCGCTGTCCGTCTCCATTGGCCGTCCCTCGCTAATGAGCTCGCTGCGTTCGTCGTCTGCCTCCTCCCCGCCCTGCAGCTCCGGACTGAGCGCGCTGGACTCCGCTCCCGTCAGGAAAGTGATGGACGAAGTTGTGGAGTAGTCCGAAGTGATGGAGCTCACTTCTGCGCCTGCGGACGCTCCCGGAGCAGCACCAGGTCCCAGTCCAACCAACGCTCCGGCAGGAAGCTCAAGAGATGCTCCTGCGGTCCATTTTTTGGGCCTGGACCTCGGAACAGACGCCCCGGAGCTCATGGTACCAAGGTCAGAGGTGTTTTCATCCAGCAGAGATGGAGGATCGGACAGAGAGGACTTCCCCTGAGGAAAGTTGGTGATAACCGGGGACGGGGATGGCGAGGGTGATGGGTGTTTGGGTGGAGTTTTGTCCTTCATAAATAACGAGTTCCTATGTTCTCTTTTGGCTTTCGGTATGAGCTCCACAGTTCTTCCGTTCTCCTTCCTCTCCTCTGGTCGTGCCGGCTGCTTGGCGTTGGGTTTTGCGTTGGGGCTCGATCGAGTCTCGCTCTGCGCCTCCGTCTGAAGGCCGTGGTGGTTCGGCTTTGGGCCCGAGATCTCCTTCTTGGGGAACACGGCGTCGAGGTCGTCGTCCGAGCTGCTAGGCTGCGGCTTCTCCTTTGACTTCTTTCTTTTGCGGCTGGCTGCAGCAAAGATGGAGGAGACTAGGAGCTCGCGGCTGCACTGGTCCTTCCCTGAGCCCCAGGAACCCTGGACGGGACGGAGAAAAGGAGAAGGAGGACAGTGAAGTGAGTATTCATAAAGCTAAGGCACAAACAAAGACCACACAAACCCTTCACTCTGACCCATAACCTGTACTCCACCTGCTCCCGAGAAGCACCACAAACCAGAGAAGTGGACAGAGAGAGGAACATTAACAGATGACAGTAAACAGGGAGCACGTCAGTGTTTTCATGCTGGCGGAGGCTGAAGCAGGACGAGCGGCAGCGCAGCATGGACTGAAGCGTCCCCCAATGAGCTCAAGCTGGAGAGAAGCAGCCACATTAGTGATGAGAGCACCGGCTCATGCTGATGACCCAATGTGCTTTTCCCTCATTATGAGCAGCTGCAACATCCTGCAGTTCACCGTAACTGATGTTAATGGAACTTTAAGAAAAGTGACTTCAGCTTACTGGATGTTCTTAGGGCTTTGTTTCTTAAAGCGATGCGCCAACTTTTATCTTTTCATGTCTTACCTCCCTTCATGACAAGCAGATAGACACCATTCTTTAGACTGTGTGTGCAGTAACAAGAAAGAGACAGGCAAAGCTCGCTCACAGCTAATTAGCTTAGCTCAAACAATGGTAGTCAATGGGTAGTGTTAGCCTGCCTCAGCCTAAAATTCTTCAGCAACTCTAAACAGTCCTGTGTCCTTGCTGTGACATGTTTTTCTTACCACGTTATGTTATTTTGTCTTCTATAATCGCATTATTTTCTTCTCCTCGTACACAGAGGATTTGTTTTGTTGAGATGTGACGTTTGAGCAAAAGTCGAGTCTGTTGAACGACTCTTTTAAATCAAAGATGAGAAAAGATTCACAGTTGTGACTGAGCTGTTCCATTGTGTGCCATTCTTAATGTAAATTGCCTGCAAATATAAGAATTACAGACAATATAATCTGGTGACTGTAGGCAGAGGAAGGCTAACGCTACCCATTGATTCCCGGTGTTTGAGCTAAGCTAATTAGCGGTGAGCAACGTTTGGTTGTCTTTCTTGTTTTTGCATGCATAGATGGACAAGAATGGTGTCCATCTGCTTGTCATGGACTCTTGAGTGAGGCAAGACACAAATTAAAAAAAAAAAAACGTTGGCTTATCGCTTTAAATACTGATGGACTAAACATTAAAAAACTGAAAAGGTTCTTTCACCCAAATTACAAAAATGATCTAACTTTCAAAGAGAATATTCATGTCTTCATTTGTCTTTGATTAATGACAATTATGCTTGAGGAAACTGAGAATGAGATTTATTTTAGGTTCCACTGTCCAATTTATGATGAACTAAAGGATTTACTTTTTTCAGGAAAATGTCTTTGGTTAATGTTGACTTTTTTTGGTTTGATGACCATGAAAAACTTGAGTTCTGTTTCAGAAAAGGAGTTTTTGCTTTAGCAGATTTTATTTGCAAAGCTTGGGAGAAAAGGCAGAATGTATTGTTAACTAGTGAGCTGAGAAAAGATCATGAAACTTGGCAATTTTTGTGAATTTATATTTTGGTAACACTGTAACTGCATTTCCGTTGTCTTGTATACCCATGAGGGTAAATAAAAATATCTATCAATCTATCAGTACTTAAAGTCTCCATACTGACCTGTGAGTTTAGCTCATTAAGTGATGCTTAAGAAATTTACTAAACTCTGATTTTATAAAAAGTAAAACAAGTTCACATTATGACCACATTGACAAAAAGCAATGGACTAAAGCAGGGGTGAGCAAATGGCGGCCCCTCACCTTACTTTATACGGCCCACCAATCGTGCATCCATTCTACCTTCTCTGTGCTGCAGTCGTAAACCTAATACGTTAATAAAACAATGCTAACATGTCATACCGAAAGGTCATTTCAAGAGGGACAAAATATTTATTTATTTATTTAGCTTCTGGCGGTGTAAAGAGGGGGCAGTTCTGATACGACATACTTTTGTCTTGTGCACAGAAGTGCTCTATTGGGGCCCTTTAAAATCTGCGATCATGGTATTGTGGACAGAATCACGAAATTAGGCACTGAACGTAAAATTCAATATAAACACAGAAATATCATGGAAACGGCTGACATTTTACGTGAAAGTGTTTCTTTCTGACTAAAGTGGACTGTTTCTCTTGGGAAAATGCCCTGAGGGGTCACTAACACGACAGACGATGCACGCTTCACTTCCTCTCTCGTCTCCTCCTCATGAACGATGTCCACATGTCACACCTGCTGACCCTGTGTTTACACCAAAGTAATCTGAGCGTCCTCTGCTTTAAGCTAACTTTTATTATCAGTGATTACTGGCCACGAGGGATGGGATGAAATATTGTTTGGCAATATATCGTGATACAGTACGTGGCGAATGCATCGAGTTTGAAAAAAATGGATCGCAAAATAAAGACGTCATGTCTGGTAATAGACCAGAAGTGACAACAACAAACATTAGCACCAACTACCTTGCCTCCAAAAAGCCGAATGATGGAGTCGAATGAGGTCCAAATTGAGGACACTCCGCTTGGATACAAGTCATCTGTCTGGCAGTATTTTGGCTTTCTCATTAAAAAAGACGAAGACGGCAAAAACGAGCCTACCACTCGTTAGCATACACTCTCTCTAACCTCTCTAGGGTTAGAGAGAGTGTTATTGTTTGTGTTTGGCCTTTAAGGCCTTGTGTTTTCCTGTGTGCAACTCCATTTTTTTTAATACTGTTTTTATTTAAATATTTTCTTTTGCATAAATGTAACATACACATCAAAACATACAACCACAAACATAAATCAACATATGGGAGCCACTATCAAAGTCATTAGTCCATGTTGCATACTCTGATACTCAGCCGTTTTGTACGCTATGTCGCTGATGTAACATCGATAATGTCCATCTCCTCCATCTGTCGTCGAATTGTGCCTTCTGTATCCGTAGGTGATGTATCATTTTTTCCATTCTGTAGATTTCCTCTATAAGGTGGATCCACTGATCCTTTGTAGGGGAGTTGATATTGTATTGTGACGTATTGTATCGTGACCCGGGCATATTGAGGTGCAGCGGATCGTGAGTTTAAGTGTATTGTCCCATCCCTACTGGCCACGAGGGACAACGGACAGCATAATGCGAGCAACATCTCAAGGGGCGTGTAAATCGGCAAAAAAGGTCCAAAACTCCCGGCTAACTCCAAAGTACAGGGCAGAGCAGTTTGCCAATGATAATTATGTGTCAGAAGATCAAATGCTCTGCAAATTTTGTCAACATATTGTTGACTGGACATATAAAGATATGTGTGAGGACCACCTGAAGGGCGAGAGACTATATTTTATTACTTTATACCATGTCACGGGCTAAATTTGCGTAAAATTAAAAAAAAAAAAAAAAATGGAAAAGAAAATGGAATATAGAAAAAAATAAGACAGATTTATGGGCCCTACTCCATATGGAGGAGACGTGTTAAACACAGTGATGGGCATACTGAACTTGAAAAGCAGAACAGACAGGGAGGACATGCTGTAGCTACTTCCTGATATTTTAAATGTTGCTCATGCTGAACAACATTCTGAATAAGACTGCAGGAAAACAGTAAAATCACCAGGACTGGTAACTTTTGTGATTTGGGTGAATTGACTGTTGAAGTGAAAGAAGCAGTAAGATGATCTGATGCTGCTCTGACTGCAGGAGACTCCCCCTCATAACCTACCTCCTGTCATCTTACACTAGCTTTGGCCTGAAAAGCTCGGACAAACACTCACCTTTGATTTAGCCGAGTCACTTGTTGGTGAATCTGTGGGTACAAAACAAAAAGAGGACGAGTCAGGGAATTTTACAACATGTGGAAATATATATCTCCAAAATGCAACACGGGAGGATGAATCGGGGAGAGAAAAGGAAAAAGAACGGTGTTGATGAAGAGGAGCGAGTAACACAGAACAGATGATGATGATGAGTGAGCGCAGACACGAGCAGACGACAGGCCATGCTTCACACAAGGACACAGACGTCACACTCCAGTTCCCGTCTGTCCTCGAGTGATTGTGAGAGCAACTTCAGCGACAAACACAAACGTGGACATTTAACAGCGGCCCGACAGCGAGTGAAAATGTGCCATGCAACACGATGGTGATGGAGGTGAACCTGAGAGACTTCAGCTGGGCGAGAGGAGTAACAGCTCATCCCAGATAAACAGAGCTGGGTGTAGTTAAGATTAGCAAGAAAATTAAATACTTTCCACTAGTTATGACCAAGGCTATAATAGTTTGGGATTTGTCATTATTGTTTAGTATTATTTAGCTTTGACATGTTTTTCCATTACAGTTTAGTTTTAATTAGTTTTAGAGCGGGCATTCTAGGTTTTATTTAGTTTTGATTAGAGGTGTGCGATATGACGATATTAAATCGTTAAGGATTATAACGTGGGGATGATCTCATAAAGCAGAAAGATCATCAGATCGTCTGTGTGGGGGCAGAGACTTTGATGCGCATCCGACTAACCAATTGTAGCACATTACGTGCAGTGCATGGTGGGATCTCCTGTTTGGTTATGTAGCGTGAAGCCATGGTGGAAAGAGAAAAAGGATAAAAGTTTGAAGATGTCTGGACAAAAATCTGTTCTAAAGCAGCTGTAGTATCCACTCAGATTATAGACATTGCAGTTAGATAACATTTGTACTGAATTATTGCACTTTGAGAGATAACCAGTTACTTAAGTTTGCATTTATATTTGACCCTTTTCAAAAAGCTATTTGGTGTGTTTAGTTTTTATGTTACAAAAGTGAGGAGTTTCTAAGTAATTGCAAAAAAGTCTCACTTTTAGATATATGCCTGATGGAAATACACACTTTATGATGAGTTTTATAGCATCAAAATAGGTTATCTATGCTATCTAATGCTATCCCTTAGCTTCTTGGTAGGGTTGGACAGGGCTGGACTGGCCTGGATACTCAACTTCGGGACCAAGACAATCAAAACTAGAGCAAATTTATATTATTCGGACACGTCTTAGACCACCAGGCTGTAAGTAGAGATATATAGCCGGCTAAGTTTTCCAAAAATTGCTTGTTGTCACACATCAAAAACTACCGCTACGTAACTAGAAAGAGATACATTACCTCGTCGCTTCGCATCCTATAAGTTGTTGAAAACAGAAGTTGTAAAGCAATGCTGAGTTCTGAGGAAGGTCTGAGCTACAATACAACAAACGCAGGCTTTGGCTTCGGTAACGTGTTGTGGTGCGTTCCAGTTGTAGTCAGAAGTAGGAATTTCCGAGTTCTGAGTAGGAAATTGCAGCTGGAACGTTCCCCGAAGTCGGAATTTCCTACTGGGAACTCGGTGAAACCTCGCCACCCCTGAGTTGACAATCGAAGATGGATGCCCCCAGTGTGAACAGTTATTTAGCTCCTGTAATAATCAATTAATTTGCACTTCTGACTGGGGTGTGTCGCTCTAGATCAGCTGTATACATAGTATTGTTAGACATATATTTACAAAAATGCTGCCATTGTGATAATCACATTCTTCATGTGATATTTGTGAACAACAACGCAAGGCATGCTAACAACAGCTAACAATAGCCTGGTAGATTGGGATGTTTTTTTCAGACTTCAACTGGAACGCCGATAAGTCGGAGATGATGTCACTCCCAGTTCTGAGGTTACTGGAACGCAGCATTACGACAGTCGCCGCGCGTGCTCATGGGTAGCAGAGTCTTAATGTCGCCGGTAATAGATTCTCCTCATAGCACCTTTAAGTATTTGCTCCTGTTCCCTCATTTTTAATTAAAGATAGTGTTTCCTCTTTTTGTATTTTTTTACTATTTTTTGTTTAGAATTCCTTTTTTAGTTTGTCTTGTGTGTTTTATTAATTTAGTTTGTGTGTTGTGTGTGAATTGTGAGGGTGTGTGGGGTCTTTTCTTTTCATTGTACGCAATTTTCTTTTTTTTATGTAATTTATTTTTATCTTATTTTATTTTTTATACGAAGGATTTTGTGCTACAATTTTTGGGATGAAAAGTGCTATAAAATAAAGTTTAATTGATTGACCCAGACGACCTAAACTAAGGGTTAGTTGTCTAAAACTCTTCAACTTTAAATCTTCTGTGATGTTTTTGAGCTGAACTGACGGAGCAATGAGAGGTGACACAAGCTGTGATGACAACAGCGACACAGCGATGACCGATGAAGACACCAAAATGACAAAAGTGAAGTGACAGGGGGGTCACAGAGGGGCTAGCTATATGAGAGGGGACACTACATGAGAGAGAGAGAGTGTGTGAGCCAGGAAAACCTATAATCAGTCCTCACCTGCTCTGAAATCACCTCTATTCGTGTCTAGCTAAAATTTGCTCTTGTTTGTTTGTGTGACATAGCCGAGCCCCCCTATACACCCCTTTACAACCACATGATGGCACGATATGCAGGTGCACACTGACTGTGACGTAGAAACCATACCGGGCTATCCCTCCTGTCGGGAAAGCTTGCAGGACAGTGAGGAGAGACAGCGGAGAGCCTTTCAGACAGTAGCACCGGCCTGTGTTAGGCAAACTCTGATACAACACCGGACGCTGTACAGTACCGTGTAGCCGCTTTGCTTCTCCATCTTTCCACCACAGTTTCTTTATCTCTTTTCTCTTTGGCTTTTGCTGCTCTTAAAAGAACTGCGGGTTCCTGCAGACTAGGCAGCTACACTGCGGGCAACAATCCTCCTTCTTCCTACAGTTCCAGCTGTCCATCACGGACATTATAGAGTCCAT
Source organism: Scarus forsteni (assembly GCA_036419115.1). Classification (NCBI taxonomy): domain Eukaryota; kingdom Metazoa; phylum Chordata; class Actinopteri; order Labriformes; family Labridae; genus Scarus; species Scarus forsteni. The sequence continues at coordinate 3,885,706 of JAZDUH010000007.1, read as the reverse complement.
CAGTGTCATCATGGTGTGATAGACTCCGCCCACTTGGCCTGTGTCAAGATCAGTATGTGTGAATGCTGGGAAAGCCTTTAGGACACCCGACAGAGCCTCACTAGAGACAGAGGAATCAGAGGTCGCCTTTCACTGTAAAAACATCTATTTCTGTGACGTGGGAAACAACATGCCGTATTAGAGCAACAGGAGGCGGGGACAAAGGGGAGTCGCACCAGGCAAACCAAGAAATAAAGGGCAGAGGGTCGATTAATCAAAGAAAAAAGACATCTTAGTAGGTCAAATATCGACAAGAAGGGCTAAAATCCTCAAAGCAAATGAAGAAGCGTAACAATTTATTGCAGAGATGCAGATAAATTGCCCACTGAAACTCGCACAGGCTTTTGGACTCGTGGTCGGCCATAGACATTTTTATCTAGTGGCACCAGCCAAAGAAGCAAAAAGGAGAAGCCGAGCCTGAAGGAGGAAGCAGCGTTATCATCAACATCTGTTTGTAGTTATACACACACAGGTTTCTGTCCAAGTGCAGAAGAAAGTGGGCAGAGAAGGTAAAAACCCACCAAAGAGCCGCTCTGCCAAAGGCAGCACGTTACCTGATACTTCACCCTGCGACGTGCCCGTGCGCCCGATGTTGGTGAGCAGGTGGTCGATGTTGGGGACGGGCTGAGACTCCACCGCGCTCTCCTCCTGTGACACAGTCTAGAGGGAGTGGAAAACAGAAAGGTAGGATGTTTATGGGAAATTACATGAACAGAGTGAAGCTGCTTTTATTTCCTTTACAGATGGTGTTGGAGCTATTTGTTTATTTTTAGATATGTTTATTTTTAGAAGATTCCATCTCTAGTCCCATTGCTTCACAAAACATGGACACACAATAAAAACAAAACAAGACAAAATAAAACAAAAACAGAGCAAAACAAACAATACAAAACAAAGCAAACATAGTTGATCATCAAAAAAAAGCATTTAAGCCAAGGGGCTGGTTAAAGTGCAGAGTGCTAAAGTGTAAAGTGCATTGTGTATTGCAAATTGCCCAAAAAATATGAAGTGCTATTTTGATTGCCTAATGCTCAATTGTATATTACAATAATCTAATACCAGTGATGGTAATTTGTGATACCTAGAGTGGTTTATTTTAATTTGGAATTAATTAGTAGTATTAGTTGTTCATTCATATAATTAATCAAAGTTCAATTTTTGGGGTTGAATATATAAATATACCCGCAGCAAAAAATGTTGGTACCCTTCCGTTAAAGAAACAAAAACCCACATGGTCACTGAAATAATGTGAAACTGATTAAAGTAATTTTTTTTTTAATAATTATGTTTAACCACAAATAAAAAGTAATGTCCGATTTTCATTAGTTGATTTTCAGTAAATTTTTATTTATTATTACTTTTGTCAGTTTCAAGTTTATCCAGTGACCATGGGGGTTTTTGTTTCTTTAACGCAAGGGGACCAACAATCTTTGCCACGTGTGTATGTATATATTTTGGCTAGCCATTTGTTTAGTGTAATTAGATGCTTTTATATTTATTATTATCATTAATTTTGTTTGTTTGGTAATGATGAACTGTGGGCTCTGATGTTTTTTAGGTAGGTAGGTGACAGAAGTTCAGCATGCACCTGTGTAGGCCAATGGTTTTTTACCAGCACAAGGGCGGCAGCAGGAGCCGTGATCTCTTCGTTCTTTTGTTTTCTTTCTCACCGTGAATAAACCACTGAAAACCGCAGAACTTTTGCATGGACATTAGACTTCTTTTGCCCGCGTAAATCACGTCACCACGGTGCATCTGTGATCCTTTGATTAAGTTTGGTTAAAGTATCAGTTTGATATTTAGATTTTTCTTTGAGTTTTTTAAGACATATGGTCACTACAGAAGGCTTTGGGAATTTTATTTTTTTGAAGTACTCCCTGAAGGAAGACTGGAAATACGGAAAGTGTATCTATAGTAAATCCTTCTATGAATAGAAAAAGATGATCACTCTACCATGGTTACGTTGTGAATGATTTCTTTACTTTCTCATCATACCAAAAAATTCTAGCAAAGCAAACAAAACAAATTTTCCATTTTTCAAAATGTGTCGCCTGTAAGATCATTTTGAATTTTTTTTGACTTGGAAACAAATACCTGAACAAACACTCAGTACTTTTTTAATTTCAAGGACTTTAAAGCACTTTATAGGAAATTTGAGGACTTACTAAACCTTGAATCTTCAAGGATTTCAAGCACTAATGTGTTTTCCATGAAACATAATATCTCTGATGAACACTGTAATTCTGCGAGGTGCTTGACAGTTAAGAATATTTACAAAATCAATGCACAAGTAAATGTCCATAATCAATCATTTAAGACAGTGCATTTAGCGATTTTTATCTGAGTTCTCGGTGCAGTGGTTGGTAAAATCAACCACCTTTCCCAACTCAGAAAGTGGCTGAGAACAAATTAAAGGTAACTGTCTGCAGCGTCAACGCTGTTTACATCTGCCTCTTTTTTGTTTGTTTTTTTATTTTCATCTATTTATTATTTCTGTGTGGTGGTTGCAAGCACTGCATTTTGCTTCTGTTCATTTCACTTGAGAGCTGAATGGTAATTTTGTTTTAGTGTTTTGTGATGCATTTTGCATCTTATAATAACAGCTTTATTCTTGAACTTGATAAAACATGCACTGAACTGCACTTTTTTCATCTTAGGTAGTCTTTTATGGGCACATGTGTTGCTGATGTGTTGTTTGAAACCTGTCAAATATGCTAACTTTATGCTAAATGACTGAAATAACATCTGTAAGTAATAAAAGAGGATGTTTATTTAACCTTTATTAGAATATGACACTGTAATGAAAATATTAAGGTCTTTTTGAATCAATGTCACTGAAAATGTCATTCAACAGAAATCATGTAAAGGCAGAGCTGCCTGTACCCACCACTGGATCTCTGTCTCCATCTTCAGTGAAAAACCAGTCGTACTAAAGTAAAGAAGAAAATAAAACAACTGTAAGTCTTGATGTTTGAGTATATGAAGTCCTTAATATGAGTGCAGGACGTGACACTAACGTTTTGAATGAGTGTCTCCACGATCCTGTACTGGTCGGGCATGTGTGTCACCATGTGCGTCATGTTGTCCTCCGTCGTTCGCACCAAAGTGGGACCAAACACGATGGCCAAGTTCCTCGGCTCCATCTTACAAAAGAAAACACAATTACATTCACGTTCATCCTCTCATCAAACACTCACTCTTAAAAGTACTTTTTCTGTTACTCACTTTATTCTTCTCTGAGTTTTCAGCCACAGTTTTAAGATGACATGAGAGGAACTTGAGGGTTTCGTAATGATGATCCGGCAACTCGTGAAGCTGGAAGACAAAAACAGAGACAGAGGGTTCATGTTTATTCTGTTTTTCCTCTTGAATTATTTTCAAATATTTAATCAGTTATTGAGTGTTTATTTACTCAAGTCTGTACAACTGGTTTAAATGAGGTCCTAAACTATCACCACTTTAATCAATCACACACACATCCAGAGACAAAGGAACTAAAAAAGTTGACGCCAAGATCAGAAATTCATCCTCTTCACATTTGTCTCGACTAAACATACATTTGAACAATCATTCTTTATTTGTATAGCTCCATATTTGTTTGTTGAATAAAATTCATTAAAGATAAGCCCCCTGAGATGTGGCATCTCATTTTGAAGAGGGACCTCATGTCCACATGGTTGTAAAGATAGTTATTTCAGATGTATAAACAACACATCTATGGACAGAGAGATCAATCCAACACTAAACTAACATCCACAATTAACACAATCTAGAGAGGATGTGTAGATCGACACAGCAGCATCCAGCCAAATGGAGGAATGTAATGAAATTAAGGACAGAAAATGCACACAGTTGTTTTTCTGCTTGGTCAGACTTCCTGATAATTCATAAATAATTGTCATTACTGTTTTAACTCACCAGTCTCTTGAGCACTTTTAGCCGCTCCACTGGGTCCTCTGTCCTGTTGGCCTCGATGAAATCTGAGTACTTATCTGCAGGAAGAAGAATAAATTTAAGGAAATTCTGTGAGTGTATGCAGGATACATTATCGATACAAATATCGTAAGACCCAAAGATCTTTCTATTGGATAAATATCCAGCTCGTTATAAAACAAGGAAGAAACACCAAATGTTTTTAAAATTGGGTTTGTTATTTGCCAAAAGGAATACTGTTCTAACATATAAAAGAGAAGCCAGCTGAATATTTGAATTATGTACAACCTTTTCCTTCGAAAAAAACACAAATACAGAAGTAAACAAGCAAATGTTAGTACTGTCCAAGGCCCCTTCATTTCATTTCTTGAAAAAGTAATTTAACTGATTTAATTGAATAACTAGAGATGAGATAAATTGCCCTCTCTTGTTCACCAAGAAAAAAACTTAACAAAAATAAAAGTGTTGATACCCCTAAATTTAGAAGTCAGTTATCACAGCTAAACCAGATTACTGATCCTGTTAAGAATATCCAAATCAAAGTATTACAGTTGAATATGTACTGTTGTCTTGTATTAGAGCTGAGCAAAAAATCGATTAAATCGATCAATTTGAACTATTTTCTGCATTAGATTTAAAAAAATTTCAATTGAGACTTTTTTTCTCGCCTTAGTCCAATTGTAAGTAGTTGCAATTTTCGCACAAAATTACAATTTTCATGATGGTCGGCCTTGCAGGGTTTGCACAAGCGCTTTTACAGAGAGTTTCATGCTAATACTGTAAAAATCCCTCAGCCTTTTAGTGTTTATGTAGACAAACCTGCCTACGTTTATACTACATAATAAACCTTTTATGACCCAGACTTTGACTTTAAGAGGGAAACATTTAGACAACATAAAGGCAAAACTTGATTTGTTTCATTTTTATGTCACTGGGAGTTTTGTTTCTTTTAGGGAGGGAAAAATCGATTAAAATCATAAATCGAGTGTTGTGGAAAAAAAATCGGGGATTTTCTTTCTAGGCCATATCGCCCAGCCCTATCTTGTATGTTTGAAGATTTTCTGTACTTATGGTAACATGCATGGTGTTTTTAAATGCTATAAAACAATAAAGATATTGTTGGAAAAAAGAATAAATAAATAAATTTCAGTTTGAAGGATGTAAATAACATGAGCTGTAATGCTCCATTTTGACCACTAGATGGTGCAAACACCATCTTTAAAAAACCTACCGTTGGTGAATAATGGCTCTGGAAGTTTGCGGAAGAAGGATTTTAATAAACTGCTGATCACATTGAGGTCCCTCCATTTCTGTAAAACATGATGAAGAAGTTCAGAGTGTTACTATAAATTATAATCATCATAACAGAAGGTATCTGGATGCTCTGGCTCCAGATTTTACAATGGTAAGACATTCAAGGTGAAGGTTTCTGCTTTGGTGTGACAAAGTGGAAGCACACATTTTAGGATTTGCTGTTATGATACGTCCGTATTTGTTGTCAATACACCAAGGTCAGCATCTCTGCAGAACATAATCCAGCACTTAAAGTGTAATTACAGCAACACACATCAATAGGACGACACTCACATCATCCTGGATGTCGATATCATTCATGCCCTTGTTATTGAGCTCCTCCTGCATGTTGGAGATGGCAGCGTTGTTCCCTGGGACTCTGTAGATACCCGTGTACTCCAAACCTCTCTCCTCCACCAGCTTACAGCACACCTCCACGATCAGAGGCACAAACTGGAAAGCAAACACAAGAGGTGAGAGCTGTGTAAATACTTTAAAAAGGGTGAAAACTACAACAAAAAAGACTGATAGGCTGAAAAACTTAGCGCTGATGCTAAACAAATATGTAAAATACAAATAAAACTTTAAAAAAGAAGTGTTTCCTTGTTTCGTTTTCCATGTTTGTTGTTTCATGACAGTGAATTCAGTGCAGACCTTGTTCGTCTGCGCAGGAGGACAGTCGTCCAGCCTCACTCCAAACGTGACTCCAGGAGATGGCTTCTTCTCAAATGGCTTCCTCATCAGGCCCGGGATGCCCTTTCTCCACGTCCCTTTGTCTTTGGGAGGGCTTGTGTCATCTGTGACAAACATACGACATCGTCAGCCTGTGTGAGAGCTGCTGAATTATCTCTGAGCGTGTGTGTCATCCATAAAACAAACATCCTAACACTGCAGCGCTGACTGGTTAGACAAACTTTGGCTTTACAGAGACCCTCAGTAGCAACAATGAAACAGAATGTTCATAATCATTAATTTATTTTTACTCTGTGTTTGCATACAGTCAGATCATCTCTGTTTTAACAATAATCAGCTTAAAATATAGTCAGTAAAAATAAATTCAGAATTTTTCTTGTTACTCTTCCATTATAGTTAATATGTCTTTCTTAACAGGTGGAAATATTAGCACTTTAAGAACACACTCTACTGACACAGATTAAAATTTTCACCAAAAATAAAAAAAATTCAAATGCCACCTTCACAGATCAATCGTTTTTATTTCTTTATCTTTTAAGAAATAGGCAGATATGGAAAAATTAAAGAGGGCTGTAATAATTTTACCCTTACAGTCAGAGAGCCACTTTATTATAAAGTTTAGGATACTTTAATCAAATAATTGAAAGTATTCACAATTTAACAAAAGGAGAAATGTATGTTATCCAAAACAATTTATGCCACAAACTTCTCCATCTTCAGACTCGCATAACACCTGCTTTTCACCACAATGAACTCAAGATTTACTGATTTTTTTATTTATTATTTTATCTTAGGGATGCATGATATTGGATTTTTTTTTATATCTGATATGTACAGATTTTTTCCATTCATTATCACTAATATTGATATCAATTTATTTACACATGTTTTGGAACTGTTCTTCCTTTAATACATATTGGTCCCAAATTTTTATTGTGTTATCCAAAGTAATAGGGAAATCTATTGTTCCGCGCTGTTTGGTGTGTTGCCTTCTGCACTCTGTCTTCCCTTAAACAAAAAGGACTAGGTAGCCTTCTCTTGGTAGCCTCCTGCTGGTGAGGAGGCTGATTCTGCTAAGATGGAAGTCTTCAGGTCCACCTACATTTGTGAACTGGATTAAAGAGGTGTTGTGTTTTCTTCAACTGGACAAAATAAGGCTGACCTTAACTGGATCCGAGAAGACTTTGGAGGGAGACTTGGAATCCGTTTCTGCCTTACGTTAAAAGCACAGAATTTCAACTTAATGAAAACTGAGAACCTTGTCTAAATAACCCTGTGATATTTTATTTATATTCTTTTATTGACCGTCGTTCTTTTATTATTTTTGGAAGGATATGTGCCAGGGGAGAGGTGAGGTTGGGGGTAAGGTATTTGGTTTTGATGTAATTGTTTGTTTGTTAGTATGGTTGTTTTTTGTTGGTATTGTTTATACATATATAAAAAAAACTTAATACATGCAATGCACATTATTGTATTTTACTTCTGATATGGAAAAGTAATATATATATATTTTTAAAAGAGCACAAGCTCTTAATAAAACTGGATTTTCAACAATTAAAAGTGTTATAGTATAAAAGTGCACAAAACCTTTTTTTCAGTAAATATATTTATAAACAACAAAAAGGTATAGATAATAGTGGATGATTGTAAACTGTGTCTTCTTCTTCTCTGCTGTTTCATTTTTTATTTTTTCAATTGAAAAACTATTTTCTTGTACTGTGTTGCTGATGGATTAGAGATACACCAATGAAAAATGGAGTAGGATAATATAAGCTTAGCTTCTTCCTACTCCATTTTGAACATCTAATAGCATTAATAACTAGAAAAGCAATCGGAGAGCGCAGACCTCCGCCAGTGCCACAGTCCTCACCCATATTGTGATTTTCACCATAAATATTAGTCCTACCTTTATTTCATCTAAATATTTAGATTCCTTGACCATGAAAACATAGCATCAGCAACTGGATTCATAATGATATCTATTTTAGTTCTTTAGTTATTCACAAAAATCAAATTTTTCGTCACGGCGGATCCAGACGGTGATCCAGATCAACACCAAAATTGAATCAGTTCTTCCTTTTTCTATGCTGAACATTTCCTGAAAATTTAATCTAAATCCATCCATAACTTTTTGAGTTATTTTGTTCACAGACAGACAAACAAACAAACTCTCCCGAAAACATAACCTCCTTGGCGGAGGTAATTAAGAATTTCTGTAAATAATGTTTTCATTTTTTGTTGTTTTGATTGTTAACTTTCATACTTTATTATTCCTATGTTCAAAATAAAAGTTATCAAATCAAATCGAACTATCTCTTGAATATTCAGACAATCCTGACCCTCGTGACAGGAATAATTATGATGAACATAACTCGTCTTGTCCTACCTTTGTGCATGTTCTTCCTCTCCTGTTCCGGTGCTTTGGGTGAGTGTGGACTCGTTGCTTTGGTCTCTCCTTTCCCTCCAAGCAGCGTCTGCCTGATGCTCAGGGACTGACGTGACGGTTTGGGTGACGGCTCCGTCTTGCTCCCGGTTGGGCTGCGAAAGACGTAAAGCACAAAATGAGATCTCCAATCAGAGCTCACCCTGAGAGCAGAACCTGGAGTCGAGTTTCCCCTCCCGCCTCCTTTACCTCATCAAGGTGTTGTACTCCCTGATCTTCCTGCTGATGAGGTCATGGCTGGTGAAGGCCGAGTTCTAAAAAAAGACGGACAGAGGAAGGAAGGAAAGGGGAGCAGAGGACACAATGGGTGAAGGTGAAGGCATCAGGTGCATAGACCCCTCTCTGTCCGCCCTTTATGTAACCTGCTGCTATCAGGTGACACAGGTAACATCACAGGAATGTCACAGTGTGGATGGACAGAGCTGCTCTTACATGAGGGAAGATGAGCTTCAATTTCTTTCAGATGGGATCCCTGACGATTACAGAGCAAAACTGAGCGAGCAAAGGGTGTGAAAAAATCAACTTAGTAAGGATGCACAATGTTATCGGTATGATATTGGCATCTGCAGATAACTGCTCCACAATAAGTCTTAGTTTTGGTAGATACGAAAATTTCTGCTGATATTTCCTGCTGATACTGTAGCCTCATATATATATTTATGTGGGGTTTTTTCATTTTTTCCCTACATTTTTTTGGCAGACGATAAAAAGTGTTTCATATAATATCAGGGTCACAGTATGCTGTAAATTGAAACATATATTTATATCAAAAGAAAACAAAGATAATGCAAAATTATACATAATTAAACTAGAAAGCTCTGCCAAGGTAGCGCACATATCACTTTTCCGTGTGAAACCTGAGTTTCTCTGCTTTAAATCAATCAATCAATCAATCAAACTTTATTTATATAGCACTTTATATACAACATTTGCAGCTCAAAGTGCTTAAAGAATTATAAAATGTATGCATCCACCTGTTGTGGGTTGGAGAGGGCAGATGTGTTTCCAGTTGGAGAGACCACACCTGGCCAGTCGGGGAGGGAAAAAGAAACAAGCTGTTGCATTTTAATCTTAAATTGAGAGTATAGTTCCCAAAATAGTGCAGGCTTTCTGTCATCGTGTTAAGTCAATCAGTGTTTTAGCTTTTGAAAGGACAGAGGAAGCCTGATTTACTGTTAAGTGTAAGCTAAAAAACACTTTCAATCATTTCCATTTATTGGTACTGATATCAGTTATAATAAGTTTTTGAATATTTGAACATTTAATAAAGTCAAAAGTCAAATATTGTGCATCCCTACTATGACTGAATATTATTTATTTGCAGCCCTGCCTCTGGGACTGTCTGTAGGCCTAATGCAGCTGATTACACACTGTTCATGCCTTTAATTCTTTGTGCTTTCCTTAAAGTCTTATTTTAAGGTGCACTAACCTTCCCTTTAATTGTTTTTAACTATATTTGTACTTTTTCTAACATTAATATTAATATTTATATATATATTTTTAATACTCTATTTTTTAATAGTACAATATCCAGCTTCTCTGTTGTGTTTTTAAACAGAATTTCTTCCAGTATTTTTTTACTGTTGTTGCTTTTTAATCTGATTATTTGTGTTTCCTCTTCTAACAACAAACTATGATGAGACAGATACAGTTATAAAACATCACATCTGATACACAACGAGGAGAAAATCATAACTAGAATGCTTACAGGCTACTGCATCCCCGTCTGTGCAACAAACAAACCTTCAAAATTAGTTTTAACTTCAAAGTTACCTGAATGATCCATTATGCCTTAATTATTCGTATAATAATCATAACGGATCATACAGCAATCTACGACCTTCTCTTATCCACTAAGTTTGAGAACGATCACGCTCTAAGAAGAACTAGGCCGTGACTTCGATGTTTGGAGGCCGAGCAGGGTAACAGATCAATTATGGAGCAGCTGAAGTGTTTTAAATGAGGCCGTTCACCTGGACGGTAACTCCTCCTGAACTCTACAGCATCTGTCCTACTCTGAACTTTAATCAAGGTAATTCAATCCATCATTAATCAATAATTCTATGGAAAAACATGTTAGCATTTTGATATTTTAACCAATCATCTCAAACAAAAAAAAGAAATCTACATTCTGGTATTTTTTTTATGGTTAGTTAAAAGAAAGAAGCTAATTGAATACTTTTATTTTGACTAAATTGTTTCTCAGTATTTTTTTTAAGACTCCAGCAGCAGTATTACATAACAGTATACCGGGTAAAAAGGAATACATGGCATTGAAAGGTAAAATAAAACAAATTGCAGATATAAATAAAAGTATGAATAAAAATATGGCTGCTGCTCCTTCCCATCCTCTGTCTTCAGTTACTCCTCCTTTTTCTAGTGAATTAGCTCTTTGTGAGGAATAATTTTACTTCAGCTCATATTTTTCTGTCTTTCTTTAACACAAGTGTCTAAATTCCTGAGTAGATGTTTGAGTTACCTCCTCATCCAGGTTGCTGTTCTCCTGTATGACTCTGATCCAGGCCAGCATGTCCTCCCGATCCTCGGCCTGAAACAAGTACTCGCAGTCAGACGTGGTCAGCCTCAGCACGTTCTTGCGCTTGGTGTCGCTGTACGAGATGTCGATCAGGCAGGCCTTGATGCTGATGGACACGGGTTCATCCACGGCCTGACAGTTGGCGTGAGCTTGTCCTTCCTTTCTGTCTTTATACAGGCAGAGGTAGTGACCTCGCAACACGGCAAACATCTGCTTCCACTGGCGCATCCCGCCGCCGACACGCTGCAGAAAGAGGTCAGGAGTAAGAGAGCAGTTTCAGGCAAAATGGAGGGGATTAAAGGGTAATCTTTCTGTAAACTTCACTATTGTTGGTAAAGAAACACATAATCACAGCTTCAGGCCAAAGAGGGGAGACAATGTGAGACCTCAAATAAGGTCAAACACTCAAGTTCGAAGCGGCCACAAGAGAAAAGGAGAGTAGAGTGTATCGAGGTCAGACTGGAAACGAGGGCATCCTCACGACTGTTTACAAACCAGGACACTCAGAAGGTCACGAGGAGCTTCCGATATTCGATCTGCTGTACGCTGAGATGTTCCTCACCTTGCCCTTGTCTGTGTTCAGCTGCTTGAAATGAAGCAAACCCTCCTTGGTGGCGTCACAGAAAACATCTGAGGAAGAATCCCTCCTGGACCCTGAGTCTTCAGATGAACGGTCCACAGCCTACAATGAAATAAAATAAGAAATGAAGCTTGATCCTGAGATAGAGGCTCCACATGGGAGGTCACATTTAACGTTTTTATAGCTGTTTCACACTGTGAAACTCTTCATGCTGAACTGAAAACTTTAGCGGTACATTTAAAGACATTTCCAGCTGTGAACTTTAATTTATTAAAGCTAGGGTTGGTGATCTTATTTAGATACACTTTTTGTAATACTGGTTAAAATAGTCTTTATCACCCGATGGTAATCAACTCATAATGTGTTCTTAAAACAGAGCGAAAAATATCCGCTATCTACAGCAAGAGTAAAACAGGGAAAACCCCAACCACTAATCATGCCGGGACACCTGTTTTTAAACCAATCAAATCCCGTCGCCATTCTGCCCGCCTGCTGCGCGTGCATTTTCCCGGCATGCACAGACTCGGTGCGTGTAGGTAGCCAAGCAAGGGATCAGACTCCGCTGGAGAATGCTTACCTTTCAAGTTTTGTCTTTGAAAATAAGGGAAGCCTGCCGTGGGCCGTCCCACAACCCCAACCAAGCTCCAGTATCCCTCACATTTTAAGACAGATGTACAAGAAATCTAAAATAAACTCTTTGTTTTTCTAAGTTTGTTCTGCTGTTGGCTCTAATCTCGCGACAGCTGCCACCCAGGCTACTGCAGGTGGACGTTCTTGCAAGGCTTTTTCTTCTTCTTCGGTTTTAGGGTGGTTGGCATCCATCATTTTGGAGCACTACCGCCCCATTCAGGCTAGAGACAGAGCTCAGTTTGGAGAGGCAGAGGAATGTTTTTATTATTATATCATCACACGGGAGATTTACGGGAGAAAACTAATACAGGAGGGCGGTGGAAAAGAGGATAAAATACGGAAAATACGGTAGTTTCATGGCCAAAACGGGAGATTTGACAGCTATGTGGAGAATGTCAGAGGAACTACCTATACCCCGATCAACATCGGCTGTGAGTACTAACTGACTTTACATGTTTGTTTGGTGTTTTCTTACCGCTGACTGAGACATGACTTGGTGTACTGTAAAACAAACACGCTGTGCTGAGGGTTTGGAGTTGAATCAGTCTTCTGGATATATCAGCCGCGCGTGTGCATGTGAGCGGATGGGGCGGGGGGGGATTTGACTTTCAAATTCATGCTAGTTTTCCAAAATCGTCAACCCCAGCTTTAATATTATTTTTTGGGGAAATTGTGATGTCAAAAAAATGACAAATGTCTTTTTCACTCAGATTTGTGCAAAAAGGAATTCAATATTTCATCAACACATCATGCTTTTACATGAGGCAACCAAATTTTCAGAAGATGTTTATTTCCATCTGTCATCTTCACACAAAGGTGATGAAATATGAACAATAAACGTGAGTAAACATGAGCACGCGCGGCGACTGTCGTAAAGACATGACCGAAGCTAAAGCGTGTGTTTGTTGTGATGCTAATGAATGTAGCTCGGACCTTCCTCAGAACTCTGCATTGCTTTACAACTTCTTTATTCAACAACTTACAGGATGCAAAGCGACGAGGTAATGTATCTCTTTCTTGTTACGTAGCGGTAGTTTTTGATGTGTGACAACAAGCAATTTTTGGGAAACTTAGTATCATAGTTTGTAGCTGGCTGTATGTCGCTACTTACAGCCCGGTGCTCTAAGACGTGTCTGAATAATATAAATTTGCTCTAGTTTTAATTGTCTTGTTCCTGAAGTTGAGTATCCAGGCCAGTCCAGCCCTGTCCGACCCGACCACTTAGCTAAGGAATAGCATTTATAGATAACCTATTTTGATGCTATAAAACTCATCTTAAAGTGTGTATTTCCATCAGGCATATATCTAAAAGTGAGACTTAAAAACTCCTAATAGCATCTTTAAAGTCTCCTTTGAATGAGTCAACTGACTTTGACACAGTAACATACCATCTTTTCTCCTGCCATTTACAGCACAAAATGAAGAACTACGGGAATTTATATTTTTTGTTATTGCAGTTTGAACAATAAATTCACTATTAATTTCTTAAGAAACACATTAAACAGTCTAAATTTGCCACAATTAATATGAAAAATTATTTTAAGCATACAAGTCATGCTTCCTCAGTGAAAGTGTGAGCATTTACCTGCCCTAAAATTGTTATTAGTTCTTCTAATGGCTGGCTATAAAACAACGTCACTGGTTGAAACTGGTTGAACTATTTCCTCATGCATTTAAATTTAATTAACACTTAGGTAACTAAGTTTTATCAAAGTACTTGCATAGCACTAAGGCTCAAAGCTAAGATGCCAACCATGAGGAAATGCCTTTTTTTTTTTACAGCGTATGGGAATGTAATACATATGTAAATGGCAGAACAGCTGAAAACTTGTGGGTGTTACAGTGACTACATGTTAAAGCAAAAGCTGTAAAGTTCATTAGTCAAACATCAATGAAGGTAATATACATTCAGAGAAAGATAAGTAGCACCGTGAAATAAATTTCTTCATTATAAATCAATTATCTAACACACTCTTTCATCTTAATCATGCTTTTACAGCACCACTCCTCTGTTTCATCATAAATTCACATTTCACTAGAATGCGTTTTATCTTCAGGGTGTGAGCTATCGACAGACCTTGGAGCAGGAAGTTCAGATAAACATTTATGAGGCAGGTGAGATCAGCTGCACTGAACAAACACACACGAATGATGGTAAAACAAGGATAAGACTCACCTTCCTGAGACTTTTCAGACCTGGAATCAAGGACCTCCTGCGTAAGAGAAGAGCAGATATTTGATTATGAAAGAGCTAAAGGTTCTGTGATATAAGAAAGAGCAGAAGAGATTGACTAGAGTTCTTAAAGTAGTATGGTGTTGTAGGGTTAAGTCCATCATCTGGACACAAACTAAAGGGGGCAATATTTAAAGGGATACAGCGTTTGTTTTTCTTTTTTTTCCTTTTGTTTTCCGAGCAGTTTGAAACCATTATTTTGACTGTGCATGCAGTAACAAGGAAGAGATGGCCAAAGCTCGCCCACCGCTAAGTAGCTTAGCTCAAACACTGGAAGTCAATAGGCAGCGTTAGCCTGCCTCTACCTGCAGTCATCAACTCAAAACGGTCCAGTGTGCTTGTTGAGTCTAGTTTTTTTCCCAGTGTTATGTCGTGTTATCTATTTTCAGAGTAAGATATCAACTTTATGTAATCTTTAAAAGAAACACATTTTAACTAAACCGCAGGCTGCATGCGCAAACTACTGTAGATGTGCTTGGAAGTAGGTCTACAAAACAAAGCACATCAGCGACGGTTTGCACATGCGTCCTGCGTTTTAGTTAGTATGTCTGTCTTTCAAAAATCAAGACAACAGAGGCTTTGCATTGTTGACCTGCCTAAGTAGTGGCTTGTGCTAGTGATGTGACGTTCGCGAAAGAGCGAAGTCCTTTGAATGCTCTTGAGTGAGCCGCTCGTTAGTGAGCCATTCTTAAATGCATATTGCCTGCAAATTTAAGAATGGCTTGCAAATGAACAACTCACTCACAACTGCAAAATTGGCTCTTATTCATTTAGAGGAGCTGTTCAAAAACTGGACTCTTTCGCGCACGTCACATTGCTAGCACAAGCCACTGTGGAAGCAGGTCAACAAAACTAAGTCTCTATTTATGAGTTGAAGATAATATGATGACAGTACAAGATAACCCAACATTAGGCGGGCACACAGGACCATTTAGAGTTGCTGAAGAATTATATGATGACTGTGGGCAGAAGCAGGCTAACGCTACCCATTAACTTCAGTGTTTAAGCTAAGCTAAGTAGTGATGGGCGAGCTTTGCCCGTCACTTTCTTTCTACTGCACACAAAGTTAAACAAATAGTGACTATGTGCTTGTTATGGACTCGGGAGTGAGGTAAAACACAAACGAACAAAAGAAAGTTGGCACATCCTTTTAAATGTATATGTGAGCTCTTGTTTTTTCCTTCAGAATATATAGTTTTTTCCACTGTAATGCATGTTTTTGTAACTTACCCTCTGATCTCTTCCCTGTAGTTATCCAAACCTTCATCATACGACTTGGACCGCTCAGATTTCGTACCAGAATCTGACTCAATAATTGTGAGACGTAGAGAATCTATTGATAGAGAGGTTAAAAAAAGAGTCGTTACCACTTAAATGTGCACAATTAACTTCATTTGTCATCCTTTGCTTGGCTTGCTGCTTCTGAATGAAACATACCTTGGTCATGTGACAACTGGCGACGAATGAAAGGGGACGTGGTGGTGGGGCTGGGCGGGATGGTAGTGATGATGGGCGCTCCAGATATCACAGAACAGGCAGGAATGTGTGAGCTGTCCATGTCAATACTGGGACTGGATGGTTCATCTGAGGACATGAACAAGACAAGAGAGGAAAAGAAGTTTACCTTCAAACTGTCCGTTAACTGGGTGTATGGACTAAGGTCAGAGCTGTATGAGAGGAGTGTTAGCATAGTGATCACAGTGAGGCAGTATTTTTCTAATTACTAATTTTGCCGTCAAGACTGAAAATTAAAATACGTCCACAGCTTTATTGTGACTTAATCCCAAAGGAAGAATCAGTGAACTTGAAGGACGGATTAATGGCCTTGCCTGCCTTACTGCTTTATAACCTTATTCTGTTTTAAAGTAGCATACAGTCGAAGTGGACCATTAGCCAGTGCTACCTCTGAGGCAACTTACACAAAAACGCTGATTAGCTTCGCTTAAACACTGGGAGTCAATGGGAAGCATTAGCCTGCCTCTGCCAACAGTCATCAGATTAACTTTTCAGCATGTCGAAATGGTCCTGTGTGCTTGTGATGACTTGTTTTTTTTTTTACTTTTATGTTACATTATATTTTTTTGACTAAGTGTAGCACTTTATGTAATTTTCAAAAGAATATCTATGAAAGTAAACTGCAGGGCGCATGAGCAAACCGCCACAGAGCTGCTTGTAAGTAGGTCAACAAGCACTTCTCTACTTCTCTACTTATCGGTATCGATACTTATCAATACTCTTATCGATACTCCAACACGTAATTTTGTGTGAAAAATAAAGCCTTTTCAAGATATTTTAAGATTCACCTTTTTTTTTATTACCACAAGGTAACAATAAAGCTTCAACAGAGTAGAAGTAATGTATTACAAATGCTTCTCAGAGGCAAAAAGAAAGCTAAGGAAATAGCAGAACCCCTTCATGCCACCCAACAGACTGCATGTACATGCAGACCCATAGATCTTGTGTTGCTAAAACTGATGCTGTAATGATGACTACTAGGGCTCTCACTTTATATTAGATAGTCTTATAACCGTTCGAATATGGGGATAAATATCCATAACCAAATATTAGAACGTAAAATATTGAGTGTAGCTGCACATCAGGGTGCCTGGAGCAGTGGACCGTTTCATCCAACAGAGGTTGCTGTGAGTGCAGCCTGACCGTCAGTCACATCCGGTGCTCTCTTGACCTCAGTAAACAAAGAGAGTTTCCGCTCCGAGCGGACATCATTAGCTCCGATTCATCTGAAGAGAGCTGCGCTGTCGGATTTTCATCCAAATTATACAGCCGAGTGCAGCGGGGCTTCGTCAAGAGTTTAACCCCGTGTGACTGTGTTGTTTTCGGCAGGGTTTTTACCGAGGGGGCGGATAATAGAGTCTCTGTCTCTGACGGTGCTGCAGTCTTGAGTGTTAGCCGAGCTGCTAACTCTACTCGTGTTGCTATAGCAACCAAACAGCCTGCACTCCATTAGCTTTATACTATGCGCGCGCTCCAAGTGTTTGGTGATGTTGCTAGTATTTCCCCCCTTGGATGCAACTTCTCTCTGACAAAGAGAGTTTTCATTAGCTTTGCTAAAGTGAGTTCAAACCTTCGAGTGCTTAGCCCTCACCAACATGCTTGAGCCGGGCGGCGCTAGTGTCATAACTACGTGACAGTTGAAGAGACGTTTAAGTACCGATAACGGTACCGTTTTTCCAGATTCTTAACGGTCTTCGGGTACTGACCCAAATGTGGACCGGTACATGAAAGTACCGGTCCACGGTATACATCCCTAGTTATCTATGCTGTGACATGTGTCTGACATTGTTGCCACGAAAACAATCTACAGGCAAACTATTTGCCCACATGGATATCTGCAGGAATCAGTAAGGGAATCGTTAAAGAGTTGGATTGATTAGCAGGATGGTTAAAGCTATGGTCTACGATTTGGAAGCTTTGTACATATTAATAACACCGTTTATAAGGCTGTTATGGTCCTATGGTCCTATCTACACAGTATAAAGACCAAAAAGAATGAAAAAAATCCATTCAGTATATCCGCTGAAAAGCTGCATACTAGCTGACCAATCAAGCCTAAGAACCTGCAACTATTAATTGGTCCGTGAGTTAGTCCATGAGTCCATCCAATCCTCGTCTCCCTCACTACGCAGAACGCAGCATCTTGTCCATGGTCCCGCCTCCCTCTACCTCCGGTGAGCAGCTA
Organism: Scarus forsteni; assembly: GCA_036419115.1. NCBI lineage: Eukaryota > Metazoa > Chordata > Actinopteri > Labriformes > Labridae > Scarus > Scarus forsteni. The sequence continues at coordinate 3,867,626 of JAZDUH010000007.1, read as the reverse complement.
GCAGCGTTAGCTACTGAACTATCATGGAGCCGAAAAGCCTAGCGCCCGAACCGGGAATCCGCCTCCCTCTCCCAAGACAGTCTGGCTGCAGACCACCCTTCTCCTCTCCCCTCTCCCTCGTCTCTCCTCACTACGCAGTACTCAGCATCTTCCCCATGGTCCCGCCTACACCCTCTACCTCCGGTGAGCAGCTAGCAGCGTTAGCTACTGAACTATCATGGAGCCGGAAAGCCTAGCGCCGAACTCCGAATCCGCCTCCCTCTCCCGCTGGCCCAACGGAGCTCTGCCCATGGTGGAGGCCTGTTAGCGGCTAAAGGCTAACGAATAGCCTCAGCCGGCCGTCAGACCTTCAGCATCGGCTGTTTAGCCCCTGGTTGATCAGGTAATGGCTTTGTTTACTACAGTGGGAGATGTCTGCTGAATAACTCTGGTTAGTTTGTGCCTGTACGGGCTAATAACTTGTAGGGGAGCGGGTTAGCCTGTTAGCCGCTAATCGTTAGCACTGTAAGCTGAGCTGGGGAGGACAGGCTGAGAAAGATTAATCCTCCCCCACACTCGGCTCTGCTCTGGCGGCGCCAAACCCGCATTGCCGCCGGTCCAGTTGAAATGGCTACTGCTGTGTGTTATAAGGGAGATGTCTGTTGTGTTTGATACTTTCAGTTGAGCTGAGCTGTTTTTGATTGAGTTTGCTGCTGATATATTCTGCTAGTCGCTCGTAGCTCTGCCGGAGGGGGGTTATATGAGCCAACACGAGCTGGGGGCGGGATCTTGGAACACGGAGGGGAGAGGTGAGGGAAGGAGGGGCAGGCTGCGGTTTCAAATCGTAGACACCAGCTTTAATAGCATTGGTGTCAAAAAAATCTTAGAAATTCCCATCCCTAAAAATATTGATAAGAATAAATGTTATATATTGTGAAAAAAGCACCTTTTAGTGTTAATGTCAATGACAAGCCTGCCTACGTCCAAACTACATTATGGACATTTCTATGAAAGGGAAAAAATGATTAAAATGGCAGATCAAGTTTCTGAGGTCATATTTCCCAGCCCTACAATAGATAAGATTCCACTGATACCACTGCTGTGTTCATCCCGCTTAGTGATCTAACATTTAATTATTTTTTTATTGATACTTGTGAAATTCCCTTTGAGGGCAAAGTTGGCAACGATGTACTACTGATATTCAGTGTCACATTGCATAGACAAACAGATCTGAAAGTTGCTGGTGTTTCCATCCACTGAAGCATCTCTTTGTCAGAAATGAAGCGATTACATTGTTGTTTTATTTGTTATCATGTCTGCTGACGGGAGCATGGCGTCCTTGAGTTGCAAGGCATGCAGAGCAAAGTGAAAGGAACTGATAAGGAAAAGACTAATAACATTGATTCCTCTACATACTTGTTCTCAACTTTTGATTGACACCCCTACATATAACACATATATTTATTAATGCTCCCTGTGCAAAGACTCTGTTTTCAAAATGGGTCAGCTTGTCGCACTGGGTGACCTCAGGGATAAATATAACTTGTTAACTTTTATAAGCCATCTTGTTTGGACAGATAATATCTGATATTTAATGTAATTTTAGCCAACAAAATCTGCAGTCAGTGTCTGGTTTGATAATCCTTCTTTTGTCTAACTCTGCCTGAAATAAAAGACAAATTGTTTAAATATGATGAAGAATTTGAAACTGGAAACTGTGACAATTAGCACTGTAACTAACTGGCTCAACACTTTACAGGCATGCAAGTAACGAAGGGTTCAGCGAGGACACTCCACTAAATCTTTGGCCTTTATCTAACAGCAGTCTGCAACAAGGAAATGTGAAAATGTAAATTAAATGATCCAAGCAGAATGCATTATTCAGGCCTGCTCTCTCCAGTTGAATAAACATTATAGCAGACGGTCATAAAAAGCTGAGATAAGAGTGCTGCAGACAGAGACGCAGAGAGGTGTTTGAGTTCTGATAAGCGGATGCACACACCTTCCCTTTAAATACACACACAGCCAGCCAACATTACATCACCACAGACGGACTGTAAAAACATCTGATGTGCAGCTTCAGCAGGACGGCAAACCCTAAAAACAAATTAATAGGCATGTGTGATGGACAAACATCTTTGGGAAAGTAGGTTACCTTCAGCTGTGGTGCAGTGGAGAGTAAGAGGACCCTGTTTATGCATTTCATTTGAACATCTGAACGGGGCATTAAGATACCAAGCGGTAAACCAAATTGCTTGGTGTGGACAGACTTAATATGCACAAGGACAATTTAGCATCTGATAGCTTTGACTCAGTGCTCAGAAATGGACCGGGATGCTCTCGTCCAGACTGGTTTAGTAGGGTAAACTCGACACACTGACCAGTGTTGCCAGATTTTTCAACTAAAATAAGCAACCAGGTCGATAAAAACAAGCCCAAAACAAGCAACAACTTTATTTTTTAAAGAGAAATCTGCATAAAGCACATCTTAATTTTCATCTACATTGCATTTCAACTTCACAGTCACATTTTTCCATATTTGTCTCTTAATCTACTTATTCAACATCCTTTTGTCAGAAGGTAAGACATATTTGAAGGGAGGGGCTACTGTTATTTATAACTTTGTTATTGCTGTCTAACCTTGATTTTTGAAACCAAACAGACAGTCAGGGTGAGTTTTATGTTGATCCTCCTCAACTTTATTATGGTGAAAACAATAACAGTCAGCTACATTAGAAATATATTTTTTTTAAATCAAAATTATTTTTCAAATTTATTAGTGGACACACCTTAGATTGACATGTCCCTTTGGTCACATCATTTTCAGTCTTTTCTAGGGGTACCATAATTTTTGTCCAGGCCTGTTTCATGATTTTATTTTTTTTAAATAATTCTGTTGAAGCATGGTTGAAAAGGAATGTCTGACTTTCACTGATTAAATTTAATAGAATTTTTATTTATTATTACTTTTGTTGGATTCAAGTTATTTCTCTGACCACTGTGAATTTTTCTTTCATTAAATGAAGGGTACCAACAATTTTGTCCACGTGTGTATGCATTATTTCCATGTGAAATTGCTTTGTAATTGCTCAAAAATTCTTGTAGTGTAGTTTCACATTTTAGCACTTTTATTTATTATAATGCATTAGTGTTTTTTGTATTTTCCATTTATCATTGCTGCTGTCAACTTGGCTGCTGTAACAATGCAAATTCCCCCATGTGGGACAAATAGAGATTTCTTCTTCTGGTTATCGTCAAAGCTGTAAAAACTGCTCCACGTCGCAATGTTAATAAGTCACTGAAGAGATTCCTGGATCCACATCAGGATTTGGATCACCACTAAAATCTAATCAGCTCTCCCTTAAATCATGACCAACATTCCCTGAAAATGTCATCAAAATCCTTTCAAAACTTAGCAAGCTATTAGGGATAATGTGGAAAACTGCCCAACCTACCAATGTCAACAAATCCTTGGATCTGCATTTGAATTTGGATCATCACCAAAATCAAATCAATGACTAACATTCCCGAAATAATCATCCAAATGTGCTCATTTCTTCTTGAGTTAATCTACAAGCAAACTTGTTAGAAGGGTCATAGAAAGCAGCATTATTTTTAAATTAGGGTTGGAAAAGTGGCCTTAATTTAAGATGTATTGTCAATGCAAAGTGTCCGAATTTTGGCTCTAAACGCCTGATCAGATGTAACTGTTGTGTATAAACGGCTCTGAAACACAGAACTACAACATGAGGTTTCCATCAGTCTCTTTTTGATGAAATGAGGACAACAGCTAACATTTTCACCCCGCATTGAGTGCTTCTTTTGTTTTGATGTCTACTTTGTCTCAGCTTATAATACTTCTAAATTTATCTCATGAAATGCATCTGTCACTGCCAATTAACTCGACATCTTTACACAGGAGAACTGGAGCAAAAAAAAAAAAGATCTACATCATTGAATTCCTCTGAGCTCCAAACGCACCGATGCAAATCTTCAAATTCTCTGGCACGATTTAATATGAAACATCTGATCTGCTTGTTAGAAGTGTACAAGGCATTTTACCATAAAAACCTCAAAGATTTCTCCCACGACACTGCGATCCTCATTTTTACCAACCAAGACAAGAGGGTCATTTCTTCTAATCACTTCCATCCAATTTCTGGGAACCCGGCAGGGAATAATTAATGATGTCCGTCATATACAATTAAACAGGAGAAGTGGAAATCAAGAGTGAATTGACTTCAAAAAGGAAATGCAGATTCATAAATTCTCAAACAAGACAAGGAAAACAAGCTGGATGAATTGATGTTTTTTTTTTTTTCCAGTACAACATGAACTTGCAAATGGGAGATGGCCTACTAAGTATTATAATAATGCATCTTTTTCACGATCTTAACTACAGCAGTTCTCAACTGTTCTGGCTTTGGGACCCACCATCATCCCTCAATGACAAAATTCGACACAAATCGAGGAAAAAATTCAACTTCTCAAATTTGTTTAATGAAAAGAAGCAGCACTTTGAGCCTGAGGTAGTAAAGAACACCACAGGATGCCAGAATTAGGAACCAAGAGAGGGAAATATTCCCTTTTCCATTTAAAGTAGCTGCATTTCAATGTAAACCGAAACACACATTTCAGGGACACAAGGTTTCAGGACTATAAATGTAACTTCAGCTGTGATAGACCTGCATCAGTGGATTCATACTGAACAGCTCTGTATAAATAATATTCCACCAGTAGCATCAAAGAAGCCGTTGATCATGAAGCTGTCACAAAACTCAGACTTAGAGTTTTAATGCACAAATAGAAACTAAAAAATTCCAGCTGATTTTTTTTTTTTTTGCTTTTAATGAATATTTAGAAAACACCGTTCTATTTGTCAATTAGCATAACAGGTATTATTGCCACCAAGTGTTAAGGATTGTGAACCTACAGCACTCTACTGCATAAAAAACCCTTTAAAATAAAGGTAATGGATTTTTTCCTATCATTTCTTACCCATGCAAAGACTCGGGACCCACTGAAAAAGGGCAGTGACTCACTTTTGGGTCACGACCCTAGAGTTGAGAATCACTGTTTTAGTACAAAAAAATACAATGGAAGTTTGGAAACTACTACCACCACAAACAGTATGCTCCAACTGTACTGGGAAATCAGGATTCCTGAGTGGGACACTTTGTTCTATTTTTTTAAGGATTATTTTTGGGGCATTTTGTTATTTTGTTGATCGTAGAGAGAGAGAAAAAAGAGGAAGATCTTCAAGCTGGCCACAGTCTGGATTTGAACTCAGGGTGGCAGAGGTGTAGTTGGTTACCAGTCCAGAAAACCAGCACCTCTTCGAGAGAGAAATTTTTTAACTGGAATACCTCCTGAGGTCAAAATTTCCTACTGGGAAGTCGGCGACGACACGACACGACACGACACGATACGATCACGACACGACACGATACGATCACGACGACACGACACGATCACGACACGACACGACACGACGATCTGATACGATACGATACGATACACTATATTGTCCCCCTAGGGAAGTTTGTTTTGGACTCGCCTGCTGCTTACAAGTCTTCACAGTCTGATAAAAACAAAACATAAAATTGCACATTGCCAGTATTGCACATACACCAACCCTGAGTCAACAATCAAAGATGGCTGTCCTCCGTGTAAACAGTTTTTAAGCTCCTGTAATAATTCATTTATTAGCACTTCTGGCTACTGTTAGTTAGGGCTGGAAAATTAATCAAAAATGATCAAAATCAAAATTTAGACCCTTTAATCCAAGTAATTTTACTCATGATGATTATTTGGATTAATTTCCCTGTGTAAGTCATGTGACCGCGCCCCCTCCATATAGTCTACATTCACTTTTGCCAAGAGCGAAGGATGAGCCACCAACATGGATGAGACAGGCACTAATCCAACAGAGGACCTTGTAGCCAAGAAAACTACTGTCTCCATTGTTTAGGCACATTTTGGACTCTGTGCAGAGGACATCTAGCAGAAAGAAGTTAGGTGTAAATAGTGCAGGAGGATGGTTTCAATGACCATTGGTATCACCACTAATTTGTTCCAGCACAGCATAAAATAATCGCTCATTAATCATAATCGAGGGAAGACCTTCAATTAATCGGGATAATAGCACTAAATCAGCCGTATACATTGTATTGTTGGATGTATATACATGGTAATTCTGCTTTAGTGTTATTTACATTCTTCACGTGGTATGTGCGAACTACAACGCAGGGGCATGCTAACAACAGCCTTCCAACTTTTTGACTGGTACGCTGATAACTTGGCTATGACGTCATCCCCAATCCCCTTTCCCCAGTTCTGATGTAAATAACGCAGCAAAAAAGCCTGGCCTTTTTATGTCTCATGGAACAAAAAATGACGTGGGACCACATTTAATGATGGAAAAGTTGGAATTGAGTTTACGTAAATACCAGGAAAAGCTGTTGGAAAGTGATATGTACAACCCTGCAGGTTCTAGGCCACAGTGAAGCTAAAGATCTCATTGGTTGGTGATGAGTCACAAATGTGAATTCAAATGAGGTTGTGGGTCAAGTTCAAGCTTGTTAGGTTATGTGACCCGATAAGCCGGCAAAGATGTGTAACAATCAGAAGAAATACACAACCTGGCTTCCTTTCAAAGACAAGTTAAAACAAAGCACTGAATTGTCATTGTTCTAAAAGCTTACAGTTAAAGACCAGCAGGGGACGGGACATTTTTCATGTACTTAAGCAGGACCAAATGTGATGGATCTCTTGTAACAAAATGTTTGGCAGAGGCCTCACATTCAGCAGTTGTTAAGCACATTGTTTGAAACTGTGCTGTGAAATCTAATTGGTGCAGATATCTGCAGGAATGCTCTTATTACTCTGTTATGTCACAGCACATTAGGACCCTGTTCTTGGGTTTCTCTCGCTGTAAAACACTGAGGGGAAATATGAGACATTGTCAGGGAGTGGGTGGAGGGTGATGTGCGTTGTGAGTGCGTGTGTGTTTGTGTAAAGGCTATATTTATGCTGCTCTACGTGGATGCCAGAGGCTGTTTTGAAAACGTCATGTTTGACGGTGTCACATCGTCTCATAATCGCACACCTGGCTTGATGTAGCTGTGAGTTTAAAATGCTAATGAACCACAAAAATTCACTGCAGCTACTTATAGTTCTAGAACAAAAATTAACAGGTAAATCTATAAGGTCGGATATCTAGACTAAGACACACCAACTCACTATTTTAAAGTTTCATAACAAGTTAAATTTATGTATATTGAACAAGGCCAAGAATAAGCCAGCCTGTGGACATATTTTTATTTATATTTCTGTTTTTATCTGGCTTTTTTATACATATATATTTTTTTTAAATGTTCTTTTTATTGAAGCAATTTCACATAACTTCTGCATACAACTGGTACACAATGACATGACTGTATTTTCCCTCCTATGCAGCAAATTTAAATCAAACATGACACTCTTCTTCAGTCTTTATAAAATCTTTGTGTCTGACATTTCTTCACTTAAATTATCTTCTTGCAGTATTCCTGTTTTCCCTTGTATTTTTTTTAAAGTCTTCGGTTTGTAACTACATACAGTCTTTACAGAAGAGTGTGTAATCGTGTTAACTTATACATATCTTTTCATCTGCTATAAATGGCTCTACTGGAATCCTTTAATTTAAGGAGAAATGTTTACTTTAAAATTCACAGTTCACAATAAGAATGAAAAACTTTCTTTTTCACAGTGTGGTGTTCGGCTATAGAACGGTTACAGCAGGATCTTATAGCAATGTTCAAACCTGATGAAATTTAAAATAATGTATAAAAATATAGTTTTCAGCAAATGTATGTATAAAACAGGAGGTAACACGTCCGTTTGTTCTTTTGTTAGTTAGTTAGTTTGTTTCTCTGTTAGCAAGCTAACTCAAAAAGTTATGAATGGATTTCGATACAATTTTCAAGAAATGTCCGGATTGGGACAAGGAACAAATGTTTAGATTTTGGGAGTAATCCGGATCAGTGTAAAAACGCCATGACGAAAAATGCAATTTTAGTGAATAACTGCTGAACTAAAATATCGAGATAAATCCAATTGTTCATGTTTTTTTTTACATGGCCAAGGAATCTAAATACTTACATAAAATAAAGGTAGGACTAATATTTATGGTGAAAATCACAATATGGGTGAGGACTGTAGTGCTGGCAGAGGTCTACGCTCTCCAAGTGCTTCTCCAGTTGTTTTGTTTTTTGTGTTGTTATATCACAAAATTATTGCATAGAAACAGTTTTTCTTTTGTAAAATATGGAAGTGTTTATGTTTAATAAAGCAATGGAGAAAGGGTGGGACTTCTTTTTATATTATATATTGTATGCAAAGACTACAGCATAGTCTTTCATCTATTTCTACTTTTATCTTTCTTTTGAATACATCAAAATGAATAAGGATCAATTAACCAATAAAAACATGAGCAGTCGAGTTCTACAGCGGATGTAATTAGAGCAACGTGTTAAATGTCTTAACCTGGGGACAAATGAAGCTATAGCGTAAGTTCAATCAGGAAGACTGTCTGGGTGTTCCTTTCATTCATTCACTCTCTCATCAGCTGTCTAGGAGGGAGGCGTGCCAGTTCTTTCTATCCAATCACAACTTCCCTGCTTCATTGGTTAGCCAATCATCACTTAGCTGTCAAACTTTAAATTCTGCCTCGTCTGCTGTCAGTTGTCTTTCAGGCTCCCGACGCACCGTCAGGATCTTCCTCCCGGGTCAGCTCACAGCTCTCCAGTCTCCATCGGCTCTCCAAGTTCCATTTTCAAGACTTTAGTACCACCACCAGTGTCTAGGCCCCAGGGGTGATATTCATAATTTTTCACGAGTTCTGCTCCCCTGTTCATTTATCATTCACATGCTTGATGGGGTCTAACCGCCAAATCTGTTTTACATTATATCATTAAACATGTTCATAATCCTTTCTGGTGTAAGTCTCTCCTGATTGAAATGCCTTTGGCATCAAAGTGTGCAGACTTTTTTATTTCCCAAGGAGGGAGTAACATTACTGGGGTATTTCTGATACTAAAAACAGATCTATAATTTGTGATGATCCACAAAGATGGCATTTGGACACAATGCATTCTTTGTCTGTTTCGTAAGTGGGTCTTGTAGTTGATTTTAGATGCATTTTTGTGAATAAATGCCAAGATTCCCAAAAATGAAGGAAGCAGAACTACCAGGAAAAGCTTTTGTGTATTTGTGTATGGTGCAAAAAATTGAATCTGAGGTAATGGTAAGTGGAAACAATGACCAAACATTGAGCAGTTTAAGAAAAAGTATAAAAACATGAATTTTAAAAGGTACGAGGATTAGACTGTATAAAGATCACAGAAGGCTGACATAGTTTCTTTTGTTCCTTTTCTTTAATTACTTATTTTTCTCTGATTACTATTTGTGCTATTATATTATTCATTCTGTTTATTTGTGGTTACTTTTATTCTCATTACCATTAGTATTTGGAAGTGGGTTGATTACTGACTACTTGTGTACGTTGAAGGAATGAGACTAGATAAATTTCAATTTCCACCTACTCCTTTTTGACAGTGATGCACAACACTGGATTTTTGCCTATATCTAATATTTGATTCCAAGGCCAATACCGATTCATCTGGTCAAGAGCTCAAGCTGTGTACTTAACAACTTAACACTTGTTTTGCTCAGTGTGACAGTACATTTTGGGAGGAACAGATGTAAAACAAGAAAAAAAGCATTTAATTCTTGCTAAAGTAAAACCTGTGATTTTAAAATTTTGTATCCATGCAATGATGAGGTGCATTAATATTATAAATTATGTAATCTGCCAATATTCCAGCCGATATATGATATGTGTGGCCGATACATCAGCTGCAAAGATCTGCAAATTTCAATATCGGCTGATGATGATATTTAACTTTTGATTAGATTAATACTTTATTAATCCTTTTGGGAAAAACTCCCTCAGTGAAATTAAGAATCAGTAGCAGGTGATTATTACAGATAAAAAGATATATAAAAAGAAAAACATAGATCTAAATGAAACTAATAATAAACATACATATGTATAAATGGAATAAAAGAAAAATACAAATATACTGCTGATATACTTAGGCTGATATTGGATGATACCAACAGCATATCAGGCAACTTCTTGAACATGCAGATAACAACTTTATTTTGCGCCTTAGTTGTTGCTTTTCATTTGTGTTCTATGTTTAATTTTTAGTTCTTGTTCAAAACAAAAAAAAGAGAAAGGAGAGGAGAAGCAACCAGGTCCCAAAACTGAAAAGACACCAGATATGATACCGTCATTGCAAACAATCCACTACACTGTCAATATGATACGACAGCAGCTACTGAAACAGAGAGCAGCACACTGCATAACTGCCCCCACATGCTAAATATACACAACATACACGTATACACACCCTCTACAGTGCAGGAGCAGATGAGGTTATTTTCTCCTCTGAATGCTGGAGGTATAAGAGTCAGTACAACCCAGGATTGAATTTCAAAATAGAAATAATCCACCCTGCAAAAATGCTGTCCAATTTTCCTCCATGTGTATTATGCAACGAGATTCAAATCACTCATGTTGCTCTTTCCTGGTTTGAGGCAGGACAATACGCATGGAAAATCAAGTCTGGATCATTTTCAGCAAGTTTTTTCATAATTGTGAAACACATTTTCCAAAGAAAAATAGACCCATCATTCAAGAAAAACAACCAAACTACTCAACATAAGACAACTGAGTCTTTCTTTCATCACAAGCATCTGGAAATAAAACCTCCTCTTGAAAGAAGTCAGCAATCTCCTACTTTGCATCTGCAGCCTTCCCTGCTTTACATGTGGAAATATCAGATCAATATGCAAACCAGACTACGTGAGAAAAGGCCGAGCATTTGTTACCTTAATTTGGTGCTTTGCAAAGTCCAGCTCAGACTTAACTTTGTTAGTGATCAGGCTTTTATTGGCTGACAACATGTCATAACACAGTGCTGTCATGTTTACATTCATGTTGTAAATCATGTTTTTGTTAATTAAAATTCTTTGCTCATAGTCTCACTTTTACTTAGCTTAATCATTTTTTCCTTCATAAAGAAGTTGATATAGCTCAAATATTCTGCATGTTGCAACCTGCCTTTCTACTTTTTTACCTAATTTTTATGATTTTATCTATCTTATGCTCCCGTATCTATTTTGATGTCTTAATTTGATATTTCTTCTGCTATACTGTGTATAAGAGCAACTGAAACAACCAAATTTCCCCTTGGGGATTTATGAAGTATGTCTTATTCTGACTCTGAAATTGATCACTGATCACTTGTTTAAGATCATACAGTATGAAACTGATCATGTGTTTTTAAAACAATTGGTTGAATGTTTGCTTAAAAAAGCAGAACAAACTAGAAAAGCACTCGGACAGCGCAGACCTCCGCCAGCACCACAGTCCTCTCCCATATTGTGATTTTTACCATAAATATTAGTCCTACCTTTATTTCATGTAAATATTTAGATTCATTGACCATGAAAACATACCATTAGCAATTGGTTTCATAATGATATCATAATGATTTCAGTTCAGTAGTTATTCACGAAAATCGTATTTTTCGTCATGGTGGATCCAGACGGTGATCCAGATCACTCCCAAAATGGAATCAGTTCTTCCTTTTCCCATGCTGAACATTTCCTGAAAATGTCATCAAAATCCATCCATAACTTTTTGAGTTATTTTGTTCACAAACAGACAAACAGACTCTCCCGAAAACATATCCTCCTTGGCGGAGGTAAAGATCTCAAAGAAGAATGTAACAAGTATCCTGCAGGAAGGATGTCAGAATTACACAAAAAAGTCTAATTAATCACTTGTTTTCATCATGTGAATAACTAAAACTATTGGCATTTATTTAAATACTGATTTTACCGAGCAAACCTGAACGCACCTCATCCAAGTGGACATCAAATGCATCACTAATCACAACATGCATGTTTTTTAGAGCCAACTGTAGCTTTAAGCTGTTGGTTCCTGCATTTTTATCAAATACTCAGACACTAGATTATTATTTTGGACTTATTGGACTGAAGTTTTGGAGACGCTGCTACAGTTTATTTAAGAGGATGACAGAGCAGCAGATGAATGGATGAAATCCAAAAGTTCACATGAGGCTGATCAATAGGTGATTGATGGTGTTCACAGGCATTGATTCTGATTAACCAATCACATTTTTTGTGACAAAAATCACCAAGTACTGATGGGTACTGATACTACTGAGGCACCTTAAATAAGGGCATATACAGTGTAATCAATATTGTAAAATTAAGACATTTTTATGATTTTAGAATAATATTCATAGGTAATAAACTAATAAATAAAAGGGGTACAACAAAAGAAGTTCATACTTGATACAAATAGTGAGTTTTGTATTTTTGTATTATAAGTGTAGACTAAGATACTTCAGCGTTTCCAGTATTTCAATTTTTTTGCTATTAGTTTATTCGCTCTAGAACATTATTTGATGATATTTACATGTTAGGAATAAATTCATCAGCCAATCTATGCTTTCCAGCCAAATCTCTCTGAAGACAACAGGATTTCTTCACCAAAATAAAAAGCATAATTAGTCATTAAACTAATTTTGTGAAAATTAAGGCCTTAAATGGCATTGAAAATCATTAAATTTGATTCTCAGTGGTGTCAAAAATACTTTCTGTAGTTTCCAAGAAAACATTTAATATTATATGTTAATAGATATACAGTAACTTAAAATTAAAAACTGTGATTTGCCAGATATGTACATCCGAGTGTAGAAATTTCTTGGGACAGTTCTCATAACAAAAAACAAACCTGTACAATTTTTCTTAAGTTCATGATCATGGCATTTAACTCTGCAGCCCCAGACCCTTTTTTAAGCCTTCTGCTTGAAAAGGACACAAGGAAAGAGTGTATCTCTGCAACCACAAGATCTATTTGAATTATTCTGGTGTGATAATAAAAATTAATTTTCAGTATATGTGTTACTGGGACAGAATACACGAAAATAGAAGTCAATATTTTGAAAAGTTCATCCTCATCTGGAAAAAAATATTGTGAATATCTCTTGGAAATTATGCTGAAAAAAGACTAATAAAATATTTTTACATCATCTCTGCAAAGGACTGTTGTTTAAAAGTGATGCAGAGCAAAATTAGAGAGGTTTTATAACAGTATAATCAGGTGAGGATTTTGAAAAGCAGTTAACTTTCTGTGTTTTTGTTTGAGAGTGTGCGAGCATTCCTGAAATCGGGCACTTTGGGGATGTAGAGGTTAAAAAGTGTACAGTGCAGCATTAAATTGGAATTAAAAGCATTAAATTTGATGCCTGATTTCTGCAGAAACCCTGGACAATGATGTTATTTAGGGACAAACACTCAAAACCAGCCAAGCCCTCATGCATAAACATACTTTTTCACTCATGCAAACACATGCTGCGTCACTTCACAGCACTTCCCGGTTCTGCTGTTGAAACAGAAGGAGCTCAAACAGGATGGTGGTGGTAACAGAGCTAAGTGCAATCTTACCTATAAAGGGGATTGAGTCCAGGGAGTCGTCCAGGTTGGTGGAGCCCGACTTTGGCCGAGCGTCTCCCAGTCTCCTCTGATGGATGTCCCTGCAGCTGTCACTCGACATCCAACACATCGCTGCGTCTGCAGAGCCTGCCTTCACTAACGGGGGAGACTTGTGACTCACTCCTCTCTGGGTATCATTAACAGCTAGCACATAGGACGGAGGGCGAATGTGAGGAGTTCCAGAGTTCTTGTCTCTTCTGAGGACGACCACTGTGGCGTCGAGTCCTTCCACACCCTCTGAGTGACCGCCGTTAGTCCGTACTGGGGCGCCTGCTTTGGGTGTTTGGGTGATGGCTCCGTTTGAGGAGGATGAAACGGGAGGGGAGGACACAGCTACACTTTGTATTTGCCTCTGAATAGGAAGTTTGGTGGAGGGACCAGAGCAAGACGAGGATCTGGCTGCAAGCATCGTCTCCGACCTGCTCTCCATTTTGAGACTGTCTGCCCTGTTTCTGAGCTGAAGGTGCAGCGGGGAGGAGTAGCCCAGGTGGTTGCCGATCAGGTTGGGTCTTTGGTCTTTCGGCGGGTCCTTGGTTTTGGTGGAGGGTAAGGCAGGCGAGAGGTCTGAGAGGGAGTTTTTGACAGGCAGACGCGATGGCCGTAGGATTAGACTGTCGGCCCGCGGTGGTAGAACAGAATCTGTCGTACCTTTCGTAAACAAAGACGCAGTAAGAGGCAAGTTCGTTAGTCCACTCCTTCGACCTTCTGACTCTTGTCCAGTGAGACTTCTGCTCAAATGAGGTAAAGCTCTCAAGCCTGCCCCGGGCCTGCTACCTCTTGCTTCGTCGCTCCGAGAAAGCAGCAGCCTGTCCTCCAGCGCTGCCCTATCCCCAAAGATAGTCCCGCTTGACTCTCCGGGCTGACACCCCAGGTAGTCGCACGACCTGGCGCGCATTTTTGGGACTCCTGTCGGGCTTGAGAAAGGCAGGGCGTCCTCAGAAGCACTCCGAGGCCAGTTCCGGTTCGATATCGTCCTATCCGCTCCACAACCAAGCCTCTCCTGAGAGAGGCTGCGTAATGGAGCCACTGAGGTACCCTGAAGGCTCGAATCAAGTCCGCGGTCATTGGACGTGCTCCTCCGCCTACCCTGGAAGCCCAGAGACCCTCTCAGACTTGTGCTTGGAGGGGGCGGTTGGCGTTGCTGGGCATAAGCCGAGGTGGAATTGGCAGCCGCACGCAGGCTGTCCAAGCGCTCCTGGATTGTGCGGCAGCCGTACGTGTGCAGCCTCTTGGAGTCGATGTAGTCCTTGTAGGTGGTGTAGTTCTTCCAGTCTATGTTCTGGTGTGGCGATGTGGACGGGGCTGTTGGAGAGGGCGAGTAGTGGTTGGCGCTTGGTGAGACGGCAGTGGCGAACGTGTCTGGGGAGGCAGGGGCCCGGACAGGTGGAGATAAGGTGTCAGGGTAGATTGGGCCGGGTCTAGAACTTGAGGATTGTGAGAAAGCTGGAGTTTCTGTTGGACGGGATGAGGGGTACTGCAGCTGCGCCCCTCCAGGTACTGAGGGAATGAGTGGTCTAGGGTTAGCTGACTCCACTGTGGGACTGTACCGGTTTTCCTCTGTCCTGTGGCTGGGACCAGCCCGAGCCACCCGGGACCCCCTATCTACTGCATCAGGAGGCATGGCAACTGTCCTCACATTCTCATTACAGACGCAAACCACCGTCTGAGACTTTGACGTTGGCTGGGGCGGAGGAGACGGCGGGACAGGGATCTCCACCCGGTAGTTCTTTTCCGTGGCCCCTCCTCCTCCTCGTCTTCCTGGTCCAGGAGCCGTCCCCCTGGGGGTCTCGCTGACTGTGGCAGGCTCCGATGCCTGAGCCATGCCCACAGCCTTCACTTCAATCCGTGGGTAGCATATGGGAGGGGGCTCCGGGATGTTCTGGGCATTTCCGCTGTACGCCTCATTTCCTTTGAGGTATGCATCCTGGGAATACGCCTGCAAGAGATTAGAGGACATGATGTCACTGAGGTTTGGTGAGAGGTTGAAAATCTTAAATAGATCATATTGAAGTCCAGGAGACTATCACACCCAAACTTAGGAGGATATAATGAACTTATGTTCAGGACAGGGAGTGCTGTAAACCTGTTTGGGACAACCTCCTTTATTGACATAACAAATTTATTGACACATCCAACCTTTGACTTCATCTCCCTCTGATGAAACTACTACAGTATTATTATATAACAGCTTCACAGTGGCACTGTGTTTTCTCACATCTCATAAATGTAGACTGTAGGGCAGGGCTTTACGGACCAAAAACAATGTCTCAGTATTTTTTCAGCAGAATACAAACAAATCACAATGTTTCCCACTTACACTGTACTGGAGTTTTTAGACATCATTCATCAACCATACATCCAACGAAAATGCTCAAACTACATGTGACACTTTTCTAAATGCTCCATTTAATATCCATTTAAAGCAGGAAAGCTGCATGTGCAATGACTTATTAGTACTGGCATAGCAAACTGCAATGGTCATCCTTGAGTAAAGACGTAAAAAAACATGGAGAGACTACTTTTTAACATTAGGTGTTGCCCCTCAATGGGTGCATTTAACTTTATCAAAATAAATAAAAGGAAAAATTAGAGAAAATATCAAGGGAGCATATTTGGGTCAGTACACCTAAGTGGCCTTACCAGGTTTTGTCTATATACATTAACATATATATATAAAAAAATTACAAAATAGTTTTGGATGTTTTGACCAAACACCAGTTTGTTCAATTCCCTTCTGAAGATCGCTAAAATCAAATGATGTGGCAATCAGTGGCTTGTCCTTAATCTATTTAAAGACATATCCACTTGTCACAAAAGCATAATAATAAACTTTAATTTGATTTAATTTAACAACACAATACTAATACTTCCTTGAAACAACAAGCAGCAAGAATAGAGATTTGTAACACTTGATATTGAGAGATTTCATTTTATCTTACAAACCTTCTCCACTTGAAATGACAATACCATTTTTTAATCTTGAGGATGTCAAAATTCTCCTAAATTCTCTGTGTTTCAAAATGCATAAATTACCAGTGCTTTGAATGATTACAGGTGTTAAACAAACGGAAACCTAATGATCTTATGTTGTATTTGGCCCCAAGAGAGACAGAAATCAAGAATAGTCTTAAATGCACAAATAAATTGGGAACATCTTAAAACATTGAGTATGGAGTAAACGTTCAGTTAAACCCAGAATTAAAAGGACTCGAGCTGGCCATCTGAGTATATTTACAGCAGGGCTACCTAACTTGGCCCCTCCCCCCATTAAAGTATTATATCACAATGAGGGAAAAGCTGAATATCAAAGGTCCATCATAAGATGGGTGCTGCCAACTGAGCTATAAATGCTGCAGAGTGTGGCAACAGTTTCCCTGCTTCATATTTGTCCTCATATAAACAGACATTAAATAGATTTTTGAAAAATACAGACTACTGCCGTTGGTGCTCAGTGTAAACAATCATTTCACTGAACATTAGGCCTGTTATTTGTTACATCCCTTCTCACTCACTTTCATGGATGTTACAAACTTTGTGTCATTGTAATGATGTGCTAAAATTTTGGACAGCCTCTTGTGTACATACAAACAAGATCTAAACACACTTTAAGTGATTAAATATAAACCTGAATCAACAAATAACCCAACCCAGGGAGTCTAGAACAGCTGTTTCTGTAAACAGGTATTAATATTTGATTTTTACTTCTATTAAAATGCTTGTGATCATAGTCAGTGAGCATATTAGGCATTTATCTTTTCAGTACAAACAATATACAGTATCCAACATAAATGGTATTCCCATGTCATAAATCCTTTTAAAAATGTTTTGATAAATTATAAAAACCTCCATATATTCCCCAACCTTAGGCACACTGCAAGACCTCAGAGCACGTTTGTTTGTCTATTTTTAAGTCAAAAATATCTAAAACACTTATTCCAATTCATATTCACCTTGCACGTCCAGATAAATATCTTTCTACATGAAGTAAAAGGCAAAATAATCGGCATTAAACTGCTTGTTATGATAAGAAAATAAATGCAAATGAAACAAGCACGTTTGACTCAGTAAGACTTAAATTCAGGATTAAAATCTGCTCTGTCTTGTCTCATACTTACAAGCAACTCAACCTTTATTTTTTTGTCATTTTCATCTCCAAATCAGATTTTAGTCCAGACATATCAGGAAACCGTGCCTCAGAATAAGTTCAGTGAGGTATTTCTTACTTGAAATTGGACATTTACTCTCACTGAGATCTGAGTTTTTGTGGTGTAAACGTAGTCATTTATTGACTAAAGTCTTTGAGGAGCCTGATGAGATTATCAGCTAGACAAACACACTTACTGCATTCCTTCTGGGAACTGTAAATGACAGCTGGATTCAGCTCGTCCACGAAAATAAAACAACCGCGTGCTAAAAGTAGACACAGCGCCCTGGTATGATTCCTCTGAATCAAACAGCACAGCACAACTGCACACTCTGCTAACAGTTTCTCAATCTTTTCCAAGGAGACTGCAGACAAATATGCAGCACGCACTGATACAAATTAGCTGCTGTGAGAAACAATACACACCGAGGAGCCAGAAAGGCAAATAAGCAGAGAGGGAATGCTGGAAAGTACAAAATACACCCACAGAGCCAGAATGCGGGATTAAGATTGCCGGGGTTTACCCACCTTTGGTACTGGAGAGTGTGACCTGAGGCATGAGGAGAGGGTGAACGGGGGACGCCTCTGCCTGCGTTTGGCAGCTAACACTACCTCTGTCAGCATGGCTCCACGACTCTTCACTAACTGGAACGACTGCACTACTTTCCTTGATTAAAACTTTAAGAAACATCCAGTATATCTGGTTGTTAGCCTGCCGCCTGCCGCCCCACCACCAGAGAAATAACTCCTCATGGCATTCTGAAAGGCTCCTCATTCATCTCTCCTGTACACAAGCTCTTGAGAAAATGAAAGGGAGAGAGTCGTGGTGTTGGACTTTAATCGATAGCACTCTCTACCTGAGGTGTCAGATTACCACTGCACTTACAGCCACAGCATTAAGTGTGCTGTTGAATGGCTCCCTCTGGATTTGCATCAATCATAGAGTTAAATAGAGACCAATTTCCTGAACAAGGGAAGTACACAGCAATATCTTTGAGGCTGGCTGGCATATCAAGTGCTCACATTGTTCTGTTAACCTGATATCAGGGAAATAAAAAAGAATTACAGTAACAAACTGCAACCACAGAACAAATACAGAGAGGTAAGGAGGGCGGATGTGGGGATTTAAGGGACTTGCCGAAAGTAAGGCTGGGAAATATATCACATTTTTAACAAACGTGCACTAACAGCAGCTGTGGCAAAGTCGGCATTTATACAAATAACTATCACATTAAGAAACACAATCTCACTTCTTCTGATGTATAAAATTCGATGGAATGCTATAAACAACCAGAGCAGTGTTTAGTAGAAGCTGTCTTAAATGGAACACAAAGAAAAGCAAAAATATTAGAACAGTAAAGATCACGCCGCCCGCTGAATTAGACTATACTTTACCCATGCAGGTCAAAGTTAAGGACAATTCGGAGGTTTTATAGTCTAAATGTACATGTTACATTGGTTATTTTTGTATTTATTAAGAGTGATTTATCAGCAAATCATACAATTGACATTGAAAAAAGGTTTAAAATGGCTTGTGGGCATCTTCTTAGGTACCCTGATCTAAATGTAAAAATACTTTTTCAACATTTGTAAAACAATCTAGAAAATGATAAACAATATGTTGAAAGGTTGACATGATTTTTGTAAAATACAGACAGTACTTAAAGTTTGACTGCAGGAAAAAGCTAAATTACTAGTCCAGCGTTCCTAGAGCTCAAGGCAAGTTAAATTCAGGACTTTTTCAGACTTTTTTAAGGCCGTTTGAAATCAAATTTAAGACCAAGTCGACAACGAACCACAACTGAAACAAACAAAACAAACAAAAACACCACATGAATTACCTGGGTTAGAGGCAACTTTAATGAATTACCTGGGTTAGAGGCAACGTTTATTTTAAATAAAACATCACTTTAATCGTTTTTTAACCCCGTTTTTAAAACTTTTTGCCTATTTTGCCCCCATTCATCTTTTTTGGCCATTGTCAGAACCACTTTTGGAATTTTTACATGGTTTAAATTTAATTCCCAATTTTGCTGCCATAATCTATTTTCCTGAGCCACTTTTTTTTGCCAATTTTCCCCATGTTTTTTTTCCTCTCTCCGGGCACTGTAGGTAGAACCAAGACATGCGTCTGCTCTAAAAGATCCTGGTGCAACCACATCACCGTTTTGTTAGTTCCGCTATTGTGACTGCACGATGTTGCCACGAGAGTAAATTAGCGGATTATTTTTGAAAAATAGATAAATGTTACAAAATATTTTTTTAGTCCAAACTAACATAAACTTTACTAATGTGTTCAAATTTTTAAGACTTTTGAATTAAGGCCTTATTTTTAGAATAATGAATTCAATGCCTTTTAAGACTTTTCAAGGGTCCGCGGGAACCCTGTAGTCATTGATTGTTCAGTGCTTTAGTTTTTGTTGTCATGGGTTTGAAGAATACATAAACTACAAAAATTTTATTTCTAATCTAATAATGGTCAAATAAAACATTGGCAATTCGCATGTTTCAAAAACTTTTCAGCTTGCAACCTCCAAAGACAGTGTCATTAACAGGGAGTGAATGCATTAAAAAGCAGCATTTTTTAACATTTAATCTCACTTACATGATAATATTCTTTTATGAAAAGTGAAAGTCATTTTTTGTGCATATTTTTGGTGAAATTTGTGATCATTCTGGGTTTTATTTGTGTTAATGAACAACACAACCCCCCATGCCTGTTTCTTCATATTTCTGGTATTATTACAACCATTTGATATTTCTTTACTAAAAGGAAAATAGACATAGAAGTCACAAAACACCATTCAGCTTAAAAATACAGAGACATGATTTTAGACCCCACAAGCGTTGTGATGAAAGAGATTAGTGACCCTTCTTACCAGAGCAGTGATATCCCTTGAAAACTGAAGTCCACATGTTAGAGAAGTGCGAGCAAAGAGAGAAAAAGAGAATAGAGAAAAGAGGGCAGGTGAGATTATAGAAATAAGACGCCCCTGTTTGAGGTTAGGCGGGCGGCTTCCAAGACTTCAGGATAAAAATACATTCTGCTGTGGAAACGCTGAGCGGAAGCATCAAAGTCAGAAGCAGCAGAAGAAGAAGAAAGGCGGTTAAATGAGTCCTTCTCAGACCTGAAAATCCTCCAAGTTCTTCTTCATCCCCATTATTCCTTCCTCCTACCCATCGTCTCTCTTTCTGCCACACAGCTGCTGTCAAAATACGGTGAGCTGGTTTCAGCTGGCTTTCTCTCCCTCTCTCTACTCAGCATTTCTCTCCTCTGCTCTGTCACTCTCACCTGCTCGCCGTGGCACCTCCCCTCCCCCCTCTCTGGATTCTGGAGCATTTCATCGAACACGCTGCCTCTCCTACACCCTCTCCTCCTCTCTGACAGCTTCCCCGCTCATCTGTCAAACGTTCCGCTTTATCATGCGTTGGTCTTTTGGGTGAGCATAACTTCGCGCTTGCCTGATCGGCGCTGGCTTCCTCCCTCCCTCCCTCGCTCCTGTAAACATTGAGCTGAGTGGGAGTCAGCTGACTGCAGCTGTACTCCCTCTGGTCGTGAGTGGGATCAGTGACTCCCAAAACACAAAAACAGACAAACAAGAACACACTTGAAGCAGACACTGATAAATCTACGGACGTTTGTTTCCTGCACTATGCTGTGTCAAAGCAGCAAAACTAATGATCCCTCTCCACGCTCTGTCACATCCATTCATCATTTGAAGCCCAGATGTGTTCTCAATTAAGATGTCAAACAATTATGCTTTTAAATCAAAATTAATTGCTACATTCTTTGGATAATTTAGATAAATAGCAGTTCTGATTGGATGTTTAAAATACTATATCACATTTTAAATAGCTTTCAATCCCTTATTACAGAAGCCAAGTAGGTTATGTTTATGTCTGCGTATGTTTGTTTGTTAGCAAGATTAGCTTCAGGAGATGGTGGTACGGGCCAAACTTAAAAATGATCTGATTTTGGTAGTGATCCAGATAACCACCATTAGCAAATAATTGTTTTTGCTCAATAACTGTCCAACTAATGATGATACCAACATGATTCTGAGCGCTAGGTGTGGGTTTTCAGGGTCAAGGAATCATATAGTGATGGTAACTTTATCATGGAGCTATTGCTTATAGATGTAACAGCTACTTTGGCGAAGGTTTGCACTCTCCAAAAGCTTCTAGTCGACAGTGTGAAGCAATTCGTAGCAGTGTTTTAACCCTTGAACTACCAGTTCAACAGTTTGGCAGAGGTCATCAATAAATTCAGGGATATTTAATGTTTTAAAAAAACAGAACAAATCAAAACATAGTTTGATTAAGTTAACATTTCAGGGAACAGAGGAAACTACAAACAAACCCAAAACCAGATATTTTCTTGGTGTGGGGTTTAAAGGTTAAATATTTGGGACAAAAGCAATAAGTAAAGGCAGAAATTTGAAATGCACAACACAAAGAAATGCTTTTAATGAATAACAGATTATATATATATTAATCATCATATCAGTAAATGGTAAAGTGTTTAAAATAAAAGTGATGGTAATTATAATAATAGCTTTTAACTTTTTGAAACTTTAAAACCCACCTAATGGAAACATCAGCACTTTTGGTTTGTTTGCAATTTTTCAGAATCCTACTGAATCCTACTACATTGACAGGAACAAACAATGTGGTGTTACGTTTTTAATACATAAAATATCCCTAAATGTATTGACCTATGCCAAACAGCTGTTCTAGGACTTAAAGGGTTGATATGTGAGTTTTAAAAATACAAACAGATGTTCTTTTATTCATGTATTGGGGCTAAGTGACGGACTTAAGAGCTTAATTATAAAAATTTAGTATTAACAATTCTTTTCATAGAAAAATATGCAGGTGTGCATGTACATTACTTAGTCCACGTGCACACAACAGCAGGTATTTTTAAACTAAGGTTTAAAAAAATCCCCATCATCAGGAGTATTATCATTAAAACATCCATTTCAACCGCGAAATGCTAAACTGTAAAAATCTATTATCAAATACTGCTTTGAACTTTGTAACTATCTCCCTCTTATGAAATCTTTTTTGGCAATTTCCTCGCAAAAAGCAGTTTTATTTCCACATCTATTCCAACCACAAGTCCAACTGGTGTCTTGGTTTAACTTGTGGCTATGCTAACTTAAGCTAGCAGGCATATTGAGTAAATACTTCTTGCAAATTTTCAATCAAAGACGTATCTCATACTCTCGACTAAATCCTGTTATTTAAAGTTGTGTGGCTAATCTTGTTGGTTTTAAGGTCTAATGTAACCATGGCATCAATAGGTGCAAGCAGCTATTGGTCACCTGTCAACTCTCTGAAACTTGTCCACAACATCTGCAGCATTTTTACCATCAGTTTTTAAAAGCAGCATCATCGTAAGGGAGCGATAGACAGTATATGTTGGTATGTCAGTAGTCCACTCAGCAACACTTAAAACTGCAACAGTTTAGCAACGTCTGCAACAACACTTAAAATCAAAGTAATGCTTAAAGAGTGACTAATCACATAAAAAAAACATTCTCCATCACTCCATCTCATTTTTATGTATTTTTATTCTGACTTTATAAAATATTTGTCATCGGTTTAAGGCAGGAAAAGGCTATGTGACTGTTACTCATGCTGTTACACTACAACCTGTAACATAGGTGTAATATTCATACTTATTTAAAGGATAAGTTCGGTTTCTGCAGCTTTCACATTGTTTATAGAATGAAGTAGAACAATATACTCACCCAGAAGGCTTTCCTGATCCAAACAGCGCTTCAGGAGATATTTACATCCAAAATCGAACGGCGGACATCCGTATAATGGTAGCACACGGGGCATGTATAGCGCCGCTTCTAAAACTGCATTAATCGTCCAAAAACTCATTAGTTTCACCAATATTTCATCATGGTCCGCTTGGGCTACTCCTCCATTACAGTCTGTGTCGCTCCAGACATGTTGTGTGACTGTGCTGACCTCTGAACTGAAGAAGAAGAAGGTTTGCCTCCGCACATGCGCAGTACGGCTCATTGTTTCAGGGGAAGATCGCCGGCTACACAACGACTTTCTTCTTCCAGTTTTGTGCAAAATGGACGAATATCTATCGGATGAAGATGTTGTGGAGGAATACAGATGGTATACAGATGAGGAGCTCATCGAAAGGAGGACGCGGAGGCAAAGAGAAGAACAGCTCTCCAGAGAGTACTGCGCATGCACGGAGGCAAGCGTTCTTCTTCTTCAGTTCAGAGGTCAGCACAGTCACAAAAACATGTCTGGAGCGACACAGACTGTCGTTGAGGAGTAGCCCGAGCGGACCATGATGAAATATTGGTGAAACTAAAGTGTTTTTGGACGATTAATGCAGATTTAGGAGCGGTGCTATACATGCCCCGTGTGCTACCATTATATGGATGTCCGCCGCTCGATTTTGGATCTAAATATCTAACGAAGCACTGTTTGGATCAGGAAAGCCTTCTGGGTGAGTATATTGTTCTACTTCATTCTATAAACAATGTGAAAGCTGTAGAAACCGAACTTATCCTTTAACAAGATGAGTAAAGACAGTTTTTATAGAAAATAAAGCACCAGTTAAAACCAACACATCTGTCAACCAGCTCCAAGACTTCCAAGAACTGTGAGCAGAAACAAACCCAAGTTTGCACGTCAGACATTGCATTGCTAATTAATTTTTCCTCAATAACAAAAACAACTAATTGCTTCATTCAAATCCCTCAGCCTTGTGAGTGCTCAGACTCTCTCTAAAATGCCAAAAGCGAGTTTTTGTGGCTTTTGGGGAGCTGTGGCCGGGCTAACAAGCTATGTGAGGAATTTAGCAACACAGTGGGATCTGAGTCAGTGCTCTGCTCTGAGAGGAAATTTCCCAATGAGAGGTGAATAACGTGTGTCGACTGGTTTTAGGTGTCCAGGCGCTGGGTTTTGTTCATCTGCGGGGGCTCTGTACCCTGACTGACGGCGTGGGATGGCTGTTTTGCATCAATGAGCTCAGCGATGAGAAGGCCACAGGGTTTGATTTCATTTCTTTGATGCTTCAAAGTTTCTTTTAAGACTTCCTCCTATTACAATGCGTGAGTCAGATATGAAGGTCAAAATGAGACATTACTAGTTTAACCATTAATCAACCACATCTGGCAACCTGTAAACAGCCAGAAGTAGCACCCAATTCGATATCTTAATCAGCCTTCTCCATCAGTCATTATCCATGCATTTGTTTGCCAAGAGGAAAAACAAACAAGAAAGAGTCAAGTCATGCCCACTGCACCGAGACTAAGAAAAAAATCTCAGTCTAATAGGACTAACCTTTGACATTTCTGGTATTAAACCTGCAAACGACTTTTAATCCCATTTGTACAGTTTGGGGCTGAATAAACAGAGGAGCACATTTTCAAACACACTTGCAATATTTACCAGTGACGGAAAGCTTACCAGCTGCAAAATGTCCTCATCCTTTGGCATCACACAGAGTTCCAGTGAGGCATCGCTGAGGGATGAAAGAGGGAAAGAGAAAAGCAGGGTGAACGTGAGAAAAAGAGAAAATGTTTCAACAGGAAAGACGTACAGTCTACATGTAAACTCCATCAGTCAATAGCGACGGTTTAATTAAGTGTGAATGAGGGTTACACATGTGCATGCAGAAGGTGATAAGGAAATGTTTGGTTCTGGAGAATTGAGATTGTTTTTCCGTAAGTGTTACACAATAGTTTAAGTTATATGTTGTTGGTCCAGAAATATGCAGGAAGACAATCAGATATTAAGCTCAGAGAAAAGTAGAGGTTACACATGTTTGCTCACTTTCTGCCTTAAAACAAACCATTAAAGTTTCTGTGAAGTGGGGGTGGTCTCACCTGTTCTGGATCAAGGCTATGACTTGTGAGTAGGTTTTCCCAATGATGCTCTCTCCGTTCACCTTCACTATCCGGTCCCCTGGAAAGAAGAGGAAGAGCAGTTATAAGAGGTAATTTTTCTATTAAACAATTCAAACATACAATTAACTAGCTAGCAATGGGTATGCCCTTGTCTCAAACTTAAATCAGGTGGGTAATCAAACAAAAAAAATTAAAATCCATCCATCTATCCATTCAGCCAACTGAGCATCAATCATCTACCAAGGCGCCTTGCCAAAAAAAGAACTGACCAACCATTTATCCTCACTTCATCCATCGACCCAGCTATCTAGCCATTCATCCACCAATTTCATAACTTACTGTTTTTCCAACCAACCATTCATCCATCCATCAACAAACTTAATAACCATTAAAACAACTTCTCATCCATCCATCAAACATAAACCAATGTAACATTCGGCCATCCATACAACAATAAAGAAACTTACATCCAAACAACTTAACATCTATGCATACATTCATCCATCCATCCACCATGCAACCTACCATCCATCTATTCATCCTTACCTTCATCAATCAAACAACTTCCCATCCATCTAACAAGCGAACCTCCATCCACCCATTCGTCCATGCATATAACAATAAAGCAGCTTACATACATCAAACATCTTTTCATACAGCATTTATCCATCATTCCACCATCCTCTATACAACCTACCATCCATGCATTTATCCACATTTGTGTTTATCCACACGTCCATCACTCAAACAACTTCCATCCATCTATCTATCAAACCATCCATTGGTTCATTCGCCAATCCATCAATCAATCCATCCATATAGCAACAAAACAAACTGCTTTATACCATTGAACACTGATCCATCATTCCACCATCCTCTATACAACCTACCATCCATCAGTTTACCCACACTGGTCTGTCCATCTATACCTTTGTCAATCAAACAACAACAATCTATCAAACCACCATCCATTGGTCTATTACCCATTCCATCTATCCTTTAGTCTATTCACTAGTCCATCCATCTATCCATCATTTCATCGTCCACTATACAACTTAACATTCATCCATTTATCCATATTTGTCTGTTCATACCTTCATCCATCA
The DNA here is from genome assembly GCA_036419115.1 of Scarus forsteni. Classification (NCBI taxonomy): domain Eukaryota; kingdom Metazoa; phylum Chordata; class Actinopteri; order Labriformes; family Labridae; genus Scarus; species Scarus forsteni. The sequence continues at coordinate 3,840,870 of JAZDUH010000007.1, read as the reverse complement.
AACAACTTCCCATCCATCTTACTATCATACCTCCATCCATTGGTTCAGCCATCAATCCATCCATCCACTCAACTATCCATCTGTTAATCGATCAAACAATCCTCCATTCATCCATCATATAACAACAAAACAACTTAACATCCATCCATTGTTTCACCGTCCACTATACAACTCAACTATTCATCCATTCATTCGTCCATCCATCCAATGACCAAAGCAAACATCTTACTAAGCAGCCGTCCTTTATAACCTTTGTATAGCTTGTTTAACGATGTATTAAACATTTTAAATAGCTTTAGAAAATACATAAAATATATGAAACTTTACAGAAAAATTGCAACATAGTTTTCCACAAAACAGGCCTTTTCTTTAATCAACATGTTTTGAAAGGTTGTGTAAACGCTGCCAAATTAGAAACACTGGATTTAAGAAGGTGCATCACTCCAGAAACTTCTTCTAAAAAGTTCAGAATCAGAATCAGAAATACTTGATTTATTAATCCCAAAGGGGAAATTCAGTTGTTTCAGTTGCTCTTATACACAGTATTGGAGTTGTAAATATTGGATGAAGAGATTAGAATAGATAGGAGCATTAATTTAAAGTTAAGTAAAATAAAATAATACAACTAAAAATGAAAATAAATGAAATAAGAATGAAAGTTAAGTAAGCAGGTTGCAACATGCCGAGTCTTTAAGCAATATCAACTCCCTTATGAAGGAAAATAAGTAAAATTAAGCAGAAGTGAAACTCTGAAAGAAGTCAAGAAATACATAGTGTAAACAATTAACAATATTTACGATAAGAACATGAATATATCTATGACAGCACCATTTGTCCAAAGGTATGATTGATAGGAGGCACAGCTTGACAGTAAGGGTACGTCTGTGTAGATTCTCATTCTTTCAGGTCATGGTTATTTTGAAGATTCAAAAACGAGACAACTGGACTGTGTTGAGTTTTGGGAAAGGATGTTGTCTGGGAATTCATTTTTGTATTTACTTATTAAGAAATATCAGAGGAGTAAAACAGGGAAAAGCTTATTCTCCAGGACCTGATGGAGCAGTGATATTAGAGGGAAGAGTTATAAAGTCAGGTGGCAAGGTTTTAGTCACGCATATCGTGAAAGAAATACTGATAATAAATCAAACATTATCAAATCAGTTTGTTGTATCAGCACATTCCTTAAATCATTTCTGCATTTCAGTGTTCCTGCACTAAGGAGGAATCATCTGGAATCCAGTCGATGTGGTTATTGACCGAGGAAACCTCTCTGGAGGAGCTGCTTCCAGCACAAACAACCATCTGAGCTCCCATCAAACGCAGAATACCAATAGGTGTTTATTTTAGGGACCCCATGTGAGGATCCATCTTCATTCAAGTTTTCTGAAGATGGCCATCTTACAGGAAGAGAGGCGAGGGGAGAAAGGAGATAATTGTGGGAAAACACTGCTCCGTCTCGTCCCAGGAGGGGAGAGGGAGCAGATAAAAGCCGACAGTTTAGAGGCCACTTAACATTTCCTCTTACACCGGGAGCTAACCTGAAAATAACGCTGACAGCAGTAGAGAGCTTTAGATGTCCCAGATGTCTGAGGAAAAATAAAGGAGCTAATTCACCCTTTAACAGTAGTGTCTTTGTTGCTAACAATAACAGATGATCTACATTAGGGGTTATACAATATGGGCCAAAAATAATGTCTAAATATTGATTAGCTGAATGGTAATATAGGATATAAACTGCATTTAAGTATGGCTGTCACAATACCTGAGTTGTAAACATTGACATGGTGCAAGAAAAAATGTATTGGTAAACTGGACAGAGCAGTGTGGTTAAGTGGAGGCATAGTAGGTTCAAAGCTGCTTTACAGCACAAGTAAACACATTCACACCCATTCACCCTCACATTCAGTCACTGGTGGATGATGTTTCTGTCAATCATCCATCAGTATAAGCTAACACAGTGATTCCCAAATTAGGGTACTCAAAGTGATGTAGGGGGGTACATTTAGAAGCTGGCGTATATTAAGACTGTCAATTATCCTCAAAATCAAAGTTGAACGGTATTCAAATGTACATGCACATATCCAAGGATATTTGGTTATTTTGCAGGGTCAGGAGTTACTGCACAAGGAGGTTAAAGTGTTTGTTACAATAAGCAGTAAAAATAAGAAGAAACAAGTGAAAAAAACTGAATACTGATAGGAATAAAAACATGGATAAAAGTAAAATTATAAAAATAATTAAGAAATGAGTAACAAAACATAAGTAGAAACAAGTTAAAAAGCTGAAGAACAACAAGAACAATCAAAACATGGATAAAAGCAGAATAATAACAATAGATAATAAACAAGTAACAAGAAATAAGTAGAAACAAGGAAAAAAAACAAATAATGAGAGGAATAAAAACATGGATAAAAGCGGAATAATAACAGATAAGAAACAAGTTACAAGAAACAATCAGAAACAAGTTAAAAAATCGAATAAAAACGAAGAATTAAAACATGGATAAAAGCGGAATAACAAGAAACAAGTAACAAGAAATAATTAGAAACAAATCAAAAAACTGAATGAGGAATAAAAACATGGATAAAAATGACATAATAAAAACAGATCAGAAACAAATAACAGGAAATAAGTAGGAACAAGTTAAAAAATTGAATAAAGATGAAAGGAAATTACACATGGATAAAAGTGAAATAATAACAGATAAGAAGCAAGTAACGAGAAACAAGTAGAAACAAGTTAAAAAATTGAATAACGAGAAGAATAAAAACATGGATAAAAGTGGAAGTAAAAAAAACAGATAAGACTGGTGGCAATAAATAAGCTGAAAAAATATATACGACATTAAATACCAATTGGAAAATAATTATTTCAACTGTTTGTTGAAAAGAAATATGGATGTTGGGAGAAAAGAGAGCTTATCGTGGTTTGTTTCTTGCTTGCTTGCTCTGTATTGCTCTGTAAATGGAATGAAAATACTAGTTGTTAAATCAATTTTGTGATCAATAATTCACTTTGAAAGATTTTACTTGGTTGTTAAACGTGGGAGGTTGTGGCAGAGTTACAGACATTTCTTTTTCCAGCTGCAATAAGTGCATGAGAGTAGTGGATGCATAGCTGGATGTCTGAAGGGATACGGGCTGTGAAGAGTTTGGGAACCACTGAGCTAACACATTCACGATCTTTCATCGTTCATTTACACGCCACTGACTCAGCAGTGGGAGCAACTTAGGGTTAAGTGTCGTGCCCAAGGACACATCCCTATGTGGCCTCAAACCTGCAACCTGCCACGGATGCATGTACCAGTTTGCTTTAAAAGGGACTGATATGATTCTGGCGATCTATATTTAAAGCCCTTTCAGATGTCTTAGAAATACCCATAGAACCTTGTGCTGTCACAGCAATATTTGGAGTAATTCCACAAGAAACGCGCCTTAGTCGACAAGCAAAGGATGTACTAGCTTTCATATCCCTTCTAACCAGATGACTTATACTCCACCAACCTTTAAAATGTTGATTAAAGATCTCTTACATCATTTAGTGTTAGAGGAAATTCGTTACTCCACAAGAGGGTGTGCTCAAACGTTTTATACTATATGGCAACCTTTTTTGACATATATAGAAAAAATAGGTGACACTAACATTTGAGATTTATAAAATTGATCCCACATTGTATACAATTTATAGCCCATGTATTTAAGTTCTATTTTCTTTTTTTTTCTCCTTTCTTTTATCATTTTCTGAATACTCCCATATTATTTGCTTAATCTTGACTGCTATCGTATTTATTTTATTTTATTTGTATTTATTTTAATTTAATTTAATTAATTAATTTTTTTGTCTACTACCTAAATTATTTTTATATTTGTATTAACAAGAGTAACTCTTCATAAGATCATTATTTAATTGTTTGATGGTACCATAATATTGTTGTAGGGATGGGGCTCTGTTGAGCAGAAAGGGGGGAAGGGGGGAAATAGGGTTACATTGTGTTCATGTAGTTCCATCTGTAAACTCTTATTATGTATGATTTAAAGGTACAGTGTGTAGTTTTTAGCGGCATCTAAAGCTGAGGTTTGAGATTGCAGCACTCCAGCGGTCCCCCCTCTCTGTCGGAGAACCTCCGGAGCTACGGTGGCCTTCCAAGGACAAAAAGTGTTTTTAGCTTAGTTATCAGCCTATGTTTTGTCTTACTGCCACAGAAAATGAATAAATCGTGGAGTTTTAGCACGACGTCGTCTCCCTATTGTCTTTCAGTCTTGCTAATGCTCACACCGGTCGTTTGGAAGAGACAATCATTTCAAAATGCTTGTGGCCGTGAAATAAGCCTTGCATAGCAGATACATTCTCTGCGTCTTCCTCCGACTTCTCCCAAAAGCAAACAAATAAATTCGGCTCTATATAAGAGTACAATTCGACACTTAGTCTTACCTGTCCAGCAAAAAACAGGCAACTTCGGCGTCTGTCTGCAAACTTATCCTTCAGGGACTTCCATCTGGGAAAGGCAGCGCTGATGTTGACCCTGTTTTTTTTGTCGTAGCCTGTCCAGATTGCGTTTGGCTTCATCGAGTTTTCGTTTCTTTGACAAAGATTCACGCTCCACTGATGGCAAATTGTACGTGTGGTCCTCCATGTTTGTTTGTATTAGCACAGCTGCTTGGTAATCACTCTTTTCTTCTTCATCTATTTCACAACTGTGCATTTCCGGTAGGCGTCAACAAAAAAACGTGAAAGCGTTTAGTTTGTCCGTTCTGAGTTACGGTAGAAAAGATGGCGACGCAAGATGGAAGCCACCATAAGAGACGACCCGCTCCTATGTAGATATAAATGACTTATTCTAAGGTAACGAAAACAAAAACATTAATTATTTAAGGCTGATTAGAAACTAATTTAGATATAATTTTAAGTAATCTATTCCATTTTTTACCAAGTCTGTTATTTTAGATAGCATTTAATAATACACACTGTACCTTTAAATATGTCAATAAAAATACTTTGAGCAAAAAAAAAAGAAAAAAAAAGGGACTGATATAATAAAAAATGCCTAACCTCATATCAAATCTTAAGATACCATAATATATCTTAAAATTCTAACTTAAATTCCAGCCCTATTTTCCATAACAGTACATGAAGAAACAAAGTGGGAGATACAGAGAATCTCAGTCAGGGGAAGGTTGGAATAACAGTGTGCTTAGTGCACTTTGTTCAACCTCCCACAAAGGAGACATCTGTTATTTTGTAACTCAGATCTGTTTTGCCTGGCAGGTTACAAGGAAGTGGAATTACCTACAGTACAGACATGAAGAAATCTTGGCATTAGTCACCGCTTTGAGGTCAAATATGAGACAGGCAGAGTAAATCACAAAATCTGCTGGTTATCAGGAGTGAGTTTTTCTCCTCAGAATTTTATTTTATTTTTTTTGTGACGGAGTGTACCTGTGCAGAGTCCAGCTCCGTGGGCGGGGCCTCCCTCCTTCACTTGCTTGACGAAAATGGTGTCCATTGGCTCCAGACGGTTCCTCTGTCTCCCTGGCAATGAGAGAGAGAGAGAGCACATGCACAGAGACGATTGGTCACACAGAGAGGAAGAGCAGAATCAGAAGTAGGACAAATTGAAACTGGGACTTCAAACTTTGCTGCAGGAATACTGGGGCACGAGTGCACACGCTGTCTGGAGTTTCACAGATATCCCACTTACCGGAACCACAGAGAACATCACTGACAAATGTTTGTTGTTTTTTAGTACGTTTTTGTTGTTGTTTAAAGTGCTTTTAGTTTTGAACAGAAAAGAGGAATCATGAAAATAGGGAGTGAGTGGAGAATGATTAAGGAATCAGAATCCAACCTGACAGCCAGTGACACAGACACTGAAGCTGCCTGTTCTCAAACCAGTGCCATAAATTAGTTTTTCTTTTGGATAAATCTTTTACCCTTTGATTTGATAGCCTCTGCTTTGGAAAGTGCTCTATAATCAAAGGTTATCGTCATTTTATCGTAGCCAAAAGCCCTTTTTGGCATTATCAAGGGAACAGAAATCCGGCTGACATTAAATCAAAACTCACACAGGAGATCCAAAACTGCATGACAGGATGAATAAATGAGCCGCCAAGCAAAAAGCCAACCAAGATTTAGAATCAACAAGAACTTAAGTCAGAAGTACAGACAGGAGTTTTTAAGCCTAAAGCTTATAAGTATCTGAAAAACCACAAGGCAACAACTTAAGCCTATTTTTGATCAGGACTAAAAATAGATGGAAAATCGTGCAGCATTTGTGCCTCAATATGGCAGTGCAAAGGTTCTAATAGAGATGTTTTCTTAAACAAATACCTCTTTAAAACATCATGCAAACAACATGTTAAGTAAGACACAGTTTATAGGCAGACAGATGGATAGACAGATACTTTATTCATCCCTTGTGGAAGTTCTGGTATCCAGTAGCCTACAATTCACACAGAGAATACTAATAAAGATAAAAAAAATTAAATAGCAGAAGTAGGTATAAACATATGAATTGAAAATAGAAAACAAATGAAGCCTAAAATATGAATAAAATGTCTGCAATGACAATAAAAAAAAATATGTTATTACAGTATTAACAGAAGTTTGCGCTGGTTTCTGGGGGCCCTTGAGGGGCTACATCTCATTGGAGTGTGAACTTCTGTAGGGACACTGTGGTCCCAGATTTGTGTTATAAAGAAAATACTACAAAACCCAAAAAACTACACCATATACTACAGTACTTCTCTGATGTTCACCCTCTCAAACCGGCTAGAGAGTACCATAGACCAGTTAAACCCAACTTTGTTTTGTTGTCCAAAAAGGCTCCTCTGTGCTTAAACAGCAACTTCTCACAGAAGCATCCAAGACCAGACATGACAAACTGCTGATAAAATTTAATGTCAGATTGAACACATTCATTTCAGATCAGGATCTCAACCCATAGCATCTGTTTTGGTGATAGAAAAAAATATCATTTTGCTTTTGGCTTCACAAAAGGCCCACATAGTCGAGTTCTTTCTAAAATATCTGTTTATGGTCCAAAATCGTGTGTTGTCATCATAACTGATGTTTATTTATGCCTTTACAGTTTTCACAACAATACATTTACTTTATCAAAGCTCTTCTAAGACCAACTGTGTTGAATGTTGGGAACCAATGCTTTAAATTATGTGAAAATAGCATTATCAAACCACCACACAAACTGTTTCTGCATCAAATAGTCTGTTTGGAAAATTTCTCATATCAACACATAACACAAAATTAAAGTTTACAGGGATGGGAGATGTTGGGAGAATTATTAAAAATATCAACATATTTCAAACAAGACATAAAGATCTTCATACATAGTGTTATAACCTATTTCCAATTCCAATTCTAAACATCACAACAGACTCAAACTCCAAATAATCATACATAATCTTACATATGTATTACATTCAACCAGGAATGTATGGTATCATATTTTTTTGGGATATCTGATATTTCCAAACCTAACGAAACAAATATTTTTTGGCAACAGTACGAGGTATCTCCTTTAGTAAAATTGACCAAGTTGTCTCACTGTGACATAATATTAGTGTTACAAATACCATTCTCTAATAGAAGACAATAATGTTTTAAAATGTAAGCATTCAGCAATAATTGGGTGAAGCATTGTGCTAAATTTATGCATCTTGAGGGTATTACATCCAATATATGTGACATTTATGGCTTAAACGTATGGTCAAAAAATTGGCTGTAGATATCCATAAAAATTTTGATAGCTGTTGATTCCGATATGATGAAAATATATCACGCATCCCTGCTTCGAACTTTAAAGACACGTCTGTGTTGTCCTTGTCATTGACACTGCCGGCCAAAAAAAGGTCGCCACCAAAAAACAAGGTCACACACTCTAATATTTCGCTGGACCACCTTTAGCTTTGATTACAGCTCACATTCACTGTTGTATTGTTTTAATAAGCTTCTACAATGTCACAGATCATAGCTCTGCCCCCACAGACTTCACCTGCCTCTCTTCTTATCCTGATGCTCCCATCACTCTGGAACAGGGTCAATCTGGACTCATCAGACCACATGACCTTCTTCCAGTCCTCCACAGTCCAATCTTTATGCTCCTGAGCAAACTGAAGCCTTTTTTCCAGTTAGCCCTACTGATTAGTGGTTTTCTTCGAACTACACAGCTGTTCAGTCCCAATCCCTTGAGTTCCCTTCTCATTGTGTGTGTGGAAATGCTCTTACTTTCACGATCAAACAAACCTCTGAGATCTACTGTTTTTTTTTTCTTCGACTTGATTTGGCCAAAATGTTTAAATAATTGCCAATCACGATCATTCAGGACTTTTTTTCTGACCACATTTCTTCCTTGAAGACGATGGTTCCCCACTATCCTTCCAGTTTTTATTAATGCGTTGGACAGTTCTTAACCCAATTTTAGTCGTTTCTTCAATCTCATAGATGTTTTCTCTGCTTGATGCCAAAGATTTGACCCTTCTTAAACAGGCTAACATCTTTTCCATGACCACAGGATGTGTCTGTGACATGGTTGTTTAAGAAATGAGAAGCTGCTCATTGCATCAGCTGGGGTTAAATCACTTGCTTCCAGCTGAAAGATAACCGCCCATGCAGTAATTATCCAATAGGAGGCTCGTACCTATTTGCTTAGTTAAATCCAGGCAGTGTACTTGTGTCAGACATAAATGAAACAGGCATCAAAAACAATTTACAGAGCCGCTAATCTTTTCTCCTCTTAAGTACAGTATGTCTTTACATCAACACTGTACTCCTCTTCCCCTCATACCACCACACCCCCCTTCCCTCTCCCTGTCCCTCCATTGACTCCACTCTGCTGTCAGATGTGTCCCGAGCTGCAGAACAGGACAGTGAGCAGAGGTCACAGCATGCTGACAGAGCTGCATGCAAACAAGCCTCCAGGGAATTCAGTTTCATGTGACAGGGGGAGAGCTGGCACACCACGATGAGTGATGAGAGTCCAGCAAACGAGAGGAGGAGACGGAGCTAATTAAGAGAGACCGAGAAGGAGCGCTAATGACTTCTTTAAGATGCATGTGCTCCAAAAACAGCAATTATGAGTGTGTGTACATGCATCAAAAATCCTCTTTCCTCTGAGCTTTAATAAGCTGCAGTCTATTTTAGCCTCAGCTGTCTCTTGAAGCCCACAGGCAGTATCAGAGCAGCTCCTCCCTCAGGGAATGCTGGGTAATATGCATGCTCTCCTCATGAACAATCTGCTGCACAGCGGCAGCAGCAGCAACATGCTTTCATGACCCTCTGAAGATCCCTGAACAGCTGGACTGCAGCAGATGTTTGCTTAAAAAGCTGCTTGGGAGCAACTTCAAAGGTGAGAAGGTGAGGGGGACTTTAAATTATTATTTTACTTAAGTTGCACCAAAATCTGTAACCCAAAAGCCTAAATGCTTTAGCTGTAAAAATCCAGAAATCTGCATTTTTAGCATCAATAAACATGCCTTCATCTGTGGTATGAACGGCTATGGAGCTCGCCCGTCACCTTAAATGTCCTTTTACCTGTGTTACCTTTGCTGTGAAGCTATAATAGCATTAAAGTGGTAACATAACTCCCTCCTGTGGCTGGAAATGAAACAGCACTGCAATGAAACCCTTCATAAATTGAGATAAACTGTCCGATTATCTAATAGAACAGAATTTATTGCCATTTGTACAAGTTAAAAAACAGCAGGTACATAGGAATTCTTGTGCGTGTCTCTGAGTCAGTAGAAAATAAATAGAATAATATTAAAAGCAACTAAATAAGCAATATGTACAAGCAGTACTTTTCACACAGATACATTTTCACAGATAATGCATGCTGGTAGTTATATTGCTCATAATTTATCCAGCAAAGGGGATTTATTGCTCCGTGACAAAAAGTAAAAGCAGCAGGACCACAAAGTGACTTTTTAAGAGACTGATTTGATCTCAGCCTTAGACCCAGACAGGCCTCATAAAGATACAATCGTGCCCCAAATACTTGCTGAAAACGATTTGACATCCCTGTGAAAACAATGCGCCCTTTTCAATCCCCTGAACTTTTAATATGAAGTGGAGCAAAGATCATATCTCAGTATTTTTAGCAAAATGGTAATAAAAGTCATGTATTTCATACTGACACTCTTATGCTGTGTTCACACCGCAAGCGACCCAGCGACAAAAGTCACGTCGCCCACTGACGTAGCGTCGCGCGTCCATAAATACCTCATTTTGGTCGTTGCCGTCGGCTGTCGCTCGGTGACGTCATGTCCGCTCGAGTTTCACCGCGATCATATCATATATTACATAATAGGATGTATAAGCGGACATTATTCCAGCTGTATCCTTTTCACTCACTTATCAAACACAAAACACTGCAGCTGATGCCCTGCAGCAGCAGCATCTGTGAGTTTACCGCGGTCCGTCTAGGCGGAACTAATGTCCTCACTGAGATTAGGTCCGCCTAGCCGGAACTCATCCGCCCTGTAGTCCAGATAAATAACTGTCTGTCTCGGGTACCGTCACACATACACACACCGCTGATTGGCTGTTGCCGCACAGCCACGCATGACATCGCCTGAATAGATTAACTTTTTTTTAGCTTTGACATCAGGCAACAAGCTATGTGGTAGTGTGACAAGCGGCTGTCGCGTCGCGGGAGGGTTAGCCCCGCCCCATCGCGGCTGTACATTGACTTTGCATGGAGAGTCTTGCTGAGGTAGTACAAGTAGCGTGCGGTGTGAACGCAGCATAATGATACCACATCAACCAACATTAGTGCTGGGTAATTTATTGTGTCTGATCATCAAATACAGCAGATGAACAAATGCATAATATTTGCATTTTGCAATAAACATAAGCAACGTTTTCTTCACTGACAGCTTGAGGATGTTGAAGGACTTGTAACGTCACCAGCACTTGGTAAATTAAAGCTACAAATGATGCTAAACATTGGATTAGCTCTATTAATCCCTTGGGTAGGGGTGTCCCGATCCGATACTGATATCAGTCCAATATCAGCAAAAAACAAATATTGGACTATATCGGCCCGCATCTAAAATATCCAAAATTAGTACTCCCATACAAACGGTCCATTCTAATTTATTTTTTAAGTAATTAGGTTAAGTTGCAGAATATGCTAATGTTTAGGTTAAACGGAGCGTTTATTTTGCAATTTAAAAATATATGTTTTTGTTTTTACTAGATTTCTTGAGGTTACTTTTCATTGTCTTTTAACTCATTTTTCACTTATTTTATTTAGTTGTACCATATTCTTATGTTTAAGGTTACAATTACTGAACCCGGTGGTTAATAACAAATGGGCCAGTTTTTCTCATACCTACTATTGACTGCTGTTCTCTGTTTGGTTAATCTCACCTGATCAAGCCTTTTCTTACAGTCCATACTACAAAATAAGTAATAAAAGTCTGTATGATTCCTGCTGATATTTTATATGACTGATACTGGTATCAGCCAGTGCTCAAGGCTGCAATATCAGCATTGTATCGGAGGTGAAAAAGTTGTAACGGGACACCCTTACCATTGGGAAGACTCCTTGATTCACGAAACTTGATTCACGATTCGATGCGATGCCCCCGCCCCATTTAAAATGAAATAACTACTCACTGTAAATTTATTTCCAAAATATACATTTATTTATACTTAAAATATACATTTAAAGTGCCTCCAGGTCAAAAAATCAGCACAGAAATCGACACTAAGTGCCTGTGCACTGTAGTTTTATACACTTGTTTGAATTAACTATGAAGATAACAGAATGCCTGAGGTAACGCTTGTTGTAAAAAATAAATAAATTTTTATAAAAAACTCGACTCTTGTTGTAAAAAATGTAAAAGTATACAAGTAATGAGAAAAGTGCCTCAAAGTGAGAATGTGAAATGAATGGGTTGAATTAAACAAAAAAAATGTTAATCTCGAGTTTCAGGAAAAACAAATTGATTTGACTTGTCAACTCAATTTTTAAATTTTATCGATTTTTTGCCCAGGCCTAGCACACAAGTAAAGAAAAAACGCAGGATGCCAATAAGTAAAAACAATTTGCAGATATAAATAAAAAATACAAATAAATCTAAATGATAAATACAGAAACACAAAAGCATAGCTACAGGCTACTGCTCCTTCCCATCCTCTGTCTTCCTGTTACTTCCCCTCCCCCTCAGTGAACAGTTGTACGGCCTGATGGCTAACATAGACACAGGGGTGAAACAGTTCAAAGAGTGACCTTGTTAAATGGAGAATTTCAGCCATTTTTTTCTCTTTGTCCTTCTTTAATTGTAATTCTCAAGAAAATTTCAAATGTAGCAGCATATGAAGACTTGAAGTCTATGTACTTTTACAAATGTACATTACAAATAATATAATCCATATAAATATGTTTCTCTACATAAATACAAACAAATATATAATTGATACTTTTATCCAATGTCATTCATTTGTCTTAATTTATTCATTGTTTAATTGAATGCTAAACCTTGAACCTATCTTTAATCAGTAACATAAACTTTGGTGATATTAACAACACTTCCTCCTTCTGTATTCTGAAAATATGTTAATAGATCATAAAAAGCTCCTTACATGCAAATACTGTATATCGTCCAGCTCTACTATGATGCTAGAATAGGATCTTGCAGGTCTGTGTTTGCTCCAGTAGGAGGCAGTATAGCACCTAAAACAGCTCCTCCAGAGTGGAAAAGGGCATCACTTTAAATTACTGAAGGTTATTGTGTTGCGAGAAGACCTGCTGGTTGATTACATGACAAAAAAATCGGACTTATGATCTACGAAAGTGCTTCACTGTGCCTTCACAGAGCATAGTGAACCATGAGTTACATCACAGACACAATATCAGACATGGCTGACCCCTCGTGAAGGTACAGATGTCAACAAACGCTCCCCCTCCTCTCCTGCTCGCTCTCTCTCTCTCTCTCTCTTCCCAATCCAGAGCCAATCTCATCCTGCTCCAACTCTGCAGCACAAATTGGATTCTGGAAGTTTCCACAGCCCTGCAGCTGGATGAACGCGATTAAATGTGGTAATCTAAAGCTCTGGGCATTTTTAATGCTGCCAACAGTCTTGTGGAATAAAAAACTCGAGCGTGGATTAATGAAATACATCATCAGACTGTCTCAAAATGACTCAGAGCCGTTCCAAAACACTGAGGGATGTTTGTGTGACCTCTGCTGCTCTTTGGGGTTACATGTTTTCCCTCGTGGACCAGGCACTCCAGTCTCTATGCACCCCAGATCTAGAAACAGGTGCTACAAGTCTATAGTTAGATAGCAGCAGGTTTAGTTCAGACTACAGCAGGGAGGGATGTTAGCAACACAATCAGGCACTCTAAATCAGCTTACAGTTATTTTTTTTGACACTGATTGTTTAAAACATTTTGTCGACAATACAAATTCCACGTTTGTCTTCATTTTCTTTCCTAAAATACTCATCATTTCTTGTTTTTGAGGCACCAAAACTTGAGGCAAACCTTATCACTGCAAGTTAATTACATACTGGGAAAGCATGATAATAAATTTTTGCCCACATCTAACAAGCTGGTAACTTAGTTTGGCCACTACTACACAAAAAACAGAAATTAGTTGTAATTCAGATCACACCTATGTCATTATTCAAAGCATATCCTTGATAGTAACAGCAGAATCAAGCTTTATCTGCCATTTTAAATTCTAAAACACTTATTTACCGAGAAAACCTGCACTATTTTGAGAACTTAATCACCTAATTTAAGATTAACATGCAAATGACTCCAAAATCTGTTTGTACTGTTCTATTAGTAATCACTGAGTTTGTTTCTTTTAACAGTATTTATAGTTGTTTTATATCTTTAAAGACCCAACTAGGGGCAAGAGCTTTTATTTGCTTAATTGAACACTCCGACAGTTTTGTTGTTTTTGTGTCTTGCCTCACTCCTGCGTCCACTATAAGCAGATAAACAAGGAAGACACAGACAGAGCTCACACATCATTAGTTAGCTGAGCTCAAATACTGGAGGTCAATGGGTAGTGTTAGCCTACAGTCTGTGTCTGCCTACAGTCATCAGATAAACACTTCAGGAACTCTAAACGGTTCTGTGTGCTTGTTGTGACTTGCTTCTCACCCCTTTATGTTATGTTATCTTTTTTTGTTTTCAAATTATCTTCCACTACTCCTAAACAGAGGCTTTGTTTCATTGACCTACTTCGGCTTTGGTTTTCTTGAGAGATGTGACGATCCCGCACAAGTTGAGTCTTTTGAACAGTGCTTTTGAGTAAAAGATGAGAAAGGATTCGCAGTTTTGAGTGAGCTATTGGATTCTTGAATTTGCAAACAATTTGCATATAATATTGGCTTGCATGCTAGCACTACCTGTTGAATCCCAGTGTTTTAGCTAAGCTAACTAACGGTGGGCAAGCTTTGGCCGTCTCCCTCTTGTTACTGGATGCACAGTCGAAAGAATTGTGTCTACCTGCTTGTCATGGACTCAGGAGTGAGACAAGACACGAAAACAACAAAAATGTTGCAGTGTTCCTTTAAACACATCTGTTCTACTGTCTTCATGTACTTCTCAAACATTCTTAATCTACCACAGGGGAGCTGATTTGCTTTCCCCTTTGACTAATGACTTCATCAGAAGAGGCCCTGCATGGCATATTTCCTCCTTCCTGTAAGTTTTGCACAACCGATCAGGTCTAATCTGGCAGAACTCAGACTCTGGACGTCCACTGGCTGTGTGTCAGCTCTGCTCTCTGGCCTCAACAAGCTCTGGTTTGGCTGTCGTCCCTGGCTGCACAGCTGGGCTCGCTTGTGTCGGCCAGCATCCCCCTCCTTTTCTCTGCTTCCCCTCCTCTCTCCCACTCCCCTGTTGTTTTGGGTTAGATAATGTTATTCTTTAGAGGGCTGGGCCTGCTGCCCGCTCACTGTGTTAACCCTGTCGTAATACCTTTCCGTGCAACTCCCTTTTCTTCACCAATCATGTCACTCTCAAGGTTTCATGGACCATAACCACGGACAAATCAAGCATTGAAAGAACGCTGAGAGTAAAGATGTAAAGAAATACTGTTTATGTTGATATTGAGTTAAAGAGATGCCAAGTTTATAGTCCAGATAAAAGATTGTTAACAGCGAAAAACACAAAAGAACCCTTTTTAGATGTTTAGTTAGCGCATATAATTCAATTACATTTGATTTGATTCAAAGAGTATTTGTATTATTATCCAGAGTTAAACAATACTGAAGCCTGTTTGATATCATAGCAACAAAAATAAATACAAAATCAAAAAGTGAAGGGAAACTCTTCAACATTGTCTTAATTGCCCAAAGACGCTGACAGGTGATTCAAGACGTACAGATATTTAATCATGATTCTGGTCAATCTTAACCAAAAGAGAGAGTAAGAGTGTGAGAGTAAGAGAGAACTTTCTAATTTGCACAAATATAATGGCAACATTTTAGAAGTTGCTGACGAGAACTAACAGGGACCTAAAAAGGAGACAGTGCTCTTTAGAACTTGAACAAATAGATCGCTTTCATTCGTAAAGGCCGATGGAACCGATGGAAACTCACTGCAGTTTCCACAAACTTTTAATAGGGCAGGGACAACACTCTTTTCTCCTGATTCGATTTTTTAATGATTTTTTTTAGGTGCTGATTCGGTTTAAATTGCAATTCTACGATATTGCCGATTTTTGCAATCTTTAGTTAGCTTTTTTAACACCACTGAAAAAGATGAATAATGATGATACCAACGGACTATATCAGGAAAAACACACATTTTCAGGATTTATTCAGCAATATATTTTAACCAGCTGTTTATACTCTCGCTTCAAAAGCCTGGATTGCATTTAAAAGTGGCTTATTAACACAGACTAAAATGCAGCATTTAAATTTGGAAAAACATCGCTTTTTGAACAAAAAATCAATTTAAAAATCGTCAAACAAAAAATCCGAATACTTAGGTGAATCGATACTACTACTAGAACTACTTTTAAATTGCTGCTTATTTATTTGTGCAGTTTAAAAAAGTGCTCTGTCACTTCTGGATAAAAATTCTTCCTTGTGTTTGTTTTTGCGTTCATTAGCATCATGATCATTTCTGTCCAATGCTTACCGGTGTGAGTTGCGTATTACTGACAGGTACTACTAGAAGGCATTAAAAGACATCAGGTTTTGTGTAATGCCTTGTTGTGTGAAGTGAACGCCATACATGGCGATACTAATGGTATGTCTACAAGTAAAACTAACAAAACTAGAGTTTTGAGAACACAAACCTCTGCCGAAGCATTTCTAACACTATTGGGCAGGCTATTGTCCAAAATGTATAAAACTGCCCTATCTTGCTCTGTTAAGAAATACTTTAAAAAAGATTCTGGATTCACAAACGGGTTTGGATCACCACCAAAACGCACCTACTTCATTTGTGTGCCATAACTGTGAGATTGTCCTGCAATACCGTTGAGAAGTTATTGAGGTACTAGTGAATATGTGGAAAACTGCCCTTCACCACAATGCTAACAAATCCAATGCTGTGACCAGTGTTGGGGAAGTTACTTTTAAAAAGTAGTGTTTGCTCGTTACTCGTTACATCTGAAAAAAATAACTCTTTACTTAGTTACCCTCTATGAAGAGTAACTTCTCAAGTTACTTTTCCGTTACTTTTACATAGCTTGATCATGGACAGAACCCCATATCTATTCCTAAATGTGAAGGCCTACAAAAAGTTCTACTACAGAGAACATAACAGTTTTTTGTGCTCTTTATTTTACAAAATGTCACATACCCTTTGGAATGAGAGCTCCTGCCCAGTGTTTCCACATGTTGCTTCTGAAACAAGCAACCTGGTCAATAAAAATAAGCCCAAAATAAGCAACCTCCAGCTATTTCCTTTCCTAATGTGATATATTACTTTTTAAAAAGAGAAGTCTACACAAAGTGTGTTAATTTTCATCTACATTACATTTCAATATCACAGCGCTAAGTATCTATTCAAGAAAAGACTGTCGCTTATAACAAGCAGACCTGGCAACTTTGGCTCTGGAGCATGCGCCATGTGTGTGAGTGTGTTTGGGGGCATGCATATAACCAGGAAACGAGGAAGTGGACAAACTACCTACCGCAGTCGTGTTTTCCTTTATGTTAGGAGCTGGAAGATAATCAGGGGGATTCACACCGGCTTAAGAGCCCCAAGAAGTGACTTCAAGTCTAGAAACAAGCCCAAAAAACCACAACCTGCGGCCGTGACTCACGAGATTTTCAGCCTTTAGACGCTTATCATGAGCGGACTTGGCAACGCTGCTCATGTCTGTGCGAGCAGCTGAGAAGGCAGCTTCAGTGTCAGATCTGTCCGAGGGAAATGTAGTTGCGCTGCATTAAAAAAGGAACTACGTTTCGTTACCAAATTTTCAACAGTAGCGCGTTACTTCACTTTTTACCCGAAAAAGTAGTTTCGTTACTGTAACGCGTTACTTTCTAACGCGTTACACACAACACTGGCTGTGACCAACATTCCCAAACATGTAATGAAATAAGTTCATTTGTTTTAAGGTGACACTGTTAACAAGATAACAAACCAAGAAACTAATTAAACAATAAAAACATCAGTTCAGCAAAACAATATCAATAATAATTAATCAAATCAATGTTTATTCTTTGATGATGTGACTACCATTTGTTATTAGTCTTCAGAAAGTATAACTATTTTTTGTGTAATAGCCTGTTACTAGGGATTGGAACTAAAATTTGGTGCCATGTGATACTGGTAACAACACTTCTATTAGTTGAGAAACTGATTAAAAAACTGATTAATATACTTAATTTTTGCACAAAACATTAAATGTCAAAGCTATAGATGCTGAACCTTCTCTGCTTACTTTACCGTCTCGTGTAGCTTTATAACACGAGCCATGGTGAGTCATTGTAACTTGACTATTTAGACACTGCAACTGCACCAAATCAGCACTAATAACAGCACATAATACCTCACCCTACCTTAATACTACAGAAAATAAACCGAGCAATGTAGATGAGGTCCTTGTTCTTCAATGTGATACTAAGATGAAGAGCTTATCCTCAACTTTCCCATCACTTCAAACACAAAGCAGAAGGAAATCTTTGTGTGTTTGTACGATAGTTATCATTGTCACATCTCTTCCAACAGAGCAATATGAAAATGTGAAGTGTTAAATCCTGTGAAAAGGTCAAAGCACCGGAACAGTCCACACAAATGCTCAAACTCTGACTTCCTCCTAAGGCACAGCGTGTTTAGTTGTCAAACTTCTGCCCAAAGAAACATGCCTGCTTCAAGACAGCACACAGCGAAGCCTTGGTGAAAACAAATATTGTAACCCAGTCTGTGTTTCTGCCATTCCCATGAAAAATCACATGCAGTTCACACGTAAAACGCGTCCAAATACAACTCGCTTTGAAAGCTAAAACTCTCCTACAACACCTGCATACTCGAGAAACAGCCACGGTGGAATCTAAACAATCCCACAGCCTTACAGTCTGTGTTAGTGGATCCTGTGGGATGAGGAAACAAGCTGCTGTGGTGGGTTTAAGATGGACAGGACTCATTAGACTAATCACTGCAGTTTGTAAACAATGACAGATCATGTCAGTCATCCTTGTACACACAGAGGAAAGCCACGTCAAATCACCTCAGAGCTGCTGTCATCACTGAAGCTGGGTGTTGAGCGTTTGTGCCACACTGTGCAAATGAGCAAGTCAAAATGAAGAGGCACTAAAAGCAGACAAGAAAAGATCTGAATGCTGATGATAGCACATATTTTAGGCCAGAACCATTTAGGGATGGGATGAAATATAGTTTGGCAATATATCGCAATACAGTATGTGACGAAATGCATCGAGTTTGAAAAAAATGGATCCCGAAATAAAGACATCATGTTCGGTAATAGCGCATGTGACCAGAAGTGACGACAACAAATATTAGCACCAACTACCTTGCCTCCAAAAAGCCGAACGATGGAGTCGAATGAGGTCAAAATTGAAGACGCTCCGCCTGGATACAAGTCATCTGTCTGGCAGTATTTTGGCTTTCTCATTTAAAAAGACGAAGACGGCGAAAACGAGCCTACTACTCGTTAGCACACACTCTCTCTAACCTCTCTAGGGTTAGAGAGAGTGTTATTGTTTGTGTTTGGCCTGTTAGGCCTTCTGTTTTCCTGTGTGCAACTCAAACAAAAACAAATAAGTTGTAATTACACAGTAATTTTTTTTCTTTTTTACTTTTTTGATATTGTATCGTGACATATCGTATCGTGTCCTCGGCATATCGAGGTGCAGCGTATCGTGAGTTTAAGTGCATCGTCCCATCCCTAGAACCATGTATGCTGCTCTTGTGTAGTTGAATATTGACCATAACAGCAATCCAGGAGGAACATGAAAGAGCTACTACAGCGTGAAAATGTGTTTAGCTTATTAGTTGATTTCACAAAAATACTGCATGGTCGACCTTACTATAAAACTTCAGTATATCTGAGTTTCCTGGGGGAAAGTGTACGTTTTCAACCTCATTTTAAGACAAATACTATTTCTTTGCAGTCTTTAGAAATGGAACTACACTTCCCAAAAACCACTGACATCTTCAATTACTGGCGTCTTTTCTTACCTGCATAAGTATGTGATCAGCTGCTACAATTATATTTTAACAATTGTAAAATATTTTTCCCTTAAGCTACAAAGAATTTAAATGAGTCGGTAACAATTAACACAAGTGTTCATATTATCCGCCTTAATTCAAGACAATCATGGTTTATGCTTCATTCCTCCGAGGTCGGAATTTCCAACTGGGAACTCGGGAATCTTCACCACCCCTGAGTTGACAATTCAAGATGGCTGCCTTCTGTGTGAACAGTTGTTAAGCTCCTGTAATATTCTGTTTATTTGCACTTCTGACTAATAATTATGGCACTAAATCAGTCGTGTACACAGTATTGTTTATGGAAATGCAGCCATAGTGTTATTTACATTCTTCATGTGGTATTATCGAACTACCAAGCTTGGCATGCTAACAACAGCTAACACAACGGCTAACAATAGCCTGGTAGATCAGCAAGTTTTTTTTATTTTGTAACTGGAATGCTGATACCTCGGAGATGACATCATTCCCACTTCCTTCTTCCCAGGTCTGATGTAAATGGAATGCAGCATTATTACCAGTCTTGGGCAACTAAACCACACTACCCACAATCCTACAATGCAACAGTGACATTTCTGATTGGTGGAGCCCAATGTTACCTGCAAATTTTGGCTTTCAGCTCATATTACCGAGGCTAATAGTAATAAAAAAGGGGCAAAAATGCTCCAGGAAAACATTGTCACATTTGATCCACAAGGGCCTGATATTTGTGTTTACCCAGAGTGCAATGTGGTTTTAGAGGTGCATGAGAGCATGGCACTGCACATGCTTCACATAAATGCAGACGAATTTGTTACTCTGGACAAAAGCAAATGGGAAATAAACTTGTTCACCTGCTCCATATCTGTGACGGTACAGACATCATAATAGAAATGTAACAAGATTGTTAATGTGTTGGCTTGAATAGACAACGTGAATGGGGTCACTGTGGAATTCTGTGGTGACAAATATCCCCATTCGGGTCGGTTAACAGGAATTGACTGCATTATGAATATTTCTCATGTAGAATTTGATACTTTACACTGACATACCAAGACTAGGACCCAGGATTTAACGCAATATTATAAATACCTTATTCAAAGAAACCATAGGCTGTCAGCTAGAAAAGCCATTATTGTGTTTTTCTACATTTTGATACAATTGATCAGTTATACAATGGAGATCTCATCATTTTGAAACTCCTCATATTTAAGACGGGCTGAAAATTTAAAATTTAAAATTTATTGCTGACCACTGCTCACTGTGTGAGTAATCTCACTTGACCGAGCCTCCTAAAAATAATGAAAAATCCTTTTTTGGTCCATACTGCACAGCCCTATAAGCTGCACACTTGAAAGAGCATAACCAATGTAGTTATTACGTGCAGCTGGGTTTAAATGACTTCTATATTGCACATATAATTTTATTTTTATGTCAAAAGACAGTCTATTAAGTCCATTTAAGTTCAATAACTGCACGAGGCACTGTTATTACATTAGTGTGTGTAATCATGTTTTATAATCATGATTGCAACATCTTTCAAAAATAATCAGGATTCTAATTTTTTCCAATAATTGAGCCCTTTTAAAGAGGAAATATCTGTCAGAACTAATCAGTGGCAAACACTTGATATTTTCATCAGAAGCAACTAACATGAAACACTTGCTGTGCCTGTCAGTAAAAAAGATATCTGCTTTTACTTCTAGCTCTGTCTTAAATCAAAAACAAGATTTTTAAGTGTTTGTTTTTACTGCAAACAGCAAATGATGTTATGCAAGAGCAGACAGCTCCAGCATCCAGAGCTTGTATTTGGGTATTTGCCTAGAAAAGCTTGTATGACTTCAGTTTAAATGTTAACCAAATGCTATGTGGGTGGGTGTACAGTGTGTCATCATAAATAAACATGTCAGAATTACAATTACTCACAGTCAAGATAAAAAGACTAAAAAACATAATGTGGAATGAAGAGGAGAAAAAGATATTAAATTAATCTAGATTTGGGGAGTTCATCGTGAGGCCAGGTCACGAAGTGGCTTTGTGGGTAGTAAACACAAAGTCTGTGAGAAAGAGAAAGGAGAATAAAGAGGCAGAGAAGATGTAGAATAAGAGGAAAAGGTAAAAGACAAAAGTTTGGACGGCGCTTTGCTTTAAGTAGGTGGAGCGTTTAAAAGCTCACTGGAGGATTCTGGGGAATTCTGTTTGCTTGTGTTGCATTACATTCCCTCTCCAGACTTTATGGGAACCAACCAGAATCTGACGCTGAAATAAAGAGAAAAGTGTTTCACGTTGAATGAAAAACAAATATTTGAACAGATGGAGAAACTTTTTCTGTTGCTTCTCTCGCTGCGCTGCGGCACCAAAGCTTCATAAGCCGAGGAGAAACGCCATTTTTACCCCTCTTACGAGAACCCAGAGATAGAAGAGAGGGGCAGAGGAAGTCAGATAAAGAGGAAGATTTGGGATAAGAGCCGCTTGGTATGCAGACGACCGCTGTGAAAGGAAATAAACACACACATCGTTCCGACTCTGCAGCTACAGACTGTACATCACTGTGTGCGTCTACGTCAGCGAGTGTGTGTCTTTCTGCGTGTGTGTGTGTTTTTCTGGAGGTCTGAAGTGTTTCCAGCGGCAACACCCAGCTAGTCAACACGCGGTAGGCGCCCCCCCCTTCTCTCTCAAAACACCAACAGCTCATCACACGCTGGCATCAAGTCAAGCAAACAAACTGAACTACAGTGAGAGAACATCACAGAGCCGACTGAGGCAAAGAAAACGACAGAGAGCAAGAGATCAAACTTAGAAATCAATGCAAAATCACAAATGCTGTCTGAGCGTGAGAGGAAAACGAGCGTACTTTGGTGTTTTTTAAGGTGAAATTAGTGTTTGGGGGCATTTTAGTTTGACTAGCATCTTGCTTAGTTGTCACATCACATCAACTTCAAAAGGCATTATTTTTCCTTTTGTTTTCATGTCATGCCTCACTCTCAAATCCATGACAATCAGATAGACACCATTCTTTCAACTGTGCGTGTAGTAACAAAGAGAGACAGGCAGATCTTGCCCATCGCTAATTAGCTTAGCTCAAACACTGCGAGTCAGTGAGTATTATTAGCCTGCCTTTGCCTACAGTCATTAGTTAAACTATTCAGCAACTCTAAATGGCCCTGAGTGCTTGATGTGACTCCTTTGTTTACCATCTTATTAAACATTATCTAGTTTTAGACTTAGATTAGCGCTTCATGTAATTTTTGAAAGGGATACATATGAAACTAGAAAGCACTACCTTCACTAAGGTAGCTCACATATTGCTATTACATCTATAAGCAATAGTTCCATGATAAAGTTACCATCATAATATGATTCCTGACCCCGAAAATCCACACCAAGCACTACGAATTCTATTGATATTAGGGCTGGGTTAAAAAATCGATTTAATCCATTTAAAACGATTTTCCTTTAACTGGTTCATAATCGATCCATAAAATCCAAAGATGGATCTTTTAACTTGGGTAGTTTTTTCTTCTTTGGACGTGCAGAGAAGCAGCCTGTGGTATCAACCCTGCTAGTCTGGTGTGATCAGCGTTAAGCGTTTCTTTCTACTGAACAAGATCTCATGAGATGTTACTGCAAACAAACATGGTGGAAGCACTATATGGGCACCACTGGCAAGTTCAAAAGCTGATGTTTGGATGTACAGTATTTTAGATTTAATAAGTACAAAGGAAAATACGAGTTGGACAAAAAACAAGTAATATGCAGAATATGCATTAATGCATATCATTAAAATATGATTAATGTAACTGCTTTTAGTTTATTTCTTCATGTTAAAACAATTTTTAATGATGTACTAGGTCAAAAGGTCACTTTTTAAATTTACAGCACTATTTTAACTAAGATATCCCAGACTGAATAAATATCGAATTGAATCGTGAATTGAATCGATTTGAGACCTTGTAATATCGAATCGATCCAGAAAATCTGAATCAATACCCAGCCCTAATTGATATCATTATAGTTTCACAGTTATTGAAAGAAAACAGCTGCAGTCAGGGTGCTGGTTTGGCAGAGTGGTTAGCAACCAGGCACATCCCATATACATACTTCTGCCGGCCCGGTTTCGAATCCTGCCTGTGGCCTGTTTGCAGTCTTCCCCTACTCTCACCTCCTTTCAACAAGCCCATCCACTGGCATTCTCTCCTATCAATAAAGGCACAAAATGCCCAAAAAAATACATCTAAAAAAATTGATTGCAGCCAATGGCAGTTGTCTGGATCACCACCAAGTTATCTAATCATTTTTAAGTTGGATCATTACCAACATCTCCTGAAAATTTCAGCCACATTTGTCCAGTAGTTTTTGCATTATCTTGCTAGCAAATAGATAAACAGACATAACAAAAACATAACCTGCTTGGTGCAAGTAACTAAACCACGGGGCGCATGCTCAAACCACTGAGGAAGTGCTTGTTGACCTACCTACAAGCACTATTGCGATGGTTTGCACTTGTTTTGCATGAAAAGAAAAAAAAGGTGGTATATCCCTTTTTAAGACTACTCAGTTTTCCTGCTTCTCTCTGGTTCAGAACTTGATTTTTGTGGCTTTTAGAATAGGTACTCAAATAATGATGTTTTATGGCATTTTCATTCCCATGTCGTGATTTGCCTTCATTTTAAATGCCATGAAGAGGAAATTGGGAGGTTAAGTGATCCCCCTCTGTGCAGGTTTTAGAGAAAATATACAGGTAAAGCCCCAGTCGCGATTATTATAATCTTGATGAAGTGCTTTGGTCGTGGTGCATGCGCTACTTGGTCTGGATCAGTGTTGTATAGTCATGGACAATCACTGCTCTCAGTATAGCGGGGTGGAAGCCTAATGTAGTCCTGAGGCAAACAGTATTAGCGTGGCGTTTACGGGGCTCAATCTGGCTGATCGTGGCTCTGTCCTGAAAGCTTTCTAAAGACGACTGACAAGGCCGTATCCATTTGTGCCCCGACTGTGTCCCACTCAAGGCAGTGCAATCGATGGGGCTCAAACGGGGCTGGCGTCCTGCCAGCTGGACGGAAATTTGTGGAATTCTTGTCGTATTGTTGTATTGACCTAATTGAAGCAGGACAAACACCCCCAAAGCTCTGCAGAAGCGTTACTGACATAGTATTTACAAGGTCTGTCCAGGAGAGAGACAGTCATTTCTTCCTTTATCATGCTGATCAAAGCCTTGCCAATCATGTACAGTCATGCACAATCGCATTGAGAAACAAGAATGTGTGACTGGGGCATAAGACTGGATTGGCAGGGCAACTGGACTAACAATGTGTGCTCGGTTAATTCTTAGATTTTGGAAGGAATCAAGTATTCTGACACTGAAGATGTGGAAAGAAGAAATGATGACAATAACTGCTTGAGAAAAAATGCTTGGACAGCTGAACTGGAAAACTGACATGTCAGATGAACAATGGAGCAATTTTAACCAGTTCATTTCAAGAGAATGTAACACATCACAGCTAAGGTGTGTCTTGTGAAGTAACTGATATCATCTACATCAGGGGTGGGCAACTGGCCATCTTGGGGCCAAATGCGGCCCTTCGCCTCACTCAATGTGGCCCACCAATCATTTAAAACAAAAAACAAATTGGAAACATGAAGAAACACAACAACAGCTACTAAATATGATTCATCATGAGTAACCAGTACTTCATAATGCACAAATTAGGATAGGTGATAAAATATTTCTATGTATATTAGTAAAAACTATATCCGGACACAAAAGTAAAGGTAATGCATGTTTCCTGTAAATTGGTTAAAAAAAAACTAATTCTTTTATTGCATCAAAATAAGGTTAAGCTGACTTTAGCTCTGTGTCGTACCCATTAAATCATGCTTTTTTATATTGTGTTCGAGTTCATATATACTAATGCAGGCAAAATCTCGTTTTGAAATTATTCAAATTTTTCCTCATTGACTGAAAATAATGTAAAAGTACAGCCCTCAGGTACTGAAAAAGTTTTTATATGGCCCTCTTGGTAACCAAAGTTGCCCACCCCTGCTCTACATCATTGTATCTAATTTTTTTTAATCTATTTACTGTCTATTATGTCTCCTGCCTGTTTTGTGTTGTTTTTTATTTGTCACTTTAGATACTTGTTATTATAATTTATTATAAAAATCAATAAAATATAAATCACAAAAAAAAAGACTGGCTCGGCAGGGACTTCTTGAGGTTTAATGACAGATGATCAGGGAGCTTTCCTCCATGATGCCTCCAGAGGAAAAGCATGTGCTCACTGATTTTTGGCTGGTCTTTATATTTAGTTTTTTACTGACCAACAGAAGTAGACAGCCCTCCAAGGCACGTTCTTGAAAGCTCTGTTCAAGTACTGTTTGTTTACATCCCTGCCCTTGGAAAGAAGTCCTCAACATCTCCATTAAAACCTCTTTATTTTGTCTTAATTAGTTTCAGGAACAGATATTCATTTCTGACTGTGCTAGCTGTCAGCATCAGCACCGCAGCTCCTCTGTGCGCCCGCTGAGAGGCAAGGAAGGATTTACGGGAAGCTGGAGGTAAGCCAAAGGACTTCCTGTGTCACTGCAGGGGCTCCACAGGCGAGAAGCATTATTCACAAGCTATTGAGCTCCACCATGAATGGCCCTCATACACTTACAACACTACTTAATGACGAAAAGGCCCACACACTCTACCACACATGAGTCTGACATGACTTCATCTTTCTGCTCGCACATAGGAGTTCCTGTTTAGAATGTGCTCCTACAAAAATCCCCTGTAGGGTTTTTTCGAACCTCAGCAGGAGCCTGTGTGAGTTATTTAATGTTTCAGGGCCCGTGTTGAATGAAGAGGGTGGATAGGAGTTAAAAAGGGAGGGGAGAGGGGCTGAGTGTGAGGAATGTGACACCGAGGGCCAAGAGGGATGATGAGGGACACTTGCAGGAATCTCTCAATTTCCCGTCGAGAGGCGTTTAAGAGTCAGATTTATAACAAAGAAACCCTGAACTCCCCTTTTTTCTCTGTTTGCTCACGCCATAACGATCCGCTGAATCACACCTGGTTGGAGTTTGAGTTCATTAGAGGCCAAACAAACAACTAACTGTAATAATCCCCATTTTACTGCTGACAGAGAAATACTCGAGCCAAAAAGATATCTGATCTTCTAAACATTTACTCCAACACGTAAACCAGAGCTAAAATATCTTTTTTGTCCTAAATCTGTTTAAGACACAGAAAGTGTGGAATTGATTTAACAGACCTGCACTGATTCCTTATTCTTAGAAAAATAGTGGCTTTTATTTCTTAGATCTGGAGTGTGGGAGCAAGGCTGAGAAATGGACCAAAAATCATACTGACAAAATTTTCTAGTGCACAGTGATAATGAGTACGAACATTTTACTGACACCGATGACATATCTATTCTGTTTATCAGTCCAATTCCTCTCTATCAGAATCAATTTCCTGTTTAGAAAAAAATACACAAGAAGTCTTTGTTAAACCATCTCAAACACATGGCACTCAGCATGTGAATCAGCATGATGCTGCACCACGAAATAAAACACCTACAAAAACTCAAAACTTCAAGGCAACTGGATTCTTGAGATTGGGTCCAACTCTCTCCAATTCTGAGTCGTGAGAAAAACTACTTCAAATAAAGACAACCGCAGAGGAAAGACAAACTCCCAGACAAGAAAACAAAGTTTTAAAATGTGTCATCTGTATGTAAACCTACATTTTGCATGGTTATGTCCTTGTAAAACAAATGTCCGAACTGGTTATCAATAAAATTACAACCTTTAAACACTTTAACCACTTTAAAAAACTTTTCCAAGCAAACTTGGGCTCATTAAGCATGTTTTCTTGCCAAGAACAAAAGAGAGAGAGGATGAAACCTTCAATATGACCAAGGCGTGCTTAGAATTGGGTAGGGACGCTAGGGACACATCCCTACCGAACTGTATACTTCCTCGCTGCAGAACTTCATTTGGTCAGTCCTCCTTTTCTTATAAAGGTGCAAACATGTGGAACTTGCTACCATCTGAGCTCAAGACCATCACTGAGTTCAATATCTTCATCACCAGGCTTAAGTCTTGGCTAAAAACAAAACAAACCTGTACCCATTTTTAAAGAATACTGTATGGAAACAAGGATTTATCTATTTATTCATTTATTTGAGTATTAATTTTAAAAGTATTAGTTTTTAAAAGTTTTATTTATTTTTTTTTTAAATATATTTTATTAATGTTTCACTGTAATTTCTTGTTTTATGTAATGTAGAAAGGCCCAACCAGGGACAGGAGTTGAGAATTAGCCTTGACTATGAACTCCACTTGCATGGCATCAGCTGCAAATAGTTTATTTTTTGTGACTATGTACAATTGCAATGACCCTGCCAAATAAACGAAAATTAAAAAATTAAATTACCAATATTATGCCACTACGCACAGCGCTGTCCCTCGCGGGCCCCATTTTACACAAGAGGATGCATTCTCCGCCGTCTGATGTAGCCACGATGTGGACTACAGGCTTGATATTTTCCATTTTAAGTGTGGCTGTTACCGTTGTTGTCTGTCAGTAATGTCTTTTCGCGGTGCAGCCAATGTACGTGAACATACGATCCAAATGGGTCCTGAAATGCTAGCTGCCGGGATTTTGGAGAACTTTTATGTCCCCACCACTGTCAAAATCAAACCTACGCCCTTGAATATGACAATCTCAGATTTTGATAACCTTGAACAAATTGGCATAGTTTTAGTTATAGTCTTTTGCCGAAAATGTTTTTTAGTTTTAGTCATAATTTAGTCATCTAAACTGTTTCTATTTTAGTATAGTATTAGTTGATTCATTTCTACAACATTTTAGTTGACAAAAGCTACCGTAAATTTAGTCGACCAAAATATGAAGTGTGAATTTCTGAAGTCATGTTCTACACTTGGATAAAATGAAAAATCTAATAACCCGAATCTAATAAATGAACAAAAACAAATGTAACTTTTGTGTGAAATGCAGTCACCTTTATTTAGTCTACCTGGCAGAGCATCTCAGTTACAATACCAGAACTGACAACAAACAGTGAACCTGCTCTACATGAATATATCAATTCATAAAGAGAGCAGCTCTGATTGGATCACTCCACAACTTATCACACCACCACCAAGCTAAGGCAGCTGTGATTGGCTGTCCCTTTGAACTCATCCAACCTTTCCACACAACCAAAGTAGCTGTGATAGGATATATCCCTAACTTCCCTAAAGTCCCTGTTAAACAGTTTAGTCTAGTTTTTATTTCTTGATGAAAATGCCAATTTATTTAGTTTTAGTTTTTGTCCATGTTCACTTGTTTTCATTGGTAACCGTCTACTTTTTGTCAGGGGAAAAACGTTGTTGACAAAAACTGTAGTATACAAAATTAACACTGGTGTTCACTCTAGCTGCTAAGCTCTATGCTCCCCCTCCTGCCTGAGAATGAAACCGAACTCCTTCAGAAGAGCTGTACTTTGTTTCATGGATGTGCTTTTCATATTTCACACCTACAGGACACAAAAACATTTAATTGCACAATCTGCCGTATAAACTTTGAATGTGTGATGGCAACAGACAAAAAGTGACAGACAGCATCCTGAGCAGTAAGAGAGCACAAGATTTCAACTGCGGGGGCGAATAAGTGTTAGCTATGAAAACAAAAGAACTGTGAAGAAATTGAGATTGTGATACTTCCATAAAAAACTGAGCTCATTTTTCCCCATATCGCCCACCCCTTCTGAAAGCTCAAGCTTCTAGTCACTAGCACCTGTATTTTTATACATTAGTGCAAAAAAGATGTTCAACTTTCTTTCTCCTGTTTTTCAGGAGATTAAAAATACAATTTTTTTAATGAATAAATTCTGTTTTCCCAATCAGCAATTCTTTTACAATACTTTAACATTTTCAAAGCAGATTAAGGACGTTTTCACATTAGGTCCACTTGTTTCGAACCATACTGCGGCGCGGTTTGCCCCCCTCCCCCTCCCCCGCTGGCTTGCATTCACACTAGCAATATCGAACTGTGCCCGGACCCACTTGCGTATTTACTCATTTTGAAACAGCAGGGGGCGATATGCACGTAACTGGTTACCAAACCGGCTACGGAGGAGAACGAAGAAGAGGCTACCATGGTAACCATTTCCTACACCAGACAACAAATGTTTACGTTTTGGTCTCTTCCACATTTTCCTTCAAGTGTGTTTTTTTGTATCGTGTTTGAGACGGCATCAGCGACGTTCTAGACCCTCGTAAATCATCGTAATCCTCAACCAGAATAAATAAATCGACAAATTGAGTAAGCAAAGGATTCAACCGCGGGATTAACAGGAAGTAATGCATCAAAAGTAGATCAGTTTGGACCACTTTGTTTCACACCAGTGAAACCGCACCAAATGTAGGGAGATGGAGCGGATCGAGACCACCCCTTCATGGAGGTCTCAGACCGGCTGATTTGGTGCGCACCAAAATGCGGTGGTTGCATTCACATTGACACTAACTTACCAAACCCTGGGCCAAAACTTATTTGGTGCGCACTAAATGTGGTTGGTGTAAAAACGCCCTAAGATCCCCACAGACATGTAAGGAGACACACAGGACTGTTTACAAAAATAAACAAATATCTATAATATCTCATTTTTCAGATAAAACCACAAAAATAAAATAACAGAATGATAGTTTTCACACATTTTGCTGTTTTGAATAAGCATGACATTGTCTTTTTACTAAGCATTAGATTTAGCATGAAAATATTTCTATTTTTGTTATCATTATAATCAAAATATTGAAGTTTAAGTTCCTTATGTGTTGTCATTTGTGTATGTCTTAAATGTTCTTTGATTTTAATTGCCTTTTTTCAGTTGTTCTTTTTCCTCTTGTGCTTTTCTGTCTTATGTTCCTGCCTGTTGACAAAGCACTTTGTAAACCAATGTTTTTAAAAGTGCTATACAAATAAAGTTAATTTTTATTAAACTGTCATAAACAGCACTGTCTTATATCTTGTTTCAAAGTACATCAGTTCTATTTATTTTAAAATCTTGACATGTTACAAAGCCCTAGCTCTCACATGCATGCTCCGAGCCCCTCTAAGGCACAGACATGGGATGTTTAGGAAGCCTTGTGCTGAATGGCAGCAGAGGAATCCTCCTGCTTTCATGCTGAGCTGTAGACGTGAGCAGAATACAGAGGAAGTCGTACGCTGGATGCTCAGAGGAATGTGGAGGCCGTGCCAAGCTAACAGGCTAACAGCAAAGCTATGAAGAGTAAAGGCTGCAGATTTAAACACTCAAGTGCTGCATGAAATCACCACTAGTCTGCAGAAAAGACGTCTTCAGCTGCAGGATGTTTAACAACGACCCAATCAGTGCATTAATAAAGCAATTAATTCAACAATTAATGAGATAATCGGACAAAATAATCACAGCAATGCCCGTATTTCTCTCTATCAGACCTGGAATATATTAAAGTAATGGACTGTCAATCCTAATTTAACCCCTATTCTGGGGAGTTAGTGAAGAAAATCTAAAGGTAATGATTTTCTGCTGATATCGTTAGAACACCTGATCCCACATCCAACAGCACTTAGAATTTATTTCTAGAGAGTATTACATCAGTGTTGTACAACTTACCTCGACTGCCATTCTCTTCATCCTAAACGGGGGAAACAAAAAGAGAACATTAGATTTGTAATTCAGGTATATTTAAATATCCTTTTAAGACATTTTCCAGATTATTAGAGCTTTATAAAGGCTGACAAACATTGGAACATAACATAATAAGATATGTGATAGCATTGTTTAACACCACTATAAAGACATTATGTGTATTAAATACACAAAAAATAAATCAAGCTTAGTAGATTTATTTCCCAATTTCTCTATTTGAGCTGTAAACATCTGAGGCTGCCCTAAAGCAAATCTGAACCCAAAGAATTTTCATGAAAAGAATACATTTGCCTGGTTTTAATAGAAGAATATGATTTAATATTATTACCTACCTTTTTAGTCTGGCTTTTGCTTGAATCACCTTTAAATGCTTTATTGTTTTTACAGCTTCACTTTATTTTTATTTTATTTACTTTATCTTTTACTTCATTTCAATGTATCCTTCATTTTTTATCTTATTTCATTACATATTTACACTTTAACCTCCAGTGTTTACTCATTTTAAACCTTACAGATGGCATGTCCTCACCATGTACTGGGTAAAACAATGTACCTCCTTTATTATTTTCTTTTATTTATGATGCATTTTACAATTACTCTGTATGGATTGCAAGGTGGGTGGGTTCTTGGGCATAATTCCTTTATTTAATTTTATTTTAATTATCTATCTGTTGTAAAGTAATTTGTGCTGTAATTTTTTTGTATAAGCAAAAAAGTGCTATAAAAATACAGATTGACTGATTTATCATTGTACCAGAGAATTAGAAGGAAAGAGAGATGGGTTGTATTAAATTGGTGAATACGAATACTAGAGCTTAAAATACACAAAATAAAGGGTTTAAAAGAATGACGTTGACCTAAAGAAATGATGCAAAACTAGTGATTAAAAAACTATATAAGTGAAGATAAATGTGTGAAAATGAGCTTACTTATCAGCCTTAAAAATGCACACATTGCAAGTACTTTTGTTTCATACACCTAAAAATTCTTAATTCTTATTTATTTATTTAGCCTTTATTTAACCAGATAAGTCCTATTGAGATCAGCAACTCATTTACAAGCCTACATCAAATATACAAATTCAAGAAGAAGGATTAGGCAATACATTAAAACCAATAAATATGTTAAAATAATCAATTTCATAATGGAAGAGCAACACATTTTGAGGACGGAAACAATTAAAAACACAGGCATTGTTCATAGCCTGATGAGTTAAATGGAACTTCCTTGTCTGCGTTGAAGTAGAATTTATTATCCTAGGGTTTTTAGGGTTTTTAGTCCAGTAACGGTGACTAAAAACCTTTAAAAGTCCTTCAGACACCAAGCGGAAGGATGACACATAACTAGAGATTAAAAGAGTGAACACAGCGACAAAATTAAACAGTTACTGTGATTAAGAGTAAAACCAAATCCTGGACATGTTTGTGTTTGTTCCTTTTCCTCTTAAATTCTCTCTGGGCTCTGGTGAAAATCCACACTCTCCGTCTGTAATCCCACTCCCCTCAGTGACACATATGTCCTCCACATATCTTATAAGACCCCCAGCTTTCCAAAAGCTTTCCTTAAGACGATCTGACCCTCTACAATCCCAACCCCAATATCCTTAAACTGATTAATCAACAACTCTGATCCAAGACGCTAAACGCAATTTTAAGACGTGTTTCGACACGGCCCATGTTGGCCTGGGTTATGTAATGGTTGGAGTTTACAGTTAGAGCAACTCACGGATTAAAACTAAAGGTTTCACTTTGACTTTTTCAGAATTAATAATTTTAAGAAGGTCACAGCAGGCTGAAGACAGTCAGCGTGAGGGCTTAGTAACTGCTTGTTTTATTTGTACAGACAGTTGTACAGACAGACTCTAAATTCTTCCTTGTCTGCGTTCAAATTGAATTTATTATCCTAACTCTGTCTCATAAGACTTCTGTATCCAAGGCAATCTGTGTTTTAACAGCAATTATTTTCTTTTCACGTCAGTTCAGTCACATCAAACCCTGTCAGATTTTTGGAGGCTGTCCTGAAATCAAAGAAGAAAATTAGCTTTAATTTGAGCCATGGGCTAAAACGCAACATGTATTAATTTCATTAATTACCTTCACCAGGGGGGTTGTTTTTGCACTCCACCTAAGATAACTTGAAAACTTGGAGGGGATTGGATTTTGGATCAGGATTCAGATTTTTTTTTTTTGTATTCCTTAACATTACATGCCAGGACAGTTTCTCCACATATTCACTAATAACTTGATATAAACACAAATGGATCCACTTAAATTTTCCCTAATTTCCGTGACTAAGTCTTTACTGGTCAATGAAACATGCTGGGACCCGCCCACCAACATGATTGTAATGAGATCACTCGCAATGACATGACAGAAACATAGTGACTGGTTAACATTTAACGCAGCTCCAACAAGGACGGTAATGGTGAGGGGAGCGCAATCAAATGTGCATGTTTATGGAGGAATTTGGGTCCCTCCTATTGGCTGTATGCTGGCTGGTAATTCGCTGGAAGTTGGCAAGCATTCGGCTGGATGGGGAAAACTGAAGTGTCTGCATCTGTAGCATAACAGTGCTATTATTTTTATATTTGAGACATCCTTTTATGATACCTTTATCTAATCAAACTGATTAATAAATTACTTAAAAAGCATATGAAGACAATCAGATAAATGATAAAAATGTCCTCAAATGGATTATTGTTTGCTAAAAACAACAAATGTATCAAATGAAATACAAAAAACATATGTATGTTAAATTATATGGACATTTTTATTTTTGATGATTTCTATAGAGGGTAAAATAAAAATTTCAGCCCCTAAAAATTTGACTTTTCTGGCTACAACTCGTGTTTGCAGGCATTAAAAGAGTTAAAGTTTTCATGTCCTTGTGTATTTGAGCTTTTTCATCATGTCTTAGGCATCGGGGAAGCAAGGATTTTAATTTAAGTTGAATGAAAAGTGTTTTGTCTCTGTAGAGGTTCAGATGTAGCTCATTTCCCCTCCCCTTTGGAAAGAAGGGCTCCAACCCTTTTATGCTCTTCAGTATGTTCTTTTGTATCAAATCACTGACACTGTTGCTATCTATCTTTTAAAACTGAGCACTGTTGGTGTGATGTGGCCCTCACAGCAGGGTGCAGGATAGTTCTTAGACACTGGAAATCCAAAAATGTCATCTGACATGACTAAAACAGCCAACTATGAACAGCTGACCTTTAGGTTTAACAATCAAGAGGAGGTATTTCTGAAATTATGGGGTCCCTACTTGAACTACTTGAAGATGAGTGACGGGAGAAACAAACAGGCTGATTTTAATGTAAACAATGAATTATTTTAGTGTTATAAGGGCTTGGTTGTGGAATAAAATAAAATGGGATGGGACTGTGGGAGTAGATGATTTGGGAAGCATAGACCCGGGACATGTGGTGTATATGTATTTTTTTTACAATATTATTGCTACTTTTTTTTTTTTTTGCTTTGTTATTATTTTTACTATTTATTTATTTCTTCTCCTTCTGTAATATTATGTTGTTGTAGTGAGTCCAATTCATGTATGTTTTTGTTTTGTTATATTATTTCAATATTCAAAATGCAATAAAAAATGAACTAGAAAAGCACTCCGCCAGCACCACAGTCCTCACCCACATTGTGTTTTTCACCATAAATATTAGTCCTACCTTTATTTCATCTAAATATTTAGATTCCTTGACCATGAAAACATGCCTTTAGCAATTGGATTCATCATGATATTTATTTTAGTTTAGTAGTTATTCACAAATATCGCATTTTTTGTCATGGCGGTTTTCTTCTGGATCTAGCTCCAAAGTTTTTGAAGATACAACAAATCCGATTGAACACTCCAGATTCCACAGTATCTTGGCTATATTTTGGCATTTGTTGCAAGTCTATGCCTTCATTTGTTTCCTCGCTATGACAAATATTCCAAGGGTATCTAAATTTTTCTTGTTCTAGATCAGAGAATCCAGAATTTTGCCGGGATCCAGATCAGTCTGATATCTTGTAGAACCTGTTGGAAACTTGTCCTGTATTTTTTGTCCTAATGTCCTGACTATTTTTGGTGGAGTAATATGCACAAATGCCAAAAATGGTCCTATCTCGCAATGTTGAAGAATCCTTTAAGAAATTCCAGGATCCAGACGGTGATCCGGATCACTCCCAAACTCTAATCATTAGTTCCTTGTCCCGATCCGGACATTACCAGAAAAATTCAATTGAAATCCGTCCATAACTTCTTGAGTTATGTTGCTAACAGAGAAACAAACAAACAAACAGATGCTGGCATTAACATAACCTCCTTGGTAATTATCAAGAAAACTGATTTCTGTTAAAAAAAAAAAATGAGAAAAAAACATTGTCATATTGTTGGACACATCTGCATCATCTGCCATCTTGGATTTCCAGCATGCCCCGCCTCCTGACATCCCAAGGCAACTCAGAAAGATTTAAGAGGTTGATTTAAAACTGTCATATTTCAGGAAAAATACATTTTATCCACTGGTCCTAATATGGACAGAATGGCTGTTTGGTTTTAACTGTATGTTGTTAAAATTTAGACAAACCGAACCTGCTTTATAACACATAAGAAAAAGAAATCTTTCTCTGCTCCAGGACCTTCAGAATAAGCAGGGGAGCATTATGATACCAGAGAGAGCTCTCCAGAGAATCTTTTTAGTTAAATACATGCCTGAAAATCTTAACTGTCATGCCAGAGTTTCTCTTTGAACGCACAGAGCTTAATCCAAAATCTACAAACAGACCTCTCTGTGCTAACTTTGTAGGAAATCCTTCTGTGAGAGCAGCAGCAGTTGTCCAAATACACTTCAGAGAAACGTAAACTCAACTTATCCTGAATTATCGACTAGAAAAACTAATAGTCAGGCGGCTGCGATAAGCTGACTCCAAACAGCAGCACATTTTAACATTACCCAGAAGCCCCGCAGTGTTTACCCAGAAGCCCTTTAGTCTGTGCGTGTTTCAGCGACCATTAGGAACAGGAAGAGCTGTAACCACAGGATTAATGCGAAAGGGCAGAGCGGTGCTGATGTTGTCCAGAGGACGGCTGGCAGACTTCCAGGTGGGATGATACACAAACAGAGAGGCTGCGGCCGCAGACTGATGCTATGAGTGCATATCGATACAGACGCTTCGACTGTGCTGCTCTTCAGTCTGCTGTTCATGGTGCACAAACATGACAACCACTTCAGTCTTTCAACATCGACAGCTTTCAAGGCCAAAAGGGCTGTCACCAAAGAGGTTATGCTTTTGTCACCGTATGTTTGTTTGTTCAAAAGATAACGCAGAAAATACTGGACAGATTTTGCTGAAAATTTCAGGAGATGTTG
Source organism: Scarus forsteni (assembly GCA_036419115.1). Taxonomy (NCBI): domain Eukaryota; kingdom Metazoa; phylum Chordata; class Actinopteri; order Labriformes; family Labridae; genus Scarus; species Scarus forsteni. The sequence continues at coordinate 3,804,176 of JAZDUH010000007.1, read as the reverse complement.
GTAAAAGCCCAACTTAGAGAAGATTACATCTTTGTGGTGATCCAGATAACTGACAATAGTAAACGATTGTCTTTGCTCCATGATGATAAAAACCCAGATGGAATCATGGAATTGGACGTTACAAGCAGATATCAAATGGGCAACAATTTAGGTAAAATGTTCCTTTTTTTTAATAAAAAGAAGCGTATCTCTCAGAACAATGCTCCGAGGGGGTCACTAAGACTGGGTACAATGTATGCTTCACTTTTCCTCCTCATCTTCCTCCTCTCTTTACCTCTGCCAGGAGGCTATGTTATTACCTGTGTCTGTTTTTTTTTGTTAGTTAGTTAGTTAGTTAGTTTGTTACTCTGTTAGCAACATAACTCAAAAAGTTACAGATGGATTCCGAAGAAACTTTTAGGAAATGTCCAGATTGGGACAAGGAACAAATGATTTCATTTTGGGTGTGATCCGGATCACCGTCTGGATCCGCCATGATGAAAAATGAGATTTTTGTGAATAACTACTGAACTAAAATAGATATCATTATGAATCCAGTTGCTAATGGCATGTTTTCAGGGTCAAGGAATCTAAATATTTACATGAAATACAGGTAGGACTAGGGCTGGGTATTTCCAGCAACCCCACGATACGATACGTATCCCGATACACATAAATTGTGAACATTGACTACTCTTTTAACAGAATTCCCAGCAACTTTTGTTTTTATTACAAGAAGAAAAAGAACAAGCATGAGTTTTAAATAATTCTTCAACTTAAGAACTTTAATTCAGGTCCCCAAAGACCTGAATTAAGTTTAAATTTGGAACATGTGCTTTATCATGTAGCTTGGCTTCTACTTTGAACTGTGCCATTTTTAACACTAGAAAGCACTCGGAGAGCGCAGATCTCCGCCAGCACCACAGTCCTCAGCCATATTGTCATTTTGACCATAAATACCTTTTACCTTTATTTCATGTCAATATTTAGATTCCTTGACCATGAAAACATACCATTAGCAACTGGATTCATAATGATATCTATTTTAGTTCAGTAGTCATTCAGCCAAATCACATTTTTCGCCATGGCGGCCAGACGCTGATCCGGATCAACACCAAAATTGAATCAGTTCTTCCTTTTCCCATGCTGAACATTTCCTGAAAACTTCATCAAAATCCATCCATAACTTTTTGAGTTATTTTGTTCACAGACGGACGGACGGACGGACAGACGGACAAACTCTCCCAAAAACATAACGTCCTTGGAGGAGGTAATAACTCAAAGTGTAAAGACAACAACTGTCCAAACATTGAGGCCGAATTGATTCTGTAGAATCTGTATCGATAAACGTATCCCCAAGAAGTGCATCACGCTATTTTGCCGTATCGATATTTTGAGCACAGGCCTAGATAGGACTAATATTTTTGGTGAAAATCCCAATATGGGTGGGGACTGGGGCGCTGGCAGAGGTCTGAGCTCTCCGAGTGCTTTTCTAGTTAACAATGAAAACATGTTGAAGAGGCCAACTGAGTCACCGGCTAAGTTAGCAAAGAAACTATGAATCTCCCGGCTAACTCCAGGGTACAGGGCAGAGCAGTTTATCAAAGATTATTATGTGACAGGTGATCGAATATTCTGAAAATTATGTCCACAAACTGTTGACTGGACCCATAACGATACAAGTTTCTCGGGTGAATTTGCGAAAAATACTAAAAACCAAATTCTTAAACAAGTGAAACCGAAAAAAGATGAGAAAAACAACAGGAATTTGGAATGAATAAAACAGATTTTATAAGGCACTATATGAGCGTATCAAACTCCATGAAAAAAATCTTATGATACTGTGAGCAGGGGGATACAACACAGTTGGTTGTCATTTATTTTCAGTTTTATGAATCTAAGATTTTTAATGCTTTAGATATTTAGCATAGATCCTGCAACATGGATAAGGTTCACTGACAGGTTCACTGACAGAAGACAAATGGTTTAATGTCTGCTGCTAACCATTGGTCAGAAGCTGATCCACATATCAAATCATTTGATTTTTAAATACCTAATGATCCCTTCCTCATGGGTAAAAAACATTTTTCTTACCTTAAGAGAGTTGTGGACGGCAGACTCAGGTGGGTAAACGATGAAGTGCCGTAGCGTAAAGCCGAAGCCCTGTGATGTTCGTCGCAGGTGAAGTGTCTTCGGCCCTGGCCATGAGAAAGGCTCGTCCTCGGCCCCTGGAGAGGCCAGAGCTGAAGCCTCACTCTGATCGCGCCCATCCTTCTGCTTGGCCTGAAAAAAGGACAAAAACACAAAACTCAGAGTTGATCTTCAGAATTTAAACACAGGTGGATAATGATTCTGATCACATGAACAAAGTTAAGAACTATTGACTCCTCTCTGAGCCTATACGCTAAACAATACTTCCATTGTTAAGAGTTTTGATGGTCCAAAAGAGAGAAAATATCCAGTCAAAAAATGCCTCACTGGTGCCATAAGCCAGAGGAGAAAGGCCAGAGTGTTTCAAGATAATAGGAAGGCAACAGTCACTTTAAAGAACCCAAAAGACCACTTCTGATCTGAAAACACAATGAACCCTAGAAGACTGGCTCCAGCAGCAGTAGACCACACAAGGTGCCACTCCTATCAGCCAAAAACTGATGTAAAATTGGACGATGTTGCCAGATCTGATGAGTCTCAATTTCTGTTGCTACACTGAGAAGATGGGGTCAGAATTTGGTGTAAATAATCCAATCAAACCCAATCCATTTTGTTTATATAGCACATGTTAAAACATTAAAGTTTACAGAAAAATCAAGTGAACAAACACTGCAGAAGTAAAACAGAAACATAAAAGAAATACAAGTGATAAGGGCCATAAAAGTCATAGAAGGACAGAAATCGTACAACTTTCATGCCAAACTACAAGCCATGGAATAAAAATGAGTTTTAAGATGTTACTTAAATGTTGGTAGGGTGGGGAATGTTTTGATCTTGAGTGGCAATTCATTCCACAGTTTAGGAGCCACAGCTGAGAAAGCTCGATCACCTCGGGTTTTTATACAAGTTTTGAGGACGACATGATAAAGCCAATCTGCAGACCTTGGGGGTGTAAAGATTAAAGAGGTGAGAGATGTACTGTGGTGCTGATCCATCTAACGATTAAAAAAATAAACCGGAACATTTCAAATGAACGGGAAGCCAAATAAATAACATGAAAGCATGGATCCATCCTGCCTTGTATTTACGGTTCAAGCTGGTGGTGGTGTGATGGTGTGGTGATACTTTCTTTGGACCAATTGAGCACTGCTTTAACACCACAGTCCACCTGGGTGTGTTTTCTGACCATGTTCATCTCTTTACAACCACAGTGTACCCCACTTGTTTGTTATCTCGCTAGAAAGGTTGTTAGCCCCGTCACAAAGCTCAAATCATCTCGAACAGAAAAAAAATAAACAGACACACCTTTGTTTGTATAACTGATGTTGACAGTATTGCTAACAAACACATGAACAAATACAGACAAGTAGTTGTGTTGCTTATTTATTGGGTTTCTATTGTTTTCTTTCTGAGTGAATGCAAAATGACCTCTGCATGCTAACCCTGACTACTTCATAAATAGTGGAAAGTCTCACCCTTTTCTGTGTGTTTGAGTTTTACATGGACATTTTGCGGTTAGCCACACATGTGTGGACACACTTGGACAACACAATGGGGAATGTGCCTGCATAGAAATTTAACATTTGACTGCTTTGTGTATTTTCAGATTTTGTGGAATAAAAACAAGTAAAAAAAACAGTTTTTCTTATGATTGCAATGAGAATTCGAGCAAACAGAGCACCATTGGGATGTGTTGGAACAGGGCATTAACAGCATGGATGTACAGCTGACAAATCTGCAGCAACTGTGTGATGCTGTCATGTCAATACGGACCAAAAATCAATGAGGAATGTTTTCAGCACCTTCATAAATCTATGCATCAAATAAGTGGGTCCAACCAAGTACTGTTCAAGCGAGAGTGAATGACAACCACAACATGACAATAAAGACAAACTGATGATAAATCTCACAAAAATACCAGCACTAAATCCTTTTCACACCTTGTAAATGTGTAATGTTTTCCTTACAGAAAGTCAGTGTTTTCACAGATGAAACAGCCCAAAGCTGAGCCCGTATCTGATTCATCAACTTGATTTAAAAACAGAGAAAATCCCCTGGTGGTGATTCCTTTTGGTTATGTTGTTTCTCCTGAACAATGGGTGTCACTCTGGAGTCAACTTACTGCACCTTTGGGAATAACGGGACCGTAAACGAGAGGTATTATCTTTAAATTATGGGTTGGTTTGGTTTGCTGAGTGATACTCCTTGATGAATTATATATACTTGCGGGCAGTCTCATAAACAGGTTGACATTTAGCATCAGTTTTCTGCTGTCAACACGAACAGAACAGCCCAATTTTCAAAAAAACATAAAAACCGCACAGAAGTAAATGACGTACCTAATGTTAAACTCTCATTTTTCCACCTTTTATTCCACTTTTTGTGGCTTTCTGGACTTTAAATGCACTTGTACTTCTTAAACATCATGTGCCACAGAACTAAAATGTTTCCATTGTTTAAGATGTCACACATACTTAATGAAAATACAGAAAAGGGTCTCGAGATGCAGTCAAATTCCTCCCTAACTTGCGGTTAGTGTCGACAATCATATCTGTCAACATGACTGGGATTGTTATTTAAGCCACACTTGTTCTGCCTGGAGCTCCGCACAAACATACATGTGGCTTTAGTTATTGCACGTTTGGGGCTTTGCAGGGCTGTTTGGCGTGTTTGCATGATGACAGACTTATCTTCTACATTCCTACTGTGACTAACGCACACAGGATAGAAAACAACCCCTTAAATGCTGGCAGCTCTCCGCTTGCATAATGTTACTTTTTTTTGCCTAAATAACACAACATTACACAACACATGCTCCACTTCAGCTGCGTGATTGTGATTGTAAATGTTCTGTAGCAAAAAGCTGCTTATGAGAAAAATATGTTTATGCTGATCGGTCTCAAAGGGAAAGTTGGGATGAAAAGTTACTGAAGACTTTGTTCAAGAGCATTTTGAGTGGAGATGACAGCTTAAAAATGATGCACTTCAATTTATAAACAAATAACTGTAAGTGTTAAATTAGGCAGCCCCATTGGACAGAGCAATAATCATGTTACTTACTTCACTCTATACATGTTGTACTTGTGTTTTATGATGAAAAATCTCAAGCTGCTTATGTGATCCTAAAGTCCATGTGTGCCAAAACAGTTCCTGCACGTGCATTGGTGGGTCAAAAAGGGTGGCAGCCGTCAAGTGTATTAAAATAAGACGGTTGAAACCTAAACCTCCATTATACAATATAAAATTAATCTGAACACAGTGTAAGTCATCACAAAGAAAGACTCCTTTCCCTCAGGGAGACTCCTAAAAACTTTTACGGCACATGACATGAAGCCTCTGGAACAAGGATAGTGTTAACTCACTTTTCCTTATGAATACCTGACAAAGGAAGAGACACGAGAAGAAGTGTCTGAAAGTCTTAACATGTTGATATTTTGGTCTGGTTTACTGCTGTAGATCACAATGAGACAACTTTAGTCAGTTAACTCTGTTTTATGAGCTGTAATAGCAAGCTCTCAAGGACCAAGGTGACATTTACAAATGGTTTTTCAACCTCCTGTCCAAAAACTATGGTATTGTTGGACAAATATTATATCGGCAGGTATTTGCCTTTAAAGCTGATTATTGGTATCACCGATGAAAATGGCAATCCTAAATGTTGCCTGTAATATTGGTAAAATGTACAATATATCAAGACTGTTTACCTCATCGTCATATAATGTCCATATATTTACATCTAAAGTGTAATTGATTCAAGAATAAATTGCTGTTTTTCTTGTTTCTCCTCTGTTTCAAACACAAATGGACTGTAAATGTGGGAGAAACAGGTCAATTTTAGTTAAGTAGAGCCTGGGTGCTCTTGACGCAAAACATTATCCGCGATACTGAGTTTAGTTACATCGGAAAACAGATTTTTAATATCCTGCATCCCGACAAAAAACAGCAATGTCCTGGAAAAGATAATAAAACAATTTTTTTTTTTTGCCTTGTTTCATATTATTTCTCTGATAATTTCTTAAGCAGGTCAAATGGATGAAAAAATGCAACCTTAAAATTAATTTATTCTGCCTCGCATTTATGTAAATTTTAGAATGTAAATGACCATGATTACCTTTTTATTTCAGAATTTCTTTTAGTCTTCAAGCATGTCTTATTTTATCATTATAAACTTAATTTTTTTAAGTTTTATTCAAGCATTTTATGCATTTTTTCTGATGATTCTTGGTTTTGTTGCTTCGCATTTTCTCTTTTCTTTCTTGTTTTCCTCTTATCAGTCATCTAGATTTATCATTTTCTTTAATTTAGTGTTACTTTAGCTTTACTGGTGTGTATTAGTCCCTAAATGCTCTTCACATCCTACCTGTGATTACATTGGCTACGTTCCTCATGAACATTTGCTACCTGAATATCTTTCTGGACTCTGCTGGCCAAACTGGTCAACTAAAAAGATGTCAAAATGAGCCACGATCCAAGCAACAGTTGGATATAATTACTTTTTCTGAGATCAACATCCGAGCAGTTCCATATTTTTGGATGTTTTTTCCCCAGGGTCTTCAAAATAACCTCACATCCCTGATCCACTAACTCAAACATCAGGGACGTAAAACTTCTATCTCAATCAAATCCCCTCCACACTGAGTGTGCACCACCACAGACCAAACTTTGACCTCTCCCGCTGCTTGGAGCTGTCTGAGACCTCTGCAACATCCATCATCAGCTTAACGATAAAGCTGAACCGCCGCACCACAGGGTATGCGTTAGCGGTCAATACCGACACCAACCGCAGCGACTCGAGGCTACGGGAGTCTGCCAAGAGTCTCAGCCTGAACCCGGCTCTCTCCGTGGGCCCCTCTTCTACCAAAATATATCTGAGGTGTGGATGCAAAACAAAGACGTTCTCCCCCGGTCGCCCCTCTCCATCCTCACACCTCTCTCCTCCTCCTCCTCCTTGGGCTACAGTCTGGGAGCAGCAGATGTACGGGCCTCCGGAGAGCGAGATGGGTGTGGGCTTAATGGCTCGACGGGTGAAATCATGAGCAATACCCAGCGGTGCGGAGCTGGAACCGAGCCACAGTCCACAGTGGAGCTGTGAGAGGAGAGAGGGAGGTTCAACGCGGCTGTTTGTTGTGTTTTCATGCTTTAAACTGAAAGTCCGATTATGCAACAGGAAAGCAATTTAGCTCTAATGCACCGAGCTTGAGGTAGACACACGACATTTCAGTATTTTCCATTGATCTGTACAGACTAAGGGGATGTATAATATAGTTTAGTATTGTTACCTTTTAGCTGAATAAATGCTTCTTTGTTTATGTTTGCGTTTAAAAAGCACATCTAAAAAGTGCTGTAAAAATTAGTCTTTCTACCAGGCTGTAAAAACTAGATACATCCATTTCACTTTGTTTCCATTCTGATGATAACAAAAAAGTTTAACTTCCTTTATAGCTTAAGAAACTGCTCTGTCATTATGCAAAGCAGCTCTATTAGCCTGAATTAACAACATAAACAAGTATGGAAGCACAATGTTATCAGCAAGATATCAGTATTGGCAGATAATAGCTTGAAAATTGATCATTGGTATATCAGATATTGAAACTTCCGCTGATAACTACAGCTGGTATTTCAGTCATATAAATCGGCATATATACATATATCCAATGTATCAGCTTTAATATCAATAGAAAATGCAGTTTTCTTCCTAAAACCTTTTCTTAACACAATTAACAGTCTCAATGAGAGGAACAGGTCTATTTTTGGACACTAAAGGCTTACAAAAATGTCCGTATAGATATCGGTATCTACAATAATGAGTTCAGACATTTCAGCATTTTGGATATTGGCAAAAATCCACTTAAGTGCATCCCTATAATCAAGTCAAGACTTGGTTATATGAAGATAATATTATATAAATAACATAACGTAACATAAGAGTAATAATAATGTTTTTCCAATTGCAGGCTTTTGTAGATTTACCAATTCTGATGATACTGCAAATACACAAACAAGCAAACAGCATATCAGTCATTGTTCTATGGGAAATAATACTAACTCAGACATAAAAATGCAACTTTTACTTTTAAAATGACTTATTTTCTAGCAATAAATACCACTACCAATAGGATAGGTATAAAGTCATTACTTCTCTTCATCATAGACTTTGCCATACTGTCATCTCACATTGTTTGAGTACGAAATAACATACACAAGCAAGCTGTGGCTGTGATTGTAGTCAAACAAGCAGTCATTAATACTGTACATCCTTACACTTTCTGCAAATGGAGGACGGACTTCCCATTTTTGGACCCTAAATACTACTACTTGGACACAGGCCTAAAAAGGCCAAAAAAATCTAAAAATTTTTTAAAAAGGGCATTTATCAATACCGCACCAGATTAGCTAATTTAGAAGCAAAACTAAAAATAACAGGGTGCTGGTTTGGCGGAGTGGTTGGCAACCATGCACAGCCCATGTGCGTGCTTCTGCCGGTCAGGGTTCGGGTCCAGTCTGTGACCGGTTTGCGGAGTGTCTTCCCCTGCTCTCTCATCCCCTTTCATGGGCCTGTCCGCTGTCTCTCTCCTATCAATCAAGGCACAAAATGCCCAAAACCATAAAAAAAAGAAAAACTAAAAATAACACAGTAGCATTACCCTTGTGGGGATTCCCACTCACACTGTGTATAAAGAGTTGTTTTACCACAAATAAAAGCCCCGCAGTGTTTCCTCAGATTCCCCAATGCCTCAGACATACTCAAAAAAAGACACAAGGCTGTGAATCTGCTCCAAACAACCTCACACAATTACCTTACACTCAATTATTCATGCAATCTGTTTATCAAAACAGTCCGCGCCATCATGTGCCTGCCCAGGGTTTGATCAGTGTGCCGCCATATGGTGCCACAGCCTGAGGTTTGGTGAATTTGCATGCCTACCCCTGCTTGCTTTATGCATATGAGATGAGGAATTTGAATAACATTACGTCTGGACACTCCTCACTTCCATTTTTTATGTGGGTGTGTGAGTCACTCTTTTGGTTAGTCTGACCTCATCGATCTGCCTCCTTCACTCCCTTCTGCGTTTTTCTTTCCAAACTTTTCTCTCTCTTTGACCACAGGCTTTAACATAAGTCACAATTACTCACTATAGCATTGGAAAATACGCATGAAACTCCCTATTTAACTCCATCAGTAAGGATGACTTCACCCCATTAAGCTTGAGACCTCTGTGAGACTGTAGATATACACGCAGCTGGAAAATAAACAGCGTCGTTCTGCAGAGCCAAAGTGTCACTGTGAAACTACCAACAATAAACGAAACCCAAAACCCCAAACAAACACAAGTTACACAAGATATCGGTCAGTGAAACAGGACTACCCTGCCGCTGGAGAGCGGGATGACGCACACAAAATTCCTCAGACAGTACAACAAAGTGCAGCCGCCCCTCACCTCTCCACCCCTCTGAGAGGCTTTCTATGTAAAACTATCCACCTCTGTCAGACGCCGATAATGCTGAGCACATATTTCAGCCATGCAGGGGCTAAAATCGGAATGTAAGGATATACACTGACATATATTCAAACAAGATAGCGGATAAGAACATTGTAAAAAGTATCAATATAGTTTGTACTATTTGCCTGGTATAAAGCTCCATAAGAAGACTGTTTAATGGGGTAAAAAAACACTATTGACCACAAGAAAATGTATTAAAAATGTTTCATCAACATACAGGGTTTTTCTTTCATATCATATTGAAACACTAATAATGTATGTCAAATAGGGGTGGGAGAAAAAAATAGATTCACATAAGTATCTGGATTTTTTGTTTGACGATTTTTAAATCGATTTTTTTTGTTCAAAAAGCAAGATTTTTCCAAAATTTAAATGCTTAATTTTACTTTGTGTTAATAAGCCACTTTTAAATGCAATCCAGGCTTTTGAGGAGAGAGTATAAACAGCTGGTTAAAATATATTGCAGAATAAATCCTAAAAACAGGCTCACATATGATGTGTATTTTTCCTTGTGGGCATCACCTTTGTTTATCTATTTTGTTGGTGTTAAAAAAGATAGCAAAAATCGGCAATATCGTAGAATCGCAATTTGAATCGAACAGGCACCTAAAAAAAAAAACGTAAAAAATTGAATTGGGAGAAAAGTGTATTGTCCCAGAAATAACAACAATTACAAGTCCCAAATACCAAATTGTTGGTAGTTTTCTGACTTTACATGAACAAAGACTGCACCACAAATGCTAAATTATACAAATACATGTGCAACTTTTGGAATATAGGAAGGAACTGGGAAGGAATGAGAAATGAAGGACTCTTCCTTCTTGGGAATCCCTCACTACTGACTAAGTGGATGAATATCTCCATATGTTGCCAATGTATTTTGTGCAATATCAGCAGTTATTGTTGCCCACTTCTATTCTTTGTTCTAACTGGTACAACTGTCATTTTAAAACATAAGTGTGTGTGTTGGTGGAGGTAGCAACTATGCACATATCATATGAGAAGTGGGCGGTCCGGGTTTGATTCACTTGACGTATGTCTGCCCATGCTCTCTCCCTCTCTCAGAGTCAATTCAGTGTCTCTTTACTCTCAATAAAAAAGGCTAAATATGCACAAAAGTAACTTTAAAACACAAACACATGAGTGTATATATGTATTTTGATAACCTTAACCATCATCCATTATCTATGCTGTCCAATCCTTTCTGACACAAGGCAAGAGAAGAGGCAAAGTATACTTAGCTGATCACCAACCCACTGCAGAGCTGACGTTTCATGACTCACAACCGTTAAAATCTTCTGAGGCCAATTTAGAGTCACCAAATAAACCAACAGGCATGTTTTTGTTTGGTGGTAGAAAACTGGAATTCCCAGAGAAAACATCAGGAGTGACAGCCTGATCTGAAGCAGCATTATGTAACATAAGGTACATTAACACTGTCAATGTTTTGGGCTTTTTAGGACAGTGTGAATGAACAAAATGCATAATAACAGACGTACCAGAGGTGTCTGTACAAGCAAATTTTTACCAAGACCTTATCAAAGGTTGTAATTCTCTTATTGTGACAACTATTTCCAGTCAAATATCTACCAATATACATGTTGTGTTTGGCCATTTAGCAAGAAATTTCAAGTCACGCATTTTGTCCCAAACCAACCTGCCCTAAGTTACCCTGAACATCTGCTTTGGGCAGCCCTACTGCCATTTGTGAAGGATGCTCTTTCTCTTTCCTTACCCTTGATCGGACACAGTTCCTCTTTGAAGCCTCCCTGAGTCGAGCCCAGGACACACTGCGGTTTGGCCTTGTGAGCCCAAGTTCGACCTCTCCCCAGTAAGCCCGAGCTAAAAGCTGAAACCAGAGACAGTACGGCTCCGACAGGCAGCCGTCCACGCCAGCCAGGCGAGCCCAAGGGCAGCCTCCTGATGATGGAGAGGGAGAGAGGGAGCAGCACCCTTCTGTGGTCACGTCCACATCCCGCAGGTCCGGGTGGTCCTTCAGGGAAATGGGCTTACAGCCCGGAGGAAGCCCATTCCTCTGGGCCAGCATGGCATATCCAGGTCTGAGATGTGATGGAATCCTTCGAAATGACCCGCGGTCTTTGTGGTTTGGTTCCTTCTTTCAGCTACTCCACAAACTCCAGTTTTCAGCTTCTTGCTCCTTCAATCAATCTTCATCTAGTACAAAAGTTGAGAAATACGGTTGCTCCTCTTGGAATTGCGAGATGTAAGGAGGTGAGATTGCATGACACTAAAGATCCTCAAGAATGCTCAAGATCAGCGCATTAAGCTCCCCTTGTCCCCCTGGTAATTTACTCCATTTCCAGCCTCTTACTCCCTTCAGTCCGCCTTAAATTCTGCTCTCAGTGTGGAGAAACAGGGCTGTTCCTCCTGGCGTCCAACAGACACATGATGTTTCCACTCAAGCAGGCTGAGTGCACTGCAGAGAGCCCGGGCCGACCGACGGACTGACGCACCCACCCACTCACCACACACAACTCTCCCTCTGAAGTATGCACACATACACACACCAGGCAGCTTCTTTCCTGTCTCCTTCATCCCGCTCTCTCTCTAACTCACCTCCTCCGCTGCCAACCATTAAAACTTTAAAGCAACAGACTCACGTGTGGAGGCTGATCTATTAATTATAAGAACAAATGAAAGGAAGGGAAAGATGGATCGTTGAGTTGCAGGTAAGTGAAAGAGGAGAAGTTTTTGGGGCGGCAGAGGCAGGACAGAGTGTCCATCTGCCAGGACACAAGGAATGACTTGGCCTGTTTTCACAGCCTGTGGAGGAAGTCAACTTGGGTTAATGTAGATAAGGAAACACATGTGCTCTGTGAAATCTATAAGGCACAAAAATGTACAGCTGATCCACCCACCGCTGCACGCCTGCAGCTCATATGGGGACTACAAAGAGGTGATGCCTGTGCGACAGACGTGTTGGTCACACGGAGCAGCTTGAACTGGATATATGGAGTACAAGCATTTGTGCAATGGGGAGTCCAAACCATTGAAAATTAAAGGAAGCATTTGCCCCTTTTTGGAGTTTAAGTCCGCAACAGCACTATAACAAAGCTCTGTGGTCATCGCTTGACACTGGAGTCCTAGTATGTCACAGATTCAAGTCACTCCATTTGTACCAATTAGTTGACTTGTTCCTCAATCAGCAAGAAGGAAACAGCCATTTGAAAAAAGATTACATAACAAATGTAAAAGTAGAAAGCACTCAAAACTCTGCCAAGGTATCTCACGAATTGCTGTTACATCTATAAGCAATAGTTCCCCTATAAAGTTACCATTATAGTATGGTTCATGACTCTGAAATCCCACAGCTAGCACTCAGAAACATGTTGATATCATTATTAGTTATACAGTTAATGAGCAAAAACATCGGCAGTTATATGGATCATCACTAAAATCATATATTTTTTACGTTGAGCCATTACCAACGTCTCCTGAAAATTTCAGCAAAATCCGTCCATGGAGTTTTTGCATAATCTTGCTAACAAACAAAAATAAACATAGAACAAAGACAATTGGAAGAGGGAAAACTACTCAATGTCCTGAGTATCTGACTGTTTACATCATGTCTTGAGTGTCTACTCAGCTAGAGTTTACATCAAATTAAAGAAACATGACAATTTTTGCCTCTGTAGAGGATCTGGTGCAGCTCTCTCCCCCTCCCCTTTGGAAATGCTTGGATCGGAGGAGGCGAGGAGGCTCAGAAGGCTACAATGATTAGCTCTCTGCTGGTTGGCCAGCTAAATGATGTCTGCATTTTCTCAAAAGAAATACGGTGGCCCTGAAGGCCAATAGGAATAAACATTTCAAAAAGCGCAAAACATTTCAGAATACGCAAAAACATTTAAGAAGAAGCAAAAACTTAAGAACGCACAAAAACATTTAAGAACACACATACATTTAAGAATATGCAAAAACTTAAGAACACGCAAAAACATTTAATATGCAAAAAAAATCACGAAACAAAAAAATTTAAGAATACGCAAAAACATTCCACATACCACAGTATTTTTGCTTATTCTTAAAATGTTTTTGCATATTCTTAAATGTTTTTGTGCTCTGTGAAATATTGTTGTGCTTTTTGAAATGCTTATTCCTATTGGCCTTCTGGGCCGCTGTAAAGATAAGTTGTATTTTTTCCGAAAAAAAAAAAAAGCTTTTATGTAAAATGTCGGCCTTTTCATGATATTCCGCAAATATATTGAATCCCGCTTAAGCGATTTCATGATCATGGATGTTCAAAAGTCCCACAAATGTGAATCCAGCTTATCGTGAAGTTTACTTATGTAATGAAAAAGTCTCATGGCTACACTGGGCTGTTTCTTCCAATAATAATAGCAATAATAATAAGTAATGTTAATGGGAATGGTTAATGGGGACCAAAGCTTTACAAGAAATACACTGCAGTATCTTAAAGTATGCCATCTGTGTGAGGAGATCAACACGGCAGAAAGACTATCAAACCTTTAACCTGTCTAATGTCACTTTGACCATGACAGTGAAACCCTCCCCCCTTTCACCTTGGGCAGTGGGCTTTAAGCCAGGCCAGTGTAAGTCTACACTCCAGCACCTTCACCTCACACTGCTTTGGTGGTGTTATGTAACAGGGCAGCCATGATGCCTGAGGGGAATGCCTCCTTAATCCTTGGAGGTAAATAAACTCCACTGAGAAAGAGCACCTGTGTTTACAACTACAAAGAGGCAGTGAGAGCGTTAACTTCAGCTCTCTGCCTTTTAGTCCATCTCTCCTGTGAGAGGCTGCCAGGCCCAAACATCCATTAAATATTTAATCACACTTTTATTTTTGGCCTCTCTGGAGCCTTTGTGCTGCTTCAACAGCAACATTCAGGCTTAATGGTGAATAAGTCTGCACTGAGGATTAATCTTATAAATCACTTTAGACATACTTACAAGGTCAGTCTTTGCCCTCTAACATTAGCATTGGAAAATCAATTAATTCACTAAAACTTTAAAAGGTAATGACAGAAATATATTTACCATTATATTTCAACACCATAGCTACTGATATTAGTTTATTTGTGGGCTTTAGCACTCCATATAATTTCAGGAATGATTGGTGTACAAAAAATAAAAGCTGGCTGGCCTCTAAGCAGCACTGTCATTTGTTCTAGAGGCATAACTGTGTGATAAAAACATAATTTGACTTTTACATTGGGAGAGAAAAGTGTAGGGATGGAAACTGATAACAGTGCTATCAACAATCCTGCTAATCGATCCAATTATTTAATGATTCCCTTATTGATTCCTGCAGATTTTCCGTGTGGACAAATGTTGGACTGTAGATTTTTAGTGTCAACAATGTCAAACACACGTCACAGCATAGATAACTGCTTCTGCAAGCTGCTGGTATTTCCACTCGCTCAAGGTTGTGCAGGAGGCACCTTTTGGAAAAAATTAAGCCACAATTCTGATGCTTCTGAACCCTGTCAGTGGAAGGAATTGACAAGGGAATTGATTAGCAAAAAGACTCATGGATATCGATTCTCTGATGGAGCTGTAAACGATTTTCAACTGGAATTGGTTTTCCATTCCGCATCCCTAGAAAAGTGGTCCCTAAATTTAGGACAAAGTGTGCCAAGTCATCAGTTCAATGGAGTTTTCCTTCAGTCAATTGGGTGAAATCTCAACTGTTGACTATTTGACCCATGAGAAGAGCTTCTAATCAAGACAGCAGTAAAAAGACCTTTCAAAAGAGGTTTTGGTTACGCTATTTGTCTCAAAATCTTCTGCTTATTGGTTAGTTTACCCTTCATCATCTTGCAACTCTATCACAGGTTACTAACCCCTACTTTGAAAACACATTGTACTGACTTTACCAAACAGTAAGTCTATTGGATGAACTCCAGGTTGGTCAGATGTTGGATTATGAAGTTGCTCAAAATTATGGTAAAATAATGCTCCATTCTCAATTAAAAAAAGAACAACACAATTATAGATAAAAACTTCTAGAAATAATATAATTTCTTTTATTTTTATTGACAACTTGTAGTGAATAAACTGCATGTTAATGAAAAGTTTTTGAACAAATGAGAACATATTTCAGTAAATTCTTAACAAGTGTCCTTGGTTTGTAAATACACACATTCTTTGTCCTTAAAGGAGACATATCATGCTTGTTTCTCCTTTTCACTATGCCAGACTAGGATGCCTGTAAAGCATTTCTGCCCTCAGTACAAGTCATTTAGTTCCTTCATTGCCCCACAATAGCGTTCTCAAAATCCTCATTTTAGGCCATTATCAAGCTCTTGTTGAAACGCTCGGTTCTCAGACTGACCTACAGTTACCTCGCAACGTCACAGCCCTTTGTGCTCTGATTGGTCAGTCCTGTCAGAGCTGCCGAGAGGGTAGAGCCAGCCTGTCCTTCTTCTTCTACTGTATTTTCCGGCAGGCTCAAAGCAGCGACCGCATATTGAGTCCCCCTACAGGCCAGAGCTGGTAATGAGTGAGTGTGAGCTAGGGACCTATATACTGCTGCTTGGTGGATGTGTTCCTCACTGATGGTTGTGAGGCTAACGGACATCACAGAGGAGGAAGTGTTTTATCAGATTACTCCAATAAAAGAAATGTACCTCGTGTCGTCACGACGATTTAAATCTCGCGGACATCTCGCAATGACCTATTTTCAGAGGCATCAAATCTAGTTCTACGATATCAGAAAAAAATACAATATCTAATTTTTTGAAAATTAAGGGGGTGTAAGGTCTTGTTTTCAAATTTATTATATTATATATAAGTATTAAATCATGCATCAGCACGATATGTCTCCTTTAAATGCTTGATTTAAATGTGTTTTTTTTACATTCAAATAATAAATTCAGGACAATTATTGCAACTATTTTATGTTAAAAGTAAAAGTTAAAAAAATGCAAGAACATAATCATGAAATAAAGAATAAAAAGCTTACCATTATAGGAAAACATTTTTTTTCTATTGTGGAATGAAACTCTTAGCAGCCCTGGTATGAAAAATCTGATTCTAGATTTGTTTTATTTTGTCATCAAAATTGTCAATTCAAATAAATGCAAATGCGATATTGATGGTCATTTCAAAGCATCCAAGTATTTTTATCATTTTAAGTTTTCTGGTTTAATTTCTCCTCACAATCTCCTGCCAAAAGGTTGATAATGAGTGAGGTTGCTCTACACAGGTCTATTTAGATTATGAGGATATCCAAGTGTAAACACAATAAGTCTTCATTACAAGGACGTTCCGAAATGTTTACAAGTTGATCTCCATTTTCAGCTGGACCTTCGAAAGCTTCTCCAGTTGTTGACAAAATTACAAAATTCTAAAACAAAACTCTGTTTTGATACGGCATAATATCACAGGATTAAATCATATTGGATACAGGCACAAAATCTTACTCATTTGTTGACTTTTATTTTTAAAAAGTCTGTCAAACTTCAACACCTGGTGAAGATGCTCTCATGTTCAAACAATAAATTATGTTGGATATGTAATCCCAAAATCTTGTTTATGTTCTTGACTTTCACTTCCAAGGGGTTTGTCAAAAGCTTAAACCGTCACTTAAGTTCTTCGCCACATGGCAAAAACATAAACGCAAATCTATTTTGATTCTGAGAGATATTTGCCACGAGAGACGACAGCAGACGACCATGAAAACACCATCAGGAACCCAGTTGAGGAATGTTTCCTCTTGGCGTTGTTCGGAGCATCTTGTTACCACATTCATAAGCTCAATATAGCGTGTGGTATTCTGTATGGAAAAGACGGCAAAAATAGACGTGTCCAAACATCCACCTCAGACGCTCCACTAAGGGAAGCCAAAACTTGGGCAAAGTCTCCATTTCAAATCCAAAACCATACTTTTATTTCATGGTTTACTTGTTTATATTTTTAAATGTTTAAGTAATTTTCATTCTAACAAAAGCTTAAAGCCGGCATTGCCTTTAGAGGTATACTTTCCAGCCAAAAAACACTAAGTCATGCCTCCACTAATACATTTCAGACTGTTGTAAGTATTCAGACCGCTTCATATATGTCTCTGCATTCCTCTAAATCTAAAACACATGATAAGAAAATAGATCCCACAATGGAATTCCTGTTGGAGAGGAAATGGATTTAGTGCCATGGTGCTGACACAAAAACGAGTCATGCCTATGAAAAATATTATGCCGTTGTTGTAGCAACAAGTCTGATCACAACACTGTCGGCCACTGGATTTCTCTAAAGGTCCGAGCGATGTCGAGGTTTGTGTATGTTTATGTATAGATCTGAGTCATAAAGGTCTAGAAAACAGAGCGTGCATGGGGTGATTTAAGGCTTAAAAATGTTCATCTTACGTAAACCTGCTGTTAGTCCCACATTATCAGAATAAAAGATGATTTGTTACAGTTTATTGCACAAATAGCTAAGGTAGAAAGAAGGATTAATGACTTAGCTCTGGATTAAGTGCTGCTCTGTTTGGTTTACTTGCAGGGAAATTGTTAAAATATGTTTGCAGGATTGATGCAGCTTAAAGGATGATGCAGGTGACTTGAAGTGTTGTATTTACAGAGGAAGTAAGCAGAGTAGACTGATTCGGACACGTTCATCAATTACTGTAAACAAAGAAAGAGCATGTTTAAATAGATGTGTCATGGGAAAAGTCTGTACCTGAACACAAAAGAAAAAGCTGAAACTAACAACAATGGGAGACAAATACTGGAATAAACTTTATGCCTGTCCTTTTTCACACAGCTGCGAACAGTGTTTTAGCATGTACATACAACACAGTGTCATCAGCAAAATACTGAAATTTAACATCACAACAAATATTTAATAAATCATGAATCTTAAGTTTAAATAAGATTGGTCCAAATATAGAGCCCTGTGGAATGCCAGCTGAGCAACTAGGGTCAGATGTGTTTTAAATTCTAATCCACACAGGTTTAGGTTTTGTAGGCGTCACAGATTAATTTATTGAGAATATTATTTACATTTCAGGATTTAATTGAAGGATAAAGGTATGCGTTTATATTTTGGGGATTTGAGGCTTATTATTATTGATTATTTTGGAATAGTATTGATTTGGAGATGGCGTCTTACAGGGTGATGGGCGTGTGTTCATGATTTATGTCACCTGTTCACCTGTGTGGTCAGTGGAAGAAAGAAGTGAGCTGGGTAGTCATATTTTTTGTTGACCGCTTCATTTTACTTCAATATCGCTGAATTTATGCTTTTTTTTTCTCCATGCTTTAATGTAGTTGATATGTGAGTCAGTGTTTGTTTCCTATGTTTATAGATTTTTGTTTAATAAAGGATCGATGCGAAAATTTTTGGGTATCAGTGGTTTTTGTTCCAGTGCGTCAGACAACATTCTAGGCCCTCCCTCAGCCTACCAGCTGCTTTTTGGTTTTAAAGTCGCTCCAGGCTTTGTTGGGAAATGTAACTCCAGTTCTGTTTTAACAAGATTATGAAAGAACATGTGTAAAACATAAACACATGAGTCAATTATCTTAACTTAGTCAAGAGTGTATACTGTGTTGAACTGAGGATTCTTTTTTGTTTTTATGATAAATAATTTAATGTCTGTTCTGGTTCTCAGAAGTAAAGGAACATCACATTGAGGCCCCATCCACACAAAGCCAAACCGAGGTCTAAACGCATACGTTTTTTGCCGAATCTGCATATCATCCATACGAAGACGGCGTTTTGGGGGTCTGTAAACGATCATTTTTGAAACCAGATTTTGAAATGCCATTTACGCTGCTCCGTGATTACTGGCTCTCCGCAAGTTTTCAGATACGCTTACGTCATAGTTTGATATCTTCATTGACACGCATGCGCCACATGTGGCAAAGACAATGGCGGGGTACGTGAAGCATATGTGCTGATGAAGCTAGTGACCCTACTATCCCTGTTGCAGCAAAATTTCCTTCTTCTCAATCACCACCGAGTTGAACAAACAATTATCAAGGACACATTACGGCACTTTATGATCACTTATGAACACAATCTCTGTTTACAACTTTTGCCGCAAGTGCGCATGCCCACTGTTTTTTGTCTGTTTCCGCTTGTTTCCGTCATATTGTTACAGCGGCCCTAGAGGTCTGGCATGTGTTTTACAGCGTTTTGATGCGTATCGAGTGCATTTATATAGACACAGTTTATTTCTGAGCATATGTAAATCTTAAAGCGTCGTTTGAAACTGTTAGCGTTTTGTCTTTGTGTATGGGGCCTAAAACTATGGCTCCGATAGCCAACCTCTCGACAGACTCTTGCATAAAAGTCAGATACTGGATGACTCATTGGATGTATTCCTGGCCATATTGGTAGCTGCCCTAGAGGCATGGGTAAGTTTTACATGCATTTATGTGACGAAACTCATGCATTTATATAGACACCACATTTTGTCGAGAGACGCTGCCTGTCTGTGTTGATCTCAAAATTTGTTTCACACAGCGCTTGTGTGGCTGCACTAACCTCCGAACTGACGAGTCTGTTTACATGCTCTTTTCACAAGATGCGCAGTGTGGCTCATTGTTTCAGGAAGACCGCAGCTACAAATCGCGACTTCCTTCTTCCAGTTTTGTGCAAAATGGACGAATATCTATGGGATGAAGATGTTGTGGCGGAGGACTTTGAATATGATGGACGTCCTCACAGTTTGGAGCCAGATTATACAGATAAGGAGCTCAAAGAAATGAGGAAGCGATCGCAACGCTCCAGAGAGTACTGCGCATGCGCGAAGAGCATGTAAACAGACTCGTCAGTTCAGAGGTTAGTGCAGCCACACAGCGCTGTGTGGAGAGACACAGGCTGCAATGGCGGTCCATTCGGAGCAAATCATGATGGAATATTGGTGAAAAACATGAGTTTTTGGACGATTAATGCAGTTTTTAGGAGCG
Source organism: Scarus forsteni (assembly GCA_036419115.1). Taxonomy (NCBI): domain Eukaryota; kingdom Metazoa; phylum Chordata; class Actinopteri; order Labriformes; family Labridae; genus Scarus; species Scarus forsteni. The sequence continues at coordinate 3,783,652 of JAZDUH010000007.1, read as the reverse complement.
GCGATCCATGCCCTACAGGCTACCATTATATCGGTGTTTGCTGCTCGATTTTGGATCTAAGTATCTCCACTGTATCAGACCGCTTAGTGCATCAGGAAAGCCTTCTGGGTGAGTATATTGTTGTTCTTCATTCTATAAACAATGTAAAAGCTGCAGGAACCGAACTTTTCCTTTAAGACGATCGTTTTGGAAACTGTTAAGCGTTTTGTCTTTGTGTGTATGGGGCCTAAAACTATGGCTCCATTAGCCAACCTCTACGACTTAGACTCTTGCTGTAAAAAGTCAGTGAGATGACTCATTGGATGTATTTAGCTCTTTTTGTGTGAAGAAGATAAAGACACATTTATTCCTGCACAAACTCAAAGAAACCACACAGGTTTGTCTTTTACTGTTTATGTTTAAAACTGCATCAGTTATTGGTTGTTCCTCAAAATAGCAGTAATGATCCTATCCAGCCATGCACTACCTACAGTCTCTATGTAGTTGATAATTACATAAAAGGCCTTTTTACAAAGAATATTAGATTTTCATTGTCACACTAATGACAGCTGGTAATGGAGAACTCTAATATATTATGTTTTTTTATGAAATGGATGGATTGGTTGTCCAAAGGCAAACATTCACTTTCACATAAAGAGGAATAACAACAAGTAAATGTGATAATGGCCGAGTTCAAACAACTCCATAAACTGACCACAGCTCTCATCAACAAGGAAAACACTTTGAAGAAGTTAATAAGTTTGCACAGAGGTGTAAATTGTGAGCAGGAAAAGAGGAAACAACAAATAAAACTAGCATATGAGCACTTTCCAGAGGATGGAAGGAATGTGTGAAAGTCTACCAAGAGTAGCTACTTGTTTTTTTACTGATGGACTTTCTCTCAACTTTCTCTCTTCACTGTATCAGACCCTCTATAGTGCAATTTGGTCTTGTAGTCCCCCTGCTGATGGTTCTGTAAACGGCTTTGTGGCTTTACTCAACATGAAACGCCGAGCCAAGACCAACATCCAGGCTACTGCTGTGGTGAAATAAAGATGAGGATGGAGACATGGACATGGTTTTCACAGACTGCTGTTGAGTTTTTCGACTAGGCACAAGTCTTAAAGCAAAAAGCTACAAAGACACCGCAATGAGGAATTGGGGATTTTGAATTTATGCCTCAAGTACAGTTTTGATCACCTGTGTCTGAGCAAATAAAACTGAAACACTGCACTTTCAAACTGTCCTCTTAACCACACCTCAGTTGGCTCATCTGCTGCTGCTGCTGCTGCTGCAGGTCAATCATCTTCATTCTTTAAAATCAGTCATGGTAAGAAACTTAAAAGTAAGCCCTGTCAGGGTGTACGGTATCAGGTCCCATTGGCAACAAAAAGTGTTTAATCTCATGCACTGCCATCATGTCCAATGACTAAAGACCAGTCTGGGATGCCTCATAACTTCACAACAGAAAGTTTGGCAGGTATAATTTTCGTCCTGCCTCTTAAGATTTACTCCCTCACATTAGAGACATTGAGCAGCCACCACACTGTAAATGGAGAAATATTGGAGGGAAACAGCTGAGGCTCATTGGTGCCTTGACTGGCTGCTTGCATTTATCATGGCGGTAACATAACACTCATCATAACCTTTGGCAACAGAAACAACAGAGCTCCAGCTACAGTGCTTCATGCTGCCTCCAGTGTCAGTCTTCATCTTCTTAAATCATCTTGTTGGTCAGTATATGCAGTAAGCTTCAGTCCTGTTGTCATGCTTCTTGGGCAAGTCACATGATTTGATGAAATGATGAAAGTTAATGAGCTGACCAAACAAGGTGTCACAATTTTATATCATTGTGTTTTCTGACAAAATGACTGCATGTCAATAAAATGGCATCTTGCTGTGCTCAAATCTAACTTTAAGGAGAGGAATTTAAGATTTTGTGAGAATTTTATATGCACCTATTTGCAATTTAAGCAGTTTTTTCCTTAAAATGTAGAACAAATGTTTTATTGCATGTTTCAACACAATACTCCCAGATCTCCTGACCACCAATTACAATTTTTTGTCTCCTACAATCATAAATCAAGATAGTTAGCATAATGCTGCACACCTTGTTTCTTCAAGAACAGCAAATGAAGAGCACTGCTCCACCTCTCAAAGCACGGCTAGTCCCCTCTCCAGGGTTGAGCCCAAGTAGGCTAAATAAAATGCTTATATTTCAGCAAATGGTGAATAAACTCTTTGGTTTTTGAGTGACTGTAGTTCACTCTAGAGACAAAAATGTACTGTAGTGCTGCTGCAAGACGAACCAACAGTTTTAAGTGGTGTGTGTTTGTTGAAGCTGCAACTGTTTTCACACAATGCTTTATTCTGACTTTAGGTCCAGGGTTGATATGGCTTAATACACCTGTAAATTTCCGATAATCAGCAGTCCACATTTGACTATTTGCAATGTTTGGCCAGTTTAAAAGACTTCATGACTTTTCTAGTCAGTTTCAGAATGTTGTCCGTATGATAGTAAACTTGTTGCATAGCACATTGGGAGGCTTTTAATACTACTACTACTACTACTAATAATAATAATACTAAACATAACAATAATAATAATAATAATAATGAAACATTTATTTAAGGGCACCTTTCATGACACTCAAGGCCACCTTACAAAAAGTATTTAAAAAAGTGGCATAAAAACAGGTATCAAAACAAACCATATTATGCAAATTCAGTGCAAAAGATCAGAAGGAGTAGAAGAGTTAGAACAGATGAGTTTTGAGCCTGGTTTTAAAGAGGTTTTTTTTTTTTTTTTTTGCTTTTCTGATGAAAAATTAAGTAAAATCATGTTGCTGACTGAATAAGAGTCAAAGTAATTAGCCAGATTTTGTCACTCAAGCTTGTACATATCACAATCAGTAAGGACGTGGGATTAGAGGCGTTCAGTGTCAGCAGTAAAACACATAATCAATACATAGTACCCGGAAAGTATAGTTTAAAGGCTCACAAACAGGTCATTCAGGTCGAATTTCTGATATAAAGCATGCAGTTCTTTCTTTTATACTCTTTTTATAATCACTTTTAAACTCCTGAACAATCTCTGAAACTAAACTTCCAAGCATCCTGCCAAAGTTGTGCTCTCCGAGACGTGAAACTCATTTCAGATGTTTACATTTATGGAGAACACAGCACAATAACAACCAGGTTGTTTCATGAGGCTGTTTGGATCTAATCCACTCAAACCTTGGGCCCTCATATTTATCAGATGATTATCTGCAGTTCTGATTTGTGTAACAAAGACAAAAAAAGGCCCGTGGTCTGCTAGCAGCTGACAGGATCTCTGGCTGTGGATTAAACACACAAGGCACCAACAGGGCTCCAAAAACTACAATGCTGAAGTCTCCTATCGGTGCCCGTGTGTGACCGTGTTTATGTGTGTGTGTGGTAAGGAGAGTGAGGAGAAAGGAGAAAGTCTTGCAGGCGGATTAGGCTCGATTCAGGGTGGCTTTTCAGGACTCCTGGCGGGTGTACGATCTAATCTGGACACGCTGCATCTGGGCTCCGCGAGGTATGGCTTACTGTAACAAAGGGCCGGCTAATGAGGGCCGGGGAACAGACTGCGCAGCCCACACCACTGCACACCCATAATGCCCTGCTTCATTCGGCCCTTGAGGGGGAGAGATGGGGGACCAGAGGGGAGTGAAGCCCACAGTCGACGACCCTGGGGAGGCAGCATGCTGATCGGGCAGATACAGGGGCGGATTGATCTTGTTTCAGGCTGAGATAAGTGCCTGAGTGTGAGAGTGGGAGGCAATAATAGAGTCAGGTAGTGAATGTGAGGGCTGGTAATATAATTTAACTACACTATCATCTGCCAATACGCCGAGAGAAGAGTAGAGGAGGGTCAACGGATGCAGAGCCAAGGTTTCTCTCTTGAGGAGAAACTCAGACTTTAAAGGAGGAAAAACAAAAAGAGAGAAGCTGTTTGCACCTGTGAATATTGTAATAAGCTAAACTGATACAACAATAGAAATATCAACTGTTAAAAAAGTTGCACATGGAACAACCACAAAATGTGGCACCAACAAAACAACTGTCCTGGTTTTCTCATGATTTGTGCTTCAAAAGTGATTAAACAAGAGCTAATGAATCAACGGGAACTTTGACAATTAAAGGAATATTTAATGTCATGGCAGATTTTTGGACAAATTTTCTGCATTTCTCTTTAGTTTAAAGATTTCTTACAAGACTATGATATACAACATGATGTCTGTCCTTAAAGCAACCATTTCACAAGATTCAAAATCTTAAAAAGTAGTTATCAGTATGAACAATAAATATTAAAACCTATATGGGCGACTAAAAGCTGGCAGTATAAGCATTGCTATTAGACGGTTGCTGGTTGAAACCCAGTTCTGGCTCGATGTGTCCTTGGGCAAGACACTAAACCCAAAGTTGCTTCCACTGCTGCATCACTGGTGTGCATTTGTGTTTACAGAAACTTCAACCATCACTGAGTGAATGTGAGCAAATGGGTATGAATAGGACCTGTGGTGAAAAAATGCACGGACGTCAGAAGGACGAAAACAGAACGATACTATCTTAAGTCAATTTTCCATACTGTGTTTAATATAGCACTGAACTAAAGCTGCTTTCTGGTGGTTTCCTTAACATTAGACAAGCGGGCCAAATGCAGTTAAAAACCTGCATTAGGTCCCATAGATCATTTGGTACTGAGCAGAGACCAAAGGGTGTTTTATTATAAAGAATGAAGAGGTTCCTGCACCTGTGTCTGTGTAGCGTGACTGCGAAGACTAATGCTGTATTCTTCGCAGTTAAGCTACACAGATACAGGTGCAGGAATCAAAGATAACTGCCTCGAGTGTAAATAGTTATTAAACTTGAGTAATATTCAGTTTGTAGCACTTCTGACGAGTGTTTGTCGAAGTAAATCAGCTGAATACATATTATTGTTTGATGTGTATTTATGGAAATGCTGCTATTTTGTTATTTGCTTTCTTCTTGTGTTATGTGCGCACTTCAACGCAGGGTGTGCTAACAATAGCCTGGTAGATAAGCAAGTTTTTTCTGACTTTGTAACTGGAAAACTCATTCCCACTCCCACCTTCCCAGTTTCGATGTAAATGAACACAACATTAACACTCAGGCTTTCTGTCTCTGTCAAAAGTACATGAGATAAACTCACTGCTATGCCTTGTGCTCATGCATTTGTCCACCTGTGCTCTGAACGTAGTTGTAAACTAATTTAATTCTGCACAATGTGTGAAACTAACGTTTGAGGCACACAAGAGTGCTCAACTTCCTGAAGTGGAAAGATTAAATTCAGAGTTAAGAACTCATAAAACACTAATTAGTGATCAACAGGAACATCAGACTAGCTTGGACTAATCATCAGTGGATGATTCACACATTGTCAGCTCCTTATACATGCTGTTTTATAGCTTTTTTCTCACACTTTGAAGGTGTAATGGTTTGTTTAGTTTCAGCTGGTGGCTGTTATTCCTGAATGTTATTGCTAAGCAGCTGACTAAAACAGATGGAGTCCTTATGAATGTTTCTTTACTGGAGTTAAGAAACAGGCTCATGGCTCCATCTGATCCTGTGATATGGTTTGAGTTTTACTCTGCAAAGTAATTTTTGTTTTCAACTGTATTATCATACTTGGTGAACTGAAGAACTTCTCGACAGACAGTTGTTTCGTGATCCTGCTTTTTTAACATGTAGTTCTTTAGGAGGAAACAGTTTTGTACCTTCAAATACTGCTGTTCCACTGTCAAGGCACAGAATCACCCAAACAAAACAAAGTAAAAAAGACAAATTTCCCAGTCTAACACAAGAAAAGATCATTAAAAGTTCCTCACACAGAGGCCCATTAACAATACAATAGCTGTCTTTTCTTATGCATGCTTTTGTTATGAGAAGGAAGTTGGCACCAGCTTTCCTTAAACCCAAAGAAGAAGCCAATTCAAACATTAATCGTGGCACAGTAACTCCAACCAGTTTAACTCTCTGTGAGGAAGGCCCGAGCGAATTTATGAGCCCAAGCATCTTCTCTTCCACTGGCAAAAACAACGGTCAAACTTCACAGTTTACCATGGAGACCATCTGTGCAGAGCAGAGCTGAAACACAACAGCTTTCAGGAGGAGGAGAAATTCAGGGGATTTCCTTCAAGACGGATGAGCTGCGGCTGCAGAGAGGAGAACATTTTTTGGTTGAAAATTCACCCAAAAAAAACTCACCAGGAAGACAAAAGGCCAAACCCACAGGGGGGTTCACATGAGCTCAGCCGATAAGCAGGGCTCCCCGGTGAAGGAGAACTGCTTGATCTGGACAATTGTCTCCAGAAGTCCCTTGACACTCCCAGACAAACGCCTGTGCCAATCAAGCATTCAGTAGCAGGCTCATTCACATCCTTAGCAGCTGCTCTCAGATGGCGAGAAAAAGGAGCAAATAGGTTTCTGATGACAGCAGTACCCTGGCCTGAACACCTCCTGTATTTAAAAAAAAAAAAAACATCCTCGGTGTGGATGGTTGATGATTGGATCTGTCCTCGTCACTCTGATTGTTTTCCTCAGGGACAGAATAGCGGTTCAGAGGAGGTGAGAAGAGAACAAGCCTGGGATCAGATCAGGATGAGTTAATGAAGACACAGTAATACACCTGTCAGACTGACACTGGGATGTGTGAGAAATCCAATTTAAGGGCAGAATTAGCATGTCAACACAAGTTAATTGAGCTGCTTCTGAAAACTTCTATTAGCACCATCTGTCAAACAAGTGCTACTTCACATCATAGAGCAGAGGTGGGCAAGTGGTGGCCCGGGGGCGGAATGCAGCCCTCCTTATCACTAAATGTGGCCTGCCATTCATTCCCAAAAACCAGCAGCTGTAAATACGAAGAAAACTCAGATATTCATTAGAAATAATTCTATGTAATCTTATGTAATTAATTCACAACTTTACTTTGCTCTTATAGTGTCTAAATCTCTTTCATGAAGCCTTTAACATTATATCAAGTATTACTCACTATATTTAAAAAATGGCAGCAGCAAAATATTTGAGCTTTAAAAATGTGAAAAACACATTTTATTGATTTGACAATAGCTTCATCGGCTTTAATCCCATGTATATAAGCTAAATTTGCTTGAAGTTCATTTGATTAGGCATAATAACTTGTATTTATGTTGTAAAATATGAATATTGGTATTCTAATTTTATGACAAATTTATATTCTCATTTGTGGTTTATCCAACATTCTTTTTCATGATCGAGAGCTTCTGAAAATTTGTAACAATGTGGCCCTCAGGCTGGGAAAAATGGTTTTATGTAGCCCTCTTGGTAATTAGAGTTGCCCACCCCTGTCATAGAGGCTGCCATTTTAAATAAGCAATATTCTTTTCCACACCTCCCAAAGCCTTAAAAAAAAAAAAAAAGATATTCGATTATAAAAAAAAATTTAAAAAAAAAAAAACTCGATTCACGATTCGATTCGATGCCCCCGCCCCATTTAAAATAAAATAACTACTCACTGAAAATTTATTTCCAAAATATACATTTATTTATACTTAAAATATAAATTTAATGTGCCTCCAGGTCAAAAAATCTGCACAGAAATCGACACAAAGTGCCTGTGCACTGTAGTTTTACACTTGTTTGAATCAACTATGACGATAACAAAATGCCTGAGGTAACGCTTGCAAAAAAATAAAAATCTTAATAGAATACTCAACAACTGGGGTGCTGGTTTGGCGGAGTGGTTAGCAACCAGGCACCCCATGTACTTGCTTCTGCTGGTCCAGGTTCGAATCCCGCCTGTGACCAGTTTGCAGAGTGTCTTCCCCTACTCTCTTACCCCCTTTCACAAGCCTATCCACTGTCTCTCTCCTATCAATAAAGGCACAAAATGCCCAAAAAATACATTAAAAAAAAAAAAAAAAAGAATACTCAACAACTGTCTATGTTGTCTATGCTCGTGACGTTTGGGGGGGAGGAGAGTGACATACTGCAGGAAGTGCACTACAGAAAGCCTTGGGTCCTTGCGAATGTGAAATGAACAGGTTGAATTTAAAAATAAAAATTGTTTAACTCAAGTTTCAGGAAAAACAAATCGATTTTTAAATCTTACCGATTTTTTGCCCAGGCCGAGCCATGATATACTGTACATTTTTTTTACTGAAAACTATAAATGAGTAGACAAAAACTAACAAAGTCCACCTCATAGTCTATATCCAATCCATGAAGTGTGAATGTTCTAAAGGGATTTACAATATTTGATTTCTTGCCAGCAGCTGAAAGACTAATATTCTAAAACACATTTTACCTGAAACCAATACCAACACTAGGGCACTATTAAATCCTAAGAAGAACATGGAGAGTAAGTAAGCAAAGAGTGGATAAACAGGCTACTAGATCAACTGTCACTCTACAATTTCAAGTTGTAATAATTACATACTATGTGTTTAATGTTTTTTTTTATTTTACCCTTTTTAATGGAGATATCACATATTGGGTCAATCCCATTTGTACCCCTTAGCCTTGTCTTACCCCTTCCCCCTTGGTTTTGCACATTCACGTCTGGTGAAGGGGTAGCCAAACTCTACATAAGGCTAAGATGAAGAGCTACACAGCCCTCGAAAGAAGACAGACCAGGACCCCACTTGAAAGGAAGGGTTACGAGAAAGTTCCCTTAATAAGAAAGCAGAGCGGAGACCGAAGGAAGCGCAGAATTATAAGTAATTATAAAATCATCAAGTAAGTATTCATCATGTTTTGAATTGTTGGTCGTGTTTAAAATAGCTTCTTCAAACGAGCTAGCTTTCGCAGCTATAGCTACAGCTATTGTCACGGCTGCCTATGACACAGCCACAGCAAGCGGCTCTGGGTTATGATGAAGCAGGAATCAAGTGGCGTCTCGTTTCTTGAGAGTGTGATTTCACACTCTTAAGAAAAAGAGCAAGGGGTAGACAAAGGGGTAGATGAAGGCGAAGGGCTAAGAGGTACATTTTAATTGACACTTAATCCTTGAAAAAATTAGCAGAAACCCGAGACTCGTACAATGTACCCTTGAAATGACGAGTCAGATCAGTATCTCCTCCGCTAATGTTGCTGACAAAGGCGGTATCAGAAGTTCTGCTCCTTCGTGGCTTTAATAAGTTAGTGAGGAAGAAGTACTTGGGCTTAAGATACTGAGTGTAAACAACAGTCAATAAAATGGCAGCTTTGGATACAAATGTAGGTTTTAAAGCAACATATTTTGTGTTTTTTTTTCAGTAAAACACACATATTACAGTTTTTGACCCCTGGTGACAAAAATATTTCAAATATTACCACAGGACCTGCAGAATCCAATCCTTCATATGGACAGAGATATTTCTGTGGTGCGGACAGAGTATTTTTTTTCTACGAAGACGAAGATATATGATTAAATAATATTCATGTATGTGTGGTCCAGACCTAAGACTAGGCCAAATGTTATTGACAGACTTTGACTTAAGTTCTTCCTTTGTACAAGCTACCAACTCCAACTCGTTAATCTACAGCTTTCCTCATTTAGAAGGTATGTTGTTTTGTTTTTATTTTTAAATAGACAGATATTAATAACACTCATCACGCCCACATCTTCCACTGCGTGCTATTTTCAGTGTAAGCAGTACACCAACCACTTTGTAATTAATAAACCCTCTGTAGCAGATGCAGTGTATTTATATCAGGCTTGTCCACGCAGCGGTCTCAGCTGCAGCAGCAATAGCAGGTGTTGCGTGAGTGACCAGGGATTAACCTGTGAGAGCGGTCTTTATGAATGGGTTCAGATTTAACTCGTCAGACACCCGGCTTATGCGTTAACGTGATTCTGGAGGCTGAAAAAACCCTGAGTCAACCAGGATCCTCCTTCACAAGACAGCGCCGTTTCATCCAGCACCAGCCCGACGTCATTTACCGCCCACGTCTGGAAAATTCACACTAACTTCATCAATCAGACGCACAGACAAGCGCCCAATTCAAGATGTGGAGCTGTGAAAAATGCCAGAATAGAACATATAGGCGAACCTGTCCACCCTGAATGTAAACTTAGTCACTCAGGCTTTCCAGGCGCCTGAAAGGCTCCTTTAAGAACGGGTGACAGTGTTGTTAGCCAAAGTGCGCTTCATAAAGAGCCCATATAGATGCGTGTAAAATGATCCTGGAATTCCCTCGGCTGTGGTTTGAGGTCGGACTGCTGCAGACTCAGAGGGAGGCTGGGCGGGTGGAGGGTCCAGCCACTCCAGACACACACCACACGGGTGCATAATGACTCTATAATGGGCGACAGCACCCATGGAGAGAGAGCAGATAGCCTCCTGCTCAATGACAGCTCATTTATTAACATGTTTGTTCATTAAAAAACAGAGAATGAGATAGTCCAGGTCAATCCTTTATAATTACTGCAAACAGAGCTGTGTGATGGAAAACAAACCAGACTATTCAAATGAATGTCTGGTATTTATTTGGCAGGACAGTTAGTGTGGAAATACATTATGACAGCATTAAGTGCATTGTAAATGTAGTTGATTTGTTGTTTTCATTAGATTTTGTCAACAACCTTTATTCCCATGACGAAAACTAGACAGCAACTATTAAGAACAATTTCACATGGACAATAACTAAACCAAATTATCTGACATTTTCCTCAACAAATAAAAACTACACAAAAATGTTTCACAGAGACAAGTTAGGAATATATCCAATCACAGCTACTATAAGGTCTCAAATCAGTTTGCTATGGGTGAGTCGGCAGTTTTGTGGGTTTGCCCCAAATCCTATTATCGTCTTCAACATTCTATTTCTCGACTTAAAAAAAATATTTCTTTCTGTGTTTCTTAACTGTTAGTGAGACACTGATGAAAAATGGTTGAAGACAAGATAGCCGAGCTTCTTCCTACTTGATTTCAAACATCCAACAGCATAATAAACACTTGAGTAATTTCTGTAAAAATTTTCATTTCTATGTTTTGTTTGTTTTTAACTTTAAATATTTTATTATTCCTTTGTTCTAAATAAAGATTATCAAATCAAACCAATTCAATTCATAACATGAATTAAAGCAGGCGTGATTTAAAATTACATCATAGAGAGTGTTTAACTAAACACACGTATGTATGTATGGTTGAAATATCCAAATATTCGCACAGATCAGTCAAAAAAATCCTCCTCGCCCAAGATGGGAGCATTTGAGTTTGTATCCAGCCAGGAAACCCAAAAACATCTCCTGTCCTCGCGTCATGCGTGGCTATTCTGGTCGCCCGGTGAAATATTCACAACTTCCATTTAAAATTCATAAGTGACTGCAGAGATGCTTCCCAGCTCTAAAAATACTCGTTACAGCGTAATGGAACATGAAATATTCATCTTGATATGAACGATTCTTCCATGTCTGGCCATGTCATGTTTACCTTTCTCACGTGCAGCAGCGTGCAGCATGTGTGAATATGATTGAGGAGACTTAGTCCACATGAATAGGAGTTAGAGCTTTACAGACGAGGGATGACTGGATCGACATATTGACAGGAGAATGACAGTGGATAGGCTTGTGAAAGGGGTTGGGAGAGTAGGGGAGGACACAATGCAAACTGGCCACAGGAGGGATTTGAACCCGGGCCGGCAGAAATATTATATGGGACATGCCTGTTTGCTAACCTCTATGCCAAACCAGCACTGCAAATTGTTAGTTTTAAAGTCTGTGTGACTTTTTATCATAAAAAGTAAAAGTTTTGATGATGTTTCAACCATTGTGGGGTTTCCTTTCTTTAAGGGTACAAACAATTTTGTTCATGTGTGTATAACTGTTACTGACATACTTTTAGTCAAGCACTGGGCCTGGTAGATATTCTTTAAAAATCAGCATTTCATAATCTGTATTCTAAACAATGTCATATCCTTTACCAAAAATGTTGTCAGAGTTTGGTACTCAAAAAAATTAACTTATAACACAAGGAATAGGACACAAGAGCAGATTTAACAAAAAGAGGCTTTCATATAAACTAAAAGGGAACAAAGTCCAAAAACAAATCCTTACAAAAAGTCCAAACACAAAAACAAAGTCCAAATCAAAATCACCAAAGAGCTTAAAAACAGATAACTAACTAAAAACATATTTTCACTGGGATTGAGGCAGGGAAGACAAATGATCAACACTGAGAACAGGGAACACAGAGGGTGCATTTGAAAAGTCCTTCCTATGTCCTTTCCTATCCACTTTACCTTAACCCAGATGGAAAACGTCACAGGGTCAAGGAAAGGAGGTAATAAGAGGAAGGAAAGGAGAACTGAAATGTTTTCTTAGTATTATATAGCCTACATATCTTTGATAGTCCAACAAAACTCATCATCCTTTCTCCTTTGTAAGTTTCCGTAGAATGCCGAAGTTATTTACGCCACCTGGCAAAATGCATTATGGGCCGTTTCTTCTTCTCTCCTTTCAGAAAGGATGGTCCAGTGTAGGGCTGGACGATATGGTCTATAAATAAAATCCCAGATATTTTCCCCACAAAACTCACTGTACGATTTTAATCAATTTTTTTTCCCTCTCAAGCCAAAACAACTCCAAATGACACAAAAATGACATGAATCAAGTTCTGCCTTTATGTTGTCAAAATATATTCCTAAACCAATCAGAATTTCCCTCTTAAAATCCAAGTGTTTGTCATAATATGTTGATTATGTAGTTCTAACGCAGGCAGATTTGCCTACATAAACACTGAAAGCTGCAGGGTTTTTACAGCTTGTTAACATGTTGTTCTCTGACTAATATTTAATCTAGTTATAAAAAAAATTACAAGCCTATAAAATTGCTTGTTTAAAACCTGACAGGGCTATCATCATGAAAACTGTAAAATTTCAGTATTTATATTTTTTTAATCTTTGAAAGAACTTACAATTTAAAGGAACTGTGAGGAGTTACAAAGTAATTACAAAAAAGTTTCACTTTTAGATATATGCCTGATCGAAACACACACTTTAAGATGAGTTTTACAGCATCAAAATAGCTTATCTATAAATGCTATTCCTTAGCTTAGGTCGGGTCAGACAGGGCTGGACTGGCCTGGATACTCAACTTCAGGAACAAGACGAGTAAAACTAGAGCAAATTTATATTATTCGGACACGTCTTAGAGCACCGGGCTGTGAGTAGCGATATTTTGCCGGCTACAAAACTACGATACAAAGTTTTCCAAAAATTGCTTGTTGTCACACATCAAAAACTACCACTACGCAACTAGAAAGAGATACATTACCTCGGCGCTTTGCATCCTTTAAGTTGTTGAAAAAAGAAGCTGTAAAGCAATGCAGAGTTCTGAGGAAGGTCCGAGCTGCATTTTTATTAGCATCATAACAAACACACGCTTTAGTTTGGGTCACGTCTTTTGGTGCATTCCAGTTGTAGTCAGAAGTAGGAATTTCCGAGTTTCGAGTAGGAAACAGCAACTGAAATGTTCCCCGAAGTCGGAATTTCCTACTGGGAACTCCCGAGTTGACAATCGAAGATGGATGCCCCCAGTGTGAACAGGTATTTAGCTCCTCTAATAATCCATTTATTTGCCCTTCTGACTGGGGTGTGTGGCTCTAGATCAGCTGTATACATAGTATTGTTAGACATTACAAAAATGCTGCCATGGTGATAATCACATTCTTCATGTGATATGATGAACAACAATGCAGGGCGTGCTAACAGCAGCTAACAATAGCCTGGTAGATCGGGATGTTTTTTCCGACTTCAACTGGAACACTGATAAGTCGGAGATAATGTCACTCCCAGTTCCAAGGTTACTGGAACGCAACATTACGACAGTTGCCGCGCATGCTCATGGGTAGAAGAGTCATTTTCGCTGGTAATAGATTCTCCTCATAGCACCTTTAAGTAAATGAATGAAAAAAATCTTAGATTTTTAATTTTTAAATCTTCTGAAGGAAATAATACGTATTAACCAATATATTGCCCAGCCCTAGTCCAGTGGTTCCTAAGCTACAGGAGATATTAAAGGATGCAACGACCCTCCTTTCCTTAACTTTTGGAGAATTTGATCAGCACTTATCATGGCCAACGCTTAAATGCTTCTAGGTCATTTCTTCAGATAGGAAGATTCCTTGTCAAAAAAGGACTATTCGGATGCACCATAAATACACCAGGGAAACATCAAGCACAGGTGAGACAAGCCAAAAACTTGTTGAATCATGAAAAATGTATTTAAATATCTGAAAAACATTATATATGTCTTTTCCCTGACTGTTGAATGACAGAGGGTTTGCATTGCGTTTTGGATTAAGAAGCATGCACGTCTGCATTTATGCTCGAACACGCTGTATTAACTAAAACAAAAGCCATTGCGTTTTAGTAAAGGCATCCAGTGGACTGTAACAGACGTGGTATGGGACAGATCTGGTGTTAGTTATAAAGAGAGGAGCTGGAGCCAACGCTGAAGAGTGCTGAGGGACACGCCCTTTAAATAACACACACACAGACACACAAAGGGCCCGCGGCTGACCAACAGCTGTAAATTACACCCTATTATGATCCCGAAAAAGAAGGAGTGTGAGGGTGAAAATGAGCTTAACAGACAGAAGAGAGAGAGGAAGAGTTCATGAAAGAGTGAGTCATTGTGGATGCTCAGAGGAGTGACAGTCCTCCGAAGACACCATGCTGCTTTTTGTTGTGTGTGCCCTCCTTCTTTCTCCTCTGCCTACATGGGCGTGTCCTCCAAACTCGAAATCTTTCCTGGACTTTAGACCTCAGACTTTTGACGCAGTTGTTTCATTGATTAGGAAAGTCTTAGAGCACGCCCATGTTGGAAATCTATCAAACAGATTACACCGGTGTTTGTGTACCAGAACTGGAAACCATAGCTGATGTTTGATTAAGATCCGGCTAAGCAAAAAGAAAAAAAAAAAAAAAGAGCCAATGTGTCGCCGAAGAAAATGCAAATACTGGTTAATCGACTAATCGCAAAAACAACAGAACCATTATATTCTTCTAAGGGGATGTTAACTCTTAACGCTGACCCTGCTTGGATGCCTGACCCAGGTTGGGAACCCCTGGAAAAAATAACCATTTTGCATCTTGTGTGATAAAGAAAACAATATAATTGTAAGCTAAATAGTAAACCAAACTTTTCATGTGTCCACATTGTTTACCTGTGATACAACTGTATAATCAACATGGTTAAAAAGTGAGCACTGTACTATTTAAGGCTGCTTAATGAACATAAAGACATACTTATATGGCGTACAGACTATTAGAATTGACAATACATAATAGTTTCATGCTCTACTTCTTAGCCAAATAAATAAATTGAATCATAGTCTGAGAAAACAAAAACTAGATAAGATCATGGTCTCTAATTTTGCTTTATTAAATAATATTGACATGTCAGCTGCTTTTGTTTAGCTGCAGGGAGAGGCACTGTTCCTGAGCTTGTTGAGCATTATCTCGGGGAGGATGCAGGTCTAATTCATTATTGTGTAGACCAGCATGACTGTAATCAGAGAAGTTTTTCTATGATTTGACTGAGCTGATGTGTAATGTCAGCTGATACCCTTGACTGAAGATAGTGTATGGGTCTAGGGCTGGATGCTGCAGAAATAGAGCTGTGAACAGATGTGAGGCTTGAAAAATTAAGCTGAAAAAACAGAGAATGCAAAAAAAAGGGATCTAGGAGGTAAGAAAAAGGTCACAAGTAAATAAAAAAGACATTGATAAGGGAAAAATGAAGCAGAGCTAATCTCAAAACCCCATGAGAAGATGTTTGTCTCAGTTTTGAGATGGTTTGGATGCTGCGTAGCTGTTGCTATCGTCAGCCAGATTAGGGTGGGGTTCAAGAGGGTTCATGTGACCTGCAGCAGACAAACAACGACAGACAGACAGACAGACAGACAGACAGACAGACAGAAATGGGATTTATTAAAGGCGGGGCAGGTGTGACCGGACAGTAACGTCCTGTATAAGCCAGGGAGGGAAGAATGTCGTCTTTTAGCCGAGCGCTAACGTCATTCAGTGGAGGAAAAACGCTTTTTTGAAGTCTGTTAATAAGAAGCCAGGCAGATGTGATGCACTGACGGACGTGTTACATTCTGCAGAGAGAAAAGTTTCATTCAGATGGAGTTCATATCGAAGTGCATCAAAGCTTCACTTCCCTGCTGTTTACTCAAGCAGCATCCACTCCAACAGCCACCACACTCCCTCTTCTCTGAAGCCCCTTCTCTGCACGTCCGTCCAACAAAACCAGGTTATGTAATAAAAGCTTCGGCCAGATGAGTTAAAGAAAAGACTGTTTAGCTCCCCACCTCTCTCCCTGCAGCATGGAGCAGCTCAGCTGTTATTCATGGGAATGTTTTCCTCCCATGTTTGTCCAGGGGGGCCGACACCCCGAAGCCACAGAGCTGACGAATCGCTGCTCCGTGTCAGAGTGGGTTTGTGTTTTTTTTCTCAATTTGTGGATAATTGATGAGTAAATCTTTATAGGAAACACTAAACAATGAGAAGTCTCAGTGTTCCCGTCACATATACACTTAACTTAATGGCTCCAGGGTGATAGGAGAATTAGTTTATAGTTTAGGGGAAATCTAACAACAATGCTAAGTGGATATTTTCTTTAGCATCAATTTGGATTAAGTCAGAACATAAATACTAATGTTCCTTAGACGTTTAGTCTAAAATTGGTCTACCAGGGGTATAGAAATCAAAGTTATATAGACATCTTAAGACGTTTAAATCACATACAATAGACATCTAAATTTAGACGTCTACATTTTAGACTCATCTGACGCTCATGCTTATACCAAATATAAACACAGGTATAAACTTGGACGTTGATCAGACTTCTATTACAGGTTAGGTCTAATTTTAGACTTCTAAATGTCGGCTACATCTATACTATCCTATATACAGCTTAAGGGATATCATAATTTTTTTAGTTCAGTCTTTGGAGCTCAGTTATGCACCTTACCGTTATTTTTTAATAAATAGTTATCAATAATCGATTAAAGTGAAACATCCAAATTCTGTCAAAAAATAGAATCTAGACGGCTGAATTTAGGTCTAAAAAATAACATGAAGTCTAATGTCAGTCTATTGCTCAGTGGGGGGATCTGTTTTAAGTTATGTACGGGTTATTCAGCTTGCAGAGAGGTCAGTTCAAAACATCCAAAACATCTTCATCTAAAAACAAAGGGGTGCTTTTATAAGAGCTGGGAAAATCCATATTCCATAGAGGAGGGAACCCTCTGGTCTCATTTCAGGATATTTAAGGGTTATTAAGGCTCTACAAAATCCATGTGATTTATTTCCAAATTTCATTTTAGCTTCCCTCATTCCATGGTTAAATTTTTTGAGAATTCTGAATTAAGTATTTTACGCAAATGTAACCCCGAGGCACAGTATAAAGTAATGAAATATAATCACTCCCTCTTCAAGTGGTCCTCACAAAGTACAGTGTGTTAACAAAATCTGCATAATACTCATTGGGAAACTGCTCTGCCCTGTATTTTGGAGTTAGGCTGGAATTTCCTAGCTTCTTTATCAACTCGATTATCTTTATCAGCTCAGGATTGAGCCACGATCAGTCCAATTGAGCCCCGTACATGCCACGCTAACACCGTTCGCCTTGGGATTGCATTAGGCTCCCACCCCACTGTGCTAAGAGCGGCAATTCACCACGACAGTTTTGAACAATTCAAACCAATCTGGGCCCTTCTCCTTTCCCCAGCGTTCGTCCACGACTATGCAACGCTGATCAAGGTCAAGTAGCACATGCACCACGACCAAAGTATGTTTCTTTAGGATTATGACAATCGTGCACAATCGCCATGAGAAACAGGAACGTGTGACTGGTGCTTAGGGAGGGAGAGTCCTCAAGTCTAAGCTAATGTCAGACTTGATTCTTTCCCCGACATGAGAGCCACATTCAAGTTTGCAATCACAGTAAAACCCAGAAATGTCATGAACTTAACCCTAATGAAACAGTATGCAATGTTGGGTTTGCAGAGTGTCCTGTTTCAATGTAGAGCAGAAACTGTTGGGAGATTTGTGGACAGGACATGGACTTATAGTTTGGTGTAAAAACCATCAAAAAGAGCATCTGTCAACAGAACAGTTTGCCTTTTGCCAACTTTAAGGCATTACAATGGCCCTGCAAAAGGCTTTTCAAAATAACTGTGAAGATGGGACCATTACATTTAACAGAAACAACTATGGAGTGAATCTCTAGGCTAGTCTAAATGTTACTGAATGTTTTCTCTCTCACAGCGTAGACTATTACTCAGCTGGCTCCAGTTACATCAGGTAGGTGTCTAACATCAGGGGCAGCCAAAAACTACACAGCATTAACATTTGGACTTCACTTCTGGCATTAAATACAGGAAGTTTGATTTGCACACTGGGCTGGTTTGAGGCACACATCAATGTAAATGTTATTTGGACTAATGTGGCTCATTTAGAAAGTTTGTTTGATTCTGGTCGCACCTCATTTATTACAAGCTTAGAGCTGCACAAATGCTTTGTTAACTTTTATAACAAAGAAACATTTAAATTCAACTATTGTAACACCACGCCTCGTGAGAGTCTGAACGAAACGATCAGCTTTGCTTCCGCAACATTTCTCTGAGAGATGTTTTCTCTCATTTTATTTTGGGAGTTACTTTTACTTTCATGGTCTTGTGTTGGTGTTAAAGCCTGTTTTATAAAAGCTGCAGACTGAAATAACTGAATAAACAAACAAGGTGGGACAAAGTTATTTCACAAAAACAGATGAGGTAAAGTTTAACTTAGGTTAGCTGAGAAAGGCTAGTCAATACACGAACACTGCCTGGAAAACTCTGTCTAGTTTGTGATTTAGATGTTTTGCAGAAATTTGCAGTCCTGAGTAACTCGCAAAATATGAAGAAAAACATCATACTATAAAGCACACTGTGGCCCCTTAAGAGACTGGAGGGTAAAATAAGTCATAAAACCTCATCACAAAAACAATTAACTTTAAAAGATTGATTCAAAACAGACTGACAAAAAAGCAACTAAGCAAAAAATCAAACGTATAATAAATTCTGTTTTCCACATTGTTAGCCTCAAAAGAGTTCCTGTTTCATTTCATAAATAAAAAGAAATTAGGTTGGATGATGTAAACATAGACAAGACAGTCCTCGTGACTAAGACCTCCAGCACAATTTATCACACTGCTGCACCACTATCCTCAAAAAGAGAGGAAGTCAATATGAGGGTTTAATCTCAGAGCATCAGAAGGACTGGAAATAACAACCATCTTAAATATTTTAAATATCTGCAGGCAGCCGAGTGAAATTTAAATTCTTCATCATGTTTTATTTCCTCTCCTTTTCCTCTTTCCCTCGAAGGGAAACTCACCTTCTGAGGTCATTAATAATAAAAGAGCGCATGCTGAACATGCAAACGATACAGAATACATGCAGATAAACATGATGATCCCAGAACGAGCCGGCGGCAAAACCAAACAAATTCAAGACCATCACGCCAGGGGTGAGCGGTATTAGAAAACAGAACATCGGGATTTTTGTCCTAGTGTGATAAATAATGCATTTTAAGGAAACTACGTAACATAAATGCAGTTCTCATTTTTGGACATTTAAGATCTTTTTCCAATTGAACTATATGTTTTGTATTTGAAACACTCTTTTGGGTCTTTAGTAACTTCCTGTTACAAATGCGAATCCCCTCGTTTTGTCTCAAAACACGTGCAGCTCAAACACATCAACACAAATGCAGCAGAAGAAGCAAAAGTGGAAAGAAAAGAGAAGCAACATGTTTCTTCTTTGGGAACCTTGCAAACAAAGTTGTTTCAGCTGAAACATTAACACTTATCATTTGAGATGAAACAACAGCTCACTGTATTGAGCTGGCTGTGACTCACACACATCAGTGAGCACCACCGTTAAGACAAACAACAACAGTAGTTAGGTCTGTGCTCAAAATATCGATACAGCAAAATATCGTCACGCACTCCTTCGGGAAAAGTGTATCGTTACGGATTTTACAGAATCAATATGGCCTAAATATTTTGACAGTTGTTGTCTTTACACTTTGGCTAATGGTAAAAGTGGCACAGTTCAAAGTAGAGGACCAGCTACATAATGAAATATGTTCTAAATTTGAATTTAGGTCTACCATCTTTGAGGATCTGCATTTATGTCTCTCAAGTTGTAGAACCACTTAAAACTCATCCTTGCTCTTTCTCTTCTTATAAGAAAATACTAAACTTGTCAAGAATTTTGTTTAAAGCATAGTCAATGTTCACAATTTACGTGTATCGGGATACGTCTCGTATCGTGAGGTTCTGGAAATACCCAGCCCTAGTAATAATATAATAATAATAACAACACTGTAATGCCATGAACAGACCATCTATTCAGCCTCAGTATTGACGAACAGCAGGACAAGGTGCCGCTGACGGCAGCAAAACACAGATTTAAGATTACTCTAAAATAACTGAGCATCCACCTTGAGCGTCAAGTCTTTAAAGCAGCTTCAGCTACAGCCTGAGCATGCATACAGGAGACAGAGGGTCTGTATTCACAGTGATCAAGTTATCTGACAGCATGACTATTTACATGGTTAGATTGATAATAAGAAAAAAGCCACTTTAAATTATTTGTAAGCTTAAGAGCTTCTATTTCACTTTAAAGCAGATTAATTCTCTTTGACAGATATTGGCAAATAATCTGAATTTTACTATTCAGTGCCTTATCATTGTAGTTTGGTTATAATAACATAAATGTACAATAATATAAATGTTTTTTAGACATTATCTAGACTCAAAGATCCTGATATAATGCAATAAAAACATATTTATGCTTATTAAAGGTGTCATCTTAATATAACATTTTAAGAGACAAACATTCGTTTTTTAGACCCTTAATTGTTTTAAATGCTTTAATCAATTTAAAGCTTTACAAATAATGATTTCAAGTTGCTGAAATAATTATTTTCTTTTTCATTTCCCCCTTCAGCTTTAGACTTGCTGGCCTGAACTCACAAGAAACAATGATTGGGAGTGCTAGTTGTAGAAAGTTTGTAATGCAAATAAAATGACAGCATTAATTATTAGGTCGCTTGCCTTTTTTCCCCTTGAGGTTTTAAATCTAATTTTCCTAGAATCAGGAAAGTAGATGATGGTTCATTAGGTTTCATTTCCTATCATCTTGCAACCTTTACTTACAACATCTAAAAAACTTTGAGATTTCAAGCCGTAATACTCAATATTCGGAAAACTTTGTAACCGAAAGTCCAAATAACACTTGCTGTGTATGCTTATGTGCTCAAAAGTTAGAATATAGTACTAAAGCGGCCTTCTCTCCTTCATATCCACTGAATTTTGGTCAGTTTTCTTTGTTTTGCTAAAGTATTTTAAAAAAAAAACTTTATTTTTATATATAAAGAAGTGCAGAGAAATGTAGTTTTGATGTGTTGGATAAAGCTATTCATAAGCAATCTTTCTGCAAATACAAAAAAGAGGCAACTGTTTTTGTCTACAATTTCTATATTCATAAAAATTTGGAACAACTTGAACCAAATGCAAGTCTTCTCAGCATGACTCTGCTGAAATCCAGAACGATCACACGCACTAGACAAACAAAAAGTTGATTGAATCTCTGACTCAGCAGGGATTGTTTGCTCTGGGATGTAGACGAGCTTTCAGTAAGAGGAAGAGAGAAAAAGCTGCTGCTGTTGGTTCCACAAACCCAGATTGAGCACCAGATGGCTTCACCAGCAGACTCCACCGACTCGTGTGGGTGGGAGGAGGGGCACGAGTGTGTGTTTGTGCTTGTGTGTCATGGTGAAAAAGAAGTCAGCCATGGTGGCGAGGCAGAGTTAGAGCAACTGATTGAGCATTAAATCTGTAATCTGTTGGCGGGAAGAGGATGTTTTTACTGAAGATAGAGAAAGCTTTTGCATGGTGACTGAACACATTCATGCTCAAGTACAAACACACACATACAGCTCTCACTGAAGAGTAAAACGGAATCAGGTTTCAAGGTTAAGGCTAAAGGTGAGTCATGGGGTTACATGTGAGTAACAGCAGACAAGACAGTTTTCCTTAATGGAGACGCGGATGGATGACTCTGCTGTCTCTTCATGTAAATACTCTTCCTGTGTGGGTGAGAGAGTGTGCAGGCTCAGCAAACACCTGCTTTTACAGCAGAAACCTGCAGCTCTTGTAGCAGGTACATTACAACAAAACATAAAATCTGTGCTTATTAATGCTAGGCACAAAGCAGAATTATGTCTAATAACTTGAGAACTATTTTGTGTTATGTCTTTCAAACTCACGTGGTCTTTTCCTGATACTTAATAAATGATCTAAGGCTGCTAAACTATATCAAAAAATCATAATCATTGTTATTTTAAATAGATACAAAACACAGACCACATGCTTTTTTTGAATGTCTATGCTTTTGACAGGCAAGAGATACGCATTTTCAAATTTCCCCAAGGAACTAAGGAATCATCTGTCTGTCTGTCTGTCCGTCCATCCATTCATCCATCCATGTATCTATCATCTGTCTATCTATCCATATGTCTGTCTATCTACCCATCTATCCATCTATTAGGCCTGTGCTCAAAATATCAATACGGCAAAATATCGTATCGGACTCCTTTGGGATACGTGTATCGATACAGATTCTACAGAATCGATATGGCCTAAATATTTTGACAGTTGTTGTAAATACACTTTGGGTAATGTTAACAGTGGCACAGTTCAAGGTAAAGGTAGAAGACGAGCTACATAATGAGGCATATGTTCTAAATTTGAACTTAGGTCTACCATCTTTGAGGATCTGAATTTATGTCTCTCAAGTTGTAGAACCACTTAAAACTCATCCTTGTTCTTTTTCTTCTTATAATAAAAAACTAAACTTGTCAAGAATTTTGCTTAAAGGAGACATATCATGCTGATGCATGATTTAATACTTACATATAATATAATAAATTTGAAAACAAGACCTTACACCTCCTTCATTTTCAAAAAATGAGATATTGTATTTTTTCTGATATCCTAGAACGAGATTTGATGCCTCTGAAAATAGGTCATTGCGAGATGTCTGCGAGATTTCAAACGTCGTGACGACACGAGGTACCTTTCTTTTTATTGGAGTAATCTGATAAAACACTTCCTCCTCTGTGATGTCCGTCAGGCCCAAACCCTCACCGAGGAACACATCCAGCAGCAGGGGTATAAAGCTCCCTCGTTCACACTCCCTCATTACCAGCTCTGGCCTGTAGGGGGACTCAATACGCAGTCGCTGCTTTGAGCCTGCCGGAAAATACAGTAGAAGAAGAAGGACAGGCTGGCTCAGCCCCCGATAGAACTGACCGATCAGAGCACAAAGGGCTGTGACATTGCGAGGTAACTTTAGGTCATCCTTGAGACCAAGCGTTTCAATGAGCGCTTCATAATGGCCCAAAATGAGGATTTTGAGAACGCTATTGTGGGGCAATGAAGGAACTAAATGACTTGTACTGAGGGCAGAAATGCTTTACAGGCATCCCAGTCTGGCATAGTGAAAAGGAGAAACAAGCATGACATGTCCTCTTTAAAGCATAGTCAATGTTCACAATTTATGTACATCGAGATACGAATCGTATCGTGGCCTTAGTATCAGGATACGTATCATATCGTGAAGTTGCTGGAAATACCAAGCCCTACTATCTATCTATCTATCTATCTATCTATCTATCTATCTATCTATCTATCTATCTATCTATCTATCTATCTATCTATCTATCTATCTATCTATCTATCCATCCATCCATCCATCCATCCATCCATCCATCCATCCATACATCCATCCATACATCCATCCATACATCCATACATCCATACATCCATAAGAAAGTGAAGAGTACAGTTGTGGTTACAGTAGTTAAAATAAATGTTGACAAGTAAATTAATTCAGGTCGTTCTGCACATGTTCGTTCCCTTGTTCTGTCGCAAACACGTGCAAAACGCTTACGGGAACGGAAAGGCCGCCTGATGCAAGCGTTGGACTCAAGCCGAGACAGTTCAGAAGATCTGGATACAATCAAAGAGTGGATGGATTTAAGCATTAAAATGTGGAGCTTTATAAAGCTATAGCGTCCAAGTTGGACTAGGTTTCTCTGACAGTGACGCTGGAGGTGCTAAACTGGAGTAGGCATAAATACATAAATACGTCACTACGTCAAGGTCTGCCCCTGTCCAATCAGAACCATTCTCAACCCTCAGGCCTTGAATAAAGGCGAATAAATGTGTTTTCCATGTAAACCTCAGTTCAGAATTAAAATTACCATGTTAACACGAATGAGAAAACTTTATTTCTGAATAATTAATTCCAAATAAAAAAACATCATGTAACAGAGGCCAATGAGAAGCTGAGTTTAAGTTGCTGCATCACCCAAAAGTAAAAACCGCTCACAGGTTGCTTTACACTCAGCTTGGGAAGCTTTGGGGACTCTCCAATAGGGCTGAACAATAATTGCAAATTAGATTAAATCACAACATGGCTTGTTGCAATTTTCAAATCCCAGACAGTGCAATATTTTTTTGTTGAACATTTTGGCATTGAGATGTAGTTTCTTGCAATTTCATGCCTATTTGAACCTTTTTTAACCCAGTTTTTACAACTTTATGCCTATCTTGCTCCCATTCATCTTTTTTTTTTGCCACTGTCAGACCATGTTTGGAATTATTAAAAGGTTTTTGAAATTTGATCCCAATTTTGCTGCTATAATCAATTTTCCTTAGTCACTTTTGAATTTTTTTTTTAACCTTTTTTTGCAATTTCATACCTATTTTGCGCCTATTAACTTTTTTTCTGCTTTCATACCATCTTTTTTAACACAGTTTTTACAATTTCATACCTATTTTGCTTCTGTTCTTCACTTCTCCACTTTTCTCAAATCTTTTATCCTTAGATTGATTAAACGATCTACAGCTTATGTTTGTTTAAGAATACATAAGATGAGGAACATTAAAACAATCACAGAGTAAATCGCAATTGCAATATTGGAGGAAAATATCGCAATTAGATTATTTTCTCAAATCGTTCAGCCCTACTCTCCAACATTACAGAAGGAGAGGTACTCAGTACTCATTGCTGCAAGAGATGCGATTCTCCTTGGGCATGGTTATTGTAGCTATAATGACCTTTGCTAACAACAGCATCAACTCATTAATCATAAAAATTCCTGCTTTCATTTCTCATTTAATTAAAAAGTATTTAACAAAGGCAGTAAGCACAGAACTCATGCACACATAGAGGAGGAAAGGTTCCTCTAGCATCTCATTTATGCAAACAAAAATGCTGCTTTTAATAATATATTCACTGGATTCCAATTACATGCAGCAAAAACACAAGAGGATAAAAGGCAGTCATGGAAGTCAGACATGATTTCTTTCAGAAGATATCAAGATCTCTTTCTCTCTATCGAAAAGGGAAGACTTAAGATGTGAGAGACATTGGGAATAAGAAAGTTTTGTGGTGTTAATGGTCCTGGAATTTTCTGGATATTTTCAGGGAATTATGTGTAAAAGCTCCACACCTACAAAAAATCTTCTACCACAGCTTTTCTCAATGATAACAGAGAGAAAAAGTAGCTCAGGTAGTAAAAAGTTGTCCATATTGAATCAGTGACTGTAGATTGTCATGAAAATGGCTGCTATCTTGCAAAATGGAAGTATCATGAGGACTTCAAGTCATTATAACATGGCGAGCAAAGAGAAAGTGTTAGGAGGAAAAGAGAGATAATAGCAAGGTTAGCTAAATCCAGAGATCATTCCTTCAGCACTCTGCCAGTCTAATTTGGACAAATGCAGACGAGGGTGCTTCTGAATGAATGACAGCTTGGCAGGGGTACAGTCGCAGACAGTAGCAGCCATCAATGGATGCTCGGCGTCTAGCTTCAAGGTAAAACCACTCTAATCCTTTTAGGAGAGCTGAGATCAGCTGCTAAACTGAGCAAACCTCCCTCAGTCAATCCCATTGACAGGAATGTTCCAACATCGAGTCAGGAATAGTGGCAGCAGTCACTTGACAGAATATCCCTGCTCTGCAACATGAGGCCATGCTGCAGTGGAAGTCCCTGCAGAACCTTGTGTGGAGTGAAGTTTGCAACCAAATGCTCAAATAACAAAAGCTATCATTTTCTAAGCTCTTTAATAGGATTGAAGTTTATTTGCCTTCATGTCAAACAACAGGACATCATCTAAACACTCAATTACAACCACAAATTAAAGCCGCAAGCGGCGATGATCGGGCCCTCGCCTCCGTGCGCCCGTTGGGCCGTGTCGCGACCGCCACATATTGCTTCCAACAAATGCTGCTGTGGGGAATAGGTGCTGCTAAATGTTGCTGGCACCACATGTCCCAACCGCTGCATGTTGCTGCCCCCACATACAAGCAGGTATTTGAGATATAAAACACAGCTAATGCCCAGTGGGCGGCACTGTTCCTATGTCGCAGGCACTTCATGTGAAACAATGCCTGTCTCAGCAAATAGCCACACACACACACACACACAAACACACACACAGACACACCCACACAGAAACATGCAGAAAGAGGCTGAGAAAATAGTGTCAGTCCCTGAGAGCACTGTCTACATGATTTATGTTGACATCCCAAAGAAGATAAAACTTAAAGGACAACATTTAATAGAAATATGCTAGAAAACAACATTTTATGGAACATAAAATCTACATGAAGCATCTAAAGTAAACAGATAACATTAAAAAAAGAGGATGACATGTCAAGAATCTATGGTTTCTCACTCTAAGCAGGAGGTTGAAGCTTGGCTGACAGATCTCTGAGGTTGGTGTGGGGTGAAGAAGGGGGGTGGGTTAATTGGTGTGAGAGGTAACCTCAGCTCAGTCTGAGAGGAGGGGGAGGGGAAGAACGACTGTTTAAGCATGTTTAAGTGTTTTTGGCATTAACACTGCTTGTGTCTATGAGATGGTGCTATTCCTATAACACAAATATATGTTTAAATTAAAAAAAATAAATCCAGAGTGGAGCTGTGATCATGTGTGTTTAATTTGGGGTAGATTGGATTATTTATGACATACATGTGTAATTTATGTAATTTCTAGAGCTTAATGCGATTGCAGTATAAGAGAATTGAGCTTATAGATGTGTTAGGAGGTGGATATTGATCAGGTTTGTGGATTTTGAAGCAGATTGGACCTGATCTGAAGGAAATAGAGTGATTTCCAGGTTCATGGCGATCAGTGAAGTTTGAGGCATCGCCATCGCCAGACCGTTTCACCTAAGGACACGACCTCAACACTGATGCTTCATGAAGGTGTGAAGACCCTTTCTGAGAATATTTGAAAGGAAAATGTTGGAAAATGCAGGAGATTTTAATGATCGAGTAACACATCAGACTTCCTGTTACCAGCAGGGGGCGCTATATTTGAGAGTGAAATAAAGCTTATAGATATACTCAGGCAAGGACAGTGAACATGTGTACATGTTTTGGTCCGGATCTAACATTTTACTAGAAAGTTATTAAGGTTTATGTGTTTTCCAAAAATGGCGAACTTTGGGCGTCCATCCTGGCCACGCCCATTGACTTACGAGAAATCTTTTAATAACTTTTCATCCTCAATGTGTCTAGTATCCACAAACCAAATCTTGAGTTGATTTGATAAAAAACCTCGGAGGAGTTCGTTCAAATAGGAGCCTTAGAATTGCAAAAATCAGAATTTCAACGTTAATTTACGAACTTCCTGTACGGAAATCCCTATGACAATTATATCTCTTTGGTAAGGTCTCGGCCTGGTGGTTATGCCCAAAAAATTTCGTGCAGATTGGATTATGTGAAAAATAGGTCAAATTTGGGCGTGGTTTAGGCCACGCCCATTGAATTACGAAAAAATCTTTTAATAACTTTTCATCCTCAATGCATCTAGTATACACAATCCAAACCTGGAGATGAACCGATCAAAAACCTAGGAGGAGTTCGCTCAAATACGCATTCTGCAAATCGCCCAAATGCGACATTCAACGCTAATTAGCGAACTTCCTGTTCAGAATTGACCATGGTCGTAAGAGACTTTTTTGTTGGGCCGGGCATGATAGTTATGCCCTGAAAATTTCACATCGATATGTGAAAGCAGTTGGAGGGGCTGCAGTTTACGGCCACTAGGGTGCGCTATGGCGCACAATTTTTTTGTGCAATCACTGGATTCATAAAATTTTCACCATGCCTGACAATTTGGACTAGGTGCGGTCGCGTATAAGTCAAGTTGAGGGCACGCAATTTGGGGTTAAAGAGGCTGGAGAATAATAATAATTAAAGCCGCAAGCGGCGATGATCGGGCCCTCGCCCCCCACGTGCCCATTGGGCCTTGCCGCCACCGCCGCATATTGCTGTCGCCAAATACTGCTGTTGCAAAACGTTGGTGCCGTAAAATGTTGCTGGCGCAACATGTTGCAAGCGCTGCATGTTGCTGCCGCCACATGTATGTAATTTATGACATATCCAAAACTAGATGTGATTGGAGTAGCAGAGAATTAAACTTATAGATGTGTTAGGAGGTGGACCTTGATCATGCTTGTGAATTTTGAAGCAGATTGGACCTTAAATGAAGGAGTTGGAGTGATTTCCAGGTTCATGGCGATCAATTAAGTTTGAGGCTTCGCCATCGCCACACCTTTTCACCTAGGGACACAACCTCAACACTGATGCTTGATGAAGGTGTGAAGACCCTTTCTGAGAATATTTGAAAAAAATATCTTGAAAAACAGATGAGATTTTCATGAAAGAGTAAAACATCAGACTTCCTGTTACCAGCAGGGGGCGCTATATTTGAGAGTGAAACAAAACATATAGATTAACTCAGGCAGGGACAGTGAACATGTGTACTTGTTTTGGTCCAGATCTAACATATTACTAGAGAGTTATTAAGGTTTACGTGTTTTCCAAAAATGGCAAACTTTGGGCGTCCTTCCTGGCCACGCCCATTGACCTACGAAAAAACTTTTAACAACTTTTGATCATCATTGTCTGTAGTATACACAAACCAAATCTGGAATTGATCCGATAAAAAACCTAGGAGGAGTTCGTTCAAATGCGAGCCTCAGAATCGCGAAAATCGGAATTTCAACATTAATTTACGAACTTCCTTTTCGGCATTCTCAATGACAAGTTATATATTTGTGATCGTCATGACCTGGGGGTTATGGCCAAAAAATTTCGTGCAAATCGGAGTTAGTGAAAAATTTGCCAAATTTGGGCGTGGTTTGTGGCCACGCCCATTGACCTACGAAAATTCTTTTAATAACTTTTGATCGTCAATGTGTCTAGTATACACAGTCCAAATCTGGAGTTGATCCGACAAAAACCCTAGGAGGAGTTCGTTCAAATACGTAACCTGCAAATCGCCAAAATGCGACATTCAACGCTAATTTGCGAACTTCCTGTTCGGAATTGACCATGGTCATAAGAGACTTTTTTGTAGATCGGGGCATGATAGTCATGCCCTCAAAATTTCAAGTCTATCCGTGAAATTTGCCGTAGGGGCTGCAGTTTAAGGCCACTAGGGGGCGCTGTGGTGAATTTTTTTTTGTGAGAACACTGGATTCATAAATTTTTCGCCGGGACTAATTTTTGTGCCAGGGCGCGTTCGCGTTTATCTCAAGTTGAAGGCACGCAATTTGGGGTTAAAGAGGGGGGAGAAGAATAATAATAATCCTAAGGATTACAATAGGGCCTTCGCCGAAATTTCGGCTCGGGCCCTAATTAAAGCCGCAAGCGGCGATGATCGGGCCCTCGCTTCGGCGCTCATAATGTGTGGTCGCGACCGCCACATATTGCTTCCAACAAATGCTGCTGTGGGGAATAGGTGCTGCTAAATGTTGCTGGCACCACATGTCCCAACCGCTGCATGTTGCTGCCCCCACATACAAGCAGGTATTTGAGATATAAAACACAGCTAATGCCCAGTGGGCGGCACTGTTCCTATGTCGCAGGCACTTCATGTGAAACAATGCCTGTCTCAGCAAGTAGCCACACACACACACACACACACACAAACACACACACAGACACACCCACACAGAAACATGCAGACAGAGGCTGAGAAAATAGTGTCAGTCCCTGAGAGCACTGTCTACATGATTTATGTTGACATCCCAAAGAAGATTAAACTTAAAGGACAACATTTAATAAAAATATGCTAGAAAACAACATTTTATGGAACATAAAATCTAAATGAAGCATCTAAAGTAAACAGATAACATTAAAAAAAGAGGATGACATGTCAAGAATCTATGGTTTCTCACTCTAAGCAGGGAGGTTGAAGCTTGGCTGACAGATCTCTGAGGTTGGTGTGGGGTGAAGAAGGGGGGTGGGTTAATTGGTGTGAGAGGTAACCTCAGCTCAGTCTGAGAGGAGGGAGAGGGGAAGAACGACTGTTTAAGCATGTTTAAGTGTTTTTGGCATTAACACTGCTTGTGTCTATGCGATGGTGCTATTCCTATAACACAAATATATGTTTAAAAAATTAAAAAAAATAAATCCAGAGTGGAGCTGTGATCATGTGTGTTTAATTTGGGGTAGATTGGATTATTTATGACATACATGTGTAATTTATGTAATTTCTAGAGCTTAATGCGATTGCAGTATAAGAGAATTGAGCTTATAGATGTGTTAGGAGGTGGATATTGATCAGGTTTGTGGATTTTGAAGCAGATTGGACCTGAAATGAAGGAAATAGAGTGATTTCCAGGTTCATGGCGATCAGTGAAGTTTGAGGCATCGCCATCGCCTGACCGTTTCACCTAAGGACACGACCTCAACACTGATGCTTCATGAAGGTGTGAAGACCCTTTCTGAGAATATTTGAAAGGAAAATGTTGGAAAATGCAGGAGATTTTAATGATCGAGTAACACATCAGACTTCCTGTTACCAGCAGGGGGCGCTATATTTGAGAGTGAAATAAAGCTTATCGATATACTCAGGCAAGGACAGTGAACATGTGTACATGTTTTGGTCCGGATCTAACATTTTACTAGAAAGTTATTAAGGTTTATGTGTTTTCCAAAAATGGCGAACTTTGGGCGTCCATCCTGGCCACGCCCATTGACTTACGAGAAATCTTTTAATAACTTTTCATCCTCAATGTGTCTAGTATCCACAAACCAAATCTTGAGTTGATTTGATAAAAAACCTAGGAGGAGTTCGTTCAAATAGGAGCCTTAGAATTGCAAAAATCAGAATTTCAACGTTAATTTACGAACTTCCTGTACGGAATTCCCTATGACAATTATATATCTTTGGAAAGGTCTTGGCCTGGTGGTTATGCCCAAAAAATTTCGTGCAGATTGGAGTATGTGAAAAATAGGTCAAATTTGGGCGTGGTTTGTGGCCACGCCCATTGAATTACGAAAAATCTTTTAATAACTTTTCATCCTCAATGCATCTAGTATACACAATCCAAATCTGGAGATGATCCGATCAAAAACCTAGGAGGAGTTCGTTCAAATACGTACCCTGCAAATCGCCCAAATGCGACATTCAACGCTCCTTGCGGTGCTTCTTGTTCAGAATTGACCATGGTCGTAAGAGACTTTTTTGTTGGGCCGGGCATTATAGTTATGCCCAGAAAAGTTCACATCGATACGTGAAAGCAGTCGGAGGGGCTGCAGTTTACGGTCACTAGGGTGCGCTATGGCGACAGTTTTTTGTGCAATCACTGGATTCATAAAATTTTCACCATGCCTGACAATTTGGACTAGGTGTGGTCGCGTATAAGTCAAGTTGAGGGCACGCAATTTGGGGTTAAAGAGGCTGGAGAATAATAATAATAATAATAATCCGAGCGATTCCAATAGGGCCTTCGCCGACCCCTACGGGTCGCGGCTCGGGCCCTAATAATAATAATCCGAGCGATTCCAATAGGGCCTTCGCCGACCCCTACGGGTCGCGGCTCGGGCCCTAATTAGAGTGAAAAATGATGCTGCAAAGACTTTTTAATGAAGAGTCAGGTTTAATTCTCAGCCTTTAAAAACTACTATTGGTCACGTTAGGAGTGAGGTTATGGTTTGATCCTGATCAGCTCAGGTGTGAAGTAAAGCATCCCATTAAGAAAGGCTATGGTGCTCATAGCATTGCCCAAGGTTCAGTTTCAACGAGTTGCCCACTTCAGCTTAATACACCCCTCTTTCTTTAACATTTTCAAAGCTCTACGCCCTGTCTTCTTCACTCAGAAAAGCAGAGATCCCCTAAAATAACTTAACACTTAAAAAGAAGGCTGCCTTGTAATTCCTTAAATATTGTCATACTGGGGCAAAACTGGTAGACCAAGGAGGAGAAGGTGCTATGCTATTCTTGCTTATAGAAATCAATTAGTCTGCCTTACTTAACTTGGCACTGGCTGAGAAATTCACCAATCTATCTTTGTTTCAGAAAAGTACTTTGTAAAGGTTAGAAAAGTTATTTATATAATCATTTTTGGTCTAAATTAGTGCACATTCAACAAGTAACAGGTCTGTTTCAATACTTGTGTAAATAACCTGTATTTTAAGATTCATTCCTCGAAAGAAATCCTTGAATTGTTCCTCTCTAAAGTTGGTAATGGCCTGGTAATTCCTGTGTTGGTACAGCTTTGGCTTTCAAAAGTCAGTGAAGCTTCTGAACTGGGGCAAGTTGGTAGAGATTCATCTTTGGAAATATATCATGATATTTCATATTTAACAATACTGCATCATCTGCCAATTAGAAATCCACATATTTGGTCCCTTTGGACCTTTTGGACTTCCCAAAACAGTTCAGCTCTGATTTGAGTTTTTAGTTTTTGGAGATTCCTACAGGTATTCCAATGGGAGCAGAATTACTAAGCATTCATCTTTTAACAGGTCAGTTTCTGCTCCTGCTCGTAGTTTCTTAAGTTGTCAAGAAAACTTCAAATTGTCACTTGGAAATGGTGTAATGGTATAGAAAGGCAATAAACATCATCTTAGTGGAGTAAATCTTATGCAAAGTTGACTCAAAACAACAATTTCATATCAATATCATCCTCTTGCAGTTTGTTTTTGTAAATTTTGCTTCTTTGGAATTGGCAGTTCCGAAAGATTATCCTAGACATAAAACTGAGGCAGATGGTGCATTCAGAATTTGAAATAAAAAGAAAGACATTGCTATTTTTAAAATCAGAAAACAAACAATTCTTGCTGCTTAAGAATGAGCATTGTCTTGAAATTGCCTGGTCAGCCTGACTCTAGTTTTCAACAATACAAAAAACACAATCATGATTGGGAAAAAAAACTGTTGAACAATAAAATAATGTTTTTTGAAATCGGCTATAAGGTTCCCTTAATTGTAGAGAAA
The DNA here is from genome assembly GCA_036419115.1 of Scarus forsteni. Taxonomy (NCBI): domain Eukaryota; kingdom Metazoa; phylum Chordata; class Actinopteri; order Labriformes; family Labridae; genus Scarus; species Scarus forsteni. The sequence goes on along the minus strand of JAZDUH010000007.1, from coordinate 3,750,294 downwards.
AATAAATCACATTAAGAGTCCAGCCCTGGATTAGATTGGTGCTATCTTAGTTTGGAAAACAGTGCATCTTGGGTTGAAATGACAGATTTCTGACATTAGTAGACCGATTGTGGCACTAAAGTTAGGGAGGTTAATGGGCTTAGGGAACAAAAAGGTTAATCCGGGGTACAGTTCTGGGGTTGAAATTTTGCCATCAATTAAAATCAATAAGCAAAGGACTATTTGAGACGAAGAGGTTCCTCTGGGGCACATGCTGAGATAAATGTTCTCAAAAGTGTAAGTAATTAGTGTGATATTAGACCAAAGATCTGTCAGACTGCTTCTTAGAATATTATCCCTGCATAATTAGACTGACAAAGAGATAGCAGACCTTTACTACTGCCATTTAATCAGTGCTTATTGCCCTTCCCCAAGCCCCTTCACCGCTCCCACTTGGCAGGTTGATGATCACTTTAAATCTATTAAAATGGCAGGTCCCACTCTTGTTCTCCTATCAGCCTGAGAGTCCTGGACTGGCTGGCAGAGAAGATTTTTTGGCGCTGAGTACCACTGTCAGTTTGGGGACAGGAACCTCTCAGCTGGAAACGAGCTTTGAGGAATAACTGTGCTATCTAAGATCACATTCCACTCAGAAAAATGTAAGACCGTCCCAGACGTTTCCTGCGGCGCGGATGTGTTGTGACCTTCACCCAGGGTGCTTGCCCTGCCAGTACTGGCTGAACCAGCCTGCCCTGAGAAGGAGGCGACGTCAGCCCCCGTAACAGGAGACCCTGAGCAGAGGGGGTGAGGTGACGAGGGGAGATTAGCAGTGCAGTCTCCAGGTAACAGTCGTAAACACTGTCAAAGCAAGACTGGACATGGGGAGAATCGAGGCACGAGACTGCATAATGAGACGCTGACAAAGACCAGCCATGATTGTTCTTAAACAACTGAAGGTATTAAATTACTCCTAATGTTTATGAGTGAGCTCTGTGCTGGACTGGCTTCAGAAAAGAAAGTCGGCTTTACACCTGCCAAAAGACCTCATTCCAGCTTGAATCAGCTTTGTGTAGCTGAGCTTTCAGACTGATTGAACTTCGCCATTCAAGATATTTCGTCTCTTAAAGATTTATTCTTCCACTCCAGCATTCCTCTTCTTCCAAAAAATTGTAAATCAAGGTATGCAGGATGTACATCGATGTCTTCATTCCTTTATAACCTCAGCCAAGGAGGTTGTGTTTTTGCTAGCATATGTTTTTCTTTGTTTTGTTAGCAAGAATATGGAAAACCAATAGATGGATTTACATTACAGTTTTCCCAGAGATGTATCAAGGACTAAGCCATTAAATTTTGGTGGTGATACATGCAGTAAATTAGTCTGGATGCAAAAATTCCCAATATTTATAAAATCCCATAGGTTAACATTGGGTGAAATTTTGAAAAGACATTTCTGCCATTTCATAATGTATTTGCTTCCAATTTTACAGGATAATATGGTGTCCATGTCTCTATCATCAAGGTAAATCTCATCTGGATTTGATCCAGACTGACGTCACAAAGAAACATTGAGCTATATAATGGGAAAATCCCATAAACGACATTCAATAATTCATATAAAATCAAAATATTAAGCAGTGTTCCCAACACTTGTGAATCTGGTGATCCTGAATTGTCTTTTACAGGGTTTGTGGAAAAGCCACTGCCAAAACTGAGCTGCTTGGCGGAGGTCTGCTCTCTCTTTTCTAGATCCCAATACATTCAAGGATTAAAAGTACCAAACAAACTCCAATTCCACATCTACCAGCTGAAGACTGCAAAACAAGCTATGTCCTTATTAATAAAGTTTTGCACTATAGTGCCATGATTGATTTACTGAGGGATTTTTTTTTCATCGATACCAGTGGTATTAAGCTGCGAATCGATCTGATTCTTTAATGATTCTCTTACTGATTCCTGCAGATTTTCTGCCGGCTACTGATTGGTCAGACAATGTCGTCATCGATGAGTCATGAGTGCGACGACATAGCATGCTAGCGGTAGCTACCATTAGCCATTCCTTTTTTACTCGGTTTGTGACAAAAAGCCACAGATTGTTGTATCGCGCTTAAAATGATGTCACCGCAGTGCCGCTCAGCTGTTTACAGCGACACTGCACCCCGTTGGGCAGGCGACTGGTGCTAATGGAAAAGCAGCAAAAGGCGAATAGAATAGAGCCGGGTAGAGTCGAGTAGGGTAGAGTAGGGCTAATGGAAAAGGGCCATTTGATGGAGCTGTTAACGATTCTCAACTGGAGTTGGTTTTGACTTCCATCCCTAGACAAAAGGCTAGATTATGGCTTTAGAATGGTACAGGAGAATAACTCAAAAACATCTCTAAAGTGATGCTGTCTAAATAAAAGTACACTCATAACATCTCACTTCTGTGTTGACTAAGCCTGAGACATATCATTTACATTCTGTGCAGTTTTGTCTCATGGTCTCCACGTCCGACATCAAGTCATTCTGTACTCAATGCACTCCCTTTAACACATCAGAGGGGGGAAAGTAGAAAAGCTCAACCAACACCTCTGTCTTTCACTCTGACTGTAAAAGAACATCCTCCAAAAGCACACAGTGCTCTTTTCAAAACATTTGGAGTATGCAGTCTGATGACGGAGAATGTCTGAATAATCACATAATAAACACAAAGTACGAAATCCATGATTTGCACCTCTTTAAAGCTGGCATTGGACTGGTAATTCCAGTATTGGTACTGCTTTGTTTTTTTCAGGCTTCTCCTATTTGGGAAAAGTTAGTAGAGATCAATCTGAGGGAATATGTATTCTATTTCACATTAAAACATTAACACGTCATCTGCCAATCAGAAATCCATAAATTCTGTCCCTTTAGAAACTGACACTGGACTTCCTAAAACAGTTCAGCTCTGGTTTTAGCTTTTTTTTTGTTTCTCTAAAATTAAGATTCCTACAGGTATTCCAACGGGAACAACATCAGTCAACATTCATCTTTGAACAGGTTAGTTTCTATACCTGCTAATTAGGGCTGAAAAATTTCAGGCAAAAATCTGACTGCGATTTTTCAGGCAGAAATTGCAATTTCAATTTGATTAATGATTATCTTCAAATCAAGCTTCAGTGCAATGTTAGCTGTGTTTAAAGTATAGACACCACCAGTAAGGAAATTAATGATGAAAGCACGTGACATATTATTCATCATCTAATACTGATGATAAATAATCTGTTACCATTACTTGAAGGATGCTCCAACTTCAACTCCTAAACAGATGCTTGATGTTGTTGATCAGCTTACCAGCACATCTGTAAATGCAAATTGCTTGCAGATATGTAAAATAGTTTGAGTAAAATAGTTGGCACAACAGATCCTGGGTCAGTCAGAAGTGCTGCAAAAAATTACAGCTTTGGTGATTTCATGTTTGCATGGTCTGAAATTGCGATTTCAATCAGTAAATGAAAAATCTATCAGCCCTACTGCTCATACGTCCTTAAATTGCCAAGAAAATCTAAAATTATCTCTTGAAAATGGTGCAATGGTGCAAAAAGGTTGACCCAGACAGGGACATATCATTTACCACGTTTACATGAGGGCTTTAATTCTCCTTTAATTCTGGATAAAACTTAAATCCTCTCTAACAAGATTAGAAATGACCATGTAAACACCTTATTCAGAATGAAAATGATAATTCTGAATAAAACTTTTTTTTCTGTGGCTGGTTTATTCTGATTTTAAATCCAAATAAATGAATCCTCCATCAGAATAAATAAATTTTGCTATAAATTATTGCTGGTCATTCTGCACATGCACGTTCCCTTGTCCTTGTCAAACGCACGGTACCCTGATGGGAACAGAAAGGCCGTCCAAAGCAAGCGTGGGACTTGAGCCTAGACAATTTTTTAATTAGAGTCTTAGTAGATTTGGAAATAATTAAAAAGTGGATGGACATAAGCATTAAAATATCGACCTTTCTAAAGCTAGGGCGCCCAAGTTGGACGAGGTTTCCCTGACAGACACGCTGAACTGGAGTTTTTCTTCCTGTGGACATAAACACGTCACTATGTCACGTCCACCCCTGTCCAATCAGAACCATTCCCAGCCGGCAGGCCTTGAAAAAAGGCCAATAAACATGTTTTCATGTAAACATTGAATCAGAATTACTATTGCCATGTAAACACAAAGGAGAAAACTTTGATTCTGAATGATTTAACTCAACAATTACTTGCAAATTAGAAATCATCATGTAACCGTGATCATTTACATTTTGTGCCTTTTTTTGTCTCATGGTCTCCACGTCCAACACCAAGTCGTTCTGTACTCAATGAACTCCCTTTAACACATCTGAGGGGGGAAGCAGAAAAGCTCAACGAACACCTCCGTCTTTCCTCTGACTGTAAAAGAACATCCTGCAAAGACGCTCTCCAAAAGCACACAGTGCTCTTTTCAAAACATTTGGAGCATGCAGTCTGATGATGGAAAATGTTAGCTAGTAAAAACGCTGGAAAAGTGAGAGGAGCCTCTGACAAGCATGCGCCCAAATACAGCCGAGCCAAAGTAGCCTGAGCTGTCCAGCACGGGTCTCTGAGGAGGGTGACGCAATACAGGAGGGGAGGGGATGTTGAGACACAAATATGTTGACTATTATGAGCTCCAAACCCCCCCCCAACCCCACCCCGCCAGCACGTCCGCGGCAGACCCACCCAACGCTGAGGCCCATCTGGAGTGCCTCGTGACCCGGCTGATTAAAAGCAGTTGGGGCCGTCGGTGAGATACGGCCAGAGGAATGCTGAGACTGTGGAAAGGCCCGGAATAAGTGTGCCTAAAGAGATGTGTGAATCCCTGCAATGTGGATGTGATACTCATGTTGCTACTGCTGGTGGTGTTGGTGTGTGCATGTGTCCATTTGTGGCTTTTCCAATCACGTGTGTGTTTGTGGCCACATGTCCATTAGTGCGAGTCATTAGCAATCAATCAAATCAGGGAAGAGAAAAGCCCTGGAGCTGGGTTGATTGATGCTCCCACTGGGGCTGATGGGATGAGTGGATGGGAGCATCTCTGCACCTGAATCGCAGCTCTTTACTCCAACTATTTATTGACCCTATTAGCCTCTACACACAGACAAAGGCTAACACAGACATAGTGCTTGAGGTTATAGCTGTCAACCTCTAAAATCACAGCTAGCAGAGGCTTAATATCTCTTTCAATGAAGGCTGAAATGTCTCTCTGGCTCTCTGAAACCTATAGACATCAACCCCAGACCTGGAATTGCCCTTGCTGGGCTTGGGCGTCCTTCAATTCATGCATGGCACAAGAAATTTAGGTAGATAGGGACAGTGTTGGATAAACGGAGGAGTGGGCAACCAAGAACATCTGAGGAGAACATCACAATATCGTGTAAGACAAACCTTTCCTTCTATTAACATAATAGGGCTGCATGATGTTGACATCAGCTGGAAACTGCTTTAAGAGTTACATATGGCATATTATGTAGGGCCCTATAAAATCTGTGATCATGTAATCACGGACAGAAGGACAGAGTTGGACATTCAAAGCAGAATCCAACATCAACTACAATATCACAGAATTTTCTGAATAAAAAGAAATGTATCCCCTTTGAAAAATGCTCTGAGGGGGTCACTAAGGCTGAGAACAATGCCCTCTTCACCCCCCGCAGTCTGATTGTGCATTCTGTTAGTAATCAAGAAGGTTGCAGATCCAAGCCCAGCTCCAGTTGTCACATGGTTGGGTGTCCTTGGGTATGACAAGGACAAGTTCCTCCCACTGCTGCATCAGTGGTGTGTAATAGCCCTTTTCCATTAGCCCTACTCTACTCTACTCGACTCTACCCGGCTCTACTCTACTTATCTTGCGCTGCTTTTCCATTAGCCCCAGTCGCTTGCCCAACGGGGTGTAGTGTTGCTGAGCGGCTCTGCGGTGACGTCATTTTGAGCGCGACACAACAATCTGTGGCTTTTTGTCACAAACTGAGTAAAAAAGGAAAGCAGAAGAAGGCTGCAGGTGGTAAGAAGAAATACCCCCTGAGAAACACCGGAGAGTTTTGGAAGCTATACAACAGAATGAAGCCGAGGACGAGAGCAATCGAGCTGCAAAGAAAAGATTATGAGGGTAAGCTAACAGTAGCTACCGCTAGCATGCTAGGTCATCACGCTCATGACTCATCGATGACGACATTGTCTGACCAATCAGTAGCCGGCAGTCGGTGACGCCATCTTTTAGTATTGACTCTGCTCGCTTGGAACCAGAGCGGAGTAGGTACGAAAACTAGTTTGTTTAGGAGGAACCAGGCTAGTGGAAACACGCTGCAAATCGAGTAGGGCCCAGTAGAGTAGGGCCAAGGCGTGCTAGTGGAAAAGGGCCATAAATGTGTAGGAAAGGGCTTGAAAGTGTTGATACTAATGGATTACATAAACAGAAACTCAGAGCAATTATGGAGTGATTGTGAGATTGACTGGGTGTGAATGGATACAGTGCAAAGCTGGTTTAAATGGTCAAAAAGACTAGAAAAGTGTCAAGCAAGCTCAAGTCCATTTACCATTTACAAGTTTGATATCACAACTCTGGTGATGGTATATTGTGAAAATGTAATTTTAATAATCAAAACTTTCTATTAAACTTCTTCACACTGACTGTCCACAAATATGTTGGTAACAGTTGGTAATGTGGGAGGAACTGGTGTTCAGCAAGGTCCATTACTTGTCTCACCCACATTTTTAAGTTGCGCCCCAGTGTTTGTGCATTTTAGATAGTGTGAAGAAGGTGCCTGCAATTATTTCAATTAAAAAAATATATGAATAGTGTGTTTTAAGGACTGCTCTTTTTGTTGTAATGGATTAAACAAGTATAAATACCACCTGATTGATACTTTTAAACATTTTGGGGTGATTTTTCTGCCTTTATTGGACTCGTGTGAGGACAGTAATTGGAACCAGAAAGGTTTTATATCTCTAACATAAATGCTCATTTAACAGGGTAAAATAGATCAAATGGTGATTTCCTGTTCAGCATAAACACTTGATACTCTGCTGCGTGATCCCACAACCCAAAGGGTATTTATTAGGTACACCCACTGTGTAGCATCACCCTCATCCACTGGAGGTCCAAATGGAAACCAGGCAGAGTCTCATCACTCCAGCTGGAGCGTGATACGAGAGTACACGGTTCATCTTTACAGGCCTGATCTCAATAGGGGATCCTCCAGTGTGGTTAATGTCGGGCTTAACATGTGTTTTACTGCTTAATTGAATAATGAAGCGATGAGAGGGGAAGAAAAACCACAGGACCGAGTGCTGCACCGAAAATCTGCCAGAGGAGGATTGTGTGGTGCTGGATGAATACTTTGGTTTTAAAGCGGTCTTTTTTATAAGCACTGTGGCTTCATGTCTGTCAGAGACACTTAGAGTATCTTCTATACATGCCAAAACTAAATCCAGACCACCCTCCATCCCTTTGTCAAACTCCATCCATCAAACAAATCCAAAATAAAGTCTTTTGAGTCTCGCAGCATGTTTTGTAATTAAGCCCATGCTTTATAATTCAGTTTGGCTAACAGGAGCCAAATCAAGCCATGTTAAGTGTTAAAACAAACTGAACCTTTGCAGAGTGCATCTGGACGCCTGGTTTCTTCCCAGAAGTGTTTGGATGTCTTCACAGCGTTTTCCACTTCATTTGTGTTCAATTAAATTCAGAACATTAAGTAACCCAGCCCCAGTGAGGCCTCTAAACGTTTTACCTTTGGAAAACTGATAAAAGAGATGCTCAGGCTGATCTGGAAACAACCACCATCAGCTAATTTTCATGGTGTTAAAGTGAAAATGTTTGCTTCCTGTCATGAACCTCATCAGCTATTGTTCAAACTGTGAAATATACACGACATAAAATGCCAGACACTCAGTGTTGATTTTGACAGCATTTTTTAATTTAGTTTAGGTCTTTTGCTGAAAATATCTTTAGTTTAGTCATACTTTAATCATCTGAATTGTTTTAATTTTGCTCTAGTTTTAGTTTCCTTGAGTTTCTGAAGTCATGTTTTACACTTAGAAATCTAATAACCCTTTAGTGAATGCTAAAAATGTTTGAATGTATAAATTAACAGAAACAAATCAAGCTTTTGTGTGAAATGCAGTCGCCTTTATTTGGACTACCTGGGAGAGCATCTCAGTTACAATTCCAGAACTGACAACAAACAGTCAACGTGCTCTACATGAATATATAAATTCATAAAGAGAGCAGCTCTGATTGGATCGCTCCACAACTTATCCCACCACCACCAAGCTAAGGCAGCTGTGATTGGATGTCCCACTAACTCATCCAAACTTTCTACACAACCAAAGTAGCCATGATTGGATCATCCTTTGCTAAAAAAAAATAAAAGAAATGGGCCAACACTGATGATAAAAATATAACAAACATTTCTTTGTGTCTTTTCTCTCTTTTTACTATACTATGGTGGCAAAGAAACTATTTCTTAGGCAATGCTTACACAAAAATGTTTTCACCAGAAACTGAAAGGTTTTTGTGTTTTCAAACTCGGTCCACGTTCAGACGGAGACGCTGGAAACAAATGAAAATGCTGTAGCACGCAAGTCAGTCGAGTCAATGGCAATGTAGGTTTGCAGAGAAACAGCCATGTTACAACACACGTACGAGGAAGAAAAACTTTTCACAAACAATAATGATGAGTGGACACACACAGATGCAGGAGTTTCTTGTCTGGACAACAAATGTGTCTGGATAGTTTTGTCTGGATAACAAACTGAGCACAGCAAACAGTTCACATGTTGCTCAGCAGATGGCCAAAGTTGTTGTTGGTTCTGGTATGTGCACACAGTCTTCATTTGAAGGAGTACTGCGCATGCAGTGACGTCAGCATTTCACCCTAAAACCCTGAATCCAGTCTTCCCAAAGCTAAGCCACAATGTGTTTTCAAAATGCTGCACTCTGGACCCTGGTTTAAAAAACTTGTGGATTCAGGCACTCCAGGCACCGTTCTCATGTAAACGGGAGGCAAAAACGCAATGAAAACTGTCCATTTTAGGCTGAAAACGGAGCGTGTAAACGGCCCCTGAGATATGCTTAAGTGATATTTGGCCAAAGGACTGCATCAGAACTAGGGCCCAGTGGAAAAAAGTATAAATAAATACTGTATGTTTGAGCAGGACATGTTGATATTTGCAAAAATGATCAGCTACATGGATATTCAAAAATAAAAATCAAGTCTTGTTTCTTCTCTTTAGTAGTCTTTAATGACCCTTCACACACTCCATCTGGATAACTTCAAGTCTTACTAAAAAGCTCCTGGACTGACCTTACTTAGAGATTATCAGTACTGATGACATAAAAACTATTAGGGCATCCATGAATCTAGCTGTTTGCTGTTTTTGGCAAACTTACAAAACCACAAAAGTATAAATGTTTTCTTCATAAGAGTTCAAACTTGCAAACCAATTTGTCTCTCTGTCACAAAAAGAGACGACTGATGACAAAGTGGATTTATGCCAGACTAGACGGGAAGCGCTGACAAAGCTACGCCTCTGTCACTACCTCAACTGACCCTCAGCAGGCAATAAAACATGTCAAAAGCCGACTGTAGTCACAGCAAACAATAAAAACACGAGCTGCATCCAATTAGATTTACAGTCTGTGGACAGATATTCCACTTGCTGGGTTTCCGTCTTTTTTCAGCGTCTCATCCTGGAATGGAAACAGCACATATTCTGCTCCGTGTAGCAGTTGATTTGTATAAAGAACATGCTCCAACCCTTTAATTTAAATTTTCCACCATGAGATCATGATATCCCATAACAACACAGATAAATTATCATCAAGTGGAACACGTGCGGGACCATATGCAGACACATAACAACACGGAGAGACGGGCCATTTGGCAGACGGGTCAGAGACTGCGAGGAGGACTCGGAGCAGAACTGAACTCAGCGGGTCTCCAAAAGCTGTGACGACCACACCCAAGCCCAGCTGGAAACTATAACGACCTCAGACTCCTCATCTCTTCCTCTTTTCTTCCATCTCTTGCTGCTTCTTCTTCTTCTTAAGGATCTCAGTCATCAATCTCATGTTGCAGTCATCAATCTCTTCTCTTATCACTCGCCTTTCTTTTGTTTGGCTTCATCTGTTTGCTAATCATCTCCTACAATTACACAAAGGGAGTGTCCACTGTTTTCTCTTCATCATCTGCTGAGCCACTCTCTCTGGCATGCAAGCCCCATTAAAAAAAATACAAGCCAAAGAAAAACAATGGAGAGAAACAGATGTGTTATAAAAGACAGACAATGGCATCAAAATAGTTTTTTTAAGGCAGGGGAGGGGGCATACAATCGTGCAGAAATAGCAAATCTGACACCACTTTCCTCCGCTGACCTCTCTTGTGACACTGTCAGATTGGTTTTTCTTGCCATTCATCACAGCTGATTAAAAAAATCAAGGCTCAACCTTTTATCTGTAAGGCTGTCAGAGGACTACTGAAGGTGGAGGTGGTCTGAATGCAAATACGGTGAAGTCTGATCAGCATCAGAACAAAGCAGCGTGGGCAGACTGGCTGATACAACAGAGAGGGGATCATCTTCACTGTCTGTGACAAGCTGTGGGCTGCAAAGGATTGGCAGCAGAGCTGGTTAGAGCGGGAAACATGCAATCACATTTGGGTGTTTCTCATTCATAGACTTAACTCGAGAAGACAGTCTAGATATAGTACTACACTGAAAAAACTGAGATCTAAGTGGGTGTATTTATCTAATTTCAAGACAAAAACATCTCACAAGATTTCTTCTAATCCACAATTCCCTTACATATCTGGATTAAGATCTTATTTAAAGACATAAATACTAAAAATAAGGCCAAAGTTGCTTGTAATAATTTGTAAAATAATCTGCCAATAACACAAAGACAAATTTACCTTGAGCAGGTATTATACACTGCCAAAAGTATTTGCTCACCTGCTTTGACTCGCACATGAACTTAAGTGACATCCAATTCCTAATCCATAGGGTTCAATATGACGTCGGTCCACCCTTTGCAGCTGTAACAGCTTCAACTCTGCTGAGAAGGCTGTCCACAAGGTTTAGGAGTGTTTATGGGAATTTTTTTTTTTGACCATTCTTCCAGAAGGAAATCTGTGAGGTCACACACTGATGTTGGACGAGAAGGCCTGGCTCTCAGTCTCTGCTCTAATTCACCTCAAAGGTGTTCTATTGGGTTGAGGTCAGGACTCTGTGCAGGCCAGTCAAGTTCATCCACACAAGACTCTGTCATCCATGTCTTTATGGACCAGCTTTGTGCTCTGGTGCACAGTCATGTTGGAAGAGGAAGGGGCCAGCTCCAAACTGTTCCCACAAAGTTGGGAGCATGGAATTGTCCAAAATGTCTTGGTGTGCTGAAGCATTCAGAGTTCCTTTGACTCCTGAAGAACACCCCAACACCATAATCCCCACTCCACCAAACTTTACACTTGGCAAAATGCAGTCCCACAAGTATCGTTCACCTGGCAACCACCAAACTCAGACTGGTCCATCAGATTGTCAGATGGAGAAGCGCGATTCGTCACTCCAGAGAATGCATCTCCACTGCTCTAGAGTCCAGTGGCGGCGTGCTTTACTCCACTGCATCGACGCTTTGCATTGCACTTGGTGATGTGAGGCTTGGATGCAGCTGCTCGGCCGTGGAAACCCATCCATGAAGCTCTCTGCACTGTTCTTGAGCTAATCTGAAGGCCACATGAAGTTTGGAGGTCTGTAGAGATTGACTCTGCAGAAAGTTGGTGACCTCTTCACACTTTGTGCCTCAGGATCCACTGACCCCGCTCCGCCAGTTTACGTGGCCTACCACTTTGTGGCTGAGTTGCTGTCGTTCCCAAACACTTCCACGTTCTTATAGTACAGTTGACTGTGGAATATTTAGGAGTGAGGAAATTTCACGACTGGATTTGTTGCACAGGTGGCATCCTATCACAGATCCACGCTGGAATTCACTGAGCTCCTGAGAGCGACCCATTCTTTCATAAATATTTGTAAAAGCAGTCTGCATGCCTATGTGCTTGATTTTATACACCTGTGGCCATGGAAGTGACTGGAACACCTGATTCCGATTATTTGGATAGGTGAGCGAATACTTTTGGCAATGTGACCTAATGAAGTTGGTGCCCAATCAACAATGTTTTTACTTAGATGCCTTAAGGACAACAGAAAAACATGCCAATCACGCTGTTTATGGAAGAGCTGGAAGCACAGAAGGAGGGAAAATGGTGATATCAGGTGCAAAATAAAATTTCTATGTGAGCTATTAAACCATTCATGGCCAAACTGTGTAAAGTGTTAGCTCTGGTAGCTGTGATATCAGTAGCTGAGGGTCGGTGAATAGACGGGGTGATCTATGGATTCTCCGTCACAGCTCTGCAGAAGGATTACTCCTCCCCCCTCTGCTCCACCCTCCGACTGTGTTTCATGACGTAACTCAGTAGGTTGATCGAGTTTACATGTCCACGGTGCACTTCAGTGAGCTTCAAATCATGAGAAAACAAACACGCTTGCAGAAACAACACATGGCAACCACCTCTCTTTCAGCGTGCTGATGAAATTTACAACCTGGAGAGGACTGAAGTGGAGGATGGAGGGAGGCTGGGCTGATGTGTAAGCACTCATAGATAAAAAAACAAAACAACACCTTCTCACAAACACGGTCACACATGCTCCTCACATGCAGCTCCACCCACCGCTGACGCTCCTCCCTGCCCTGTCTGCATTGCACCAAAGAGAGCTGCATCTTTTCTGAGGCGGTTTTTCATCACCCGAGCCAAAGAGAGTCAGCAGCATCCAGCTTTTCTTCTCACTCGCATCCTCTGCTGCTTTCCATCTCCTTCTTTCACACTCTTTTTCTTCTCTGCTTGAAGTATAACAGAAGAAAAGGCGTCTTTGTGTGCCATCTGTTTCCATGATGCCAAGGTTACACTCCAAGGACAGGGTGTTGTTACTGTTCTCCTGAGCCAGCTCTCTTTCTTTTCAGCTTGATACTGTTCAATATGCTGCTTAATTGTATCCTTAAAAATATGTTAATGTGACTGGGCTGATTACGTTACTGAAATAGATATAAACAAAGCAGCAAACATGCCAGAATTTGCAAGAAGTTTATTTTGCAAGATATCCCTTGGCATGCCACAACAAATAATAAAAATACATGAGAAAATGTGCAGAAATCAGTGGAAAAAGAAAGAGAATAGGTGTGTTTACAGCAGCTCTGTGCACATATGTCACAGGGATTAAGTCTGTGTGTCTGAGCATGAAGGAGGAGGGGGAAAGGAGGGGGGTTAGTGTGGCAGCATGAGGTGAATCAGCATTCTGTTCACGTCGCTTTCACTACAAACTGAGCCAAACCGCTAAGGACTACAGTACAGCTCGAATGTACGACCACAGGCGGAGAAAAACCCCGGCTCTCTGCAGCTGTATGCTGTTACAATGACACAGCAGTAGTAGAAAGAGGAGGAGGCTCTTGTGTTTCTCGATGGCAGTGTATTGAATATGACCTTTTCTGAGGTTGAGTTTGAACAATTCAGTGATTGTGAAAGAGATTTGAGATTCCTGAGTTTTCAACAGAAGCCCTGAGCAAACGTTTTGTTTACTACATTTTATTCCCTCCACTTTAACTCAACTTTATTCCCGCTATTTTTCAAGAAATGTAAGAACTCAAAGCGGTCATTAAGTTGTTTTAAATGTCCTCACTAACAAGCCTGTTTTGTTTTATGCATTGCCACAGTTATTTCTTATGCACTTATTACTTTCATAAAATGATCCTCATATATTGATCCTCATAATGTAAAAAACAAACCTTTAATCTTTGAGAGCTTCTTAAGTCTTCATTAGATAGAGAAAAGGGGGTGGATAAAGTCAGAAATTGGGGTGGAGGAGAAGGAGGAGGAGAAGACTAGGGTTGTCCCGGTCCAATATTGATATTGGATACTGGTCCAGTATCAGCAAAAAAAAAAATATATATATATATCGGATTATATTGGCCTGCATCTAAAATATCTGATACAAGCAGCAGTCCATTCTAATTTGTTTTTTCATTATTTAATTCAGTTGTAGAATATGCTTATGTTTAACTTAAACACAGTGGTTATTTTGCAATTTAAAAATATATGTTTTTGTCTTTATTGGATTTCTTGAGGCTACTTTTTAGGGTCTTCTAATTTATTTTTCATTCATTTTATTTAATTGTATTATCTTATTATGCTTAAGGTTCAAATGTATTGAACCCATTGGTTAATAACAAATTGGTCAGTTTTTCTCATACCTGTTATTGCTGACTACTGTTCTCTGTTTGAGTAATCTCACCCGATCAAGTCTTTTCTTACAGTTCATACTTCAAAATAAGTAATAAAAGTATGTTTGATTCCTGCTGATATCATATCTTATCAATATCGGTATCAGCCAATACTCAAGGCTGCAATTTCGATATCATATCAGAGGTATAAAAGTTGTATCAGGACACCCCTAGCAAGACAAGCACCTGTTCTGGAGGGGCAGGCTAGATTTGTTCCAACACCTGCCACCTCAAGATCATCAGCTCTTATTATTGACTCAACAATGGACGCTTCAGTTTTTTTCTTCATGGTTAAAACTAAAGATACCTTAACCGATCAAACACCAATCAATTGTGGACAATACTTATTAAAAATACCTGATCAACATGTGCGTGTTTGTGGTTTAATTTCACATCTTAAACTCCAACCTACAACAACTGTCCTCAGCCTGCAGCCATATGGGCAAGAAAAAGGTGCATGATAACAGCAGGAAATTAGCATAGATGCTAACAGCGTCATTAGCAGTTTAATCAGATCTGGACCAATGTTAATTGCTTAATGAAAAACCATAAGCATCTCTTGACAGAAAGCATGTTTTCACTGCACTTCATTGTGTTTTGGCCAAGTTTTGACCTACAAAATGGCTCAAATTTTGTTCTTTACCCAATGGCAGAAATGTCCTACTACAACATTATCTTATTGGCCCATACTGTGTCAGAGAGAGCGATCGTCCAATCATCTGCTAGATATGCAGTGTGAAAGGTTTACTATCCCCT
This sequence comes from Scarus forsteni, assembly GCA_036419115.1. Lineage (NCBI taxonomy): Eukaryota > Metazoa > Chordata > Actinopteri > Labriformes > Labridae > Scarus > Scarus forsteni. The sequence continues at coordinate 3,735,202 of JAZDUH010000007.1, read as the reverse complement.
AACATTTTCAATGAGCTGCTGCCTTGACAGAGTGAAATATACTCTGTATAGTGTTAAACTGAACTGTCTATCTGTTATCCATGTCCTGGGAATTCAGTTTTCTTTGCTTTGAATGTTTTTAGACGGAGCTGGGAGAGCAAAGAGCACCACAACCTTAACTAAACTCTAAGGTCATGGAGAAATGCGCTATGCCTCTTTAAAGAAAATGTCCCTTAAAAACACTATTTTTTATTTCAGGGTGTTATATTTGTAATACTGTCATATTTTGCAGCAATGAAGCTCATGACATGTTCAGACATTCACATTTATTCTACAGAGATGTGACACTTGTGTTAATTCATGGTGTGACAGCTTTGGGGAGCACAAGAGAGTGTACACTGACAAAAACGCAGACAAACACATTCAAAGTGCTGTGCTCCCTTGCTGGCTTCTCGTGCTTGTGCTAACAAATATTACACCTCTGGTCCGCCCTTTGGAGACTGAATAAATGGTTGGCCATGATTTAGTTATGAATGTCATAAAGAGGTAAAGGAGGGACGGAGAGATGCCGTCTGAATGTAGCAGAGGCTTTGCAAAGGCTAACAGGGATGTACAGAACGCATGTTGGCTTGTTTGTGTAGCTAAAGCTGACGTTTGATCTAGTGCCTGAGAATTAACCTGTTCAGCCCCTTTATTAAGCCTTCTGCTCGAAAATGACTTGCTTATACAGAAAAGAGTGCATCTCTGCAGTCACAAGGTCTATATGAATTACTTGTGTCATAATAAAAGTAACACTTGAGAGACTTGTCCAGATGTGTAATAATCAGTATGTGTTACTGGGACAGAGTAAATGAAGACAGAAGTCAGAATAATTTGAAATTTCATCCTTGCCTAAAAAAACAACAAGTTTTTACTGTGAATATCTCTTTGGAATGATGCAGTTGCAGCTTTAGACCTCTATGAATGAATGGCAAAATATGTGAACATTACTTCTGCCAGGTTTGAGTCTGATAAAGTGATGCAGAGCAAAGTTAGAGAGGTTTTACTACAGAGTGGTCAGGCTTTGGCACAGTTTGTCACCATTAGTCCCATTTGACATTTCTGATATTCCAAACTTTATATTTCACTTTCATGTCACTTTTGAAGTTCATTACACCCAATCACAACAGTTTCTATCTTCTTCTTCTTTTCAGTGGCATTGTTTGATTGTTTTCGAAATAATGAATAACTAATACTTTTTTGTTGTTGTTTCTTTTGGAAAAAATCAGCCAGAACTTTGTACCTTATTCCCATTCAATGAAATCCATACAAAGCAACCCAAGTTTGAATCAAAGTTGGTGTTGACTAGGGCTGGGACGATACGCTTTTCTCCCTATTCAATTTTTTACGATTTTTTAGGTGCTGATTCAATTTAATTTGCAATTCTTCGATACTGCTGATTTTCGCAATCTTGAGTTAGCATTTTTAACACCATTTAAAAAAAAGAACAATGATGATGCCCACAGACTATAACAGGAAATATACGTCCCATGTGAGTCTATTTTTAGGGTTTATTCAGCAATATATTTTAACCAGCTGTTTATACTCTCTTCAAAAACCTGGACTGCATTTAAAAGTGGCTTATTAACTTAGACCATAATGGAACATTTAAATTTGGAAAAAAAATCCTGATACTAATGTGAATCAATCTTTCTTCCACCCCTAGTATTGACGTTGCATTTGTATGTGTAAAAATGACTTATATTGTTGTGTAGCTGAAACTGTCCTGTTTAATTTGATGTGCTGACTATATTTCTACATGAATAGTTTACTTTTTCTTATGTTTTTGTTGTTCCTGAAATTGAGTACTTTGGGGCTGAACAGGTTAACAGAAAAAGGATACTAGCATTACTCTGCAGAGAGGTCAGCATGGCTGTTAGAGGGTGAGCTTCATTGAAGTAAAAAGCACTGGAGTGAAAAGGTCTATTCACACTATTATAGCTCAAATTACTCTTCTGCTATATGAATCAAAATAACAGTAGACCGCTGCTATTACACTGTGTCAAAGTATGTCAGAGGTTCAGGTGGCTCAAAATAATCCGTGTCACGGAGCTCAAACTGCCCTGTGTGTGTAAACATTAACCTGTCTCTGCGGGAGGTATTATATCACGGTGCAACGCCTCAGTGCATCCTCACTCGCTGACAACACATGCTTTACAGTGTGTCCTTTTCTGTCCCTTTTTCACACAAATGAAGGCCTTCAATGTCCTCAGATGAACTCCACAGTGAATAGCTGAAGGATTACTGCAGATGAACGGAAAGGTTTCGAAGCCACTGAACCACAAAACAGTCTAACTTATTTCTTGCAAAGTGTATTTTCTGCTTTTGTGAAACGCAAGCTTCCACCTTGAAAAATAAGAAAACAGAAGATTTAAATCTGCAGACATTATTCAGAGTGACGTAGTCTGTCCCTCCTCGAGTTTAAACCAAAATTACTAAAAAATCACACACACACACATGAGTAGTTCAAATATACACCGTGCCTATAAGTGAGTAAAACATAAATCAACATCGCCTGTATTGGGATGACATTAAGATCTCAGTAAAGTGAAGCAAATCCATTAGAGAAATTGATTTCATGCCTTAGATAAGTCTACAAGGAGTCTGCAGGAGCCTTATTAATGTTTGTCAGTGATCACAGCGTAATATTCATCAGATTCAACAGGACAGAGCAGACTGTCATTTATGCCTCTGTGGCATGCAAGAATATCTGAAGACAAAAGTATCTGCCACATGTGCAACCGTGAGGCTGATTAAAGTTCCGATGTCTTCTTGGTGCTGATTTTGGAAGTTTTATGACTCTCCGTCCCTCCCTTTTTTCCACCTCGCTCCCTGCCCCTCGGCTGCTTTCATATGCTAATGGACAGGCGATTGTGCGGGCCAACAGCCTGGAATTTCTCGCCACAAAAGAGGAGATGGAGATGGAAGGAGAGAGGAGAGAAAGGGACAGACAGACTGAGCGAGAGCAGACAAAAGTGGGCTGATGCACATCAGAGGCCCAAATTAACGTCCAATGCAATGTTTGCTACACGAGTACAAAGAGGGCAGGGGTGTTTCTCCACTCAACCTTAGTGCATCCTAAGCACTAAGCTAACAAAACTCCACTTCTAGCCTGGGATGTTAGTTTACTTTTGTCAAGATGTACACAAATATCATTACTGTTGACTCACTGTCACTCAAGCATAAAGATACCTTTGTAATTCACATTTTTTTGGGGAAAAATTTTCAGAAAAGCAAAAAGAAAGCAGCCAATATTTCACAAGTTACACAAAAAAATAATAACCACCTTTCAGCAACTACATTTAGAATAAAACGTTGTTAAAATGTTGATCGTTTCAACATCAGTTACAACAGATCATGATTTAAGTTTAAAAAGGCATCCCGGAAGTCCAACTGTTCCTTAATGACAAGCCGGCTGCAGTGAATCTTCTTCTGCACACTGCTTAAAACTCTTTGTAGCACTTGAAGCACTGAGTCTGTGCTCATATTTTGTCTACGGTTCAAAAAAGAATTTGTTAAATTAATTTATTGCCTAAAGTCTTCACAGTAGACAAGACTCTGAAAGAAAGGGGAGGGGATGCTTCATTTGCCACATGGGAGAAATGTGGTGCAACATGCAGCACTGTGATCATCTTATGCCAATTATCTTGTTTTTATCAAGACAGGAGGTTAAAATCGTATTCATAATGTAGCTTAAACTTGTCTTGCACTGCTTTCGAATGTCAAAAATATTACTTTCATTTCAAGGCAGTATAATAAATGTATACAAATATATGTTTGTATGTATGTGTATATTGAGTATATTGATTATATATATATTAGTGGTTTTGTATTGGCAGTTAAGCATATTTATACAGATTATATGTTTTGTAATATACATTTGTATAATGTATTTGCATCAATAGAAGAATTTGTGTATGTGAATGGCATTTCACTATTGTTTTTTTTTGTCGTTCTTTGCATGCATGTTCGCAATGAAAATAAATTCAATTCAATTCAATTCAATGTAAAGTAATTGTTATAATCACCTAAAGTGAGAATAATGGGAGGTTTGGACATCAGAAAGAATCCACAGTTAACATCCAATGGGGCGTGTACTGGTAATGCAGCACATGGGGGACAATATGGCATCACTGTGATACTATAAATAGGGTAACACATTTTTTTTCAATGAAAAGTCCTTTTAAATGTTTTAAAGTATTAAAAAGTATGATGTTTTATGCATAAAAACACAGTTTCTGTTCAGTATTATTCTTAGAAAGCATGGATCCTGCAACATTTATACACTTAACTGTCTCAGTAACAGATAATATTGAAATTTAAGTAAGAGAAAGAAGGAGATAAAATAGCTGCAATAAAATACAAAACAAACATCCTGAATTTCTATAAATCATTAATAAAACGCAACAATATTTCACTAAAAACATGGATACAGCATAGATATTTTTGTCCATCCAGCTCTTTGTTTTGGTGTTCCTGAATTTGTCTGAGTGTCCCCACTTTGCTCTTGAAGTGGTCTCAACACGGCTCAGGGGGGTTAAACAGGACACTGGACGTGTCAGAGGGGGCACTGTCATGACCCTCCTCTGTCAAAAATCTCAAAGTGCGACCAGGATTAATAATTCATAGATGAGGAAACCAATTATACAGGGCTTTGCTCGCATCTGGGTGGGGGGACCCAGGGGACTCTAATTGGCCCACCTGCTCTCTGTCCCTGAGGGGTCGGCTGAGGTGGCGGGATGGATGTGAGGGTGTTGGGTTTGTTCTCTCTTTGTTTGGACGTCTCTGAGCTTTTTTTACGTGGGGGGATGGCTTCCTCTGTGGTGCTCTGGAAGCCGCTTTAGCTGACATCCCCGCAGTGATGGACCACACCCCACACGAGAAGAAGAGTCCCCAATTTGAACCTTGATGGCTTTAATAAGGAAAACAAAAATGAACAGAAAAATACACTCATATTTCCACAGGGATGTTGGACATTAATTTTTACCAGAAGAACTCAATCAATGTGTTTTAACTTGATTTCAGTTGCGATGAAGTTAATTTAAAGCTCACTTTTACAAATATTTCATGGAAATTTCTACTCTTGATAAACTTATGAGATGTGAAAAGAGCAACAGTAAATCAGTAATGAAGATAATAATGTATCACAGCACCACTGTTTTCATCTACAAAATACCTAAAAAGTGGAAACCATTTGAACCTTGCATAAGAATGGCACATAACTCCACCTTTAATCCACTTCTCCTCCTCTTTTTAGATCATATATTCATTCTTTGAAATTTGTGAAAGTGTCTTATTAGTCCATTCCACAAAACTATTTTATCTACAAATGGGCATAAAATTATAAAGCTGCATTATGATTTAATGTTTATAAATGAATGTATCCTGCATTTTTATTCAGAGTACTAGTTGCGTTATCTACACATGCCCAATGTGCTCCTTGACTTGACCCAAAGTATAAACCTTGCTTCCCCACTTAGAAAACAGCCAAACTGGATTATTAAAATAGCTGGCCATTTCCAGTGTCCAGTGCCTCACTGAAAACCAGCGGATGGCATCACTATGACAAAACAGTTTGACACCATTAGTGGTATCTGGACAAAAAAAAAAAAAAACACGGTTCATCAGCTAAAAGATAAAAGTCAAAAAAGTCGATGTGATAAGTCAAACGGGAATAAATGAAGTTTTATGTAGGGCTTAGGTTGAAGCCCCAAAATGTAAAGAATGGGTTAAAGTTTGGCTTGCAGCTACCTTCCCATCTGAATAAAGACATAAGGACAAAAAATAAATATAAATATTTAAAAAGTGAAAGAAGACACAATTTTGTATTTCAGGAAACAGTGGTTTTGATCAAATTATACAAAACTGTTACTACATTCAAACTTTTATGTATTTGTTTTTATGCTTTAGAAAAGTTTTATTAATGTATGGTTTTATTTTAACCTAATTATTGGCAAATATGTTTCTTTTAAAGTTTGGGTAGCACTTTCATTTTGGTCAAGTCAATTTTCAGTCATTTCAGCCATGTACACATACACAATAGGATGCAACTAGGTTCCTCTTCAATAGATATTAAAGGATTGAAGTAGAAATATAAATAAATAATAAAGAAACAAACACTTTAAATTGTCATAGTTACTGTGTAAAAGACAGACCAGCATGATCTCATCTAACAGTATTTATAAAGTCCTGTAAAGCATTTTTCCTCCGGTGTTTTCAAACTAAATCAACAGACTTCATGAATGCTGTCAATTAAACAAAAATAAAAGATCCTCTCTTAACACTTATCAAATAACCATACTATTGACAATGTATTAACCTGAACCAAGCAACGTGTTTGTTTACAACAAAAACAACAAAAAAGAATGCAAAGAAATCACACAGTTACCATTAAGATCATGCTGAAAATGACCTGCCCTACTTCTATAGTTTCACAAATTTTGCTCTAATTCAATGCATCTTGGTCATCTTAACATTTAACTGGTACTATACTGAACTAAACGTTTGAGATCCTATGACTATTGAGATCATTTTTCATTCTTTACCACTCTGATATATGCTTGTGTGGCTGTGAGTGAACACTGGAGACCAGATAATAAAAAGCCACATACTTTTCTCAGGCCACCACATTAACAAAGCTGTGGCCCTGCATTTATTGGTTGCAATGTTGTTGATTCCCTCGCTCCTTTCTCTCTGTCTCACACCAGGTGTTAGCCTGTAAATATTTCATGAGGCCTCTGTGCTCGGCTACTGGCGCACAAAGGCCGTTTTCAGCGCCTGGGACAGCAGAGGCTCTTTGGGAAACAGAGGCCTATCAGTTCGGTTTGGGACGCAAACAATTTTCAGCACTGCTAAAATTAAATTAGGGGAAGGGGCATACCAGAGAGCAGCTCTGCCGCATTGCTCGACACGCTGAGACTTCTTTAGTCTTCACATCATGAAAAAAGGGGAGAGGAGGGACAAATGCACAAAACAATGAGCTGTCTGTGTGTTTCCAGTAAGCTGAAAAGGCATGTTGGAGATATGAAGTGTTAGTAAGGGTGCCAAGTTGACTTCTGTACATATGGAGACAAATGGATACATACAAGTAACCCACACAAAGAGCATTCTATGATACAGATAGTGTCCACATTCATAGGCTGAATCTCACAGGCGTATGGACAAGTTTCTGATCATAGAAAGGCGTCAACTTTGCACCCTTGACCTCAACATCCCGTCTTCTAAAATGAACATCCTCCACTGAACTTTACCCCCAAGGCTTTGATCGAAACCACATCCACGACATCTGGGTTTCCAAACTTCATGCCGTAAGACTCATTAATGTCAAGAATGTGAGCTGTAAAAATGAGACCTCATTCAACAAATTAAATAAACAGACTTGAAATGGAGCCAAGAGAGAGAGAGACTCGAGCCAAGAATCACCTACTTGATATGATGATTCCAGAAAACCAGTTTACCGAGTTTAATGTGGAGCCACCTGAGGCTGCACGAGGGACTGAGCCTGCGAGGGCAGGGACACTCAGAGGTCAGCATGCCAAGCGCTCCTGAGTCTCCTGTTCCTCTCTGCACTACTGAATGAATGCTGGCTATTAATACACGGGATGTCAGGGATGCCTTTCCTGGAGAACTCCTGAGAGCAATGTTGGACAGAGGGAGAGGCAAGCTTATAAAAAAGGTGACAAAAATCGACCTATGTGATGCCCAGATCTCCGGCTAAAGCATTTTGCTGATGATGTTATTGTGTTTGTTTTAGGAAGTCTTTTGAAGGCTGGAGTTGGACATTTTGTCTGCTTTGTTAGGCCACTGGACAATCTAGCTTCACCCTACAATACTGTAATCTAGAAACAAGTAGCCAATAAACTTGCAGCAGCAACATGTTCGCCTAAATAAAAATCATATTTGAGGCAAATATTGGTTGCCCTGGATTGAATGTGATGGCTTAAGACAGCACTGAAAATGATCATACTATCAAAGATGAGATTACTATTTGAGCAGGTGAACTGTGTGACTTCTATTTCTCAGATAGTGTTGTGTTACTTGAGACCGGTCTTGTACTCAAGACCATTCTCAAGACCACATTTTGAAGGTCTTGGTCCTATCTCGGACTCGAGAGCATTTTTACTCTGTCTTGTTTTGGTCTTGGATTGGCTGGACTCAGGATTTTCTGTCAAGACCGATCAAGACCAGCACTTATATGCTGTTCTTCAACTTTATTAATGTGAATACGGAGGAACACTTGGTAAAACAACAAAAAGCTTCAACTCATGTGTTATTTCCCCCTTTTGATGACTGCAACCTTTCCAGTGTTGTGACTGAGGGACTTGACTGTTCAACCTTGTCATGGGTTTCTAAAATTGATTTTAATGGTCTTGGTCTCGACTCCCAAAGGTCTTTGATTTGTCTTGGTCTTGGTGCATTCCCTTGGGCAAGTCTTGGTTTGGACAGTGTGGTCTTGAGCACAACATTTTTCTCAAGCATGGCTAAATTTAGCAATTCAAAAGTTTTAGGTATCCAATCTTCCTTGTTAATTGATGATTGCAAGCTTTCCTGAAATTGGTCACTCAAATGAGAGAGAGGGTGACAAAGATCTACCTACTTGACACCCAACTTCATATATAAAATATCTGGCTGAAGTGTTTCGCTGATGATGTTACTGTATTTGTTTAATGATGCACTGTGAAGCCTGGAGTTGGGAATTTTGTCAATTATGATCAGGATTTACGAAGGAAACATCTCACTTCAACAAACAATACTTTAATCTAGTAACAAGTAGCCAATAAATCTGCAGTAGCAACATGTTTGCCTAAGTATAATGTAAAGAAAAACAGTAGAAATATTGCTTGCCTTGGATTTGACATGATGCTTAAGAAAGCATCGAAAATGATCACACTAAGAATCAAGAGATTACCATTAGAACAGGGGAATTGTGTGACTATTATTTGTCAAGTGTTGCTAAATATAGCAAATCGAAGGTTTAAGGTATCAAATCTTCCTTGCAGTTTGATGTTTGCAGGCTTGTCCTGAAACTGGTTGATAAAAAAGGGGAGCGAGTGTGACAAAAATCTACGTACTTGACACCTAACTTCAGATATAAATCTCTGGCTAGGCTGACAATGTTATTGTATTTGTTTTATGCCGTCTTTTTGTAAGGCCAGTGGAAAAAACATCATGATCAGGATTAATCTGTCTTTAATCTAGTAACTAGTAGCCAATAAACCTGCAGTAGTAACATGTTAGCCAATGTATAATTTAAAAACAAAGATCTTTCTGGGCAAACAACTGAAATCATGTTTGAGGGACTATTTGTTGTCTTAAAGTATATTTTTGGGCATTTTGTGCCTTTATTGATAGGAGAGAGACAGTGGATAGGCTTGTGAAAAGGGGAGAGAGAGCAGGGGAAGACACTCTGCAAACTGGTCACAGGTAGGATTCGAACCTGGACCAGCAGAAGCATGTACGTGGGGTGCTAACCACTATGCCAAACCGGCACCCCACTATTTGTTGTCTTAGATATGATGCAATTGCTTTAGAAAACACTGAAAATGATCAAATTGCACTATCAAACATGAAACCTCAAATAAAGCAGGGGCATTAGGTGAATTTTATGTTTCAAGCGTGGCTAAACATAGCAATTCAAGAGCATTGTGTTTGCAAGTCTGTCCTGAACAGAATTGAGTGTTTAACTGATGATGTTATTGTATTTGTTTTAGGTCATTTTTTAAGGCCTGGAGTTGGGAATTTTGTCAGCTCTTCACTCTAATCTAATACTCTTATCCACTATCTAGTAGCCAATAAACCTGCAGTAGAAACATGTTGACCTAAGTATAATTTGAATAAAAATTAGAGATCTTTCTGGGCAGACTTAAATCATGCTTAAGGTACATTTTGGTTGCCTTAGATACAATGTGATTGCTATCAAACATGAGATAACCAATCAAGCAGGAAAAAGGTGTGAATTTTATTTCTCAATTGCGGCTAAATATTAAGAGTTTAAGGCATCCAATCTTTCTTGCAGATTGATTGTTGCAAGCCTATCTTGAATTAAGTCACTAGGAAAGTATTACTTTCAAAAACAAATACTATCAGCATAAGAGATTGGTAAAAGGGGCCTTTATATTGTGCATTTGGTTTTAAGGATGCGTTGGTATAATCTAAATCTTTATGAGAAATATGCTTGCATTTTTCAGCTCTAAAATAAATGACCAAATATTAGGTGCTCAGACCCTTATATTTTTACCTATGTGTCACGTTTCACCAAGTTTACAAGCAGCATATCAAAGTTTAAAAGTCTGGTATCATGGATTCCCTGGCACCCCTTACAAGCATCCATATTTGAAAGTTTTAGTCCATAGTGAATTTAACCCATGGTTTATTCTGACAATTGGCACTTTGTAGCATGTTATTCCCCACTGTCTCTTCCTCAGCAAGTACCTTCTCAGTCAACAGCCCTATATTCTGCATTAAAGGCATAAAACGGACCTAAAATTACCATATAAATCTAGGATAATACCAACACTAGGATGTACAGAACGTACTTGAATCTCAGCCAGGAGGGCTTACTACTAAAATGTTGCACTGAAAAGAGATTTCTAAACAATTTTCAAGTCATAAGTCAGATGCTGACTGACCTGACTGTTCCAAGCGCAGTACAGATCGCATATCAGGCTCCAGTTGTTGTTGATCATGCAGTCCAGCACTTTGAGATGAGCCATTTTTTGTCTCAGACCACTCCAGACACCTGCCCCTCAGCTGCGTGCACCAGTCCCGCTGAGCCCTGCTGCACCCTGCCGATCCTTGCAGCCACTTTGTCGGAAGCACTTGGCGAGGGGTGCATCTACGTCCCTATCTGCAATCCCAGCAGGCGTCCCGTATCTGCTGTAGCCGTCGCCCCAGACACATCTCATTAGCAATATGTAAATGATCTGTGTTGCGCAAAAAACTCGAGGGAATAGTTCTAGAAAAATTAAAGAAGCGATCCTCCTGCAGCAGAGGAGCTGTCAGCAGTCCCTTGAAAAAAAAAAAAGTCCACCTGGGTATCGTAGTACGGGAGCAACGTTGCCAGGGTAACGCAGAAAACTGCAGACTCACCAGTGAAGGGGAGTAAAAAATGAGGATGAGGCAGCACTTTTAGCATCTCCTGCCGCTGCTTCTGTTTGATCCACTCCGCCTCGCTCCCTGTGACGGTGTCTCTTCCCAGCTGGCTGTGCCTCCCGGTGATAGTCTCTGCAGCAGTGCCAGGCTGAGGCAGTTCACAGAGCACAGCAGCAAAAAGGCTCCCTTTAAATCATCAGGCCCCAACGCAGGACATACCCAGGGACAGGCTGAGGAAAGAGAGAGGGTCTCCTCAGCTGTATCACCTCTCCAATGCCTCAGTGTGAGGTGAAACTGCACCTGAGGCATGTGACTCTGCCTCAAGCTTCAACCTGATTCTGCACATTCCCAGCAATGCAGGTCTCTATCCCACCTTATATATTTATTTCATTACCCCATAGAAAAATCTTCACCTTACTTTGCAGAGGGAAAGGCTCACCTCAACATGGCAAGACGAATGCCGCAGCCCCCACCACCAAGGAGCGAAAATGTCAGCTCTCTGGAGTAAATCAACATCAAGTTTAAGACTTCCTCTCGCGGCGGGATGTCAAAGAAATCGAGCCTTTGAGAGGGAGAAATATGCCGGAAATGCATGAGGAGAGAATCAGGAAGCTACTGGGTGCCAGTAAATAGTTGTCTGAGATTGTTTATGTTCTTTCCAGCCTTTGATGCCATTTGACGTCCAGATGGTTGTGATTTTGACACGGGCTGCTGGGAGATGCTCCGAGCTCACTTCAAATGAGAAATGCCACAACCACTTAACAGCTAATAGTAGCCTGAGGTGGAGTTTAAGACATTCATCCATTTTTAAAAGACCCTCAGAACTATGTGTCACCCTGTTTTCTTCCCTAACTCACAATGACAAAGAGCATCATAATACAGAGCTACTATAAAAGCCACTTTCTCTTTTCTTTTAGAGCTGTATATTTGGGAAAAGTGCCATCTGTACTTGAAAAAACACGACAGCTACTTATTACAAATACTACTAGCTGGTGGTAGAAAGGCAATGAAAAGGAAATGGTTGGCTAAGGAACCTCCAACTATGATCGAGTGGAAGAAAATAATTCAGGACATTTATAAAATGGAACAACTGACATTCTCTCTGCGGTTTGTTACCAAAAAAGCGGAAAAATACTGGAAAAATGGAAATTATACTGTAACCTGGCGTGATGTTGTCCTTAGTGAAACTTGCTCTGGAGTAAAAGACATCTTTTGAGCTCAAGAGACATTATTTGACTTATTGAAGGAAACAAAGGAATTACATACACACCTTACTGTGACCTTAATGTACATTATTATTATACTCTATTTTATTTGTATATAGTTTAATCTTAATATTATATCCTGAAAAAACATCCTGACCTTTATGTGTTGAACCTGTCTTTTACTTGTTCCATATGTTTGTTAAAAAGCAATAATATAAAAATAAAGTATTAAAAGACAAATTCTCTTATAGTTTTACTGGTTATTGTTTGAGTTATTGAATACCAATGCAGTTTTTTAATTACATTTGTGCCTACAACGTCCAATAAAAAAGTACGCTTTTGCAACTGCCCTGTGAAAATGCTTCCATTGCATGCTATGTCAGTCTCTTCAAAAGAAAAATTTCTGGACAGCTTATTTACCAGAGAAGGCAGAAAAGGTTCAGCATCTTTGGCTCTGACATTTAGTGAACAGAACCTAAATGAAGCACTGAAACTCAGTAGTAGGGAGGTAATGAGAGCAGTTACATACCCCTTCTTAGCAGAAGCATGCTATTTTTAATTTAGAATTAACAGGGCTGGAAAATTACACACAAAAAAATCACATATCTGAAATAGCCTGTTGTGCTTTTTACTCAAAGTGAAATTCAAATCCAAACTGCTTATTAATTATTCTTGGGTCAACTTGTTTGGAGCTACTTTTACAAGAAAAAGAAGAAAAAGAAAACAATACAAGAAATAAAAAAACAGACTACATCAAAACAAAAAGAAAGCCTAAAATATATGCCAAAAATGCAATGATCATATATATCTATATCTATATCTATATCTATATCTATATCTATATCTATATATATATATATATATATATATATATATATTACTTGACACAAAGAATAAATAAAGATAAAAATGATCAGTCTGACTAAAAAAATAAGTAGTGGCAAGGATAACATTTAGCAAAAATTGTAAAACCCTACAAAACCAGAGGAATGTTGATTATTTAAATAAAGTTAAGCTTTACAGATAGGTGAAACTTGATGGCATCTAGATAGCATTAGGGTAAATTTACCTGAGAGCATGTGGTAGGATTTTTACTATGAACAAGCATTTTATTGAGCATTAGACGAATCATCTTTATTTTCTTTGTTTTTAAATCAAAATTTAATTGAATGATCTAAAAACTCACTTTTTTCCAGCCTTAAGCAGTGGTAGTGCTACAATGCAAAGCACTCTTTGTTCAAACCTTGCATGAAAACGAAGGAATCTGTCAAGCATAAACAAAGACTAAGGTTTGGGACAACGTGAGGGATAAAAATTGTACAAGTCTCTGTGTCAGGAGGTTATACTCACAGTCTGGCCAGAGAGGTCAGACAAGTCCCAGAGGCCACACTCAGGTCGTGACCAGACATGGCAACCCCAGAGCCCCACAGCACACTATCAACAGACTGACAGTCACTGCTCTTCTCTGCTTACACGCTGTCACTCCTACAGTGTCCAGAGCCTTCTTTAACAAAACATGACACCTCTGAGTTTTATTTAGGCCTCAAGTCCACCCTCTGTGTTGAACCAACTTACTGAAAAAGACGTTTAACATATGCACTGACACGGGAAGGCAGGATTGTCTGAAACTTTTCAACCTGACAACAATCATCTCCCATAAGCTGGTAGCCACAAAAATGCACTTTTGAGGTTGCAAAGATTGATTCCGACCTGAAACAATAACACAGTCACTTATAGTACAGAACAATTCCTTCACTCTCCCTTAAAATGTTCTAATTAAGCAGGTGTGGCAGGCAATCTTTCTCACAAACTAGACTTACGTTTCAAAGCTTCTTGTTTTCGTTACTGGCTTCTATAAGAGGTAACGCACATATTCCGCCGCTAAGAATTCATTAGTGCTGCAATCATTAAAGTAGCGAAGATGATATTGGGGCATTTCTGGCCTTTTGGATAGAGGAGAGAGTGGATAAACTCAGAGAGGTGGAAGACGGTAGGGATGGGAATTAATACCAAGGCTAACAACGATCCTGCTTATCGATCCAATTCTATAACAATCCCCTTTTAAATTCCTGCAGATTTCCCATGTGGGCAAATGTTGGCCTGTAGATTTTCAGTGACAACAATGTCAAACACATGTCGCAGCATAGATAACTGCTTCTGCAAGCTGCTGGTGTTTCCACTCACTCGAGGTTGTGCAGTAGGCACCTTTTGTAAAAAACATAAGCCACAATTCTGATGCTTCTGAACCCTGTCAGTGGAAGGAATTGATAAGAGAACTGATTAACAAAAAGACTCATGATATTGATTCTTTGATGGAGCTGTTAACGATTCTCAACAGATTTAAACTGGCCTGTGGTCAGTTTGATACCTGCCCTGCATCAGAAAGAGTCTCAACGAATCCATGTGCACAACCCACACCACCGTACTGCCACCCTGGTATTGTCTTAAAACGCATCTTAAAACCAAGTCACAAAGTTTTGTTTTAAAGGGACATGCCACCATTTTTATTCTTTTCGTGTCTTGCATTAGTCCATGACAAGCAGATTCTTTTGACCGTGTGTGCAGTAACAAGAAAAAGACAGCCAAAGCTCGCTCACCATTAATTAGCTTAATTCAAACACTGGGAATCAATGGGTATTGTTAGCCTGCCTCTGCCTACAGTCATCAGATAAACTCTTCAGTAACTCTTAACGGTCCTGTGTGCTTGTTGTGACTCTTTTTTTTTTACCACATTGTGCTACGTGATCTTAAACTATCATTGTATTATCTTCTTCTCCTAAACAGGGGCTTTGTTTTGTTGACCTACTTCTGCAGTGGTTTGCGCTACAGATGTGACATTGGTGAACGAGTCGGGTCTTTTGAACAGCTCTTTTATGTGAATGAGCTGAACCAATTCACAGTTGAAAGTGAGTTGTTTATTTGAGAGCCATTCTTTAATGCAAACTGCCTACGGCTCACTCACAACTGCAAATTGTTTTTCATTTTTCACTTGAAAGAGCTGTTCAAAAGGCCCGACTCGTTCGTGAACACAAAGAAGATAATACAATGACAGTAGAAGATTGTCTAACTTAAATAATAAAAATGTTCAGAGACATGACATACACAAGTCAAGGGTGTATATCTATACCCGTTGACTCAAGGCGTTTGAGCTAAGCTAATTAGCGATAGGCAAGCTTTGGCGGTCTATTTCTTGTTACTGGATGCACAGTCAAAAGAATGGTGTCTATCTGCTTGTCATAGACTCTGGAGTAAGGCAAGACATGAAAACAAATAAAACTTTGGTGTATCCCTTTAGGACATTTTTACTGCTGCATTCATGGAGCAAACATGTAAGACATTAGCAGAACAAGTTTCCAGGGACTGCAGAAATGTGACGTAAGGCCAAACCATCCAGCTGTCCCCAGATTTAAACACAACAAAGTCCTTGTTTTTCTGACTCAAAACAAAACATCACAAATGCTTAAGAATTCAGGGGGATTAACGCACACAAATCTGCTGCCAAGATCTGCACCACTGATGTAATGTTTACTGAATATGTGGGTCAAGTGACTCTAAAAAATCACCTCTATACACGACAATATTCCATTAAAGCAAAATATCCTTTCAATGGGATGAGAAAGGGTGCTTAAATGTGAAAAGAGAAGTCAATAAATCCCCAACAATGGGATGTTTGAAGAGGACTTTGTTCCTTTCTATAAAATTGTCAACATTTGTTTTGAATTTCCGAGCAGTGTGGAGGTCTCAGTCATTGCTTTAGTCCAAATTATCTGATGTAGGAATAAGAGAAAAGACTAATGAAATACAACTGTCTGTAAAAAAACAACAACACAATAAAAAGCCATGACATCACTCAGCAACATGTGCACAGCTCCCCCATCACCAGCAAGCCAGGCAAGAGTAAGAGCATGTGCCCTCCCCCTGACGCTGAAGCCAATCTAATCAAATCAATCCTGAGTTATGGATCCTGTGGAGCGCACACAAGCACAGAGCTCTCCTGCAGTATGCAGAACAGGGACAGCATGTATGTTTGAGAGACATGGAGGTTACATAATGTCAGAGGACGTCAGGAGGAGAAATTAAACTCTGTGACAGTCGTGGGGAGCTGAGGCTTATTGAGACAGTGATGGATGAGCTGGTTTATTAAATTCAAGGTAGAAGAAGGAGATGCATGACCGAATTAAGACAGCAGCTTCACCCACTGCAGCTAAGTGAATGTGGACTGCAGAACGATTAACATCTTTAATAAGAAAAGATTAATGATTCATTTGATCATAATTATTTGAATACTTAGTTCTGTTTGATAATGTTTCTTTTCTAGACTTATCATTTTATCAAGAACATTGTCACAGCAAAGTCTGGGACCCACATAGTCTGTTTTACAGTTTTTTCATAACTTAAAAATAGATAGTAAAAAAAACAAGAAAGACCTAAGAGAGCACAAACCCCCGCCCAGGTAGTTCTCATATTGCCGTTACATCTATAAGCAATAGTTCCACGATAAAGTTAACATCATAATATGATACACTGACTCCGTAAGCCCACACCTATCACTCTGAATCATGCTGATATCATTATTCACAGGGCAGCTATTGAGCAAAAAGGATTGTTCACGCATCTAATCATTTCTAAGTTCGGCCATTATCAACACCTCCTGAAAATTCCAGTAAAATCCATCCAGTAGTTTTTGCGTATCACAAACAAACAACAAATAAACAAACAAACACACAAACAAACATACACCAGCAAAAACAGAACCTCCATGGGGACCGTAATGATAACAGAAATAACTAAAAAAGCACTTGGAGAGCGCAGACCTCCGCCAGCGCCACAGTCCTCACCCATATTGTGATTTTCAACATCCATATTAGTCCTACCTTCATTTCATCTAAATATTTAGATTTCTTGACCATGAAAACATACCATTAGCAATTGGATGCACAATTATATATATTTTAGTTGTTATTCACAAAAATCACATTTTTCGTCATGGCGGTTTTCTTCTGGATCTAGCCCCAAAGTTTTTAAAAATACAACAAATCTGTTTGAACACTCAAGAACCCACAGTATCTTTGGTATATTTTGGCATTTACTGGAAGTCTATGCCTTTTTTTTGTTCCCTTGCTATGACGAAAATTCCAAGGATATCTACATTTTTCTTGTTCTGGATCAGAGAATCTGGAATTTTGCCGGGATCCAGATCAGTCTTTGATATCTTATAGACAGAAACTTGTCCTGTATTTTTTTTTTTTTTTCAAATTTCCTAACTATTCTTGGTGGAGTAATATGCAAAAATGCCAAAAATGGTTGTATCTCGCAATGTTAAAGAATCCTTTAAAAAATTCCTGGATCCAGATCACTCCCAAAATCTAATCATTTGTTCCTTGTCCCAATCAGGACATTTCCTAAAAACTTCATCGAATGCGTCCATAACTTTTTGAGTTATGTTGCTAACAGAGAAACAAGCAAACAAAAACACATAACAGACAGCGACAATAACATAACCTCCTTGGCGGAGTTAATAACTGTCTGGTTGTCTACATAAATGACCTTTAATTACATTTTAGAGCCAAATTCTGTCCCAAATAGTGATCTAGGATCAAAAAGACCTATAGTTTACAGAATTTTATGACAAACAGCTTGTTGGCTTTTCCTTGGATGACATAAACCCAGTAGGAACAACATCTTCCCTCATGTTAGGCCTTTGAGGTCAGTCTGGGGTAAATCATATTTGCTGTCATACTTCATTTAGCGATAAATTCAGTCTTGAACTGGAAACAGCCAATCTGAACAGAACAGAGCCCAGCAACACAGAGCGGCTCTGTGATCCGGTGGCTCCTCTGCCATCCATTCATGAAATCGTTCCTTCATCGGGGCGCCCTTGTTCATTTCCACTTCTGACGTTGTCAGGAAATAATGTGGTTTCCTGCTGCGACCTCAGTCTGCACCACGGGTTAGAAAATCTCCTGATATCACTCCAGTTACATAAGTTAATTAAAAAAATACTCTTTTACTAATGGAGCTTTCTACCTTCGTCGAAGATACAATAAGTAAAAGTGTCTGTCGGAGTCAGAGAACATTTTTATATGTTTCACTGTCAAGAGGACAAAGCCCTGTGAACTTCTCAAACCATAAAAGATGTTTTTATCACGTAATTGACAGATGAGACAGCTGGTCTCCTGTATAGCGTTATATTTTTCCTTTCATTCATACAAAACAGAGCTCTTTAAATTTTCTATCAAAGCCTACACCCACTCCATAATTAACTGTACTCTGAGCTCTCTGTCATCAAAAATAAGAGATCCTCACATCTCCAGACTGTGGTCCAAACATGCAGAACAATACAATGAGTAAGACACACTATTATAACCAATCTCTTCATCCACAAAGTTTACTTCATCCTTTGAACCAGAGCAACCACCATCCTGGTACAAAATGCTGAGACATGTACCATCACGAGCTCGGGCGCAGCTGCAAACGGCCTGAAGCCCTGAAAAATTCTCCTCCATTTCTCATGAAAAGGCTCAGCCACCTCGCCACTGAAGATGTGCTCAATGCAAAGCAATGCAGACCAAACTGAATGAGGTTGTGCCAGTTTTTAACAGCTTTTCTCCTTTCTTTTCAAACCCTGCGTTTGAAAAGAATGGTCATGTGCTGTTCAGTTGATACACTTTGTGAAGAGCTAGTCTGTTGAAAACAGCAAGTAACAAGCAGAGACAGGCAATGCAGCTCATAGGCTGCATGTCCATGTAGACCTCGAGTACTTCACAGCATCAGCACAGGCTGATGATTCAACTTAAGCACAAAAGAGAGTAAAACATGCCAAGTCTATATCGCAGAAACACATAATTAAAGGAGCGGACTTTGCAGGAAGACAGTTTAAACCATTTCTTCCCTCTTGGAGACTCGAAAAAACAGACTAGGGCTTAAAAACAACTGCAAATAACAATCCGAATTTTGTGGTAAAGGATTACAACATCACATCATTCTATCATATCAATGTGCATCAAGAATTTTTGCCGATATCCAATAATTCCAAACACATTATAACCGATATCGATAATCCTGATCAAGACAACAAAGCCCGTACTCTACTTGTTGCTTTCAGTGTGAGAGCCTGTTTGTGCAAGGAACAGACATAAAACAAGAAAAATGTTCTCCTCTTGAAAAAATTAAGCTCTTGAGTTTAAATGTACACAAGCAGTGATATCATGGTGAAGCATTGAGGTACACTGGTGTATTCCAAAGTCAATAAATGAGGGGTATATATGACCAAAATTTTGGCTGTGAATACAAAAATTACAATTTTGGCTGATACCATTATTCAACTTTTTACCTACAATATCAGATAGGGCTAAAAACGATAAATCATTATTGTATCGATATCGAGATATGAACATTCAAGATAATAAAATCGAAAAAGTAACAATATAAACGATATAGATTGCCCCCCGCACTCGTCCTGCATGTGCAGCTCTGGAGGTCACCACAAATTTCATTTTTACGATTGTCCTTGAATGCACCACTTGGTACTCACCAAACCCATAGTCATATCTTACCAATGTCGAGATATGAAATTTTGTCCATATTGTTCAGCCCTAATATCAGACATCCCAAACATGCGCGGATGTCCATCAGTTCTTGCAGGAAGTGTTTTGCTTATTACAGCAAAACTTTCAACTGTCAGCTTAAACCAAACAAAAACTTTTAACTTCATAATCCTGTTGCATGTAGACTCTGCTAAAGACAGATTGTAATATCCTCTGCTCAAATTGACCTTAAAAATGCCCCCAAACTTTGTAGTAAGCTCTGTCAGTTAAAAAATGTTAATGTAGTGTAGATATGGGTGCTGAAATTGTCCAGGAAAACAGACAACCAAGAGCTCAACATGCTGTCTTGTAGCTATGCTGTAATGTGTTAATCAAATATATTCACATAAAGGAAGGTGTGGCTTTGGCGTGATCTCCCGTGCATGTGTTCTCTCCCAGCAATATGGGTTCATTCAACAAACCAAAACATGCTAATTAGGTTAATCAGTTGATCGGATCTGCAGGCGAAAGGTACATGGTTTACCCTTTTTTTAATAATGTAATTTTTTCCCAAATTGGTTTATAGAATCGCTTTCCCTGGTATGAGCTCCTACTTAAACATGGTACCTGAATCAGCAGGTTTAGTTGTCCATAATTTACAACAATTTAAAAGTTAAGAAAACCACAGTGAATGCAACCACATTTTCAGTACATTGTAGGGATGTAACGGTTACCGGTAAAATGGTAAACCGTGGTAAAATTTCCCACTGTGTCCTATTAAAACTCCTCCAGTAAATAAGCTGACCGAGCCGTAGAGGTAGAGAGACAGAGAGAAGATTCAGTGAGCCATACCTGAGAGAATAACAGGTGGTTTATCAGTATTTTCTATCTAAATAATGTATAAATCTTGTAAATAATAGCATTAGTATCATTTTGGAGTGTGTTCTTGCCGTTCTTTTGCCGTGTATTCGCCATATTTTGAAATAGATCGCGTTTTTCCGTCAAAGTTCGTGTTTTCCGGACTTACTCGATCGTAATATGGAAATATTAAGGATATCTGCCAGGGAGAGGGGAGACCATAGGAGAGTCATGAAGGGAGCTAACTGCTTCAGGGACTATCGTTAGTGAAACAAACAAACAAAAAGAGAGAATCCTCATGAAAGAGGGATAAAAAAAAGTACTCAAAGAGCTAACTTGACACGTATTAACAAAAGAGACAAAAAGAATGTTATGATAATAATATTAAAGGGGTTAAATGATTTCAATTGTGTGTTAAAGTACTTTTTGAACATTTTGAGCATACTGCAACAAGATTGTGATAATAATGATAACCGTGATCATTTTGGTCACAATAACAGTGATACAATTTTTTCATATCGTTACATCCCTAGTACATTGCAATTTTAAATTAGAAAAAAATCGGATTTCAATAAACTCCGGCCTAGCAACAAGATGGTCTGACTCAAAATTGAGAGAAAAAATGGCATCAGAAGAATAGTTTATAGTAAAGCAACATAGCATAGCCCCCCGATCTGTCCAAGACTTGTGCACCAGAGAATAATAAAACACCCTGTTACTCCATTTGAAAGGCGCCAAATCGTTGGCCCAAAATCATCGACAGGCTATTACAATAATTTTCCCTCTGAAACTGGTTTGGTATCAGTCCTTATGGTTCCCATCAGCTGGGCTCTAGTATCACGTGTGGCCTCTCACATGTAAAAAAGCTTCATACAGTCACCATTATAAACTGGCCTTTACGCAGCATGTTGCATAACTGCTGTAAAAACCGACAGGATGGAGAATGTTGACTACAGCCTGAAGAGAGGAGCCGATAAACGAAGCCCTTTATGCCCTCAACACCCCTGACTCGTGTATGTCATGTCTCTGAGCCGAACGCAGTGGCAGACAGGGGTCGAGTGTTTTGACGGAGATGCCTTGGGCATGTGTAATGGATAGCGTCTCAGCCTCACTGAGCATTAGACTGGTCCTGTTCTGCCTGTCTGCCTGCGACTAAAACCCCCTGCCATCCCCCCCACTCTTAACCCCACATCTCAAACCATCTTCTTCCTGTCCCGGCCTCGTCCTGAGGAGGGAGCGGAGCATCCAGGCAGAAGAGGAGGTGACATGGAGATGATTATATGATGGGCAGTAGGGCTGGTAAAACACTTCAGATAAAACAAATAATACTAATAATACTAATACTAATAATAATACTAATACTACTACTACTAATACTAATACTAATACTACTAATTAATAATAATAGTAATAGTAATAATAATAATAATAATAATAATAATACGATAAGAAGAAGAAGAAAAACAGTAGAATTTATAATAACAACAATAATAATAATAAAAATAACAAAATAAATTATAACAATAATAATAAATATCATAAAATAATAATTGTAATAATATAATAAAATAATAATAATAAATATACTAAAATTAATAATAAAAACTATAATAAAAAATTGTAATAATAATAATAATAATAGCAGTAATTATAACAAAAATAATGAAAATAATAACAGCAATAGCAATTATAACAATCATAATGATAATAACAAAAGTAATAATAAATAAAATAATAATAAAAAAAATAATAGAACAATAATAATAATGATAATAATAATAAAAGTATGAAGAAGAAGAAGGTAAGAATGATAAAACAAACAAGGCTTAAATATGTGATTCAATAAAACATATTGAAAAGTAAAAATAGGCAGGATTCACTCATTTATTTATCTATTGTCACGGGCTTAGTCTGTCAGCACTAGCCACCTTGTAGCAGTATATTTTATTTTTATATTTCCATTTTATTTGATGTAAGTTTCTTAATTTTATTTAGATCTATTTATTTCTTTTTATATATTCTTTTATCTGTGATAATCGGCTGCTAATGATTCTTCATTTCCCTGAAGGATTACTGAAGTACTGTCTAATCTAATCTAACCTACTCTAATAATTCTTCTGCTGCCTTGTGTATGTTTCTTCAGCCATAGAGTAATATTGGACAACTCCCTTAACAGAGAGGGCAGAGCAGGTTCAGCATTTTGACTTTGAAATCGAGTAAAATGCATCTAAATGATGCACCTAACTCTGTATTGTGTTTTAGTTTGAAAAGAATCAGAAGTATTGGTGCTAAAACAACTCTGATATGGGATTTTCCCACCTATTTTA
Source organism: Scarus forsteni (assembly GCA_036419115.1). Classification (NCBI taxonomy): domain Eukaryota; kingdom Metazoa; phylum Chordata; class Actinopteri; order Labriformes; family Labridae; genus Scarus; species Scarus forsteni. Next base: position 3,712,177 of record JAZDUH010000007.1, on the reverse strand, counting down.
TATCAATAAGTTCATTTGTGTTAACGTTTTATGTTTCTTCTGACATCAGCCCGGTATAAATCAGTACAATGTTGAATAGATTGGTTTATAAATGTAAATACTACTACTACTACTGTATGGGAGTTTGCAAGCAGTCATAGAAATTAAAAAATAGGCATTTGTTGTCCCTCACTTCCTGTTTAGTCGTGCCTGGGTTTGTTTATTTTGCTTGATTTTCTAGAATCACATCAGAGTTCATTGGTCTGGTATTTTGAATAACATTTATTTTTTCTTTAAAGAATCTAACATGCTTATTCCAAGTTATTCACTAATGGTGCGTATTTCCAAGTCGTAATGAGACGGGAGAGAGGGTGGCATTTTTCCAGCTCATATCTGCCTCGACACCTCTGCCCTCTTCCGACTCCTCCCTTCCTCTCTCCACGCATCCATCCATCAATCATCCATCTTTCCCCTCGGCCAGCGGAATAACGGTGTCTGATGTGATGGTGGACAGTCTGTGCTTTTTCGCAGCCTGAAGGATGACACTCAGAGGAGCCGTGCCGAGCGTGAGCGTCACTGCTCCGCAAGAGGAAAAAGATTAGGCTGCCACCCTGTACACATTTAGCATGAGCACATATTTCTTTTGACCTTGAGCCCAGCACAGCACGCGAACAAATTTCCCCTTTTGTTGTTTTCCAGGAATAATAGCAACAATAGCTGGGAAGTTTAATCCTGATAAGAGGTGCCAGAGCACGTGCTTTGGTTTAGGTTTCAGTTTGATGTTAAAAAATTGGAGACAGACCCAAACATTGGGGGAAAACCCGTCACAAAGCACGCTACTGCTTATTCCCAGGGCGCTTTCTCTCCTCAAGTGAGTGTACTGAGAAAAGGAGCAAGGTCACGTCCAGGTCAGTGTCTTGTTTGCTGAATAGAGAGGACTCCCAATGTCCTGCTAGACTCATATTTGCTTTACAAATGTATGCAAATCAGAGTGTTTTGTCGCTGCCTGGATTGAAATACTAACATCTCTTCTGAGTTTGATTAATGTACCAAAGATGGGCAATGCTGACCAAAGTCATGCCTCAGTGTGTTTTGGCTGAAGGATAATAGGTGATATATTTATATCTGATGGTTGTCACAATACCAGAAAGATAAACTTCACGTTTGTTCATATCAACCAAAATGGAAACCTGTTTGATGAGGTGTTATGGTGCAAATACATTGTGTTTTATTATTATATTTACTCATTAAAATTACAGACAAGCTCATACATATTGTCTAAATTGATTAAAAAATAAAATTAAAAAATAAAGGCAACATTTCTACATATTGATGTCAATTTTCTTTGCTCTTTAATACCACGTGCATGTTATGAACATACTGATAAGAAGGTGGAACTGTCAAGAAGTGAGGATTTCCCTTTGCTTAATCCTTTCTTTCGGCAGAATAAAGTTTCTTTTAAAAAAAGGTTAAAAAAAAAATACAGAGGATAGTAAAGCAAATGGGTATAATACTAGCTATAGCATCTCATAATTCATGTCATAGACCATTTTTTGTTTGGAAATCATGTAAGATGAAGTACTAAATGCAAATTCACATGGTTCTTTTCATTTCTCTTCACTTTTTCTCTGTTGTATCCGTAATTAGACTCAAATATATCAAATGGAGCTTTTTAAAACAACAACTTAAATAAACAGCAGACACCTATTCTCATAATAAAGTAACAACAAGCTCAGGTGAGATGCACTCTGAAACTTAGTGAGAGCTTCTAAAGCAAAAAATGTCAGCTCCAGAAACAAGAATTAAGTTTTAAGGTTTTTTTTTCCTGTAATAAACCATTACAACAAAAATTAGATCTGCAATCTTGTTCTGAATTACTTTAATATTGTATTTTTTTGTTACTAGGGCGGCACAATTAAACAAGAGTTTATAATTATCACAGTTATGAGATTTTGCAATAGGTACAACACAGCAGTTAATGTAATCACAACAAAACAGCTTATTTAATAAGACAAAACAATGTTTAGTGTTATAACAGATCAGCTTTCCCATCTTTTGATGCAGTCAGATAAAGGAGGAAACTTTCTGAAACAACTTTTATAAATCTGAAAAAACATGTTGCAGCTTTAAGTTCAAAAGAGTACAAAAGAGAGGGCTAGCATATGGTCAGATATTAAGTTATGGCTTTTAATCACTTGATACCATCTGCTAAGTTGTCAAAATTCATATGATTATCCCAATATTGAACAATCTAATAGTTTAGCATAGCTTCAAGTAAATACCAACAACTTGTAGAAGAATCTATCAATGCAGCTCAGCACTGAACCAGGGGTGTCATGTGTCTGATGTTGTTGCCACTACAACCTGTAGGACAACTTTTGCCTCCACGTAAATCAGAGGGAATTGATAAGAGAACTAGAGAATCTGCATTTCCATGAAGGAAATGCGTCGAAATGCTGAGCGTGACTGCTGAAACTGTGAAATGAAATTGCTAAAAGTAATGCAAAGAAAGTGGAAAATGTGACATGAATAGTTGTAAGCAGTAAATCACGGCTGAAAATGTGTGAAATGTGCAATAAAAATGTTTGCAGAACGTTACAGCTACTGGAGGTCAGGTGTGCGTCGTGACCACGCTCTAACTTCAAAGAAATGTGCAAAAGTAGATGCTGCTTCAACAGTCATATCTCAGAAACTGTAGCAGATAGTGAAAAGTACATCAAAACTGTTTGCAGATGTGAAAGAAAGCAGAAAATGAATGACTGTTTTGTAACATGGTTAAATGTGTTGATATTTGTAGATGTACCTAATAAAGTGGCCAGTCAGTGTAAAGTAAGGTTGAGAGTGTAAAGACAAGCATGATTACGCCATTATAAAGAAGGATCTGTATTAGCTGGAGAAGAAAAGCACCTCAACCAGGAATTGAACCCCGGTTTCCCGCTCCGCAATCCGCTGCGCTATCTATTTAACCATGGGGTTAAATATGCCGAGTTACGGAAAGCAGGCTATTTCTCCTGAGCACAGCAGCTCAGCACTGATAACGCTGGTACTTCCGGGTAAACGAACGCTCGCGGGACAGATATCAGGAAAAGGATTTCACTGTGAGCGTCCCAACAACCTGCTGAAACGTTTAATAAAATTCTCATGTCTGTACTGCTTAAAATGTTAACACAGTGGCGAATTAAAAACGCGCTGCACTCGGCTGTTCGGGTCTTCGGTCTGACGCGCTCTAACATGAAGGATTTTCTCAAAAGTTGGTGTTGCTTAAAAATTCATATTTAAAAAACCGCAGACGCCAGCAAAAAGCTGAAGATATGTAAAAATAGCTGAGAAGTCAGTGCAACTTTTAAAGCATGAATGAAGTCTGTAGGTGGAAGCATGTCCAATCTGTGGCACTTCAAAGTTGCTGAAGTTTTCAGCAGAGCTGCAGAAACGTCCCATTGATTTCAATGTAAAAATACATGCACAAATTATTTTTTACTGTAAAAAGTATAACTGTTAAACCTGTGAAAAATACAAGCGCACTTTTCCTGAATATGCTGCATATGTCAATTTTTTTCTGTGAAAATCTGTGCAAATTTGAAGCCTGTGAAAGGGGGCAAAATCTCACTGATGAGAAAAAGAAGAAGAAGAAAAAGAACAAAATGGAGGTTAGGGAGAACAATATAATTATATTATAATAATTATCAGTGTCACTGGAATCAATCAACTTTTTCAATTCTCATCGCTTGTAATTTCACATCACATGTTTTGTAACAAACTATAGTGTTTCACCATGTATCTTAAAAAAACTGCATGTTGCCAAACCTTAAAATGTGTCTTTTTAGTCCACGCAAGTTTTAATCTTCCCTTACATTGACTAAAATAAACCTATAGACTAAGAGACATCATAGCGAGCTTAAGTAGCACAGGCAGGATGTCACACGTGTGCAGCTGAGGATGTAAGTGGAAAAAACAAGACATAGACGTCGATTTCCACATAAAAAAACAAGCTCTCACATGCCCCAAACTGACCGCTGTCACATTCCCCGACCCTCTAAATGATACTGTCTGGACCGACGGTCAAATATTGTCTGAATGTAACAGCACTCAAGAGTAAAAAATAAAAATGAAAAAAAAAAAAAAAAAAAAAAACGAGCAGTGCTTCCAGTACAGTGATTCCATTTTTCCCTTTCTCCAACGCACACAGCATTCATGTTTCCACAGGGTTAAATTTAGCAGCACGAAAAACACGCGGGAATAGAGGACGGGTGAAAGGCAAGCATGTGGACGTGAGGAGAGGAAAAAAAAAAAAAAAAAAAAGAGCAGGGGTTTATAGAGCTGGGAGGGGCTATATTTAGAGCAGAGCATCAGCAGCACTAGCAGCATTGCCATTGGTCTCATCCGCTCCCACATGGATGAAGGATGTGATCAATATGGGTTAGAGGGAAAGGTCCAAGCAGGGCTTGTTTTTCTTCATTTAAACCCTTACAACCTGACATTTCTCTTATCAAAGGCCGTGAAAATACATTTATGATTCAGATATGATCTAAACAAATTGGTTTGTGGAGCTAGAATGAGTTTAGAAGAGAAGTGCAGATATCAGATATTATCTCTGCTAAGAAGGTTATGGTTTTGCTTGTTTGTTTGTCTATTTGTTTGTTTATATGTTGGCAAGAATATGCAAAAACTATAGGATGGATTTTGCTGAAACTTTCAGGAGATGTTGGTAATGGGCCAGCTTAAAAATTATTTGATTTTGGTGGTGATACATACATTTTTTGGATGCAAAACACGTGAAATGTGGCACTTTGAGCTACATATGATGTATGAAAGGTGCTATATAAATAAAGCTTGATTGATTGATTTAAAAATCCCATCAGTTAACATTGGGTGGAATTTAAATAATCATATCTCTGCCATTTTTTAAAAGACTTGCTCTTAATTTCACAGGATAATATGGGGTTCATTTGTCTATCAGCGAGGCAAATTTCATCTGGATCCGATCCAGATTGACGTCACAAAAAAACATTCAACTCCATAATGGGCAATCCTAATGACAACATTCAATTATTCCTATAAAATCAATATATTAAGTGATGTTCTCAAAACTTGTTGTGTTCATACAAAATGACAACTAGGGCTGGTTATCGATTCAGATTTTCTGGATCGGCACATTATTAAAACTGTTTTTACATTAACAACTGAACCCAAAGCAGTTACATTAATCACATATTAATGATATACATTAATGCATATTCTGCAAGTTATTTGTTTTTTTGGTCCAACTTGTCTTTTCTTTCATGCTTGTTAAATCTTAAATATGTCCAAACGTCAACTTTTAAACTCTCCGGTGGTGCCCCTATAGTGCTACTCACTTCAGCCATGTTTCTTTGACTGCTTGCAGTAACATCTCACAAGATCTTGTTCAGCGGAAAGCAGCGCTAAACGCAAGACTAGCAGAGTTGATACCACAGGCTGCTTCTCGGACCGCCCAATGAAGAAAAAACTACCCACGTTAAAAGATCGATCTTTGGATTTTATGGATTGATTATGAACCATTTAAAGTAAAATCGATTAAAATCGATTAAATGTATTTTTTTTAACCCAGCCCTAATAACAACCTTCATGTATGTGCTCAGTTTGGTCCAGATCCTGGCTATATTCTTGCACTGGTGATCCAGAACTTTCACAGGGGTTATGGAAAAGCCACTGCCAGAACTGAGCTTCTTGGAGAAGGTCTGCACTCTCTGAGTACTTTTCTAGTGTTAGCATGAATTTCAATCTGTTTGAAAAGAGAACAACAGAACCTGTTTCACCTCTTACGGTCTATCTGAGCGCTCGCACATCTTTAATCGTCTTTGGTCTTATATTAAACCCAGAGAGAAAAAGAGAGAAAGAGTGCTGTGGCAAATGCACAAGTACACAGGAAATTCCGGCTGTGCGCATGAGTTCATTTGCTTGGTGCCTAAGCTTGTTTTTGTTGGCGTCACATTTGAGTTTTAGGTGTACCATATCCAAGTGAAAAATTCTAGTATTGCAACAACCCTCCCCTGAGATGAATAGCTGGGCCTCAGCTGCTTCCTGGCTCCCCTGCCAGTATCAGTGTGACAGCAGGTCGAGCGAGGTAGGGAATGTGAATGAGGCCAAGAGAGAGAGAGAGTGAGGGAGAGAGAGAGAGGGTGGCAGACGCTGCACACGTGGGGTGTTTTTCTCTTAATGACGGGGGCAGCTGTGCTTGAATTACCCCGGCGTTGCTGCCATCATTTTGGCGGCAGCAGGGTGGGGCGGGCGGGTGTCTGTTCGTCTCATTAACGAGCTGAAATGATGCAGCGGAGTGGATGGAAGAGAGGGGGGAACAGGAGGGGTGTCCCACATGGGGTCCCTATGCTGTCATTACGCCCCGGGGGGCCGTGGTGATTCTGAAGCAGTGAGGCTTAGAGCTTAGACAAAAAATGAACATGGTTATTTTTATCGTGTCTAAATCAATAGGGAGATTTTCATGATACAAAACTGGAGTTGCACCGTCAGTTTAAAGACCATTCTGCTGCCAACTACAGCCAAGAGAAGCAGTTTCATTCAATAACATGGTTTACTCTTGTGGTTTAAACTTGTATATCCCACATTTTCTGAAATGCTCCCTCTATTATAGCAAATATAAAATTGGAAAAAAAGTTGAAGCTGAGAATTGAGCTGCTTGTAAAGGCATTAGCTTAGTTTTTCAGACAGTATTTCCGATATGATTTCTCTCTCCTGTTTTTTTAAGGTGCCAAACACTCTCACAGATTCAATGGAGAATCCTTATTTCTCAATCTCTTTGGTGGACAAGACGTAAAAGAAAAAAACTGTAAACAGCCACAACTCAAACTCAGTACAAATCTGAGGCAAGGATTCAATATATGTCTTAAGGGGGGCACACACTACATAATACTCGGCCTGAGTTACAGCTCAGATACCTACTTCCGACCAAACTCAGCAAAAGCCAGATCATCTGGTGGCCCTAAGGATGATCTTGCCTCATTATCCTGTGATGTGCTGTGTGTTTACAGTGGGGTTGGGAATTGAAATCCAATTGCAGTTAAGGACTAATATCTGCTTCATCATAAAATCAATATCATCCATTCCTTATTAATTCCTTACACTGACAGGGATAAAAAGCGGTCAAAATTGTGGCTTAATATTCAAGAAAAGGCATTTACTGTACATCTTTCAGTAAGTGGAAGCACCAGCAATTTGCAGAACCTTTTTACTGTGCAGCACAGCAAGAAATCAGGAGTGTCATGTGTTTTGTATTGTTGTCAAAGACAGAAAATCAGCAGGAACCGATAAAAAAAATCAGACTGATAAGCAGGATCATTAATGGTAATATTTACACCCAGCAGTGCACAATGGACAGCCAAACACGTCCTCTGTTTTGTCACATTGAACAGAACAAAACTAACCAGGGAGCAAGTGTAGCAATGGCATCAAGAGTGAAGGAGTAGCATAAAGTTGGACAGACGGTGAAAATGGAGCAGAACACTTGTGTGTATACAACACAGCCTGCCTGTGTTTATATCAAACTGTGTGTTGAATGTCCAACAATTTAAGCAAAAAGTAGCTTAAAGGCACATTTCACTAAATGACTCTTAAACTATACAAAGAGAGAAATTTATCATCATCTAACATGTTAGAGTTCTTATCATTAACAAGAACTCTAACATGTTACCACATCCAGCTCATTTAATCGCCCTCCACTGCTTTCCCATGATTTGAAAGCCTGTGTTACTGTGAGCGGTGTAGGAGGCATCAGGTAGATAAAAAGATCTGACTCAGTCCTGTGTCGAGCCTCGGGCTGCAAAAATAATCAGGCTAAACACCAGCACTGACTCACAGGTGACTCACACCTGCTGCAGCGATGTAGAGCTGTGTGGCACAAGTGTTTTGGCCCCGGGGTTATCAAAACACAGACCAAGTCAAATCCCATATTTTATCAAGGCTTCCAGCTGAGGCAACAGCAGAGACTGTTTTCGTCTTCCCTCTTCCTATTCGAGCAGATTAAGTACTAAAAGCTTGGCCCTATCTGTGAGTTTTTCTTATTCGTAGACGCTGATTCCTGGTAAGGCGGCATGTGCAGGGGAGTAATTGATGTATTTTTGATGCGTAAGCTCAACAGCTGGGAGTTCAGCTGGCTGTGGGGTTTGAGAGGGAGAGTGAAGTGATGTTACAGGAAACAGTTATTAGACTGCAGAGAGGAAAACCACAGAACATGCCACTGAAGGAGAAAGAAGTTTATCAACTCAGCAGCTTCCTCCCATCCCTTTTTCCTGTTTATGTTTGCCTTGACATCTAAAGTTAACATTTGGATACTGAGTGGCAGTCTTTAATACTGTATATCCACGCCTAAATGTGCACCAAAAAGGGTTTGATATTCAGGAGCTGGGGCTACTCATTAAAGTGGTCTGGGATTATTTCATGGGAACTGGATTGTAGATGAAGCAAATACTGGAGTGCATTAGTCTCCGTCACCTGAAATGCTCTGCAAAAGTCGACCACTGGGTTAATGTGCTGCTTCTTTACGTCCATCTAGGCTGGTTTGCCTTCAGGAGAAGTCTAGCTCTTTTTGAAGAGGTTTGTTTTTTGTCTTTTGGCTTCCAAACAGCTCTTTTTTGGGCCTGTTTTGGTTTTTTATGCTATGGATGCGAGGCTTTTCATTTTTTGCCATTACCCTATATGCCAGAATTTAACACCTTTGTCAAAACCACTATTTTATTTGATGAGCACCAAGTCTCTACTCCACTATCCTTAGCCTGTTTCTGTCATCGTTAAAGTCTGATGTGTTAGAAACAAATGTGAAACAAGAAAACTCAATTTTACACTTTAATAGATAACATTTTTGATTTATAAAGATGGGCATTGCATGGTGATGAGGTAAATCACCCACTGTCCACCTCAGCACCATGGGGAGCAGGGCCTTCAGATGCTCTGCTCTCCAGCTCTGGAACTCTCTCCCACCGGACCTCCGAAACCTGAACTCTTTGTCCCTTTTCAATTCAAGACTCAAAACCCACCTGTTCAGGACTGCATACTCTTTACCATGGATTTGCCATTCTCCTCCACTTATCCATTATAGTCTGTTGTGTTTTGCTGATTTCGTAGTTGTATTGTTTTGTTGATTTTATTGTTGTTTTTAGCCTGAACAGTGCCCTTGAGTGTCTTGAAAGGCACTTTTAAATAAAATGAATTATACTTATCATTATTATCATCATTGCCAATAATACAAAAATATGGTAACTAAAGTTTGCATTGTTTTTTTCACGATTGTAAGTCCAAAGGTGATCATATAGGCATAAAAAACAAAAAACAAAGACAACAACAAGCTACTGTATGGGGGTTAAGTCTGCAGCAATTATTAGCCCAGTCTTTTGGATTCAACAAATGATTTTTTGACACATCATTTCATGGGTTATTACTATTTATTAACATTGTCTCTATTACTATTATCATTTCAATTAACTTGAATATGCGTACATCTGTATGTATCTGTACATGTGCATCCGCATGTAGATATGTATGGGTATATCTATATATATATATATTTATAAATATATGTGTGTGTTTTTATAAAAATATATGAGGTCCTCAAGATCAGTGAGAGGTGTAGTTAGGGAAGTCAAAGAATGTTCATGACAGTACTGGAAAAAAACTAAAAATCTTGTTCTCCTCACTCTTTTTTCACGAGTTACTGTTGTTTTGGTTAGTCTTGAACGATGTCTCTCATCTGTACTTCTTTTAGTCCTGGACGGTGTCATGGCCTTTTTTTAATGTATAATATATCAGATGTAAATACTGGCATGCATTTTCAAATCTGCCAATATTGATGTTGGTCCAATAATATCGCACATCCCTATTTTATGCCTATTAGCCCTTTCATGCATGAATTACTAAATTGCAAAGGACTACTTTTTCAATGCTTCCTTTCACTTTCAAACAAATTAAAAGTGTAATTCTTTTAATGTTACATTTTAAAATAGCATTATCAGTCCACTTCACCGTGCATCAACAAAGTAATTAAGTGGAACTTGATTAAGATCCAAAAACATATCTTTGACAAACATTTATTAAGAGTAAACAAAAGAAAAAAGCAAAATCTGAAGTATATATATTAATGCTGGGTAATTAAACTAGCCACTTATGAATTACAGCAAAATTTTAAACAAAAAGTACAAAATTATATGAAATCTAAATTCCAAATACCTTCCTGGGCTGTTCTGGATTTTGGATTCAATATCTTGATATGGTAAAAAAAAAAAAAAAAAGAAGAAGAACAAAGATAATATGTATATGAAACTTGAAACAAGTTGAACATGGTACTGCAACATAAAGGCTATACAATTATCAAAAATATCTGTCTACTGTAGTGGACATGGTGCATGAAAGGGTTAAACAGGTGCAAAAATGGAAAAATACCAACCGTCCTTCAACAGGAGCGAGTTCCTGTCTTTCACATCAAACGACTTGATCGTGTTCACTGCTGACACAGCATTACTACTCATTATATGTCATCTTAAAGTGAGCAGTCTATGCAAACCCCCCGAGGTTTGCTTAATTTTTTTTTTTTTTAAATAAAAGCCATTAAAAAAGTGCTCCAAGCCTCTTGACTCACGGCTAATTTGACCCTGTTAATTTGGATCCAGCTGCTTAAGCGTACGTATCAGAAACTTCTCACAGTGAGGCCGAGTGAGTAAGTAAACCACAGACACGCCTGGTTTATTCTCCTGCTTCAGATCTGAGCTACAGCTTCTTTTGTAGGCCCGTGCAGCCCTGAACCAGTGCAGAAGTCATCACACATAGCCTGGAGTGCCTCTCTTTAAAAAATGTACCAACACCCAGAGATGACATGTACAGCGAGACGTGTAATTGGTCCGTTGCACAGCATTGGGTGACTGCCAACCTCTGTGTGCCTCTCTGGCATCGTTTTGTGTACAATATCGTGATGGAGTGGCAGCACAGGAAGAACCAGCACGTTATATTTACCTGCCAATATATCATATTACTCCAATTCAGGGGTCAAATGTGTGCAAAACCAATACATGTCCTCATCCTGGTATCACCTCTTTCCTTTTTTCCAAACACTGCAGTCTAATTAAACTGCTGCTTCCGAAAAATTGCCAAGTGTAAAAGAAAAAAAATAACAATAATAACAGAAGGGTGCTGTAGTGTTCAAACGGGAATACAATACTTCAGAAGAACTTGGGGAAAAACAATGAAACGAGGATAAACAACAAAAAGATCAGGAGAAATTAAATATCTAAAACAGTTTAAGATGAGTATATTAAACTCAGCCAGACTAAAGATGTCTACACACTGAACGCGACTTCAGCATCCTCTGCGATCACTCTCCATGCAAAGTCAATGTACAGCAGCAATGAGGCGGGGTTAACCCTCCGGCAACGTATTGGCTGCGTTCAAAGCCATCATTTCGCTCGGCGCACATTGAAAAAGTAAGAAAAGTTGATCTTTTCATGTGATGTTGTGTGGCTGTTAGGGGCAGCCAATTAGCGGTGTGTGTGAGTGTGACGGTACCCGTGACAGTTTTTTTTCCAGACTACAGAGTAACAATCTATGTCCATGTGGGAAACTTTAGTCAGTGAGGACATTAGTTCCATCTTGATGGACCGCAGAGAACTCACAGACGATGCTGCTGCAGGGCATCAGCTGCAGTATTTTGTGGTTGGTAGGTGAGTGAAGAGGATACAGTTGGAATAATGTCAGCTTATACATCCTATTATATGATATATGAAATGATCGAGCTCAAACTCGAACCGATGTGACATCACCAAGCCACAGCAACAGTAACCAAACTGAGGTATTTATGACCACTACTACTTCTTTAGTGGGCAACCCATGAAGTTGCGTTCGGTGTTGATGCAGCTTTAAGGGGCCGTTTACATGGAAACTCCTGACTTGAAGCCGCAAAGATTCTCCCTTTCCGTTTTCGAATTCTTCTGCGTTTACATGACAACGCTCGGAGACGAGTTAATCCCCTGTAAATCCGCTGTAGTGTGCATGCCGGTTCAGTAGATGGCGGTGTAGGTCTGCAGAGATGCAGCGCTGCTACAACACACGAACGAAGAAGAAAACCTTTCACAAACAACAATGGCGAACAGACTCACAGAGAAGCAGGAGTTTCTTTTTTGGACAACAAATCAGTTCGGACAACAAATCTGTCTGGTTAGTTTTTTCTGGATAACAAACCGAGCACGGTAAGACGCTCACACGTTACCCGGCGGACGGAGGAAGCTGCTGTTGTTCCTGGTATGCGCGCGCAGCCTCCATGTGAAAGAGTACTGCGCATGCGGTGACGTCAGCGTTTCCCCCTGAAACGCTCTGCTCTGTGTTTACACGAGGCCGGATCGAGGAGCGGAATCAAATCTTTCCGCTCTGGGGAGCGGTGTCAAAAGTTTCTGTTTTCACTGGAAACGCAACATGGTCTCATCTAATCGGAAGGCCAAAACGCAACGAAATGTTTGCGGAATCGATCGTTTTCGGCGTCATGTAAACGGCCCCTAAGAGGTAGGTCTCAATTAACACATGCATTGCAATATTTCTCCCCAATTTAACATCGAATCAGCAAATCCTCCAATCCCATCCATCTCCTGGCCAGTGAGGGTCTCTGTGCACGTTTTCAGTGTTTGAACAGAACTGTCATGTTTTTTACTTTTGTACTCTATATGCACAATTAAGTTGTTGTGCAAATTTTTATTTTCATTTTATTGCTCCAAAATGTGGGCATACCACCTACATTCACATGGGAAAATAAAAATTTAAAAATTGTCAACAGGTACTCTAAATACTTGTGTATTTCTAGATCTTAATGAATCAGCACTGGACCATTTAAATCAATATTTATTCAAACTGCAACCTAAGTAATCTTAACAATACCCAGCCCTAATATAAAGTCCTTTAGCTACTACACGTATAAATGCCTAAGGCGATGTGTGGCGCTACAGTGTAAGTACCACGTAGCTTTGATACAGAAGCATAAACTGGGCTTAAGCCTAATAGCCACTGAAATGATGTTTGAAAACAAGTGAGCTGGCAGCAAAACAGGCCATCACCCGTTAATGGTTACAGATAGATCCCCACGCAATAAACAATTGGGTTGAAATTATTCAAGAAATTCATGCGAGGGAAAGGTTGACTCTCTTATTAAGACTGAGAAATGCTTTGTACATTAAAAGATGGGCTAAATAGAAGCTATACTTAAAAGAATCAAATGATGCCCCTGTTGGTCTGCCTTCAGCATGTTCACATCACTTGAATTTATGTACTACTCCTTAGGGCTGACATATGGACAAAATCTTATTTCTCAATATTCATGCCAGATATCTTGATATCAGTACAATAAGACAGGACTATGGGTTGGTTGAAAACCAAGCATTTTTCAGAAAAATGAAGTCATCATAATACAAAAGCATGTGGAGATTGCAGATTTATTTATAAGAAATCCACATCGTTTATATCATTGCTTTTTCGATATTAATATCTTGAATGTTCACATCTAAATATAGATACAATACGGATATAATTCAGCCCTACTACTCCTTACTATAAAGGGTGTGATTACGTTATAGTCTTGGAATAATGTTTTAAAACCCCTATGTAGCTAATATTGTGCCATTTTTATGCCTGGCAATGCTTTTTTGTTCTTTATATTATTGATATGTTTTGTCTGGAAAACACTAAAACATTAAGTATTAAAAAAAGGAAAACATGTTGCCTTTATAGAGGCTGGTGAGTGAGTTTTGATAGTACATCCTCACTAAAGAAATATCATCACATGTGCTTAAATGAACAAAACAGCTGTTAATGCAAAATGTAAACAACCATGTCTCAGTTTTTACTTTATCATTTAGAAATTCCTCATAAAGAAAAATATGTTGACTCTGCATCACTGTTTACCCACCTCACATGAACTCCACTATCCCGCCGCCTCATTAAAACACTTTTACACTAAAATGTGCACCCTCTCCTCCATCAGCTGTTACCCAATTCTCAAAGATTTATGCCGTCCATCCTCAGCTAGTTCTCGTAAGAGGATTATAGCCTCACGCGCTCACACACCAGCACACATACCCAGGGCACTGTTGCCATTTTCTGATGACCGATTAATCCAAAACATGCCACCGCTGCAGTGCTGTTATGACATGCTTCGAGCCTAGCCGGACTCTGACGACGATTACGATGATGTAACTGCTGAAAACTGCCATAAGAGGAAAAGGGATGAGCCTCCACAATGTGCCATTTCATGAGAGTTTGGCATGCAGGCCCATAAAGAGCCTGTAAGATTAGCGCTGCAAGCATAAAACTCTCTTTGTGCACTTAAACAGTTGTCAGAGTGGGAAAAATGTGAACTTAGTCACCCTGAGCGCTGGCAGATATGGTGTGATGTGCTCCGTGCTGTAACACTTCACTAACACGCTCGCTTTAAGAGACACTTTGCGACTCCTGCGGCATGTCATGAGGGTTCTGGAGGTGAGAAAAGCTTTAAAGGAGCTCTGATGAAGTTACAGAAGCTTCACGTGTACCAGGATGACTGGTACTGTATCCACATGCAAGTGATTTACACTCTCAGAAAGCTGCATAAAGTGAGTATTGTGTCAAAAATAAACATTACATAAGGAATCCAGCAAGAAATACACTGAATTTAAGGATTAAAAACCCCCTGCCTGTAACACACAAGCAACTTTCTTAAAGGGCTATGCCAGCTTTTTTTTTGTTTTCATGAGACAGGCAGAGCTGGCCCACCGCTAATTGGCTTAGCTCAAACACTGGGAGTGAATGGGTAGCGTTAGCTTGCCTCTGCCAACACTCATCAGGCTTCCCCCTCATTTTTTTTACAGTTATGTTATATTTTTTGATACAATCATCACATTATCTTCTTCTATTCATTATCAGAGGCTTTGTCTTGTTGACCTACTTCCACAGTGGTTTGCAATAGAGATGTGACATTCGCGGACGAGTTACGTCTTTTAAACGTCTCTTTTCAGTGAATGATATACACATTTGCATGTGTGATGGGTCTGGTCAAACAAGGACATTTTGCCAGTCATTTGTGAGCCATTCTTACATTTACAGGTAGTTTGCATTTAAGAACGGCTTCTAAACAAATGGCTCACTCAACCATTTATTTTAAAGAGCTGTTTAAAAGAGTCACCTCGTCCATGAACTTCACATCTCTCGCTCAAACCACAGCAGAAGATAATACAATGACAGTGGAAGATAATGTAACAAAACAGGGTAAAAAAACAAGTCAGAACAAGCACAGGACTGTTCAGAGTTGCTGAAGAGTTTATCTGATGACCATAGACAGAGGCAGGCTAACACTACCCATTGACTCCCAGTCTTTGAGCTGAGCTAATTAGTGTTGGGTGAGCTTTGCCTGTCTCATTGTTACTGCACACAGAGTCGAAAAAATGGTGTGTATCTGCCTGCCATGGACTTGGGAGTGTGGCAAGACATGAAAAAGGAAAAAAAAGTTGGCGTATCCCTTTAAATATCAGCAGACACTTGTGAAAATACACCAACAGTATTGAACCAAGCCATTCAAGACTGCAAACACAGTGAGCGATGACAGCCAAGGATGAAGGCTCATTTCCATACTCGGTCTTACCTCGCAAGGTGGAGTCACAGCTCTGTGTTTACTCTCGTCATCGTGCTGGGGGGAATCACGCCAACGTGCTGCCATCATTTCATTTCGAAGCGCACAGGAGGAAGACGTCCTTTAGAGACCACATGGAGCTGAAGAGGATGATGCCGACGCAAAAATAAAGAAAAAAAAAGAAAAAGGGAAAGGAAAAAAGGTCCTAATCCACACCGTCTTTCTTCTTCATGTCCATCAGGAGCGGGAATCTAAACACAGAGGGCACGAGTGAGAGAAATCAAAAAGTGTACACACTGTCCCGTGCAGCAGCAGCGGCAGCTCCAGCAGATTTAAAAAAGAGAACAAGTCCCGGCTGAGACATGTAGGGCTTGGCAATTTGGTGAGTGTTAAGATGAACTGATGTGCTATCAAACAAGACATAGGGTAATTTTTGAAATAGTTTATGTTTGAGTCTAAAGCACAGTAATACACACTGTAACATTCCTTCTGATGACAGCTTAATAATTCAAAATGTTATGTCTGAGATATCATGTAATTTATCTTCTTCAGAACAGGAGCATTTATATTGTTGTCAAAGTGATCCCTATTTGAAACAACAAAATAAGAAGCCAAAAACAAACAACATAGTGTAATTTTTTGCTTTAGAGTGCCGATAACATTGATCTGAAATGAAAAAATACATCAGCAAGATTTGGAAAAGGGGTTGTCAAGAGGCTCCACATCACTTTCACCCACTTCTCTAAATATTGCCTATTATTCGTGCGATCATGAGCATAGTTCCTCAAATAATTCAGCAAAACAACCAAATCACAAAGCAAGATGTTTGACTGGAGACTTCACTGTTTAGGGAAATGCTTTAAACGTGTACTATGTTTGCAAAGCTGCCCACAGTTACTAATAATTTATTCAAAAGTTAACTCAAGAAAAACATTAAAAACATGAATTCCATTTAATGATTGTGAGTTTATATTATTTTTAGTAGATACATTAACAATAAAAGGCAAAATATACCATTTAAAATCATTTCAGATAATAACTTCCACCAAGGAGGTTATATTCTTGCCAGCATGTGTTTGTTTGTTTGTTAGCAAGATTATGCAGAAACTACGTGGGAGATTTTGTTGAAATTTTCAGGATAAGTTGGTAATGGCCCAACTTAACCACCTTTAACGTTAATGGCTCGATAACTGTTTAACTAATAACGGTATCAACATGATTCTGAGTGCTAAGTGTGGGTTTCAGGGTCATGAATCATATTAAGATGGTAACTTTATCATGGGACTGTTTCTTATAGATGTAACAGTGATATGTGAGCTACCTTGGTGAAGGGTTGCGCTCTCTGAGTGCTTTCTAGTTATTTATGTTTATTAAGTTATCTTGGGTCCTGCCTCTCAGGATCACTTTGGGAAACACTAATCTCGACAGCTCTCTGTATTACAGTTTCAAACAGGGAAGTCCAAACTATGGCCCAGGCACCAACCCAGTTTGCTGGCTATTTTAAAACATCCCCAAGCAATTCCAAAAGCTAAAATTAGAAGTTATGATGGCAAAAGCACTACTGTGCTCAAAACCTTACCCAGTATCAGCTGTCTAAGACATCTTTTATTGTTGTCATGGCATCCAATAACTTTAAATATTGCTGTATTTCATTAGAATCAAACCAAATGTGTTGTTCTAATATTGTGACAACTACAATTCAATTAAGGGCTTGCAAGTTTTCAATCTGGTGGGTAAATGTCAGAGCACCATATCGCAGTTAAATATTTAGAATCTGAAAATCTGTAACATTTCCTGCAGATCTTTGGAGTATAGTATTAAATCATATCCATTAAATGCATTGGTGTTGGCATTTAATGTGTAATGTTTATCAAAATCTGTTATCATTTTGTAAAAAAAAAAAAAAAAACTTGGTCTGATCATTTTTTTATCTACCCACCACCTTGGCTGGTGAGTCAAAATGAATGTTAAACCCTTGTGAAAACCATTTGACATCTTTGTAACTGACAGAAATTCAGATTTAAGCATGCATCACTATTCTGTTTTAAATAATAGGATATGGTTTTGGACTACATTTCCCAGCCCTATGGTCATACAGGTATAGTCGCAATAGGTCACCATGAAATGAAAAATACGACAGCCATTAAACAGTGAAGCTCCAGGTCGCTGCATGTGTGATGGGTCTGGTCAAACAAGGACATCCTCGCATCTTCACCTTCTGGCTCTGAATGCTAAGCAGGCAGAGCAGAATTTAATCCATCTATCTTCCTATTTTGACACTCAGAAATGTGGTAAAAATTAGGTTGTTCAAAATAGAGCAAAATTTAACTAATAAAAATGCAGTTAATTGCGTTTTATTTGAGACAGCATACCTTAATTTTGCTTGAATCCAGCTTGTACATTACTAATGATGGGTGTAACGCACTAAAAGATGTTACTGGCAGGTGGATTTTGGAGATAACCTTGACTTACGGGGGAGGAAACTGTCCTTCTGCCATATTTAGGGATGCACAATGTCGCCAGATCTGATATGCCAGTATTTCTGAACTCATCATCACCAACACCAATATTTTTCTTTGCAAAAATTGACTTGTCACTTTCAATGTGAAGGAATAGAGGTAAGAAGAAAAACATTTAACTCCTGAAAAAATAAAAGTCGTATAAATGATGATAAGGTGAAGCATTGCGGAGCATTTGTGTATTTTAATGATATGTGATAAATACTTAGTGTGATACATTAGCTTTAAATATCTGCAAAAGTATCAATATCAAAAGATATTCAGCTGTTTGGACCAATATCTGCCAACATGGTGCTGGTAATATTGTCTAACCTTCATGATAGTTCTCGTTATATAGGGAATTTATGGCCATACATTGGAAAAAGGCTCAAACTTTTGCTGTATAAGAAGGTAAAAATACCATGAATTGAGCCATAAGCTAAAAGGAAATCGAGAACGTGATATTTATTTGCAAAAATTACCAGTTAAGTTAAATTATCATGCTGTCAGAGGTAGAGAACACCCTCCGTTTCTGTTACTATGTGTGGCAATTGATAAATATTCTTACTAGCAAGGTGGTGTACTGTCTTTAAAGGTGGCCGTGTTAACTGGCGACTTTCAGCCGACTGTGTTTGTTGTTGTCGTAGATATAACAGATGTTGAGGTCGGATAATGTCTTTCTTAAAGACTGTATTTGTATTTTGTTTAAAATAAATCGTATAAAGTACTGTAATTTGGCCATTCTTTTCTGATATACCACAAATAGACGTTTTCACATAAGCATTTAACGTTATTAACGTCTGCGTAGCTCCGGCAACCACATCCACATTCGACCGAAAGGCACCAGCTAACACGGTCACTCGTTCTTCCATTACACCTGTGCGGACGACAGGTTGTTGCTGAGGCTGCCTTTAATTGAAATAACACCAAACCTACCTGTTACAAAAGCAGAAAACGGACCCAGAGTGACCGAAGAGACACATTGTCCATGTCCGGGGGGGAAGTAAGATGTCCGTTGGCAGCCTCCGTCGAGCCAAGGATGGGTTAACGGGGCTGTCAGGAGATTACAAAGCGGGATATTCAGTCTCCCTTTAGTGACCGCTCAGGCTCACTACCTGTTAGGAAAAACACACTGGAAAAAACACGGTAGACGCCCTCCAACGAGCATTTCTTCCTCAAGGACACCCGGCAGAAAATAAACCTCCCGTGGTCATTCATGTACCATGGTTTCCGAGCTCCAGTCCGACGCAGAAAGAGCCAACATAGACACAAAAAGTAGTGTGTACTCCTCCTCCGTGGTCCCGGGTTGGCGGCGCGACAATCTCTATGTGGATAGATGAATCTCCCGACTCTGCCGAAGCCCCGCCCCTCCGCTTGCCCTCGAGCAGGGCGTAGTCCAATCAGGTGGTAAGTTTAAATTTGGAATTTTAAAGCGGGCCAATTGGAGACGTTGTTACATAACAATTCTAATAAAGAGTGGAAGCTGGTCCATTCTGGTTACTGGCTCAACATCACTAAGTTGATTCAACACGGTGCTGAGCAGAGGTTGGAAAGTCACTCAGCGCGTTCACACAAGTCTGAAGAGTCAACTTTTTTGTCCTTCACTGAAATAACGTTTATTTCACTATTTCATCAATACATTTAGTGACAATTGAGCTGAAAGTTTTCTGATAACCAGGGGTGCACGCAGAAATTGTGGGCCCTATTAAATACACCATTTAGGGCCCCACCAGTACAGCTTAAACCAGGGGTGGGCAACTGTAATTATCAAGAGGGCAGCATTGTCACAAATTTTAGGAAACTCTAAATGAGGAAAAATAATGTTTGCTAAACAACATATAAGAATATTAAACAGTGCCTGTGTTTATGAATTGTTATTTATGTTAAAATGTACCGCACTTTATCGCAAAATCTTGCATTCACAAAATATGTGTAATCTAACTTATTGTATATTACTACCAGTGGGTCTTTGATCTCAGTGGGTCTTTTATCTGTTAAATTAATTAAAGGTTAAAAAAGAATATAAAGCAGTCATCAATGTAGAAAACACATATTCATATATTACAACACAAATACAAGTTATTATTCAGAATTGAATGTAATTGACATTGAATTCAAGTTAATTTAGCTAATGTACATGGAAGTAAAGTCAATAAAGCTTTTTTATAATCGATAAAACAATGAATGTTTTCCAGTTTTTCCAGCACAAATATTTTACAGCTTCCATTTTTTAATAAAGTAAGAGATTTAGAGACATTATTATAGCAAAGTAAGTCCTTCAATAACTTGCAAAAGCCAATAAAAAATACTTTTTGTACTATAATTGCTGATTTTCGAAAATGACTGGAGTGCCGTGTGCAGTTACGTCTAAACTAGCCCTGCACAATTGCTTAAACACCACCATAAAGCAAAACTATGATTAGCTAAAACCTGATTAACTATAATTTTATGTAAATATAACCAATTGGGTGCACAAGGATCCCAGAGCCATTTCATCGTTTCAATATTGGGGGGGGGGGGGGTTGCTGAGGGCAGCACCTCCTGTTTTTATTTTTAAAAGCAAACTCAATTTAATCAGTCTTTTAGCTGATTATAATTAATTATTATTAATTATAGTAATATTTATTTTAATCCTCTTAATCTACTTTACTTCCCCATTTCAGTTCAGATTTATTGTTCGGAATTATATTCTCTGTAAATAGATTTTCTTTTATTACCCTACTTTAGCAGATTTTATTCTGAATTTGGTGTTTGGCTGTCTAATTTTACCATATTATATTCATATTAATTTTATTTTATTTGTTCATTTTTCAATAGTTTTTTTTTAAATCCAATTTATGATCATGATTTTTATTTTTGCTTTAGTCTCAGCTCCAGTGTTTCCTCTTATTCTGTTTTTAGAATTTCTTCTTAATGTCTTTGTGTGTTAGCTGAATTTTGATCATGAGGGTGGGTGGGGTCTTGTTAGGGCCCGAGCCGAATGGCCGGATCGGCCGGCGAAGGCCCTATTGGAATCGCTAGGATTATTAGGGCCCGAGCCCGACCCGAAGGCGGGCTATTATGTCGCTAGGATTATTATTAGGGCCCGAGCCCGACCCGAAGGGGCCGGCGGCGAAGGCCCTATTGTAATCGCTAGGATTATTATTATTATTATTATTCTCCTGCCGCATAACCCCAAATTGCGTGCCTTCAACTTCAGATAAACGCGACTGCGCCTAGCCCCAACATTTAGTCATGGCGACCGCTACTGGGATCCAGTGTTTGCACTAAAAAAGGTGAAGCATAGCGCCCCCTAGTGGCTAAAACTGCAGCCCCGCTATAACTTTCATGTATAGACCTGAAGTTTTTGGGCATGACTACGATGCCGGGCCTACAAAAAAGTCTCTTATGACCATGGTCATTTTCGAACAGGAAGTTCGCAAATTAGCGTTGAATTTCGCATTTTGCCAATTTTCAGGGTACGTATTTAAACGAACTCCTCCTAGGTTTTTTATCGGATCAACTCCAGATTTAATCAGTCCATACTAGACACATTAACAATGAAAAGTTATTAAAAGATTTTTCGTAAGTCAATGGGCGTGGCCAGAAACCACGCCCAAATTTGACGAATTTTTCACTAACTCCGATTTGCTCGAAATTTTTTTGGCCATAACCACCAGGCCAAGACATTCACAGATATATATAATTGTCATAGGGAATTCCGAACAGGAAGTTCGTAAATTAACGTTGAAATTCTGATTTTGGCGATTCTAAGGCGAGCATTTGAACGAACTCCTCCTAGGTTTTTTATCGGATCAATTCCAGATTTGGTTTGTGTATACTAGACACATTGACGATGAAAAGTTATTAAAAGATTATCCGTAAGTCAATGGGCGTGGCCAGGAAGGAGGCCCAAATTTGACCATTTTTGGAAAACGCGTAAACCTTAATAACTCTCTAGTAATATGATAGGTCTGGACCAAAACAAGTTCACAAGTTCACTGTCCCTGCCTGAGTCAATATATATGCTTTGTTTCACTCTCGAATATAAGCGCCTCCTGCTGGTAACAGGAAGTCTGATGTTTTACTCTATCATTAAAATCTCCTCTGTTTTTCAACATAAAGTCCTCAAATATTCTCAGAAAGGCTCTTCACACTTTCTTGAAGCACCAGTGTTGAGGCCGTGTCCTGAGGTGAAACAGTTTGGCGGTGGCGAAGCCTCAAACTTCACTGATCGCCATGAGCCTGCAAATCACTCTAACTCCTTCATTTAAGGTCCAGTCTGCATCAAAATCCACAAGCATGATCAAGGTCTACCTCCTAACACATCTATAAGCTCTATTCTCTGCTACTGCAATCTCACCAAGCTCTAGAAATTACATAAATTGCATTTAATGTTAACAATAATCTAATCTTCCCCAAATTCAACTCACATGATCACAGTTCCACTCTGGATTTATTTTTTAATTTACACATATATTTGTGTTATAGGAATAGTACCATCTAATAGACACAAGCAGTGTTAATGCCAGAAACACTTAAACATGCTTTAAATCATCCTGATTGAGGACACAGACTTTCCCTCTTCCCTTTCCCCCCCTCCTCAGACTGAGCTGAGGTTACCTCACATACTAATTAACCTACCCCCTTCTTCACCCCACACCAACCTCAGAGATCTCCCACCTCCCTGCTTAGAGTGTGAAACCATAGATTCTGGACATGTCATCCTCTTTATTTAATGTTATCTGTTTACTTTAGATGCTTCATTCAGACTTTATTTTGTGTATGTGTGTGTGTGCGTGTTTGTGTGTGTGTGTGTGTGTGTGTGTGTGTCAGAGGCAGTGACTGACAGCGATAGTAATTCGTTCAAAACATCTCAGAAAGGGTCTTCACACCTTCATGAAGCATCACTGTCTGCATGTTTGTGTGTGTGTGTGTGTGGCTATTTGCTGTGACAGATATTGCTTCACATGACGTGCCTGGGACATAGGAACAGTGCCACCCAATGGGCATTAGCTGTTTTTTATATCTCAAATACCTGCTTGCATGTAGGGGCAGCAACATGCAGCTGTTGGGACATGTGGTGCCAGCAAAATTTAGCGGCACCAAAGTTTAGCAACAGCAGTATTTGGCGAAAGCAATATGTGGCGGTAGCGACAGGGCCCAACGGGCGCATGAGGGGCGAGGGCCCGATCATCGCCGCTTGCGGCTTTAATTATTATTATAGTTCTTGCTCCACTTTAACCCCAAATTGCGTGCCCTCAACTTGAGTTATCTGTGACCGCGCTAGGCCCAAAAATTAGTCCGGGCGAAAAATTTATGATTCTAGAGTGTGCACAAAAATACGTGCGCCATAGCGCCCCCTAGTGGATTAACACTGCAGCCCCTGGGACTACTTTCAAGTATCAACCTGAAATATTTAAGCCATAGCTATCATGCCCAGACCTACAAAAAAGTCTCTTATGACCATGGTCAATTCCGAACAGGAAGTTCGCAAATTAGCGTTGAAAATCGCATTTTGCCAATTTCCAGGGTAGTATTTAAACGAACTCCTCCTAGGTTTTTTATCGGATCAACTCCAGATTTAAACAGTCCATACTAGACACATTGACAATGAAAAGTTATTAAAAGATTTTTCGTAAGTCAATGGGCGTGGCCAAAAACCACGCCCAAATTTGACGAATTTTTCACTAACTCCGATTTGCATGAAATTTTTTGAGCATAACCACCAGGCCAAGACCTTTCCAAAGACATATAATTGTCATGGGAATTCAGAACAGGAAGTTCGTAAATTAACGTTGAAATTCCGATTTTGTCGATTCTAAGGCTCGCATTTGAACGAACTCCTCCTAGGTTTTTGATCGGATCAACTCCAGATTTGGATGGTGTATAGCAGATACATTGAGGTTGAAAAGTTATTAAAAGATTTTTCGTAAGTCAATGGGCGTGTCCTGGAAGGACGGCCAAAATTTCCCATTTTTGGAAAACACGTAAACCTTAATAGCTCTCTTGTACAATGTTAGATCTTGACGAAAACATGTACACATGTTCACTGTCCCTGCCTGAGTTCATCTATATGCATTGTTTCACACTCAAATATAGCGCCCCCTGCTAGTAAGAGGAAGTCTGATGTTTTTCTCGATCATTAAAATCTGCTCTGTTTTTCAACATATTTTTTTCAAATGTACTCAGAAAGGGTCTTCACATCTTCATGAAGCATCAGTGTTGAGGTTGTGTCCTTAGGTCAAACAGTGTGGTGATGGCGAAGCCTCAAACTTTTTTAGGGCCTGAGCCCGAAAGACCAGATCGGCCAGTGAATTCCCACCCATTTTAGCCCCAAATTATGTGTGTTGCACTTGAGATAAAGGCGAACGCACCTAGCCCCAAAATTTAGTCATGGCGAAAAATTTATCATTCCAGTGTTTGCACAAAAAAATGTGCTCCATAGCGCCACCTAGTGGCTTAAAACTGCAGCCCCTCCAGCTACTTTCACCAATGGATCTGAAATATTTAGGGCATCACTATCATGCTCGGACCTACAAAAAAGTCTCTTATGACCATCCTCAATTCCTAACAGGAAGTTTGCAAATTAGTGTCGATAGTCCCATTTTGGCGATTTGCATTGTACGTATTTGAACGAACTTTTCCTAGGTTTTTTAACGAATCAACTCCAGATTTGGAATGTAGATACTAGACACATTGACAATGAAAAGTTATTAAAAGATTTGTTGTCATTCAATGGGCGTGGCCAGAAACCACGCACATTTTTGACAAATTTTTCTCAAACTCCGATATGCACGAAACTTTTTTTTCGGCATACACACCAGGCCAAGATCTCACACATATATATAGTTGTCTTAGGACAGTTGGAAAAAGAGGTTCAGAAATTAACGTTGACATTCCGATCTTGGCGATTCTAAGGCTTGCATTTCAAAGAACTCCTCCTAGGGTTAGGGCTAGGGTTAGGGTTGGGGTTAGGGTTAGGGTTAGGGTTAGGGCTAGGGTTGGGGTTTGGGTTGGGGTTACGTTTTCTTTTTGGTTCCCTGCCAAGAAGGTTCTGTTTTTGGGAAACTTGTTGTCTGTCTGTCTATCCGTCTGTCTGTCCATCTGTCTGTCAGTCTGTCTGTCCATCTGACAGTCGGTGAACAAAATAACTCAAAAAGTAATGGGTGGATTTGGATCAAATTTTCAGGAAACGTTCAGCATGGGAAAAGGAACAACTGATTCGATTTTGTTGTTGATCTAGATAAGCGTCTGGCAGCCATGGCAGAAAAAGTGACTTCTTTTGAATAACTACAGAACTAAAATAGATATCATTATGAATCCAGTTGCCAATGCTTTGTTTTCATGGACAAAGAATCTAAATATTTAGATGAAATAAAGGTAGGATTAATATTTATGTTACAAATCACAATATGGCGAAGGACTTTTGCGCTGGCGGAGGTTCCAATGCTTCACAACAGCAGCATTTGGCGGAAGCAATATGCGGCAGTAGCGGAAGGGCCCAACGGGCGCATGGGGGCGAGGGCCCGATCATCGCCGCTTGCGGCTTTAATTATTATTATTATTCTCCTGCCGCATAACCCCAAATTGCGTGCCTTCAACTTCAGATAAACGCGACTGCGCCTAGCCCCAACATTTAGTCATGGCGACCGCTACTGGGATCCAGTGTTTGCACTAAAAAAGGTGAAGCATAGCGCCCCCTAGTGGCTAAAAACTGCAGCCCCTCTGGCAACTTTCATGTATAGACCTGAAGTTTTTTGGGCATGACTACGATGCCCGGGCCTACAAAAAAGTCTCTTATGACCATGGTCATTTTCGAACAGGAAGTTCGCAAATTAGCGTTGAATTTCGCATTTTGCCAATTTTCAGGGTACGTATTTAAACGAACTCCTCCTAGGTTTTTTATCGGATCAACTCCAGATTTAATCAGTCCATACTAGACACATTAACAATGAAAAGTTATTAAAAGATTTTTCGTAAGTCAATGGGCGTGGCCAGAAACCACGCCCAAATTTGACTAATTTTTCACTAACTCCGATTTGCTCGAAATTTTTTTGGCCATAACCACCAGGCCAAGACATTCACAGATATATATAATTGTCATAGGGAATTCCGAACAGGAAGTTCGTAAATTAACGTTGAAATTCTGATTTTGGCGATTCTAAGGCTAGCATTTGAACGAACTCCTCCTAGGTTTTTTATCGGATCAATTCCAGATTTGGTTTGTGTATACTAGACACATTGACGATGAAAAGTTATTAAAAGATTATCCGTAAGTCAATGGGCGTGGCCAGGAAGGAGGCCCAAATTTGACCATTTTTGGAAAACGCGTAAACCTTAATAACTCTCTAGTAATATGTTAGATCTGGACCAAAACAAGTACACATGTTCACTGTCCCTGCCTGAGTCAATCTATATGCTTTGTTTCACTCTCGAATATAGCGCCTCCTGCTGGTAACAGGAAGTCTGATGTTTTACTCTATCATTAAAATCTCCTCTGTTTTTCAACATAAAGTCCTCAAATATTCTCAGAAAGGCTCTTCACACTTTCTTGAAGCACCAGTGTTGAGGCCGTGTCCTGAGGTGAAACAGTTTGGCGGTGGCGAAGCCTCAAACTTCACTGATCGCCATGAGCCTGCAAATCACTCTAACTCCTTCATTTAAGGTCCAGTCTGCATCAAAATCCACAAGCATGATCAAGGTCTACCTCCTAACACATCTATAAGCTCTATTCTCTGCTACTGCAATCTCACCAAGCTCTAGAAATTACATAAATTGCATTTAATGTTAACAATAATCTAATCTTCCCCAAATTCAACTCACATGATCACAGTTCCACTCTGGATTTATTTTTTTAATTTACACATATATTTGTGTTATAGGAATAGTACCATCTAATAGACACAAGCAGTGTTAATGCCAGAAACACTTAAACATGCTTTAAATCATCCTGATTGAGGACACAGACTTTCCCTCTTCCCCTTCCCCCCCTCCTCAGACTGAGCTGAGGTTACCTCACATACTAATTAGCCCACCCCCCTTTTTCACCCCACACCAACCTCAGAGATCTCCCACCTCCCTGCTTAGAGTGTGAAACCATAGATTCTGGACATGTCATCCTCTTTATTTAATGTTATCTGTTTACTTTAGATGCTTCATTCAGACTTTATTTTGTGTATGTGTGTGTGTGCGTGTTTGTGTGTGTGTGTGTGTGTGTGTGTGTGGCAGAGGCAGTGACTGTCAGGGATAGTAATTCGTTCAAAACATCTCAGAAAGGGTCTTCACACCTTCATGAAGCATCACTGTCTGCATGTTTGTGTGTGTGTGTGTGTGGCTATTTGCTGTGACAGATATTGCTTCACATGACGTGCCTGGGACATAGGAACAGTGCCACCCAATGGGCATTAGCTGTTTTTTATATCTCAAATACCTGCTTGCATGTAGGGGCAGCAACATGCAGCTGTTGGGACATGTGGTGCCAGCAAAATTTAGCGGCACCAAAGTTTAGCAACAGCAGTATTTGGCGAAAGCAATATGTGGCGGTAGCGACAGGGCCCAACGGGCGCATGGGGGGCGAGGGCCCGATCATCGCCGCTTGCGGCTTTAATTATTATTATAGTTCTTGCTCCACTTTAACCCCAAATTGCGTGCCCTCAACTTGAGTTATACGCGACCGCGCCTAGGCCCAAAAATTAGTCCCGGCGAAAAATTTATGATTCTAGAGTGTGCACAAAAATACGTGCGCCATAGCGCCCCCTAGTGGATTAACACTGCAGCCCCTGGGACTACTTTCAAGTATCAACCTGAAATATTTAAGCCATAGCTATCATGCCCAGACCTACAAAAAAGTCTCTTATGACCATGGTCAATTCCAAACAGGAAGTTCGCAAATTAGCGTTGAAAATCGCATTTTGCCAATTTCCAGGGTAGTATTTAAACGAACTCCTCCTAGGTTTTTTATCGGATCAACTCCTGATTTAAACAGTCCATACTAGACACATTGACAATGAAAAGTTATTAAAAGATTTTTCGTAAGTCAATGGGCGTGGCCAAAAACCACGCCCAAATTTGACGAATTTTTCACTAACTCCGATTTGCATGAAATTTTTTGAGCATAACCACCAGGCCAAGACCTTTCCAAAGACATATAATTGTCATGGGAATTCAGAACAGGAAGTTCGTAAATTAACGTTGAAATTCCGATTTTGGCGATTCTAAGGCTCGCATTTGAACGAACTCCTCCTAGGTTTTTGATCGGATCAACTCCAGATTTGGATGGTGTATAGCAGATACATTGAGGTTGAAAAGTTATTAAAAGATTTTTCGTAAGTCAATGGGCGTGTCCTGGAAGGACGGCCAAAATTTCCCATTTTTGGAAAACACGTAAACCTTAATAGCTCTCTTGTACAATGTTAGATCTTGACGAAAACATGTACACATGTTCACTGTCCCTGCCTGAGTTCATCTATATGCATTGTTTCACACTCAAATATAGCGCCCCCTGCTAGTAAGAGGAAGTCTGATGTTTTTCTCGATCATTAAAATCTGCTCTGTTTTTCAACATATTTTTTTCAAATGTACTCAGAAAGGGTCTTCACATCTTCATGAAGCATCAGTGTTGAGGTTGTGTCCTTAGGTCAAACAGTGTGGTGATGGCGAAGCCTCAAACTTTTTTAGGGCCTGAGCCCGAAAGACCAGATCGGCCAGTGAATTCCCACCCATTTTAGCCCCAAATTATGTGTGTTGCACTTGAGATAAAGGCGAACGCACCTAGCCCCAAAATTTAGTCATGGCGAAAAATTTATCATTCCAGTGTTTGCACAAAAAAATGTGCTCCATAGCGCCACCTAGTGGCTTAAAACTGCAGCCCCTCCAGCTACTTTCACCAATGGATCTGAAATATTTAGGGCATCACTATCATGCTCGGACCTACAAAAAAGTCTCTTATGACCATCCTCAATTCCTAACAGGAAGTTTGCAAATTAGTGTCGATAGTCCCATTTTGGCGATTTGCATTGTACGTATTTGAACGAACTTTTCCTAGGTTTTTTAACGAATCAACTCCAGATTTGGAATGTAGATACTAGACACATTGACAATGAAAAGTTATTAAAAGATTTGTTGTCATTCAATGGGCGTGGCCAGAAACCACGCACATTTTTGACAAATTTTTCTCAAACTCCGATATGCACGAAACTTTTTTTTCGGCATACACACCAGGCCAAGATCTCACACATATATATAGTTGTCTTAGGACAGTTCTGAAAAGAGGTTCAGAAATTAACGTTGAAATTCCGATCTTGGCGATTCTAAGGCTTGCATTTCAAAGAACTCCTCCTAGGGTTAGGGTTAGGGTTAGGGTTAGGGTTAGGGTTAGGGTTAGGGTTAGGGCTAGGGTTGGGGTTTGGGTTGGGGTTACGTTTTCTTTTTGGTTCCCTGCCAAGAAGGTTCTGTTTTTGGGAGACTTGTTGTCTGTCTGTCTATCCGTCTGTCTGTCCATCTGTCTGTCAGTCTGTCTGTCCATCTGACAGTCGGTGAACAAAATAACTCAAAAAGTAATGGGTGGATTTGGATCAAATTTTCAGGAAACGTTCAGCATGGGAAAAGGAACAACTGATTCGATTTTGTTGTTGATCTAGATAAGCGTCTGGCAGCCATGGCAGAAAAAGTGACTTTTTTTGAATAACTACAGAACTAAAATAGATATCATTATGAATCCAGTTGCCAATGCTTTGTTTTCATGGACAAAGAATCTAAATATTTAGATGAAATAAAGGTAGGATTAATATTTATGTTACAAATCACAATATGGCGAAGGACTTTTGCGCTGGCGGAGGTTCCAATGCTTCACAACAGCAGCATTTGGCGGAAGCAATATGCGGCAGTAGCGGAAGGGCCCAACGGGCGCATGGGGGCGAGGGCCCGATCATCGCCGCTTGCGGCTTTAATATTTTCATTGTATTCAATTATTTTATGCATTTAATTGATTTTATTTAATATCTTTTCTCTGTATTTAAAGCACTTTGTGCTACAAGACTTTGTATATGTTTATATATTATTTTTATATTATTATATAACCTTATTTATATAGGGTTATATACATAAGGTTTGTTTGGTTTAATTGATTGATTTCACGGCCCTTTTTAGGGAGTACCCAAAAAGTGTATTAACAAGATTCGATCAAGATGATCAGATTTGTCTCAAGTTGAAATGTACTAACTAAGTTACACCAGTTAGATTGGTGAAATACTGTAGGTGTGAAAAATAAGGCTGCTTTACCACAGAAAAAAAATCACATCACGGACATTATAACAAGGAAATAAAGAGTGCTTAGCTGTGTGTTTGTGTTTTCACTTTAAAAACTCAAAAGAGTGGATCATTTTTGTAAATGGGGAATAACTTCAGTTTTAAAAATACCAGTGGAAAGAGCCTTGGGACCTGTCCTAGCCCCAATGCAGCATGCCAACAATTGCTGGATTATACTAATCTGGAAAAAATAAGCACAATGGATCAGTCCTCCCTGTGAAGTGTTTACCACAGCATCAACAAGACGGAGACCAAAATGGCCGACATTTTTAGTCATTTCTTCTCTGAAATTTAACTCACTTATCTTTGAAAGCAGAAATGCCAAGAATAAAGTCAAAATACAGTGTACGTCGACTTATTTTCTCGACATTTTCACTTTAATGCCAGAATTTAGACTTTTATCTCAAAAGTCTATTTCAACTTTATTGTTTTAACTTTCAACTTTTATCTTGTCATTTCGCCCAACTCAAATCTCGAACTACCAAAAAATTTTTTTAATCTATAATAGCCCCAATACTCTTACGTACTTATCTTACTGTGTTTCACGGGGAATCCTTTTGCAGACTTTCTTTTTTTTTGCATTGATGAAGTCACTTCCTTCTTTAAAGTGTGACTTTCTTGTCTTAATAGGCTAACTTTATGCTAGCTTCTTCTTTTAATACATTTATATTCTACAAATTTGGTGTTATGTAAAAAAAGGTTAATTTATTATGTATATTTTCAGCAGAAACAAATGTGATTTTAGTCCTGTTGTCTCTGCCTGGATGATTGTATGTGTATATACAAATATATATTTATATGTATTTATTTATATATATATGCATATCAGTGTATCTATATTGTAAAAATAATGCTTTATATGAACTTGCTCCATATAAATAAAGATTAACTGATTTGTTCTTTTCATGGAATATGCTTAGTATCTAATAATAAGAGTCTCTCAACAAAAAAGTGAAACTCATTTATGAATTGTTATACTCCTAAAATCATGCTCTGTGCTCTGATACTTCTTTCAAACTCTCTGCCATGCTTTTCAGACCTTTAGGCCGAGCATGTAAAGCCACACAGATGTCATCGTGAGGGTGAGCAAAAGCCCTGAGGCCCTCACATCTGCTGAACTCCAGTTTCCTGAAGCTCAACACGCTGAAACATATTTGCCTTTCCATGATCAACTGTAACAGCAGTGCCCTTAACTTTATTAGGGTGACATGTAGGGCATGGCAGCCACATGGGACTCCACACAGCAGGGTTTAAAAAAAAGATGCACAGCTGATCGGGACAAAGACAAAGGCTGACAGTGTTCTGTTTGCAGGCTACTCCAGGAGCACAATAGAGGACGGGACAATAGGGCTTCTTTAGACCCATACTGTGGCGAGGTTTCCCTGCTTTCAGAGAGGAGCTATTGTCTAAAGAGCTGGTGCACCCTCATCCAGACAATGGGAGAACTTAAACTGATGGAAGTGGGACTCGGCACTATGTGACGGAAAACATGAGGTCCACATCCACTTCATGCTACTTGTTTTTTTTATAGCTCTTGAGAATTTCTGATCAAATGTCTAAAATGTGACTGCATATCAGAAGAAAAAAAAAGACAAAATCACACAAACATCCAAATATTAAGCACAGGTTTGTGGACAGAAAAACAATTATCCTATTAAATGAGATTTAAGGAAGATTTTAATGTGTAGAGTCTAACAGTAATACAAAGGAATGCACAGTTGGCAAAACTGTTTTTACTCTAACTCAACACACACTTGTTTTTCCCATTTATTAAACAATTCTCAACATTATTTTTGTTTGATTAGTCAGTGTGTTTTTATGATAATTTACTAAACCATGTTTAAGTTTCCTCATTTCCGTGACACAAATGCAAGTCTAGATTTGACTTTTTGAAATACCAGTTAGAGTAATGCAATGTTTATCTATGGAGGACCTAAAGGGACACAGATACAAAAAAAAGTTTATAGTAAATAACTAAACTTTACACTAGGGGTGTGCGATATGATGATATTAAATCGTTAAGGATTATAACGATTTAATATCATCATAAAGCAGAAAGATCATCAGATCGTCTGTGTGGGCGCAGAGACTTTGACGCGCACCCGACTAGCCAATCGTAGCACATTACGCGCAGTGCATGGTGGGATCTCCTGTTTGGTTATGTAGCATGAAGCCATGGTGGAAAGAAAAAGGGAGATAAAAGCTTGAAGATGTCTGAACAAAAATCTGTTCTAAAGCAGCTGAATTATTCACTCAGATTATAGACATTACAGTTAGATAACATTTGTTTTGAATTGTTGCACTTAAAGAGATAATGTTGATATTGTTGTTCATTACCTTGTATGTTTACATTTATTGCACATTTTTATAAAAAATGCACTATTTAAATTAAAACCTGTTCAGAAAGTTTCTTTGGCTTTAATTGTCCTTTTTTTTTCTTTAAGAGTTTTACATGTTTTATATGTCAAACATAGGGAAACAATGGTCGAACATGCAAACTAGTCTAGAAAAATCAAAGTAATAAAGAATCGTGATAAAATCGTGATCATGATTTTATTTTTAAAAAATCGTGATATGATATTTTTGTCATATCGCCCAGCCCTAGTTTACACTATAACTGTTTTTGTTTTTCTGTAAACTTAACAGTATTTTACTGCAATATCTACAGTTACCAATACTATAAAATACTATAAATGGTAGAAGCTTATGGGAAAACACTGTTGCCCAGAGAGAACCCAGGCAAGCACGGGGACTTCACACAGACAGGCCCTGTGTGTCATGGGGATTGAACCAGCAACCTTCTTGCTGTGAGGCAACTGCTGCGTCACTTTGCAGCCCCATTTCAACTGCTAGTGGAGTTAAATTTTGGTATTTTAAAAAAACATCACATGCAAAACCATCTGATGTGGGAAAGACAGTCCCTCGTGCTCTCAGTTTTTCTTTGCTTTGGGTCATTTTCTGCACCCTTTTCACGTCCCATGCCCCTTTGGATGCCACTTAAAGGTGCTATGAGGAGAATCTATTTCTGGCGACATAAAGACTCTGCTACCCATGAGCATGCGCGGCAACTTTCGTATAGACGTGACCCAAGACAAAGCTCGTGTTTGTTGTGATGTTAATGAATGCAGCTCAGACCTTCCTCAGAACTCTGCATTGCTTTACAACTTCTTTTTTCAACAACTTACAGGATACAAAGCGACGAGGTAATGTATCTCTTTCTAGTTACGTAGCGGTAGTTTTTGATGTGTGACAACAAGCAATTTTTGGAAAACTTAGTATCGTAGTTTTGTAGCCGGCAAAATATCGCTACTCACAGCCTGGTGCTCTAATACGTGTCCGAATAATATAAATTTTCTCTAGTTTTAACTGTCTTGTTCCCGAAGTTGAGTATCCAGCCCAGTCCAGTCCTGTCCAACCCGACCGTGAAGCTAAGGAATAGCATTTATAGATAACCTATTTTGATGCTATAAAACTCATCTTAAAGTGTGTATTTCAATCAGGCATATATCTAAAAGTGAAACAACAGGCAGACACTGATGAAAACTCAACTGGTACGATGGCATTGACAGAAAATAGAAAAGGATAGAAAAGTAATAATAAAATACACTGCAAGCAAATGCTCAAATAAAACGTAATGCTTTGCTGCTGCATAAAAGGCGAGCTAAATGGGATTCTTCTCAGTGATTCTGTGGTTACAAAGCATTTACTCCACTGCTTTCTGTTTGAGCAGCACTTCAGATGAGACACTCGAGGAGAGCAGTGTTGTTTTTATGAATGGCAAAGAGCAGGCGGAGGATTTCAGATCAATGAATGGTGACTAAAGCTCACTGAGGACTTATTGTAAGCCTGTAGCCAGTGTTTACTGCCTAGTTTAAGGTGTAATTGTATTAAACGTTCTGCAAAGCTAACTCAAAATACTTGTTCTTACACATTAGCAGACAACTTTATTCAGCATTTGTACATTTTCAGGCTTTAACTGTGCATTTATTTTGACTTTTTTACTCCTAACTGTTAATGTAAAGTCGCAGAGTCAGCGTGACTCAAACATTCTGCAGCGTAGGAGAGATTACCGTCGCTCTCGTGGCAGCAAAATGTTTGGCTGGATTAGGACATCACATGAAGTCCAAGTTCAAAGCTGGGCAAGATTAAGACAGGTGGACGATCCAAGATTTTACTCTCACTTTCTACAAAAACATCCCCCCTGAACCACAATGTGCGGTAAATGTCTTTCACACAGGGCTTTAAAGTTGTAGTTGTAATTGAGAGTAAAGAGGATGAGTGAGTGTCTCCGCTCCAGGTTGTATAAGTGGATCAGGCTCGTGGTTTGATGTTTGGATGAATCCCAGCAGCAGTCGATCTCTGCAGCCCTCTGGTCGGTCAGTCTTTAATTGGAACACAATGAAAGCTGGAGAGAGGATGTACTTTCTATTTGTGTACACAGATCAGTCAGTATACTGCTGTGGTAAATCCAAACAAGGGACATTTTTCAACACCTGCTTGATGTCAGTCAAAATAATCTCTAATATTAGAAATAACAGCAGAAGCGTTAAGCACTACAGTGATTATAATTTTAAGAGGATATTCTTACTTGCTTTTGTTGAATGCGAGGTTAGCCACATGTAAATAAGAAGCTAGCTTAGTCTAGAAAATTGTATACGAGTAGATGGTTACATGATTTAAAGATTAAAACAAATGCTATGATGAAGAGAGAGAAGTCATCACACCTAAGCTAACAGTCTAGCACACTGATCACCAGTAGCTCTTAACCTATCCCATCAACTGCTGCAGATAAGAGGGTTGTTTGCTGTGACAAGTTCAGTGAGGTCATTCCTAGCCTACCTACGGAAAGTGTACTTTTACTGGGCTATAACAAGCACATTTTAATAACACTTATTAGTAATAATTAGGGGTGATGAAATAAAATTCGAAGACGGGCGAAATAAAAGCACAAAAAAAAACCGCGAAGAGGCGCGTGCACTACTGGTGATTTTTCTAACCTCCTCGCCAACCGTAGCAAAACACTAGCTTCAATATGGAGGAATTAGCTGATGCTCCTTCGTCAAATAAATCTGTTGTGTGGATCTATTTTGGCTTCCCATGTAAAAGACGAGAGAACATGGGAAGATTGCGGACAAAACAACAACTGTGTGCGAAATATGCCGCTACAGTTCGCCGTATACTGCAGCGAGTACAACTACCAACTACTTTGAACTGGAGACAGGCAGCATACATATATATATATATATATATATATATATATATATATATATTTTTGCATCTACTGTTGAGTTGACAGAATTTGATAATACTTGAAGATCAAAAGTATATACACTGTTATAGTATATATATATATATTTCTTCCTCACTTCAGCCTTTTCCTCTAAATGTTTACGTTTCCTTCCCTTCGATGTGGAGGGTAACAGAAGCGGCCTCCCAGTTCCTGGCTCCATGACGCTTCAGTAGCTGTGCAGCTAGCTGCTCACCGGTACATGAGGGAGGTAGTCGGGAGGAGGCGGGACCATGGGTGGGACGGTGCTGAGCAGGGGAGACGGGGGATTGGATGGACTCACGGACCAATCCGAAAAGCAGGGAACGGCAGTTCGGATAGGTCAACTATTATGCCGCTTTGCAACGGATATACTGAATGGATTTTTTAAATTCTTTTTCGTCTTTATATTGCGTAGATCGGACCATAGGACCATAACGGCCTTATAAACGGTGTTATTAAGATGTACCAAGCTTCCAAATCATAGACCATAGGGGGCAAAGCCATGTCTGTGGGCAACCCTGACTGTGGCTCTTGATGTTGAGTGGACAGCAGAACAGAGAAACGTATCGTAGGTTTCTTTCTGCTAAAATGCAACATATTGAACAGACACTCTCCCACTGTAAAACACTTTAAAGATCTTATGATGAAAGTACATTCGTGAAAACCAAACACCTTCCTTGAAAAGCAGATCATCATAAAGTTTTTAGGAGAACAGTCCATTTGTCTATGCCGGTCTTGTGAAATAAAATCCCACAGCTCAGTCTGTAACCACAGGCTTCAAATGTCAAACACATGGACGAGAGGCCATTCAAATCCACAATTCCCGTTTTGTTCCTTTTGTTCGGAGCACAGTTTACCTGTAGCCTACTTTCTGCGGACGGCCCCATCCTGTGTCCCCCTGACGGAGCTTCACAAAGCCGCAGCTTGTGAAACCTGCGGTGCTTTATGCGCCGTCTCACTTTCACCAAACCTCCATCAAGGAGCGGGACAATGGCCTTCAGGTTCCCAGAGCGGTGCGGGAGGCATTAGTGCTGGGATAAGCTAACCACCGCCGCCAAGTGCTGATGTTTTATGATAAGGGCGCACAGGTTTCAGATGGACAGACAATGATGCTCTTTGTGGATGAGGCTGTGGAGATAGTGTCCAACTATAGGGCCGTGCAATTCGTTGGCCTTCATCCGACTTTTCTTATCTCACTGCGCTGCACCTTAAAGGTCAGGGACAAGCTTAACAAATTTAGGGTCTCTTTAAATGTATTAATCAGGGTGTTGTTTACCTCTAAAGACAGGAAACGTGAGGGAATTTTGGAAGCACAACATGGAATCTGAGCGCTCCATACCCCCCACGTAGGCCTTTTGTTTGCAGTCACTCATTTTATCCAGATGGCAACTCATTTATCAGGTCATTTACCAAACAGAGACCTTGTAGGTGGGGCTGGATCATCGCTTTGGCTTTAAAATGTGATCAGGTAAATCGTCTCTATCTAAAGTTTATAGCAGCACAAACCTACAGGACCTTTCTGCA